>CM073591.1:22200586-22808086 GCA_037074705.1 Zhengitettix transpicula | reverse complement strand
TCCACCCCCCTCCCCTCCCTTGTCGGTAATTATATTCATTCCTGGAAGCCGTTTCGACGTGGTTGTTTCTTGAAGAACACACACACACACACACGAGCAGCTCGTTCCACGGAGACCGACATAAAGTGACTGTGTTTATTAACGGTCATTAAACCCGCTTACGGCGTCGTCAATCCAAGAGTTTATTGACCATCGAGCCGGAGTAATCCTCAGACATTTCCTACTTACTTGAGCAGAAATTTTGTCCTATAAAACTCGTTTCAATAATCACACACACACACACACAGGGGATGATTCGATTTTAGTATCGAGAGACGAGTTAATTAATGCCAACCTTCCCCTGCCGCTCGGCTGCTCCTGCGCTTCCGTCGCCCAGAGGACAGAAAAATAATATTGTTTACGTCGTGACGTGCATCTGCGGACCAATTACGCCAAAGTAATTAACATAATATGTGTCAACATGTTCACAGAGCGTTCTATGAACAGTTACGCGGGGGAGGTTAAACTACAGGTGTCTCTCCTGTCAAACGCTGGGGGACTGTTAATTAAGGTTTGTTGTAGGCGGCGGCGGCGTCCTCATGTTCCTTCCTGGCCGCTGGTGTCGGGCTTATCCCGGCAAAAACGTTCCTGCAGAAGCGCTCGTTGCAGTTGTTTCTGCCAATTCCTTACCACGAACACGTTCCACGACCCTCTGGTGTAACAACAGTTAATCGCCTCGCACTAAGCTCCCCCACCTGCAATGGATCGTCCTCGATGCCGGGTCAATTGGAAATTATTTCCGCACACTTCAGGAGAAACAAAAATTGTTTTATACCAGCGAGGGGCGAATTATCCTTCCATCAGGAATCGGTGACGTAAATAAACAAAGATTTGTCATAAATGGATCTACTGATGCAATGACACAGGATATTGTAGGGGTTATTGTATTGCAACATAATAAAAAAAATTCATTTTTGAAATAAATTTGCCCTGTAGAAGTTATTTATATTTGTTTTTTTTAAAAAAAATAAGTCTATTATCTTTGGCAGTTCAGCGGGAGTCTCTGGTGGTTGTTTGACAGAGGCGTATATTTTTTTTAAGGTAACAGGCTATAGCATAGGAAGGGATTTGAAAGGGGGGATGCGGAAGGGTAGAGCAAGGTAGCCAAGGGTTAACTAGGGTCCCGGGATACGGGATCCTACCCAGCAATTCGCTTAAAAGTGATGCAGGGAAAACCCTATAAAAACCTGCATCAGGTAGGTCGGGCATTGGGTACTTTTCCCACGCCCTTCCCCTGGATGGCGGGAGAGGATTTTGTTGTGGGTCGCAGCAGCTTTCCCCTCGCCGTGCCTCGACCAGTTTAGGAGGCAGCTGGCCGACTATTTCAATAGGAATAGCGGACAACTCTTACCGTATGCCCAAGGTCTGTGACCCCGGAACATACACCTCTCAGAACAGGCCGAGGTGACACGGCTTGTGGGAACCTTAGTTCAAAAAAACCAGAGAGAGGAGAAGGCATCCCCAAATGTAGCCTCCACCAGAGCTCTCTGGAAGGTTTACCTGCGAGAGAATTCTCTCGCAGGCCGGCGTATTTTTTTATTTTTTTTGGGTGTAGACAGGCTATGTATAGGATAATCCTCATAGTGGCAACTCCCCTCTTATAGCATAGGAAAGGGATTTGAAAGGGGGGATGCGGAAGGGTGGAGGAAGGTAGCCAATGGTTAACTATGGCCCCCGGGCTATAGTTTAAGGATCTTACCCGGCATTCGCATAAAAGTAATGCAGGACAAACCCTATAAAAACCTACATCAGGTAGATCAGGCAATTGGTACTTGTCCCACGTCCTTCCGATGGCGGGGGAGGGGTTTCCTGTGGGGCCGCAGCTTTCCCCTCGCCATGCCTTGGCCAGTTTGGGAAGCAGCTGGCCGACTATTCCAGTAGGAATTTTTCTGCCACATTCTTATGTCCGCGGAAGTTATGAGACGTGTGGGATGATGCTACGGCGAAGTCCAGAATTTCGACTTAGATGTTAGCGGGAGTTGGCCGGAAGATGGACCTTCAAGATATATATTTTTTAATATTATATTTATCAGCAACCAGATTATATTTTAATCTATAGGCGAAGAGAACTCCTAATTCTCGTCTAGAGATGTGGCGGCCATTTTCTTTTCAGTCTTCTTGTTACATCGCTTTCTAGTAGTGGTTTCCATAACAGTGTGTATTTGTAATGTACCAGGGGGCGTTAACGATGGCTCTTATAATATTTTAGACCAGCATCTTTGGATTATTGCAGTCTTTGACTGACTGGAACATCCCCATAATTCTATCCCCTTAGCTCCATGTTGGTATGATTACGGTTTTGTATGGTAGCAGTTTGTTTCCTCTATGGAGAGGTTGTGACTTGCGTCCTAGTAACCTGTACATTACTTTGTGGTTAATATCCATTTGTTTTCTTTCCTTGGTTATGTGGATTTTACAATTGAGTTTGCTGTCGAAGATGAAGACCCAATTTTTTGACAGAGGGTGATTTGGGTATCTCTGTGTTGTTTATAAAGAGATCGGTGGGCAGTGTTTTTTACATAATGTAAACATCACATGAGACGACTTCTTTTTTATTTTGCATTTATTTTAATTCTCCATTTCTCAAGCCATACTCGGAAGTAAGTTCATATATTTTTGTATAAGTGATGAAGCCTGTATGTGAGGCTAGAAACACTGCATCATCTGCAAACGTTCCTAGGACAATATTTTCAACCGTTGAGAGATCAGAGGTGAACAACAAATACAACAGGAAGCCTAAGACACTTCCTTGGGGAACTCCTGCATTAATTGGCCATACTTGAAGTAAGTTAAGATATTTTTCTATGAGTGATGAAGCCTGTATGCGAGGTTAAAATCACTGCACCATCTGCAAACGTTCCTAGGACAATATTTTCGACCGTTGGGGAGTTCAGAGGTGAACAACAAATACAACAGGGGGCCTAAGACACTGCCCTGAGGATCTCCTGCATTAATTGGCCATACTTGAAGTAAGTTAAGATATTTTTCTATGAGTGATGAAGCCTGTATGCGAGGTTAAAATCACTGCACCATCTGCAAACGTTCCTAGGACAATATTATCGACCGTTGGGGAGTTCAGAGGTGAACAACAAATACAACAGGGGGCCTAAGACACTTCCTTGGGGAACTCCTGCATTAATTGGCCATACTTGAAGTAAGTTAAGATATTTTTCTATGAGTGATGAAGCCTGTATGCGAGGTTAAAAACACTGCACCATCTGCAAACGTTCCTAGGACAATATTTTCGACCGTTGGGGAGTTCAGAGGTGAACAACAAATACAACAGGGGGCCTAAGACACTGCCCTGAGGAACTCCTGCATTAATTAGCCATACTTGAAGTAAGTTAAGATATTTTTCTATGAGTGATGAAGCCTGTATGCGAGGTTAAAAACACTGCACCATCTGCAAACGTTCCTAGGACAATATTTTCGACCGTTGGGAGATCAGAGGTGAACAACAAATACAACAGGGGGCCTAAGTCACTTCCCTGGGGAACTCCTTCATTAATTGGCCATACTTGAAGTAAGTTAAGATAATTTTCTATGAGTGATGAAGCCTGTATGTGAGGCTAGAAACACTGCATCATCTGTAAATGTTCCTAGGACAATATTTTCGACCGTTGGGGAGATCAGAGGTGAACAACAAATACAACGGGAGGAGGGAGAGGGGTCTAGGACACTGCCCTGTGGAACTCTGAGTGGAATGATGACTATTGAATTTTATTTGGTTCCTGATCGTTGATATGTAATAGCGTAACTTTTTAATTGACTTTATTTTGTTCTATTTATTTCATTAGTCCTCGGTTGACGAAATAGGAAACGTCATAATATAATATTACATGAGAATAATAAGCTATTACAATCACATGGTTAAAAAAAACAATGTAATTTTTTTAAACAAACATATAGAATAAAAAAACTGCTTTAAAGGTACAGTAACTAGTAATTAAATAAATGATGAGTGTTTTAAGCCATCTTCAATTTTAATTCGACGGAGTTTCGAACAGAAAAAGAAACCTTACATCGATTCCCGTCGAACATGGAAAAGAAAAAAGTTGAATTCTAGAAGATTATAATCGTAAAATATTACCAGAGCTTGAAATAGGAGACCAGCAAACTGTTTTATTACAGAGGATCAAGTCTGTGCTAGTGAAATAATTCCAAATATAAGTGGATGGGGTGTTCGTGAGCGCTTGGCGAACAGACGACGTAGTTAGTGTAATAAGGACGGTGGTAAACAGTCAGATTATTAGAGTTCATCGTAGCAGCGACGTTCTCCTCTTCCAACAGTCACACGTGTGCGAGGGATCAACGAGACATTTGTACTCGTGGCAAAGTACGTGACTCCTCCGTCGTTCGTGCCTCCTCCACTAAGTGTCGCTCTCTGTTACATTCCACTATTCTACAGTTATTATGCCTCTCACTCCCTTATAGGAGACATACGAAGGGGCTACCTTTGGGGATGCCTTCTCCTCTCCGTTTTTGAACTAAGGTTCCCACATGCCGAGGCAACTCGGCCTGTTTTGAGAGGTGTATGTTCCGGGGTCGCAGACCTTGGGCATACGGTAAGAGTTGTTCGCTGTTCCCATTGGAACAGTCGGCCCGCTGCCACCTAAACTGGTCAAGGCACGGCGAGGGGAAAGCTGCGTCCCCACAGCAAACCCCTCTCCCGCTATCGGAAGGGCGTGGGACAAGTACCCAATGCCCGAGCAACCTTATGCAGGTTTTTCTAGGGTTTTCCCTGCATTACTTTTAGGCGAATGCCGGGTATGATCCTTAAACCATAGCCCTGGGGCCCCTAGTTAACCCTTGGCTACCTTCCTCTACCCTTCCGCATCCCCCCTTTCAGATCCCTTCCTATGCTATTAAAGGGGAGTTGCCAACACGTGGATTACCCTCATGTAGCCTGTTACCCAAAAAAAAAAATTATCGCAATTCTACTCGGACTTTCTGATTTTGGTCCCACCGTTCTTCAAATAACTTTCCCACGCACTTTTATTATGGCGTTTCCCCTCTAATATGTAAAGGATTTTTTTTAATGAAGATGCCGATCTGGAAGATGGAAGCTAGCCTGCGATAACATTCACTCGTATGTGAACCTTCCCAGAGATTGTGCAACATGCATATTTTCTGGGCCTACGAGAGAATTCTTTCAGAAAGAGCTCTGGGGGAGGCTACCTTTGGGGATGCCTTCTCCTCTTTCTGTTATTTTGAACTAATGTTCCCACAAGCCGAGGCACCTCAAGGGAAATGCTGCGTCGCCACAGAAAACTCCTCTCCCTCTATCGGAAGGGCGTGGGACCCAATGCCCGACCTACCTGATGCAGGTTATCTAGGGTTTGCCCTGCATCACTTTTAGGCGAATTCCCTGGTAGGATCCTTAGTCCATAGCCCGGAGGCCCCTAGTTAACCCTTGGCTACCTTCCTCTACCTTTCCGCATCACCTCTCTTACTCCTTTTCCTATGCTATTAAAGGGGAGTTGGCACTATGTGGATTACCCTCATTAAGCCTGTCTACACCTTCAAAGAAAAAAGATATTTCTTGAAGGAGAGACGATTGGGGTTTCCATTAGGGATGCCTTCTCCTCTCTCCGTTTTTTAACTAATGTTCCCACATGCCGAAGCACTTCGGCCTGTTCTGAGAGGTGTATGTTCCAGGGTCGCAGAACTTGGGCATACGGTAAGAGTTGTCCGCTATTCCTACTGCAATAGTCGGTCAGCTGCCTGCTATTCTGGGTCAAGGCACGAAGAGGGGAATGCTGCGTCCACACAGCAAACTCCTCTCCCGCTATCCAAGGAAGGGCGTGGGACAAGTACCCAATGCCCGACCTACCTGACGCAGGTTTTTCTAGTGTTTTCCCTGCATCACTTTTAGGCGAATTGCCAGGTATGATCCTTAAACCATAGCCCGGGGGCCCTAGTTAACCCTTGGCTACCTTCCTCTACCCTTCCGCATCCCCCCTTTCAAATCCCTTCCTATGCTATTAAAGGGAAGTTGCCACCATGTGGATTACCCTCATGTAGCCTGTTAAATTTTCTATTCTAAATATGACGTTTGAGAGGTGTCACGAACTGTTACTGCTGCCGGGAGTACACTGTAAGTATCTCTCGTTTTGTGAACAAGGCTGAGACACCGTGGAGAGGCAGCAGCAGCTTAGGGGCCCAACAGCGCAGTAACGAGCTTGTTCTGCAGAAAGCCTCGAGCTCTTCCCTGACATGAGCATCGTTCTTCGTACAGGAGCAGCCTCGCAGGAGAAGAGAGTCTCGTCGCTGCTTCTCCATTGGGAACTGGAATTTTGCAAGGCCAACTTTTTAGTGACAACACTTAAGAAAATTCAGTGGAAAAATATGAAGATTAAAACATCTGCACTGGTGTCGAGGTCAAGGCCGAAGATAATATTGATACAAAAATTGAAGGGGCTGTAAAAATCAAACAAAAACCATATAACATGTAATTATTATCTGTATCATCAAGAAGGACGTATATTTGTATGTATGTTTGTACGTTAATCTGTATACAAATTCTAACGCGTGGACTGATTATAACAAAACTTGGCACACATATTTTTAAGAACACGAGAAACGGTACTGTGTGTGGGTGAGAAACCCCTAGCATAAAGGTGGAAAGAATTATAATTTAAAAGCGTGATCATTTTTGTGTTAAATCACTGCGCGCCAAGAGACCGTGACGTCACGCTACAGAGAGAGAGAGAGAGAGAGAGAGAGAGAGAGAGAGAGAGAGAGACGTTACTACGCGACGAACAAAGGAAATAGTTCCTTTCTCCGTAATGAAATAAAGCAGAAATATTTTCATTGAATAAAAAGTATAATTTTATCCAGCGATACTCCATCCAATGATAATAATAAACAATACTCAATACTTTACGATCCTTGCGGCAAATGTAAGTTAATTTCCTGCGCCATAATAGTGACTCCAATATGGCGACTATTTGTTTACATTGTGAATCTAGCTGAGAATTTAATCTTTGGTAATGTCTGAAGACTGAGGGACAATTATATCCTGCAGTACTCAAGGAGTATATTTAAGAAGAAATTCTGAGGTGTGTTTGTTGCGACTGATGCAATATAGTTCGATGTATTTTACAGCTGTTGAATTAATGCACTATTATCTGTGGAAAGTGTGTACGGAACTACCACCAATGTTTCTATTCCTCATTTTAATATTTGACACACCTCACCTTCAATTTCTTCTCTTTTAATATATATTATATATTGTAATACCAATTAAGGAGGCCATTAATTGTTTTAATATAATTGGATTGTTAGTGGGACGAGTTTTTAAAGCAACAATCACGGCTCTTTGTCGGCGATAATAGTTGAAAAAACCGGGCGCTCGTACGGAAGAGCAGTCTGGCAAAGGTTACGGGAGAGCGAGGATGCTGATCTAAAAGTATGAATAGCGCTGTCCAAGAAGTCCAACTGCGAGATCTATTAGTTTACATAAAACGCGAGTAAACAGTTTTGAGGGAGAGACTCAAATAATAATAGCAAAGTTGGAAGCTAAAGGTTTTCCTTCACACAGACTGAACTAAATTCCGCATAGAGGCACCCAGGAGACCTAGTAGGTCCGAGGACTGACTGAGGGGCGGCTGATCCAAATTTCCAGGTGGCAGAGAACGAGAACATCGACCGTGTGTATTGAAAATTTAATGTGTAGAATCAGTGAATAATGGCCATGTTTAGTGAGTGTTGTCCTCAAGCTCCAAGAATCAGATCTGGTACCAGAAAGACATTCGTGAGTACAAACACAATTGTTTTAAAATCTGTAAACGAGGATTAAAGGTAGAAGTCAGATTTAGTTCGTTTTTCTTTTCATTTCGTTTATTTTCATACTGTATTAAGTTAGCTTCAATGAGTTTGAATTGAAAATGTTAGTTTATTACATTGGATTGTTCTGACTGTCAAACCCAGTAATGACCCTGAGATAAAGAGAATTTCCACGTAGTTGATTGTAAAATATAAAGTTGTATTTTCCCTACAACGCCACGAATTGTAAAATTTAAATAAAATATTTGTTCGTTAACTTGATTGAAATTCGGCGTAAAAGGGAGGGAATACAATTTGTACCTTTAAAGAATAAATTTTTAAATCTAAACATTTTTTCTAATTAATTCTTTTAATTAAGACCACCTTTTAATTATTACAATATATATATATATATATATATATTATTTAAATAATAAATTTAACAGTATTTCATTAATTAATTTAAATGGATCTTCCATCTAAAAACATTAACACAATTAATTTTTTTACAATTATGTAGTCTTAATTAATATCATTTTCAAACAGATCGATAAACGAAGTGATTCGATAAAGAAGTAGCCAACTCACAGACAAAAAAATTAGTGATAATGTAAACACCACACATCGAATGCTTGATACGTCCCACTTACACGTAATTTAAAGAATAGTCCTGTTAATGCGCCCCGAGCGTCGACGATGCAAATGGCGCTGGTCTTGGCCGACGATAATCGAGTTAGAGGCGTCGCCCTGCTGCTGACTGTCTGCTGCCGCTTAATCAAATTCGGTGTTCGAGAGGTGGTGGGAGTGAGGATGCCTCCGAGTCGAAAACGAAATTTCCTCATCGGCTCTCACAATTGGATGAAAATACGCCATTTTTTTTACAGCGCGTTTTAACAAATAATCTAAAGCTCCACTTCCGCGCCAAGGCTACTTAATAAAGGCTAAACGTCGTTTTATTTATCCTGTCATTTAATTCCAAGCAAGCTGTAAACAAAAAATATTTCTGATAACAATTATTAGTACTTAACCCGCGAAAATCATAACCTTCTAATAAACCAATTTAGAATATTTGTATGTATGTTTGTATGTATGAATGATCCACATACAAATCTACACCCGTGCAGCGAGTTACGCCAAATTTCGTACACGTGTTCCTTGCGACCAGAAAACAAACACTGTCGGGGTGAAACACGTTTACCACCATCCCGCCGCAGGAGCGGAGGCGGACGGGGGTGGAAATATTCAAACACGCTAAAACGGCCGATATTGAAGTCAGAAAAATATTTCTGGAGGGCAAAGAAATTCTACCGATGTTGTCTGCGTATAATATCAACCCCCTTTTACAGCCTGGATAAGAAGAATCCCTAGGAGGGAGGGAGAGGAGGAGCGTTACAAGAAAATAAAGCTCATGCAACCGAGATTGGAGTCAAATCAAGGGTTATGGATGTCGCTGACACTTAACTTGTCTTGTTAGCTCTCAGACGGGGGTGTGGGCAATTTTCAAACCTGTTAACCGGTTGATATTTGCATGGAATAAATATTTGTCCATGTCGATGTCGATATCCCTGTTGGTGTTCTTGCAGCATGGGTCAAACTTAGGGGTGGAGGTGGAGGTGGAAGAAATTTTCATAAAAATAATGGCAAAACAATTGAGATTGGAGTCAAATCGTGGGGTTTTGGAAGTACGACAACCCGGGCAACTCCGGGCACCCAGATAGTATATAATTTTATAAAACTATAACTACATACAGTTACTTAGGGAATAGATTCGATACGAATAAATTATGAAAGTTTTTTTTTCAACCCATTACAAAAATCTTTTTTGCCAAACTCTGCAAAATACCCTGTCACGACCAAGCCAAACGTTCAAGCTCGGGAAGAAGAAGAAGAAGAAGAAGTGTTTTGGTGCTAGGTCTGGTGAATAGGGTGGATGAGAAACCTATTAGAATATCAACTGGCACACACTCACCATTGAAGTTGCTGGCGCATTGTCCTTCAGAAACGGCCGTTTCCAATCTTGGTCGTTTCTCAATCAGCACTCGTTACAAACGATCCAACAGAGCAGCATAATAGAGCCCAGTTATTGTTGTAGTCCCGGCACCTTTAAAAAGTAAAAAAAAATTACCCATGGAGATTCAAAAATATAATCCCGGCTTTCTAATTGGCTTAAGAGAGTTTAAAATTCTTCCGGTTACCCTAATAAAAACAAAACTTCTTCCGGCACCTTAAAACAAAATAATATCCCGGTAAGTTAAGAGAGTCGAAAATACTGCCAGTACCTTTACACAAAACCGTCTAAAGTTTCTCAAGCTGCCATAGTGAAAGTGGTTGAAAATATAGTCAAACAACATCGGGAGAAACACTGTCAACCTCAATGACCTTCAAAACTGAAATGAAGAAAAGGTTAACGACTGATTGAAAATAATGAATAAGAAAGATAGAACCAAATACAGACAACAACAACGTTTCTGGGATCCTTGTACCCTTTCTTCAGGTGCTAAGAAGAGCCTAGAGCGACACAACTGCAGTTGACAACACTCAAAACATATGTGATATTTATATTATCACTAAATGCTTGTCCGAAAAAAAACTATTCATTTGACGCATATATCGACCGTTTTAACATGTTTGAAAACGCTCAGCTCCCGACCACCCCCCCGCTTGGGGGGAGTTAAACGGCAAGTTGAAAATATCACAGTGACATATCAGTGACAACCAAAACCAAGGATTCGACTCTAATCTCGATATTGCTTTTGCGTTATTTTTTTATGTATAATTCCACTCCACATCCCACACTTCCCTTAAGGGTTTGCTCCCCCTTAAAAGCGCGTAAGGGATTGAACGTACACGTAGAGTAATTTTAAGAATCTCGTTGATCCCGAAAAATATTTATTCGACGCAAAAATCGGCCGGTTAACATGTTTGAAAATTTCTACCCCCCGCATTGTTTGTTTCCGGTTTGAAAGGAACACGTGTACGAAATTTGTTCGAACTTGCTCCATGAGGGGGGGGGGGTAGATTAGTTTGCGGAACGCACTAACAAAAAAAACAGGGGTTTTCTTCAACCAACATCAGACATTTATTTAATCAAATTAATTAAATTAGTTTCTGTACCTTCCCTATCACAAACAAAAATTGACTGAAATCACAAGAAATGTCAGTGTGTTTTACAATGAGTCAACAAGCTTCTTTCTAATACACTCTTTGGTGATGCAAAGTATATTCTTTTTGCCCCGTCTAAATTCGAAATTAAAACAACTACAAATAAAATCGCGAGCGACGAATGAACGGATGAGAAGGAAGGAAGGAAGGAAGCAAGGAAGGAAGGAAGGAAAAACGCAAACATCGCCAGCGAAGATATTCTGCTTTTCCGCGCTTCCGTTCAAATATTTGTCAGGATGAGATTGTTTATCTTTAAATAAACTCTGTGCAATTTAGTCGCTGTAGTGATTGACCCGTGAATTTCTCTGACTTTTTTTTTTCCACGGAACCTCCATTTCGGTAATAAAAATACTTCCGCCATTTTGTAATCATCTAATTGCACCATCCTTCCCGTTGTAATTTTTCCATTCTTCAACATCGTCTTTAATTTATTTCAACTACTTTCTCAAGGCATTTTCTTTTAAAATATTATTATTTATTAAATACTTTTTTTTAGTGTAGACAGGCTACATGAGGGTAATCCACGTTGGGCAACTCCCCTTTAATAGCCTAGGAAAGAGATTTGAAAGGGGGATGCGGAAGGGTAGAGGAAGGTAGCCAAGGGTTAACTAGGGTCCCCGGGCTATAGTTTAAGGATCCTACCCGGCATACGCCTAAAAGTAATGCGGGGATAAGCCTAGAAAAACCTGCATCAGGTAGGTCGGGCATTGGATACTTGTCCCACGCCTTTCCGAAAGCGGGAGAGGAGTTTGCTGTGGGGACGCTGCATTCCCTTCCCCGTGCCTCGACCAGTTTAGAAGGCAGCTGGCCGACTATTCCAATGGGAATAGCGGACATCTCTTACCGTATGCCCAAGGCCTGCGACCCCGGAACATACACCTCTCAGAACAGGTCGAGGTGCCTCGGCTTGTGGGAACCTTAGTTCAAAAACGGAGAGGAAAAGACATCCCCAAAGGTAGCCCCTTCGTATCTCTCCTACAAGGTTCTGCCTGCGAGAGAATAGCCCTCGCAGACCTCTCTATTTACTGATTTATCTGTTCTCATATAAAATAATCTAATCTAATAAATAAACTAGACTGCGAGTTTGTGTCTGTGTGTGTTCCGAAAACAAATCTACACCCGTGGTAATAATTTCACCAAATATTGGTACACGTGTTCCTTCCGAACCGGAAAAAAAGACTTTGGGGGTTAAAACACGACTACAACCCCTTGCGACGGAGGGGCAGAAATTTTCAAACATGTTAACGAGCTGATTTTGGTGTCGAATAAATATTTTTCGGGATCAATGAGATTCATAAAATTACTCTACACCTTCTGTGCGTATACTTTC
This sequence comes from Zhengitettix transpicula, assembly GCA_037074705.1. NCBI lineage: Eukaryota > Metazoa > Arthropoda > Insecta > Orthoptera > Tetrigidae > Zhengitettix > Zhengitettix transpicula. Next base: position 22,795,788 of record CM073591.1, on the reverse strand, counting down.
CACCCCTTTCGCGCTTTAAGGGTGTGGAGTGGCAATACATCAAAATAACGGAAAAACAATCGAGTTTGGAGTCGAATCCGGGGTTATGGTTATCACTGAGTTTAATTACGACATTCAACTTGCCGTTTAACTCCCCCCCCCCCTAGCGGGGGTGGTCGGGAGTTTGGAAATTTTCCAAACATGTTAAACGGTCGATATTTGCGTAGAATAAATATTTGTCGGGGTCAAACACATTGATAGTATTTCTACCGATGTTGTTTGTATGTAATTTTAACCCCTTTTCGGCATGGGAGGGGAGCACGCTTTGGGGTAGGCTGTTACATAAAAATAAAGTGAAAAGCAACCGAGATTCGAGTCAAATCGCGGTTATGGATGTCGCTAAGTTTAATCTGAGAACCTGGGAAACGGTTGGAGGGGGGGAGGGGCTGGACGGGGGTGAAAATTTTCAAATAATGTAACCGGCCGATTTTTTCGGCGAATAAATGCTTTACGGTTTAATCCAGAGTAGCCGGGGCGAAAATTTTCGAACATGTTAAAACGGCCGATGTATTCGTTATATATTCTGTTATGGATATAAGACAACCCGGGCAACGCCTGGCATTCACCAAGTTGTGAATCAAACACAGCCTTTTAAAGTCAGAAAATAATTTTGTAATAGAAACAATACATCGTTTCGGCGCCATTTGCGACCTCTTGAAGATTTCGGTCTCAGCAGACTTAAGAGCAAGTCTCTATAAAATTATTGAAATACTTGCAAATATGCGTGAAATGATCAGCTGATTGACGCGAACATTGTAAATTTTTACAAGGGATTTTCTCAGGGCATCTTGAGGGCCATCAATAACAATCACCACTATGAAGGACGTAAGTGAACAAGGAGCCACGTTGTTGTACGTTGAAGCGCCTGCTAGCGGTGACGTATGCCTCACTCTCGACAGATTGGTCGTGCAGGGAAGCCGCTGCTGCTGTCTCAAGTAGAGCGCTCAGTGACGTCACAGTGTAATTAATAAGCACATGTACATTACAATGAATAAATCTTCGTCTGATTGAAAACTAATAATAAGAAAGACAGTTAAATGCAGACAAAGGAGGTGACGATATAAAATAGCACACATCGACGACGTTTCTGGGATCCTTGTCCTCTTTCATCAGGTGCAGAAAAAAAAGGAAGAGCCGAGAGAGACACAACTGCAAAACTTGTCAGTTGACAAAACTCATAAAGGCGAATGAAACGCACCGAAAATTGTAAAAGCAGAAGGTGTTGACTTTCACAGCGACTGTTTGTATATTAACAGTTGTGATGTTTGATTTAATGTGAAGCATCTCTGGAATTGTACCTGGTGTCAACGTCTAAAATCTTAAGCATTTTGCCAATCAAATGTATGTTTAATGATGATATGTTTGGATACTACAGTTTGTCTTTGATATTAGACGCATGTGATCCTTGACACGTGTATTGAGGGAACGTTTTGTTCGCCCCATGTAGCAGGAAGAGATTTTAGTAAACTACACACAATGTTTGCTGCAGGTGTCTCGTGGGTCCTTGTGGTTCTTAATCAAGTAGTAAAGGGTATTAGTGGATCTGTAGATGACCGATATTTGATATTCTTTGAATATTTGGATAAATTTGTGATGTAGAAATTAGTAATAAGGGAATATAAGAAAACATTTTGTTTGAGGTGTTACGGGGACGAGTGACAGTAGAATGTTGAAGTATGTTCAATCTGCTGTTTGTGTGTTTAATAATAATATTTAAAGGGTACTCATTGGAGATTAAAATATTAAGGGCAATATTTAAGTTGGGATGGTGGAACTTGGAGATAGAAAGGAACATAGCTGTGTCTATAGGGTTTTTTTTAGGGCAACAGGCTACATGAGGGTGATCCACATTGGGCAACTCCCCTTTAATAGCATAGGAAGGGATTTGAATGGGAGGATGCGGAAGGCTAGAGGAAGGTAGACAAGGGTTAACTAGGGCCCCCGGGCTATGGTTTAAGGATCCTACCCCTGGCAATTCGCCTAAAAGTAATGCAGGACAAAACCTAGAGAAACCTGCATCAGGTAGGTCGGGCATTTGGTACTCGTCCCACTCCCTTCCCTGGATGGGGGAGAGGAGTTTGCTGTGGGGACGCAGCATTCCCTTCTCCGTGCCTCGAGCAGTTTAGGAGGCAGCTGGCCGACTGTTCCAATGGGAGCTGAGAACAACTCTTACCGTATGCCCAAGGTCTGTGACCCTGGAACATACACGTCTCAGAACAGGCCGAGGTGGCTCTCGCAGGCTTCCTTGTATATTTTATCAAAAAAAACAACAACTGTAACTTGAATGGGAAATAAATTGTTAAAACGGAAAATTCTGACGGAGCCATTGTATGTGTGTGGAATTGCTTCCAGGACGGTGGAAAACGTAGAAGAGGTTTTTTTTTTGTTATTTAACACAACAAACTTACCAGTCCAAAAAAAAATACGTCAGAAACTGTTGAGTTATTCTTCGACAAGAAAATCCTGAATGGGTTTAAATTGCGATAGAGGACTTTCATGCAAAGTCTGGAAGCCACCTTAGCTATTATTATATTCGTTTCCTGTCGACAAACGCAAACTTGTTAGTCGGCGTTGTGGTGGTGGGGGGGTGATTTTTTTTTGTTGTAGTTGTTATATTTAGGAAGTTTTATTCCTCGTTTACGAAGCGCGGCGCGTCTGCAGAGTTGGAGTCGAATCCTGTTAAGGGGGAGATTTAAGAGGGATTTGTTGCATGAGAAATTCATTAGTGGGATTTGTTTCGCGTGTGTAGCTTTTAAAGGCCATCCTTGTTTCTGTCAGGGATTTAAAAAAAAAAGGTTTTCTGAGAGTTACGTAATCGCTGGAACTGGCTGTCTGATATCTGTGACGTATTCTTGAAGCATTCAAGCTACAGGAAGACTCTTCTGTGTTACGGCAAAGAGCTCAGTGCAGGCCTGTCATTTGCATCCTCTGAGTTCTGTGTATTATTAATTCCAGAACGGCTGGAGACGTAAGTAAATCTTTCCAGTATTAAGTAGAGTCGATTCTAAATATAAAAAAAATAAACCTCTAAATTGCAAAAAAAAAACGGTTAATATATTGTAGTAATTGGTAATTAAGGCATTGTTCTAATTGAAAAGTTGAATTGTAGAGGACTCATTATTGGTGGATATAGCGGACGCCGCAACAAACCGGCAATGCAACGAAAGTATTGTTGATCGGTCGAGAAGGTTTTACGCGCTCAAAATTTACGAGATGAACGAACAGTTGGGCAGCGGACAGCAAGTAGAACACAGTAAAAGAACGAACACTCAGGCAATGAACGGCGAGGTGTAAAGGACCACAAAATTCTAATTCACGAAAACTTGAGCAAGCTTTGTCAGTCAGCAGTGAAGACTGAAAGGTCTAATTTAAAGAAGGAGAAAGTGTTCCAGTAACCAGTACGCTGTTATATCAAAAATGCAGAAACTGAACTAGTCTTCAGTCAACAGACAAAACCAATGAGGTGCATTTTCAACAAAAATCCACGAGACCTACAAATCCAGGTTGCAGTAAATCATCGAGAATCGACAAAGTTATTTTTAAACCAACTAACAAACTACGCTAATTAGAGTCTGTGAACATTTAGAGCCTGTGAGTACTTAGAATCAGTGATATCCCCAAAATTGTGCACGAAATGTTAAAATGAGACCTGGGCGGCCGTAAGTAGAAAGAAAACTTTAAAATCATTGTAAACCACGTTTAAAAGATAAACGTCAGATCGTTCTTTAATTATCGATTAAATTAGATCTTTAATTATTCAGATCATTCTTTATTTCTTGATAAAAATTGAAATTGTTTAAATTCAATCTTTGGTATTATTTCTTCAGCAACAAATTTCGTCTATGTTCAGACGCATTGATTCCCATATAAAGTAAATGTAATTTTTGTGATTTTGTTTATATAAATTCTGCCATTATCAAACCCAGTTCAAGACCCTGAGATCCCAAATATTTTTGTAATTTGAATACTTGTTTTAAAATTGATAATAAATCTTGTTTAATAGTTTTCACGTAATAGTTCTTTTCATTTTAAAAACGCCACATAATTCACATCTTGAATTATTGTAAGAAAGATGCAAGCTATATTTATCTAAGTTATAAATTATTACAATATCTTTGTTTTAAAATCGTCTGCATGGCCGGAAGACAAAGTTGGTACTCGTGTCGCGTAGCGTTGAAGATTAGTTTCAATTTATTTTTTTTATCTCTGCTTTTTCACCTTAAACCGTTCCCAGGAATACGTTTTCTCGATAAATCGATTCTTCACGAGTCACTAGATGCAAAAATAGGTTAATTTGAGTATTAAAAAGATATTCCACATCAGCTCGTAATTAATTTTATTAGCAAATTTAAAGTTTCCCTCTGAAATAATTATATTTAATAAAATAATTATGTGTCTAGCTTCAGACGATTTTCCCAGAGGCTCTAATGATTACTAGTTTGTACGGAAACATATTTGTATAATAAAAAAAAGCAAGAGTTCCTTGATATTTTCTCAATTGATCACGCGGATAAAACTATAGTATTTTATGAAGTAACCAAGTCAAGCGGCTACATAGGAATCGACAGAGCTTCCATCTGTTAGCCATTTGTTCAGTTATACAAACAGCAGCTCTGCCTCGTGTTCGTCACGAGAACTTCTAGAACCATCACAATGGTTATCATGTACTATAAATTTGTTGTTGTATTCTTTTATCGTATATATAAAATTCTTATACTTCACTGTAATACAGATATATATATATATATATATATATATATATATATATATTGTAATATATATTATATATATTGTAATGCCTTGAAAGGCAGGCATTGTTGCTGATTAATGGTCTGGACCGTCAGGAGGAAGTTTGTAATGTTGTGTACTTAGGATTGGTATTGAGAACTCAGAGCAATGCACATGCGGGTGGCCTGTCGCAAAATAAATCTGTTAAGGCAGCCATTGTTTCTGATTAATGGTCTGGACCGTCGGGAGGAAGTTTGTAATGTTGTGTACTTAGGATTGGTATTGAGAACTCACAGCAATGCGGGTGGCCTGTCGCAAAATAAATCTGTTAAGGCAGGCATTGTTGCTGATTAATAGTCTGGACCGTCGGGAGGAAGTTTGTAATGTTGTTTACTTAGGTCTTGAGGGTGCAGTTTGGGCGGTCTGGAGAATTTAGAACAGCGCACGTGCGTGCGGGGGTGAGAAGACAAGTCCAAAGTAATTAAGGGTGCAAAGACAAATTAGACCTGTCTCGATTGTCGGCTTTGGGACAAGACAGAGTAGCTAGATATTTGCTAACTAAGGAACTGCAGCTGCAGGATGTAAATCTAGAGATAATGGAGGAAACTGTCAACGGACAGTTGCGATGTAGTTTTGGAACAAAGGAAAAAAAGGAAGACTGGGATATATAAGCGGAAGATAAGATTTTGAGAAGTTAGTTAGAGTTAGAGAGCCGTACTGCAATCATCGAGAAGTGAGTTAGAGTGGGAGAGAGGTGCTGTGTAACAAACTAACATTAACAATTCAAACTCATTGAAGCCAACTTAATACAATATGAAAATAAACGAACTGAAAAGAAAACCGAACTAAAACTGACTTCTACCTTTAATCCTCGTTTACACATTTTAAAACAATTGTGTTTGTACTCACGAATGTCTTTCTGGTACCAGATCTGATTCTTGGAGCTTGAGGACAACACTCACTAAACATGGCCATTATTCACTGATTCTACACATTAAATTTTCCATACACACGGTCGATGTTCTCGTTCTCTGCCACCTGGAACTTTGGATCAGCCGCCATCCTCAGTCAGCCCTCGGACCTACTAGGTCTCCTTGGTGCCTCTGTACGGAATTTAGTTCAGTCTGTGTGAAGCAGAACCTTTTGCTTCCAACTTTGCGATTATTATTTGAGTCTCTCCGTCAAAACTGTTTACTCGCGTTTTATGTAAACTGATAGATCTCGCAGTTGGGCTTCTATTCACATTTTAAATCAGAATCCACATTTTCAGTTTTCAAGCCCGGGGGCCCTAGTTAACCCTTGGCTACATTCCTCTACCCTTCCCCATCCCCCCTTTCAAATCCCTTCCTATGCTATTAAAGGGGAGTTGCCCAAAGTGGATTACCCTCATGTAGCCTGTTGCCCTAATAAAAAAAAAAGTTTTCAGTTCCCGAAGCAGCTGATCTGTTTCGCCTCTCACCGCAGACTGACTTCCTACGAGCGCGCGGTTTTTCAACTATTATCGCCGACAATGAGCCATAATTGTCCCTTCCAAACTCGTACCGCCAACAATCCAATCCAATTATGGCCTCTTTAATTGGTGTCACCACTAATATATATCTAATGAAAATCTATTGGTACATGGGGGAAACAAAACGTTCCCTTAACACACGTATCAAGGAACGTGCGTCTAATATCAAAGACAATCTGCAGTATCCAAATATATGATCAATTATAAAGATACATTTGATTGGGCAAAATGCATAAGATTTCAGACATTTGACACCAATTCCAGAGATGCTTCAAATTAAATCAAACTTCACAGCTGTTAATGTACAAACAGACGCTGTGAAACTCAACAATTGCTATGATCCCTTAATGTTACGCTGAACCTTGTGTTTTCTCGTTGTCGTTGCTCCCTTATTGTTACGCTAAACCCTCGGTTCTCCCATTGTCCTTGCGTTTTCGTCGCTTTTTAGATTTGTCAACTGACGAGTGCAGTTGTGTCGCTCTAGGCTCTACTTAGCACCTGAATAAAGGGACTAGGATCTCAGAAACGTTGTGTGGTATTTATACTATCACTTATTTTGTCTGTATTTGGCTACCTTTTTTATTAATAAATATTTTGTCTATACCTGTTGAGTTGACCCAGATTATAATCCAATTTGAGTTTTCTTGGTCCACTGAAGGTGAACGTAATTCTTACATCACATGAGGCCTACCTAAGTTTCCTAAGTAACTGATTAATCTGATCAGTCCAATTTAATTTTTTATTTAGTAGGAGACCTAGGAATTGAACAGATAAATTTCATTTACATTATGGTACATTCACAATATTAATAATATCTTTATTTTATTTGTTTTTTGCCTTTAATTGACTGTACACATTTACCCTTTATATGGAAACAGCATAACAGTCACCTTTTAGTAACTCCTAATAAGCCCTTAGATAGTTTTTAAAACACGAGTTCCACCATTCCTCACTGAACATCGGAATTTTTGTTTCACGTTATTTGACTGTTATCTCCCAAGGCAAAAACAGAAACGGCTTATGGAGGGAGTGGTCAAATCTCTAGGGAAATTTCGAACTCGTAAGCCGATGACAGCGATTTCTCTAAGACCTGATATTGTTAGACTCTACACTTTTCTTGTCTTACCTGAAAATCCAAATACGTGCTGCATTACAATTAATTTGAAAAAAAATTGTAGATTCAATATAACGCTGAATTAATTTAATTCATTTGAACATATACATTAATTATTGGTGATAGTGGTGTGTTAGTCTCATTACAAGGATTGATCGTGACTTAGTAAACTGGATTAGTTTTTAGGGCAACAGGCTACATGAGGGTAATCTACGTTGGGCAACTCCCCTTTAATAGCATAGGAATGGATTTGAAAGGGGGGATGCGGAAGGGTAGAGAAAGGTAGCCAAGGGTTAACTAGAACCCCCGGGCTATATGTTAAGGATCCTACCTGGCATTCGCCTAAAGAAATGCAGGGAAAACCCTAGAAAAACCTCATCAGGTAGATCGGGCAATGGGTACTTGTCCCACGCCCTTCCGATAGCGGGAGAGGAGTTTGCTGTGGGGACGCAGCATTCCCTTCTCCATGCCTCGACCAGTTTAGGAGGCAGCTGGCTGACTATTCCAATGGGAACAGAGAACAACTCTTACCGTATGCCCAAGGTCTGTGACCCCGGAACATACACCTCTAAAAACAGGGACGATGTGCCTCGGCTTGTGGGAACCTTAGTTCAAAAACCAGAGAGAGGAAAAGGCATCCCCAAAGGTAGCCCCTTCGTGTCTCTCCAGTAAGGTTTTACCTGCGAGAGAATATCCCTCGCAGATACTGCCTGCAAGAGAATAGCCCTCGCAGACCTTAACTTAGTAAACTGGAAGACGAACAAAGAAACTAATAGAATCACGAAGGAAAACGACAGAGAGAAAATCAAAAACTCTGTTCTTAGTCTGTTACATTGTTTACTTCACCCCTGTGACCTTCGCTCTATTCTGTCTTGTTTGTGTTCCATGTTTCTTTTATTTTTTTCAACCTTATAACTGTATCACTGCTGTAGTAATTTGTTCTATGAATATTAAATTTGCACTTATGAAGTATGAGTTTCTCTTTTTCTTGTTGCTTTTATTTCTCTGTTTTCATTTTGGTGTATTGCAAAGAGTAGCTCTGCAATTTTCTTTGCATTTAAAATACTGACACCATTTTAATAATATATATAATCATGTATACATACATATGTATATAAAGCAAGTCAATTCTTGATAATATTTTGAAAAGAAAAAAATTCCAAGTAGTTAAAGTCACTAAAGGCACTTTAACTACTTTTCTTACTTTTGCGTTGGATTTTACTTCCTGTATTAAAACTGTACCCATGTGAATTGGTTGATCTTATAATTATCACAAATACCAATCAGAATTGTATCTACTGTTAAAAGTAAAAGTGCCCAATTTTCTGATCAGTCCTCAGCATTGTTGTTCAAGGTAAGTCAAAGAACCCACTTATGGTGATAAAAGGCTTCCCCCTTTCTCTGAATAATGATCCCTGATTAGTATTTTAAACGCAAAAGTACCTGAACTTATTGTTGTAGGTGTATTCAAATACTTTTAAGTGATGTCAACTGACCTATGCGGTTGTGTGTTCTCTAGGCTCTTCTTGGCACCTGACGAAAGGCACAAGGATCCCAGAAACGTTGTGTGGTATTTATACATTAAAACTTTAATGATATCCGTACTACTTTACATTTTTCCAATAAATTTCAAAGATCAATACATTCAAAAGATTTTAAAAGGTAACTGGAAATTCCTAGTAGATTTTGTTTTTCATAATATTTAACTTGGATCCACAAAAAGAATTATTTTCTACTAAAATGTAGAGAAATATTTTATAAAACAACAGTCTGTATAAAAAAATTATTCCAGTAGTCTATCGTTTTAAATGTGTATTGCTTTGATGCGAATGATTTTAGTATTTGATATACTAATAAAATAGATAACGATTGTTGATCTATCGATAGGTCGTTAAAGTATCGATAAATGTGATTAGTGACAGTTCAAATTGCCATATACGAGTTTAAAGGTTCTTCTTGTTTTTAAAAAGTTATTAATATTGTGAATATAACCAAATGTTGACGCTAATTACGTGTCATTAATCCACTGTGATTAATGAAATTATGTTTTAAAGACTGAGTCATCGTAATTATCAGCATTATTTAGATGAACTGTTTTTAAATTAAATAGTGTTTGTAATAATAATTACAATTTTGAAAACTGAAAACTATTTCGTTTAATAATGGCAAATCAACCATTAGATATTGATCAAGATTTGGCACGACGATTGTTTGTTGAGGGTGCTATATTAGTATTCCTCGATGTACCACCAAACACAGAATTTGGAGTAGATTTGAAATCGTGGAACACTGGTGACAAATTTAAAGGAGTGAAAATGATACCACCAGGACTGCATTATGTATATTACAGGTAGATGACATCCTTCACAACATTTAAAACTTTAGAAGCAGCTGTAACATAGTACAGAACTAGATATTATCATAGACTAACCCTGTTGACTTACAATACACCACTCTTTAACTTATTAATGCCCCTTTCATGAATTATATAATTATAAATTCATGCTCTTATATATAACTGCTTATATTATACAATTATCTTTTGTTTTGCCAAGTTTTTTTTTTAATGTTATGATTACCTGAAAATGTTTTTCTGCTGCAAATGTGTCAAATATCCCTACTGACAAAATATTACAATAGTTTTAATATGAAGTTACTAAATACAAAGTTACGTTAAGCAACATAATACCTTTTAAATGTTTTTTATATTCCCTATTCAAATTTATGAGTCATAAATACCTTTATATATGGCCATTGTTTAGAATTGTATATAAACATGCTCCACATAGAGCAATTATTAACTAATGATTGAAGAGTATAATAGAGGTAAACATATAGAAATTAATATTGTTTAATTTTCATACAAAATTAGAAAAATGTAACAATTATTTATTTAATTACGTTAACAATTACTTTAAAGATTTATTGTGTTCCAGTCCTGTCGGTAAAGATGGTGATACAGCTCCTCGAACTGGTTTTATGTACAACTTCAAAACGGCAGAATTGCTCGTCAAAAAGTGGGATATAGATGCAGAAGATCTCAGTGCAACAGGTAATATCTATTTACTTATAGTCATGTGAAGTATATTTTCTTATAACATAATAATGAGATTTTCTTGCTTTAATGAACAGAGGAAGCCTGCGAGAGGATTCTCTTGCACGTAACCTGCAAGGGATGTTTTCTCGCAGGCAGAACCTTGTAGGAGAGATACGAACGGGCTACCTTTGGGGATACCTTTTCCTCTCCATTTTTGAACTAAGGTTCCCACAAGCCGAGGCACCTCGACCTTTTCTGAGAGGTGTATGTTCCAGGGTCACAGACCTTTGGCATACAATAAGAGTTGTCCGCTATTCCCCTTGGAATATTCAGCCAGCTGCCTCCTTAACTGGTCGAGGCACGGAGAAGGGAATGCTGCGTCCCCGCAGCAAACTCCTCTCCCGCTATCAGAAGGGCGTGGGACAAGTTCCCAATGCCCAACCTACCTGATGCAGGTTTTTATATGGTTTTTCCTGCATTTCTTTAGGCGAATGCCAGGTAGGAGCCTTAAAATATAGCCCGGGGGCCCTAGTTCACCATTGGCTACCTTCCTCTACCCTTCCGCATCCCCCCTTTCAAATCCCTTCCTATGCTATTAAAGGGGAGTTGCCACCATGTGGATTACCCTATAATAGCTTGTTGCCCTAAAAAAAAAAATCTTGCTTTAATGAATTTGATTGTGTAAGAAAGTCTGGTGTCTAAATTATTAACTTTATTAATATTATTGAATTATTACTTGGAATAGCTAATATCAGCAACAACAACTTTTTAATTCGTATTGCTAATGTTACTCACATTGTATCTATACAAGCTAACGATTCTGCTAGAATGAAACAATGAAATTTCTAATATAGCTAAAATCTAACAGGAGTTTGAAACCCATTTTGTATTCATGATATATATGTATGGTATAACTAATTTTCTTTACAGAAATAGGAGAAGAAGAGAAGGTCCGAATCAGATCAAATCTATTGAATATAGATCGATACATGGGGCCGTACCCATTTGAAATTTGGAAGAAGTGGAAATCACTTACCAATTTTATTTCAGGTATCATTCACAAATGAGTTATTTGAATTATTAACCGTTATAAAATCAGTTTCAATTACTATGATGTGAAGTACAATATTCATACAATAATAAATAAATCGGGATTGCCACTTCCTAATTTGTTGAAAATTTCAGCTGAGAACAACAGTATAACATTTAATTAGTTTATTTAATGATTGAATTAAAACACAAATCATAAGTAATGCTGCTTGAATTACATGTGTTTTAATTATGGTAATGGAAACATTTAAACATAAATAATATATTCCCATTTTGAATTGAGAATTTGTCTTCTGCTATTTATTGGCATTATTTTATATATGATTATTAATGTTATCCAACATACTTCTAGATACACTGTACCAAAGATTGGTGCCAGAATGTGGATCAATACGATCTGCACCAGAATATGTTGTAGTGGAAGAAACAGAAACACCCAATCAGCGACGACGAAGTCGTCCTAGTACCGTTGAAGACAGAGAAGAAGATCTTTTGCCTCAGTTAAAGCCACAACCTGAATTTGCTCTACGTCTAACACCTCTACCAGAACGAGGGTTTCCTGAAGGGGCCACACCTGCCGAAATAACAAAGCATTCCCTTGATGCAAGTTACCGTCTGGAGACTATGCTACAACATTTTGAAAGGTATATCTTTGGAATGTGTTGTAATGTTTTAACGCAGTCACTTCCATGTAGAGTAGTTGCAATGAGATGAAACTTTTCACCCCATCCCCCCCCATACATTGATCTTGCTTTTTGCACAGTAGTAGCTAATTACCTGGGTATTTGTGTATTCCAACCCTATATTGGACACCATCGAGAATTAATTCAGTCACGTAAAACTATTCCAAACTTTATTTTTTTACACTAATTTATTGTCAACTACAGTAGCAGGAAAATATAAATTGTTGAGTGACAAAAAAATATAGTTATCCATGGGTTAACTACACTGTCCTTGTTGTTTGTGTATCATTAGAAAGGAATTTTTTTTCAGAATGAGTGGCATCTAAGGGTTAAAAACATTCACCCTGTCCCATTCTTTCAATGTCAAGACTGTTACTGATAAATGAAGTGAACCCTGAAAATAAAGGGCTGAGCTCCAATCTTAGTAATTTTATTATTAGTGCTTCCTTACCTTCTCCCCTATTTTTGTTTATTTAAATCAATGACAATTTTATTTCTACACAATCTCATTCTTGTCTTATAATGAAATCCTTAGAAAATATATTCTCAAGTGAATTCCTCTGAGATTTTTCTTTCATGTTAAAGTCTTTTTGTTTTTTAGAAGCAATTTTACCTAAATATACCATTGTCTGTATTTTTATGTCAAGAGTTTGGATGACTCCATTTATGAACATCAAGTAAATCCTCCTGATCTTTATTTCAGCCCAGAAGACTTGCTCGGGGAGTTGCAGTTTTCCTTTGTTTGCTTTCTGGTTGGTCACAGCTTTGATGCATTTGAACATTGGAAATCACTAATACAACTGCTGTGTAACTGTGAAGCCGTCTTAGTACGCCAAACCAAATTGTACTTTGGTTTTCTTTCTGTTTTGGAAGCACAGGTATAGCACAATAAATTCTTTAAGTGACACTTTCATTGTTATCAGTAAAGTTACAAATATATTGAATATAGTCATTACTGGTGTAAAATATACAAAGTTAGCCGCTACACTCTTTTACAATTAACTATTCAATAAACTGAAACTCAAATACTCATTTTACTTATACTCATTACTTATTTTGTAAGTCTTTCCAAATACCCAACACTCTGCCACATTTATACCTGTTAAATGTTCTATTTACAGATACTAGAAGTACCTCAGGATTTCTTAGTTGACATTGTGGCAAGCAGCAATTTTGTTTACGTCAGTCTCCGCCAACTGTTCCTGAATTTGAAAGAATCCTCAGGAGCAGAAATGCGATTAAAAGCAAAGGCCGCTCACTTCCGGGAGAGACTTACGAAAAGGTTTATGTGGGACTTTTCGCACTTAGAGGAGGAAGATGATGATGATGCTCCAGTTGTAGTTGAACTACAGTGATGTTGTACTAGAGTGGTGTTTGTGTTGCAATTGTACATATAACATAATTACTTATTGAAGGCAAACAGAAAATAAATTATGTAAATATCTTCAACCATAATGTCTTAACATTGTCAATTTTCTTTTTGACAAATATAGCTCAACCACATTTTTGTCTCTCTTCCTTGCCTAAAAAAATAATTGGGTAACCTTAGAACTGGAATAGTTCTTTATTACCTATTTGTAAGTGATATGCACAGGAGTTACATATTAGTGTATGGTCAATCAGTGGACTTCTGTGTCTGGGTGATCTGCCAGAATTAAACGTGAAGTGACAGGAAAATGAACTGCTGTGAACAATATGACGGGCATTTGTCCACTTTCTCCAATTGTCATTACTGTTATGAAAGGAACAAAAATATCTACCAATTTTTTCCTAAAGGAATATATTGGAAACTAGTTTCTTTGACTGAATCTCTTGTAGTCCCAATACCAATTGCAAATCAATGGTTAATATAAAATCCATATTATTCTTATAAATAAGAGACAAATTGAGATGAAATGTTTATTTTTATATACATACAGTAATATCTCCTTCAACAGTCATTCTGAAAATATTTTACACACTGTAACTGATCACTTAAAATAAATTGAAATAAAAATGAAATTTAACTGAACTGAACTGAACTGATTACTAATACCACACATTGTGAGCCCATTGCAGGATATATTTATTCCATGGTCTCTACCCCAATAGAAACCTCTGTAGCTTCTTCTTCTGTAATGATACTAGAAGATTTTGTACTATCTACTGGTTCTTCCTAAAACACAAAATAACAAATATAGTGGTATGTTCGTAAAATAAAAATTAAATTTATTGCAGTATTGTAATTGACGAGTTTTAATTAATTTGTATAAAATTTTCATTTAATGCAATGGTTTTCAAAAGTTATGTGCTATTGTATACATAAGCCATTTTTTAGATTACTTACCGTAAGGCCTACATGCACACGACACATTGAAGTGAATTCTCTCAATATAGTTGATAAGTGATTACTGTTTAGTATATATCGCAAGGTGTTTTTATTTACTACAGACCCTAATATTCAATTAACCCTTTGAAGTTGAACCAATTAAATATGAGTAGTCTTCAATAGATATAATAACTTTAATATATTAACTTATCTGTAATACTGTTTCATGAAATAAATACTATGATGTCTCTTTTGTATCCTTACATTATTTTCAACCGATTACATCGTTCTTAAATTCAGAGCTTAAAAGACCATTGGTTGTGGTTTTTTTTCCCCACTCACCAGTTCTTGGACTTCTGTTGAGCCTTCCATAGCTTTTGGCACCCAAATCATCTCAGCTTCTGCTAAAACCAATTCTCGTCCTAGGGCTTTATATGCTTTTTTTTTATAATATTCTAAATCAGCGAACTGGAAACCTTTTTCTTTCCTAGCAAATTCCTGTAAAGAAAAATTTCTTATTCCGTTGATCATTTGTGAATGCCCGAATTCAAAGATCAGAATGGTAACAATTGTAGTTTCCACATTGCAGTATCCTATTATGTATATAAGCTATAACTTTTATTATATTAGTGTTTTTCACATTACCATATTTTCCTTAGTGGCAATATTATATGTTAAATTAGTGTATTATTACCATTATATTTGCAACTATTTAAACTCAAATAAAATATTATGTTGAATCGAAGTAGTAGTAGTTTTTTTTTTGCGGAAGGGTGGAGGAAGGTAGCCAAGAGTAACTAGGGCCCCCGGGCTATGGTTTAAGGATCCTACCCGGCATTCGCCTAAAGAAATGCAGGACAAACCCTAGAAAAACCTGCATCAGTTAGGTCGGGGATTGGGTACTTGTCCCACGCCCTTCCGATAGCGGGAGAGGAGTTTGCTGTGGGGATGCAGCATTCCCTTCTCCGTGCCTCGACCAGTTTAGGAGGCAGCTGGCCGACTTTTCCCATGGGAATAGCGGACAACTCTTACCGTATGCCCAAGGTCTGAGACCCCGGAACATACACCTCTCAAAACAGGCCGAGGTGCCTTGGCTTGTGGGAACCTTAGTTCAAAAACGGAGAGGAAAATACATCCGCAAAGGTAGCCCCTTCGTATCTCTCCTACAAGGTTCTACCTGCAAGAGAATATCCCGCGCAGGTACTGCCTGCGAGTGAATAGCCCTTGCAGGCCTTGTGTGTTTTGTGTTTAAACAGGAATATTATTCATTCAGTTTATTTGACAACTATTTAATTCATTATTTATGAATTTCCAGAAGTTTTTGGCATAATAGCCATACATATTCATCTGCATCAAACTTTAAAATGTTATTTGACGTCATACTTACAGCAGTACCTGGGAATTAATGTAAAATAATGATTGTGTTTTTACATCTGTTTATATGAAATAAATAATACAGTTTTCTCACCAATACCAGACAATATTTCTATTTATTTAGAACAATGTTTCGGTACGTGTTTGTACCTTCCTCAGGTCTTTCCTGCAGAGAAATTGTACAAAATAAATTTGGTGTTATCGAGAAGCCAACAAATTTATAAAAGTGGGTCAACAAAAAATAATATACTATTAACACAATGAAACTAAGAAACACTCACCTAAATATGCTAAATGTTAAAAACTATTTTCACATTCTATTAAAAAACACAAATTTCTTCTGATTCACAAAATACAAACGTACTGAAAAATTGTCATAAATAAATAAAAATATTGTCTGGTATTGGTCATAAAACTGAATTATTTAATGTAAAATAATGTTTTAACATTTTTAAAGTTTCATGCAGATGAATACGGCTATTATGCTGAAAGCTGGAATGTATATATAATGAATAAAATAAAAAAGGATTTTTATAAACAGAAAGTGGTGTTTGTTTAAAGATATTCAAACTAAATAACAGTTGGACTAGATTCTCCAAAGAAACCACAATGTTTTTGGAAACTTGTTTTTTTTTTGTTAAGTTTGTTATATAATTTTTCTATAACATAATTGTTTTTATTCATTAACCATTTGAACATACTTAAAAAATATAGTTAAATTAGTAATGGAAATAAAATTAAGTAAAAGAAAGATCCACAAGTGTATTATGTGAATTATTTCATATCAATGAGGTGTTTGACAAGAAAATGTAAGGGTGACTGAGAGTGAGAGCAGCTCAGGAGACATTGTATCCAGTCGCTCCAGACAGGCATTGTCTTCTATATTACACAGTTCTTGTTCTGTTTTCAGAATTAATAACTGGTTGGATTAACATGCAAGAGTCAAATGTCTGTTTTAAAAAAGAATGAAGAAGATAATGGAACCCCTTCAAACTGCATAGGAGGAAAATGACCTTCAGAAAACAAGTGTGCCAGATGTCATGGATTCGGTAAGAAACCTGCTGTATTGGCTAAAAACACTTCTTGTATTTGAGCTAGTTACCACCACATTAAATATTGATAAATGCTGGTCCTCCAGTACTGGTGCCTTGATTGCTGCCCACGGAGCCTTTAAATAAATTCCCAAGCCAAAGTACGCAGACCAGTAGACAGCCAGAGGTACCAAATGCAACATCTTAATCGGTTCGCTTCCTATAGGTTCAGAGACTTCATTGCTTGGCATCCAAATTCTGTTTTTGTCCAAAAATGCTGGCTGTGACAAGAATAACCATTCTGGTAAATTGTTTGATCCTGAAACATGTGGATAATATTAACATTAAGTTAACACGATGGAACCTAAATTATTAAATACATATTTATATAAGATGTCACAAAAAAAAAATCACATGTAGTGTTACTGTCCACAAGCTCGACTTTCCTTACAAGTGAACGCAAGGATAGCCAATAGAACATACCATTTGAGAACAATCCTAAAGAAATAACTTCTCCATTTGAAGGCTTTTCCGAGAACCAGAGCCGTAGAAGCGTCATGATAGATCTAAGCTTAAGCATATGTTTGCTTTCGAATGGTATGTCATCCTGGAAAAAATAAAACTTAATAACTTTTACATTACAATGAATGGTTTATTGTACTCAAGAAGAAATCGTGACTATAACTACGCTTTCCTTTTTGATGGGCACCTCTTATAATTATATTTTTAAATTAACATGCAGAACGCTATATGGTTTCACTTTGTTTCTTCAGCAAATGAAAAACACTTTCAGTACTTACATCCTATACATAGTCTACTTTATCCTGCAAAAAAAAATTATATTCACTGTATTCGAGGGGAATCTTAGATGCGATAATTAATGCTTTGAAATTTCATTTTATATTTGTGTATCAACGACAGACTTGCAGTTTATTTTTTATTATTTTAAAACAAATTCATAATATTCTCAAAAATTCTGATGATCAGAACCTTACGACACTGTATAAAATCATTCATTTATGCTATTATTAGCTGTTTACAGTCTTTTGATTTAGAACTAATAATATGTCAGAACTAGTTACAGTCATATAATAATAGTTACAACACATTTTGATGATGATTCACGCTGACTGCTCGCATCTGAACTTTGCATCTTGGATTCTTCTTCAAGTGTTTCTACTGAATAGGAGTGGCTGAGGAGAAGTGAAGGTCGATCAGCTTTAAATTGACTTTGGTTATTTGACAACTCTTTAATTGTCTGTGGGAGTTTGTTAAGGTTAGAATTAACTGAATATTGGACACTATTCTGGGTTATTGACAATGATTTACAATTTTTTGTACATATTATGTTTGTTTTTGTAATTGAAAACACGGTTGTCAGAATTGGTATTAAATAACAGTCTGTCTGTGGTCACAAATAGCATTAATGAGTAAATGTATTGGCACGACAATGTGAAATTACCCAAATTTGTTCCAATACCGTACTCGATGACAGGACGGAGAAGAGTTGAATGAGCTATTTTACTTAGTGCCACTTTAATTGTAAAACGCATGGTGACGGGGAGGGGAACCGTTTCCTAAATTACTAGAGCTAATGGTTTAGTATTTTACTAGACGGTTCGTTGGAACGAGAACAAGACCGTACCTGGGCTCTTATGTTGCTCGGTTTATTGCTATTGATCTTGTAGAGCAGTCGCCTGAGCTGCACCACCCACTGTCCCTGGGGCAGCGTGGAGTTGTGGATGTTCTTCTTGGCGCGTGCGTTCGGCTTGAGCCAGGCGGCGCCCAGGAGGCACGACTCCACGTCCACCAGCCTGTTGAGTCCGACGTAGCCCCAGACAGGGGCCGCCAGCAGGCACGACGAAGGAACACCCAACTCGGCTGCCACCCTCGACAGCTCCTCCATGGCCACGTCCGCAGTCACCGCCACCACGTTGCGAGGGTTCAACCTGGGTATTGCAAACTTCAACACTATCGACCATTTCTCTTCTTTTATCTGCTTCAGTTGGTCATACCGTATCCCCCCCCCCCACACTGTCAATGAAGTAAGGGAAGTTTATCTACAAGTGATACATTCAATTTAATCACTGACTAATATTCTGAGTGGCAGAATTTCATCCTTTTATTCGAATAATTAAAGTTTTCTTTCGCATCAAGATGATTAATAAAGCATGTTAGAAACTAAATTGCCTTTAAGAGTCGACGATTACTTTCAATGTAATTATTTTTTGAAGAAGGAAGGAAGAAGCCAACGTTCTGAACAGATACGGGTAAGAGTTTAAGAATCGTCGCTGGGAACATGAGTGCGATCATTTCGGACACTGTTGTCAATTTCAAATCTAACAACGTTAATTTTCCTCCAATATAATTCACTTGTTAAAAAAATATATTGTAGCGTCCGACCTTTCGTCCTTCCGTTTCTCGACTCAGTTTCTAATACGGGCGACAGGTAACTTTTTGGAATGAAATTACCAAAACAGTTTTATTTGTAATTAATTCTATTTCTCTAACCATGAAACATTCAACATCTGCAGGGCGTGGTTATTTATAATATTTTTCTATTACACCACTGGGACCTCAGTCCCCTGACGAACTGTCTTGACACGTCTCTGCGCGCGCCTTACAGCAACAATACTCTACAATATGCGGCGCGGCAAACGGACACCGACAATGCAACATAATCATGTTACAATATATATATATATATATTGTAATACCAATTAAACAGGCTATTAATTGTTTTTAATATAATTGAATTTTTGACGGTACGGGTGCTTAAAGACGACAATCGCAGCGGGTCTTTCTTTGTTAACAATAGGAGACTGGAGACCGCGCGCATAGAGAACTCAGTCCGCGTCGAGCCTGGGTCAAGAAAGGATACATAAAAGAGTGTGCGAAAGATACAACACAGTAAAGTTTGTTAATGTAAAAGTATGATTAGGGCTATCCAGGAAGTCCAACGGCGAGAGATAATCGTTTACATAAAACGCAAGTAAACAGTTTTGACGGGGAGACTCATAAAATCGCAGTTTGGAAGCAGAAGTTTTGCTTCACAAACTGAACTAATTTTCGCATAGAGAGACTTCAAGGAAACCTACGTCCGAGGGCTGGCTGATGGGCGGCTAATCCAGGTTCCAGGATAGCAGAGATCCGCGAGTGGCGACTCCGTGTGTTCAGAGTCTTAAGTGTAGAATCAGTGTATAATGGCCTGTTTAGTGGGTGTTGACTTCAAGCTGCAAGAGTCCGAACTGGTACCAGTAGCACTGTCGTGAGTACACAACAATTATTAATGGCTGTAAACTATAATTAAAGGGTAGAGTCAGATTTCGTTCGCCTTTTTTCTTTTCATTCGTTTTCTTTTATTTCTTGTATTTAATATTGTATTCCCTTTAACTTCAATGAGTTTGGATTGTTAATGTTTTAGTTCATTGTATTTGTTCTTCCTATCAAACCCAGTGGTGACCCTGAGGTAATGAGAAATTCAACGTCGTTGATTGTAAAATTATAAAGCTGTATTTTCATAGAACGTCACGAATTAATAAAATAAAATTGAAATATCTGTTTGTTAAATTGATGGAATTCGGCAGGGCTTATAAGGTGTAAGTATCAACAATAAAAATTTAAATACATAATCATTTTGTTAATTATTCCTATTTAATTAAGACCACCTTGTTAATCATTACACAAATTGGCGTCTGCAACGTGGGGCTAACTAGCATTGAAACTTTTAATTAATTCTTTTGTTTAGGAATTTAGTTAATTTAAGACTTTTTTTAATTAATACATAAATGGCCCAACAACGTGGGGCAAATGTAATTCATCCCAGTTTTTAATTATTACAATATATATATATATATATATATGTATATATATTCTGACTATTGAGACAACTTATAAATAAACAACAACCAATTTGAAGTCAGAAAAAAGGTCTTTATTTAGGGGAAATTAAACGACGTTTCGTCGCTAACTTTTCTACCTCTTCAGCTTGAAGAAAATATCTTTTATCTGACTTCAAATAGGCTGTTGTTTATTTATAAAAATATATTTATTTCCTTAACAACCCGAAGCTCAAAATATATAAAACAATTATAAGACCGGCTGTGACCTACGGATGCGAGACATGGACCATGACGAGTACTTTTGACGGATCTTGAGAAGGATACACGGCCCTAAGAAGAAGAAGAAGAATGGTAGCTACAGGATTCTAATGAACCACGAGCTGGACAATCTGATTAATCAAGCAAATATCTTATAAGGTACGTGAAGAGTAGAAGAATCGCATGGTTTTGGACATGTGATGATGATGGGTGAGAACAGAAAAACCTAAGAAAATTATGTTGTGGAAACCTGGAGGGACGAAGAATAAGAGGAAGACCACGGTTACGACGGATAGACGGAGTTGAGGAGGACGACGACGACGGGAGTACGAGGATGGAGACGACTGGCGAATGATAGGGGAGACTGGAATAATATTGTTGAGAAGGACAAAACCCCGTCCAGGGCTGTAAAGCCAATAACTGTATTGAATATATATTTCCATGAAGCTGTAGTAAAATATATTAATTGTTAATTTAGCATTTACCGCGAAGTTGTTACGTGAACATTAGAATTGAGGAACTGTGCTCGTCAGGCGCATTCTCTCGAGAATGCTTGGAAAAGCGGAGGCAGAAACGTCGGCTAATGCACTTTATGTAAATAACATTTAGGAGAGAAAGAGTAGACCGAAAATCGGGCCGAACATTCTTAGGGAAGGAATATAAAAAAAATGAAACCAAGGGCACAACAAAGTGATGTAGGGAATATTTATTTCAACGATTGTAATAAATTACCTACAATGCTGTTTGGGGACAGTTCACTAGCCGCAGTATCGTAAAAGGGTGAACTGTAGACGAGTGTTAGTGTAGTGACAAATGTGGTATAGTTTAGCAATAGGCCATTATTAAGAATAAATAAAAAATATTATTATTATTTTTTAGGGCAACAGGCTACATGAGGGTGATGCACATTGGGAAACTCCCCTTTAATAGCATAGGAAGGGATGCGGAAGGGTAGAGGAAGGTAGCCAAGGATTACTACGGCCCCCGGGCTATATTTTAAGGATCCTACCCGGCATTCGCCTAAAGAAATGCAGGGAAAACCTCAGAAAAACCTGCATCAGGTAGGTCGGGCATTGGGTACTTGTCCCACGCCCTTCCGATAGCGGGAGAGGAGTTTTCTGTGGGGACGCAGCATCCCTTCTCCGTGCCTCGACGAGTTTAGGAGGCAGCTGGCCGACTATTCCAATGGGAATAGTGGACAACTCTTACCGTATGCCCAAGGTCTGAGAATATTTTTTTTTAGGGCAACAGGCTACATGAGGGTGATCCACTTTGGGCAACTCCCCTTTAATAGCATAGGAACGGATTTGAAAGCCGGGATGCGGAAGGGTGGAGGAAGGTAGCCAAGGGTTAACTAGGGCTCCCGGCATTCGCATTCGCCTAAAGAAATGCAGGGAAAACCCTAGGAAAACCTGCATCGGGTAGGTCGGGCATTGGGTACTTGTCCCACGCCCTTCCGATAGCGGGAGAGGAGTTTGCTGTGGGGACGCAGCATTCCCTTCTCCGTGCCTCGACCAGTTTAGGAGGCAGCTGGCCGACTATTCCAATGGGAATAGCGAACAACTCTTACCGTATGACCAAGGTCTGCGACCCTGGAACATAGACCTCTCAAAACAGGCCGAGGTGCCTCGACTTGTGGGAACCTTAGTTCAAAAACGGAGAGGAAAAAGCATCCCCAAAGGTAGCCCCTTCGTATCTCTCCTAAAAGGTTCTGCCTGCGAGAGAAAATCCCTCGCAGGTTACCTGCGAGAGAATCCTCTCGCAGGCTTCTGGGTCTGAGAATATTGAATATTAGACTAATAAACATACGATATCGAATGTGAGCTGCGAGTTGCATTTTTAATGGCGATGACTGTATATCTGGAGATGAATTAGCCGCTCATGTCGAAATACGATGCGCAGTGGTCCGCTGCCCTGGGGTTGTGGTGGGATTAGGCAGGAGCTTACTTGAACACGGCAACAGGGTGGTGTAAATACGATTCTCGAAACATTGGCACACGGAAATATATTGTGTTCAGCTAAGGATTTAAGAGATGACAAGTTGAGGGTGGTTTAAGAAGACCTTGCTGATGTCTGTATGTCCAGTTCGTAAGAATGTGGTTAATGTTTTTAAAGTTGATAGTAGGCTTCACGGCAACTTGTCTGAGGAGCTACACAATCAGAGGCTGTGGTCACCTGTCGGCCAAGGCTTCGGCGAAGACCGCGGCCACGAGACACAGAGGCCAGTCGCGGGTCGGAGACGTAAACACGACGCGGCAAGTCTCTGGAATCGACGACCGCAGCTTCTCCACCAACTTCAGGGTCCAGTACACGTGGCTGCACAGCCATCCGTGCAGAGTCGTTTTCGGGCTTCTCAGCTTTCTGAAACACAGAAACCCTCAATTCCGCGTTTTAGTCAACCGAACACTGGCGGGGTCCATTTATTAAATATGGCAGATTTTATCACAAAGCGTCGATTTTACGCCCGTGTAAATAAAGCTGTCTTTAAATGCACGTCATTTCGAACTAAATACACATTGTGTTACTGTCTCCATTTTATCAAAGAAACGGAAATGAAAATATAACGAGAAACAGAGAAATAATTGACAGGAAGGCAGAGGATTCGTATATACAAATTTTATTTTTTAAGGCCCTTCATTTTGTTGTTTATTCTCTAAATAAAATACAGTTTAAACTTTAACAGACGTGGGATGGACGTCAAGTATTCTCGAAGCTACGAGGCATGTAAGTGAGCTGAGGGTTGGCAGCATTGCGTGGTGGTAGAGGCGGATCTCCTGGCAGAGCGAGCATCGCTGGAGCACGGTAGTGTCAAAGTTGTCGGTAAGAAACCCCGCCACGAGACGAAGGTGTTATAAATACAACGAGTGTGGTTAAGTGGAGGCAGAACAAATGTTTCATGACGAGCAGAACAGCCAAAAAACACAATTTGGGAAGGGGTAATCATGACGTCAGTGTTTCGGGACCGAAATAGGCTTCATTTTGGGTCGAATTTCTGCCTCAGAGGGAGACCATCAATACACAAAGATATTGTGAGTCCCTAACAAAAACTCAAAAATGAGCATTCAAAACAAAATGAGGGGAATACTGACGAGAGGAGTGTGCTTGATGCACGACAACGGCCGTCCTCACGCAGCCTTAGCCATTTGGACTCATTTAATTGAGATGTTTAGAACCACCCCTGACTATTTTCACCTCCCTGGGGACGGGGTGGGGAATTAAATTTTCTACTGACGAGCAGGTGGTACAGAAAGAGGTTCTAAAGTCCCGGAAAGGAGCTGGCGGGAGAGTTCTCCGAGGAGGGCATTAAGAAGTTTGTACCACGGCATTGAACGGGATGGTGATTTTAGTGAGGGGAAAAATAGTGTACAAGTCTATCAACATTACAAAACAGAAACCAGTTTTTCTAAACAAAAAAAAATCTGGTACACTTACTTCCTGAACGTGCCTCGTACAAGGGTAGCAGGAAAAACAAATTAATTAAGTCGCTAAGCAAGGTTGTGGCTCAAACCCAACCCCCCCCCACCCCCACCCCCCACCCGGCACACACAAAGGTTTAATTAAATATTAAGTTTATGATCTCTGGTTAAGGAAAACGATTTTGAAGAGTCGACGATTCTCCACAACAATTCAAGTCATCACATCTGTCCAATCAAAACTACTTCCTGAAACTGTTTAATAATGATACATATATAAATGTATATTATGACTATTGAGTAAACTAATAAATAAATAAACATCAGTCAATTTTAAGTCAGGAAAAATAATTTATTAATGTAAAATTTATAACAACGTTTAATCGCCGATTTTTCGATCTCATCAGGTTCAAGTGTTTTTTTTAAAAAAAAAATTGATATACACGTCATTCTATGCTGACTTAATAAATTATTTTTTTAGGGCAACAGGCTACATGAGGGTGATCCACATTGGGCAACTCCCCTTTAATAGCATAGGAAGGGATCTGAAAGGGGGGATGCGGAAGGGTGGAGGAAGGTAGCCGAGGGTTAACTAGGGGCCCACGGGCTATATTTTAAGGATCCTACCCGGCATTCGCCTGAAGAAATGCAGGGAAAACCCTAGAAAAACCTGCATCGGGTAGGTCGGGCATTGGGTACTTGTCCCACGCCCTTCCGATAGCGGGAGAGGAGTTTGCTGTGCGGACGCAGCATTCCCTTCTCCGTGCCTCGACCAGTTTAGGAGGCAGCTGGCCGACTATTCCAATGGGAATAGCGAACAACTCTTACCGTATGCCGAAGGTCTGCGACCCCGGAACATACACCTCTCAGAACAGGCCGAGGAACCTCGAGAGAAAATCCCTCGCAGGTTACCTTGGAGAGAATCCTCTCGCAGGCTTTTCTTTGGTGGTTATTTTTTCTGACTTAAAATTGTCTTATGTTTATTTATTTATTAGTTGTACCTGACTGTCTTTAGCCTTTTGTTACAACTCGCAGCATTGCCCAGACAATTTTGGCCTTGAAAACCATTATCCATACGACATCTAAATTCGTTTATCTTGCCATTTAATTTTTACTGTTATTATTATCATTTTTATTACATTTTTATTGTAATTTTAATATTTAATTTAATGTTCGCGGGGGGGAACGAGTCGCCAGAGCAATAAAAAGTGTTCTAAGCACTCCATCATTATTACTACCTTATTTGTTATTTTAAACGTCTACTACACTGTAAATTGCCCAATTTATATATATATATATATATACGTGAAGACTGTACGTACGGCGATCCAGGAACGTTCATGATAAGCAACAGCCGTGTGTGTCGCATAGTTTTGTCCAGAGAGTTGATAAGGTGCACGCAGCCCTTCAGACTGTACGAGCATTCCTCCACGAGCTGCTTCAGGTTTGCGCCGTCCTCTTCGTAAATAAGAACCTTTTGAGGAAAAAAAATTACATTAAGGACGATAAGCACAACAATTATTCTTATTAAATGTTTATTTTCACCCCCTCCAGGGGAAAAAAAACTATATGTAAATAGATTATAGATTTATGTAAGCAAACACACGCGTATTCTGTGAATAATATTGTAATTACATCGCTTTTCCAAAGGAATTTCCATCCCTTGTTTAAGTTCCTAATAATTGTAGATGCGTCAATCCAATTTCGTTGGTTAAAAAATTCTTAACCAAGCTCTACAGATTGTTAACAATATTGTATAAGGCAGGTTTAACATCACTGCTATTAACGTACAAACAGACACTATGAAATTATTACGCTAAACCGTCTGTTTTCCCGTTGTCGTTGCTCCCTTACTGTTACGCTGACCCTTCGGTTCTGCCATTGTCGCATTTGAGTGTTTTCAACCTGACGAGTGCAGTTGTGTCGCTCTAGGCTCTTCTTCGCACCTGACGAAAGGTACAAGGATCCCAGAAACGTTGTGTGGTATTTATATTACCCTTTTTTGTCTGTATTCGCCATCTTTCTTATTAAAAAAAAGACTTTTGAGTTTTGTCAACTGGGAGTGCAGTTGTGTCGCTCTAGGCTCTTCTTCGCGCCTGACGAAAAGGGCACAAGGATCCCAGAAACGTTGTGTGGTATTTATATTACCCTTTTCTGTCTGTATTGGCTGTCTTTCTTATTAAAAAAAAATTAAGTTTTGTCAACTGAGGAGTGCAGTTGTGTCACTCTAGGCTCTTCTTCGCACCTGACGAAAGGTACAAGGATCCCAGAAACGTTGTGTGGTATTTATATTACCCTTTTTTGTCTGTATTCGCCATCTTTCTTATTAAAAAAAAATAGGCTTTTGAGTTTTGTCAACTGACGAGTGCAGTTGTGTCGCTCTAGGCTCTTCTTCGCACCTGACGAAAGGTACAAGGATCCCAGAAACTTTGTGTGTATTATTACCTTTTTGTTTGAATTGGCTACCTTTGGTATTCTTCTTCTTCTTCTTCTGAGGCTCTACAACGTTTCTCCGAACATTTTCTCCACAAAAGTCTTCCAGCTCTTCCGATGTTGTACTTTGGACTGACCAATTCTTTATTCCTATAGCACTTTTAGGTCTTTCAGCACTTCATCTCGCCATCTGACCTTCGGTCTTCCTTTTCTTCCGCGCTGGTAAAGGAAGCCAATTATAGGTTTTCTTTACTGCTCTGTCGTCTTCACATTCCAAGATATCTTTCGTATTTATTAGTTCCAATTACAGCTTCGGATTTCGAGTATTTCATTCTTCGCTGTAGTACTTGCGGTTTCCTCCTGGGGAGGAGGCGCTGATGTCAGGTACAAATTATCGCAATAGGACTTCACGCTCCAGATAAAATCTTTTAGAAATACAGAATGCAGTCTTGAATGAAATCAACCGAACAGAGTTAGAAGTCTGAGAAGATTTTATTCACTTTTAGTAATGTTTTACTAGTATCCAAACTTATTTTCTTTGTAACAAACTTCCTCTTTTTTTGTGAATAGTTTCCGTTCCGGCGCTATCCACCTTTGCTTCTTCTATCAATGATTATTATGTATCAAAGCTCATCGACTTCCCTCAAGCCACCATTACTCTTCTGCGCTGTGGAAAATCTCTTGGGGGTAGTTCCACTACTTTTGGAAAATATTGAAATATTTAACACTCAGTTTACTGACAGAATGAGGTTCGATTTGAATCTTCTATATAATAATTTAAAAAAACTATGTATATTTGTATGTATGTATGTATTTACGTTAATCTTGATACAAATTTAAACGCGTGGACAGATTGCAAGGAAAGTTGGTACAGATATTCTTAAAAACACGAGAAACGGTACTGTGAGGGTGAGAAACCCCTAGCATGAATGTGGAAAGAATTATAATTAAAAAACGTGATAATTTTGAGTTAAATTACTGCGAGACAAGAGACCGTGACGTCACGGTAGAGAGAGAGAGAGAGACGTTACTACGCGACGAACAGAGGAAATAGCTCCCTTTTCCGAAATTAAATAAAGCAGAAATATTTACATTGAATAAAAAGTATAATTTTATCCAGCGATACTCCATCGAATGACAATAAAAAAGAATACTAAATACTTTACGATCCTTGCAGGGAAATGTAAGTTAGTTTTCGTCGCCATGTTTAGTGACTCCAATATGGCGACTATTTGTTTACATTGTGAATCTAGCTAAGAATTTAATCTTTGGTAATGTCTGAGGACTGAGGGACAATTATATCCTGCAGTACTCAAGGAGTGTATTTAATAAGAAAGTCAGAGGTATGTTTGTTGGAACTGATGCAGTAAAAGTCAATGTATTTTACAGCTGTTGAATTAATGCACTATTATCTGTGGAAAGTGTGTACGGAACTAGGAACAGTTAGATTCAGGTTAAATCACTTCTTCACTAAAGATTAATATAGGATTAAATACCTTTTTCGTGGTTTGTATATAAATAAGGACACGTGGCAACGCCGGGCAGCAAGGATAGTTTGAAGTATAATGACAACGATGGATGATATTTATTGTTCATTCCTTTGACTGATTTGGAGAATCAGGGTAGTGGAGAGAGGTAGAAATTTAGACTAAGGGATAAATAGGGGGGAAAAAAGAATGATTAATGGAGGAAAATATAAAATTAAGGAAGAGAATACGTAAGTGTGCCTGGGCAAGGGCCGGAATCTCCAGCAGAGCAGCGGTGATCGCCCTAGCCATGGGCTGTGACCCCTGGGAGAGACCCACGACCACGGCTGACGGAAGAGTGCGCTTGATGCGGACTCGTCTCCACGTAACCGCTCGATCCCGCTCGTCCATCCATTCCTGCAAACAAACCGATAACAACATCGTCATCACTTTAAATACAACTAACATCACTTTGTAACTCTATTTGGCAGGCAGACTCTTAAACTAAGGAACGACGGAGTTTCAGGACACACAGTGACAAGAACACGAGAGCCACTCCCCGGCTGTAAGAAATTTCAGATGTTACATTTTGTAATTAAATAATTTCTGTTACCACAGAGGCCAAGTTAATCTATATATATATAAATGAACTGCTGTTCGTTAGTCTCACTAAAATTCGAGAACGGCTGAACGGATTTATCTTATCTTAGTCTTGAAATGTTCGTGGAGGTCTAGGGAAGGTTTAAAAGGCGAGAAAAAATCGAATAATTTCCGGGAAAACCCTAAAAACAGCCCTTTTCTATTTCCCATACAAAAGTTTTCTAAATGAAAATACAAATCTACACCAGTCGAGCAATTTTCACCAAACGTGTTATTTGCGACCAGGAAACAAACACTGTCGGGGTGAGACGCGTCTTCCACCCCCAGAAGCGGGGGTGGAAATATTTAAACATACTAAATCAGCCGATATTTGAGTCGGATAAATATTTTTAGGGGTCAAAGATATTGATAGTGTTTCTACCAATGTTATCTGAATACAATTTTCATCCCCTACGCCCTGTGAAAAGGACACCCTTCGGGTTTGGGGTGGAGATCCTTTACAGTAAAATAACGCGAATACAACCGAGATTGGAGTCAAATCAAAGGTTATGGAAGTCACTGTGTTTAGTTACGACATTCAAATTGGCATTTACCCCTCAGATGCAGGGGTAGCGGGGTGCAACATTCGGGGTGGAACATGCAAACACGGCAGATATTTGCGTTGAAGAAATATTTTTCAGAGTTAATTATAATGATTAGGGTTCGAGTAGCGTTACATAAAAATTGCGCAAAAGCAGCCGAAATTGGAGTCATATCGGGGGTTATAGATAAATAACATCTCGGGCAACGCCCGCAACCCGGCTAGTTGGTAATAAAACTTTAACAAAAATAATTTTTTTACAAATTTAATTTAATACCGATCATAATAATAATAAAACTACACTTCCAGGTCCAATTTACTACGGTTCACTGCACTTGCTTAAGGAAAATTCTCTTCAATAATATAAAATTTATATTAAAGGACTGATAATTGATCGATTATTAATTTTAGTAATTTATTCCCATGGGTTTTAATGCGTCATTAATTCAACAAAAGTTGAAGATTTTTGTACTGATTATTTTGGGTCATTTTGAAATTTGAAAATTAATGATTTGCTTTTTTTAAAAAAAAAATAATTAAAATTAATCATTTATTTAATTTAAAAAGGCTAAATTTGATAATTGTTATATGTTAGATCCTTGTTAGAATGTAAATAGTCCTGAAAAACTTGGTCATGTTGTGCGACTTTACGTATCGACTTAATTGGTACAGGGTGGACGCCATCAATGATAGCACTGATCATCATTAAAAAAATAAAAAAGTTTTAATTACAGTAATAAGAGATTTGTCTACAATTAGCACGAGGCTTTCCTGTGGGAAGAACAATTGGCCGTTTCTGTGGCATAAATCAAATATTTGAATTGAATGTATCCATTCGCTTATCTGAGTCGTCGACCTTTGATGATCTGAAACACGTGGCTTCCGTTTTTTTTTTGTTTTTTTTGCGATGCGCTGCTACAAGCACTTGAAATATGTAATATGTTGCTCTGCTTTCTGGCCCAATTCACTTCACTTTCTCACTATTATCCCTTGATTGTGTCTATTTTACTCTGATTGGTAGACACTCTGATAGGTCAGTCTATAAAACACTCGGGTGTTTCTAGGAGAAATGTCAGACATACGAAGGGGCTACCTTTGGGGATGCCTTCACATCCCTCTGGTTTTTTGAACTAAGGTTCCCACATGCCTGAGGCACCTCGGATCGTTTTGAGAGGTGTATGTTCCGGGGTCGCAGACCTTGGGCATACGGTAAAAGTTGTCCGCTGTTCCTATTGGAACAGTCGGCCAGCTGCCTCCTAAACTGGTCGAGGCACGGCGAGGGGGAAATCTGCGACCCCACAGCAAACTCCTCTCCCGTTTGCCATTCAGGCAAGGGCGTGGGACAAGTACCCAATGTCCGACCTAACTGATGCAGGTTTTTCTAGGGTTTTCCCTGCATCACTTTTAGGTGAATCGTCGATCAGTCAGTTCCGTCTTTTAATTTATGTAAATGGATTAGTTATCATGCAAATACAGACATGGAATTATTAACATTATAGCAATAGCACGTACCTCGTAGAAACCTCGTGACGCTTTCCGTGCCGCCATTTTGACTTTCTAGTGCGCGTTTCTCCCTCGCTGAATAATAATAATAACAATAAAAGCACTCGTTAAACAGACAGATTAGTCCATCCACAACCTTGTAGGAGAGACACGAAGGGGCTACCTTTGGGGATGCCTTTTCCTCTCCGTTTTTGAACTAAGGTTCCCACAAGCCGAGGCACCTCGGCCTGTTTTGAGAGGTGTATGTTCCGGGTTCACAGACCTCGGGCATACGGTAAGAGTTGTCCGCTATTCCCATTGGAATAGTCGGCCAGCTGCCTCATAAACTGGTCGAGGCACGGAGAAGGGAAAGCTGCGTCCCCACAGCAAACTCCTCTCCCGCTATCGGAAGGGCGTGGGACAAGTACCCAATGCCCGACCTACCTGATGCAGGTTTTTCTAGGGTTTTCCCTGCATTTCTTTAGGCGAATGCCATGTAGGATCCTTAAACCACAGCCCGGGGGCCCTAGTTAACCCTTGGCTACCTTCCTCTACCCTTCCGCATCCCCCCTTTCACTCCCTTTCCTATGCTATAAGAGGGGAGTTGGCACTATGTGGATTACCCTATACATAGCCTGTCTACACCCAAAATAAAAATAGGAGAAATGTTGTAGTCACCTTATCGTCTCCCCTGATCAGTATATCTTCCTCGTCCTGCGTCAGAAAGCTGTAGATGCCGTAATACTCTCTGCAGTATTCCATGAAGCTGCTGAGATCTCCGATGAGAACCGCTTGGCCGCCTCTCATTGCCGGCTCGTGCCAAATAATGGGACAGTCTTTGTGCTTCCAGTTATTCTTGCTGGTTATGATTTGCAGCCACATCTGAAGGTCAAGCGACTTTCATTTAGTGAAATACTCAACAGAACATAATAATAATACACATTTTCATCATATCATGCTTACATCTGATCTTTAAAAATAATGCGATAATGAAAGACGGGTTTAGTAGCACAAGTGACGTCATACTCCTCCCCCGACTAATTTGTAAACTGAAAAAAAAATATATATATCGCTTCCACCATCCGTCACAGAAGAGTGGAGTTCTCCCAACCTTGGTCCATAGGGCCAGGGTGGTATCAGACAAAGACAATCCAGCTGGTGAATTAGAACATCTTAAAACCATTTTCCGCCAGAACGGATACAATCCCGGCCAGATAAAGAGGGCACTAGCAGTCCGAAGGGAGAAAACAGTAGAGGAAAAGGATATTCCAGTCAGCCATCCTTACATTCCTTTCGCCGGCAACATCAGCAACCGTACAGGACGCCTACTGGCCAAGCATAACATTGACACGGTCTTCTATCCACAAAAGAAAATTTAAAGAAATGCTTGGCTCGGTTAAAGACAGTATAGGACCTGGGGGTCTACAGCATACCCTGTGAATGTGGCAGGAAGTACATCGGCCAAACTATTCGCACGGTAATGGACAGATGCACAGAACATCAAAGGCATCTCAAACTCAAACAGCCAAATAAGTCAGCGGTGGCAGAACATGCCATAGAATCCGGCCATGACATAACGTTCAATGAAACCAAAATCTTGGATCGTGTCAATGGTTTCTGGAGCAGCATCATCAAAGAGGCTATACATATTAGGCCACAAGACAACCTGCTAAACCGGGACACCGGGTTTCAATTGAACAAGACTTGGGACCCAGCTGGAACATTGTTAAGATGAGGGGTCCGAGGCTGCTGAGGGTAATGTACCTCGGACTTTTGACTGATGTTGACATGGCTGAGGCGGAATGTTGACTGATCGCTGATTGGCTCTCACAGTGTAATGATCCGGTTGAGGATATATAACATGAAGTGGAATGGTTCCGGCACTACGGATTAAAGCCTGCGAGAGGATTTTCTCGCAGGTAACCTGCGAGGGATTTTCTCTCGCAGGCAGAACCTTTTAAGAGAGATACGAAGGGGCTACCTTTGGGGACGCCTTTTCCTCTCCGTTTTTGAACTAAGGTTCCCACAAGCCGAGGCACCTCGTCCCTGTTCTGAGAGGTGTATGTTCCGGGGTCTCAGACCTTGGGCATACGGTAAGAGTTGTTCGCTATTCCCATTGGAATAGTCGGCCAGCTGCCTCCTAAACTGGTCGTGGCACGGAGAAGGGAATGCAGCGTCCCCACAGCAAACTCTTCTCCCGCCATCCAGGGAAGGGCGTGGGACAAGTACGAAATGCCCGACCTACCTGATGCAGGTTTTTCTAGGGTTTTCCCTGCATCACTTTTAGGCGAATGCCGGGTAGGATCCTTAAACTATAGCCCGGGGGCCCTAGTAAACCCTTGGCTACCTTCCTACACCCTTCCGCATCCCCCCTTTCAAATCCCTTTCCTATGTTATTAAAGGGGAGTTGCCCAATGTGGATCACCCTCATGTAGCCTGTTGCCCTAAAAAAAAAGGTTCCGGCACTTCGCCTAGAAGATGACGACAGAGCTTTCAGTCGTCGAAACGTTGCGTGTAAATATGCAAAACCCGTGTGAATTCCGAGAACTATTTATTGAATATATCGCTTCATTTTTCACATTTATTAATTCAAATAATTATTATTTAGCATAGTATTTTCCTCCTTTTCAGTCGCACATTTAAAAATAAACATATTTTCGTCTACATACAATATACCACTCCTTTGGTTCGGAGAGGCTCTGACGTCACTGCTGCTCTTTAACATCACCTCGCCAATAAGGCTTTAAAAATGTTTAAAAAATTAAATAAATATACCTTCCATTCAGAGCGTCTCTTCACGATCTTGTGCATACGAAAATTTGGAAGATGGTGTGACAGATAACTGCCTAAGTAACACGCGTGAGAAAAAGATCTGCAAAGCGAAACGCCAGCTACGACTATAATTACCATTTTTGACACATAAACATATACGAACAAGAATAAAAGTTATCAGCGTTTTCTCTATTCAAAGATGTTTTATAAGATAGCACAACTCGTGAATATTTTTCATATCGGTAATTAATTGAATATCACTGATCAGAGAGAGAATTGATATCAGGAAAGCATTACTTTTATTTTTGTTTGAAATGCAAATAGCCGGCTGGAACTGTTGCACATATGTTAATTTGTTGCTAAATGTTTTATTTCCATAAATATAATCGTTTTTCCTACTCATTTTATTATTTTTGTTACGTGAAATATACAACAAGCCGTCCAGACTACCGAGCAACGAGCCGAACGTAAGTCAGTGCGCATGCGCTATCCGTTCTACGCATGCGGTATCCGTTCTACGCATGCGCTACATACACCAGGATTGCTCGTCCCGGGCTCCGGCTCTTGTCGGTTTTCTGACGAAACATCAAAGGAAAGTTCGGTGCTAGTGTGGACGCGGAATTGAATATTCAACAAACTTTCATTGATATTGACAGGAACCCTTCTTATTTTTTTTAAAAAAAAAAGTATCACGAATGCTGTTTTCGCAATCTTGAAAATGGCGTAAAAGAGGCTGAAAGCTTGAATATATCCAGTAATTACTCGCATGGATTTTAGTAATACACTCCTATTTATGAGCCAAATCTGGCTTAGTTTTTTCAAGAAAAAGCCTGCGAGAGAACATCCCTCGCAGGTAACCTGCGAGGGATTTTCTCTCGCAGGCAGAACCTTTTAGGAGAGATATGAAGGAGCTACCTTTGGGTATGCCTTTTCCTCTCCGTTTTTGAACTAAGGTTCCCACAAGCCGAGGCACCTTGGCCTGTTTTGAGAGGTGTATGTTCCGGGGTCGCAGACCTTGGGCATACGGTAAGAATTGTTCGCTATTCCCATTGGAATAGTCGGCCAGCTGCCTCCTAAACTGGTCGAGGCACGGAGAAGAGAATTCTGCGTCCCCACAGAAAACTCCTTTCCCGCTATTGGAAGGGCGTGGGACAAGTACCCAATGACCGACCTACCTGATGCAGGGTTTTCTAGGGTTTTCCTGCATTTCTTTAGGCGAATGCCAGGTAGGATCCTTAAAATATAGCCCGGGGGCCCTAGTTAACGCTTGGCTACCTTCCTCTACCCTTCCGCATCCTTCCTATGCTATTAAAGGGAAGTTGCCCAACGTGGATCACCCTCATGTAGCCTGTTGCCCTAAGAAAAAAAATTAGTTTTTTCAAACTTTGGTTGTAGCAATGAGTCTCGTAATTGTTCAATATCATATTTAATTTCTAAGCATTTGGTTGACGAAGCTGTATTCGTGTGAAGCATGTCTTCAAGATGCTCGGCTGGTTTCTTGCTCTGCTCGTGCTCGGGAGTCTCCGGTGGAACTCGGCTCGTTGCTCGGCAGTCGTCTGGACGGGGCTTTAATATCACTGATCAAAGAATTATTTTTTTTTTTGCTTCAATGGAAATAGCTGTCACTGTTGCACACATGTTAATTTGTTACTAAATGTATTATTTCCATAATTATAATTGTTTTTCAGACTCATTTTTTTAAAATCAGCTCTTAAAATATTAATTTCATACTGGTAAAAGGAACACGCAAAATAAACCACTATTTCTTAGTCACGACGTTGAAGATATTTCAAAATATTCTTCTTAAGTAAGTCAGTGCCATTGAAAAGTCCCGCATTGGCGTAAAAGATTCAGGCAATTTTATATTCGGCAGTATGAGGCTTACAATGACGTTTCATACATGAAAAGTTGCTAAATGTGACCAAGTTTCAGGCTCGTACTTCAGTGTTAATCCGCTTCGAAGCGGTAATTCAGTTCGATCGAATGTTCATCACAACATTAATGATGCATTCATTCAGATTTCGATGTATTAGTAAGAGTGAGAGTACATAAACGGTGTCCTTCACTGCTTGAAACCCGTTGAACTCTATATTATGTGTACGTGGTAAAACACAAACTGTATGATACCGTAAATACAAAAACCGTTATGGTTAATAAACCGAACTTATTCCAATTACTGCTCTGAAGTAATAGGAATCATTTTTTCAAGTTAGCCAAAAAACTTCCAATATCTGGCTTTAAATGTTTAACAGTCATCTTCAGTCATCAATGGATTCTGGTCGCTTTCTCGTGAATGTTACATTGACAATTTTCCTTGTTTTTTCTTTTCTTTTCAGAAGTAGACGTCCCCAAATTTCGTCACCGCTGCGACTCAAGTATTCATCTTACGTAAACCTTCACCAAGTATATAACATTAACAGTTTTTAAGTACGAATTTACTACTGTATTTCGTCGATACATTTTGCTGTTGTTGTAATTATACAATTTATAAGACAGTATTTATTCTGAGATGAATCACGTTCCGAATGAAATAAATGTAGCAGTACTCCTGCCATAAACGTTTACTGACTTGAAATGAATCCATTTGTTAATAATAAGACTCTTGAGAGTACGTATAAGTGAAATACAAAAGTATATTATATGCCCGTAAGCCTGCAATATAAATAATAAGAACTCTTCTGAATCTTAAACAAGAACCTGTAAATATCATTATGTTCTGACTTGCATAAACTCTTATAAAGAATTGTCTGGTATTAAGTGAGAAAGAATAAGTTGGACAATTGTCAGTTTTCCTGACTTGTCATAAAAAGGCGATTCGTTTAAAGATGATCTTTGACGCGCTCTGAAACCAAACAGTATGGGATAGGAACTGGGAATGTTTTAGTGCATGAAGCTCTTTGATGCTAACCCTCGTGTTTTTAAGTCGCCGACTGTTCAGATTGTCAGCTCAACGTAATTAATTATTAAAAATAATAACATGAAGAAGACTCCTGAAATCAAGAATGAAACAGTTTCACCTGTCGTCAAGGCAGTGAAAAACTTAAAAAAACGAAATCCAAATTTCATACGGATTGAGGTAACTATAAAGTTTATTAGTTTACGAATTGAAAGAGTATAAAAACTGCCATACGTGTATCTACATTAATTGAATTGCAATTTAACTGTCAGTTTTGGCCTGTTGTGACGAATTTAAACTATTCGGACACCAAAAAATAAAACGGTTTACAGATTATTTGTAATCGACTAGTCACATTTTCATAATTTATTCTAGAAACCTGATCCTGAGACAGAAAATGAGAATCCAAAAGAAAATACTGAAGTGAAAAATGAAATAGTTTCACCTGTCGTCAAGGCAGTGAAAAACTTCAAAAAACGAAATCCAAATTTCATACGGATTGAGGTAACTATAAAGTTTATTAGTTTACAAATTAAATGAGTATAAAAACTGCCATACGTGTATCTACATTAATTGAATTGCAATTTAACTGTCAGTTTTGGCCTGTTGTGACGCATTTAAACTATTCGGACACACAAAAAAACGGTTTACAAATTATTTGTAATCGACTAGTCACATTTTCATAATTTATTCTAGAAACCTGATCCTGAGACAGAAAATGAGAATCCAAAAGAAAATACTGAAGTGAAAAATGAAATAGTTTCACCTGTCGTCAAGGCAGTGAAAAACTTAAAAAAACGAAATCCAAATTTCATACGGATTGAGGTAACTATAAAGTTTATTAGTTTACAAATTGAATGAGTATAAAAACTGCCATACGTGTATCTACATTAATTGAATTGCAATTTAACTGTCAGTTTTGGCCTGTTGTGACGAATTTAAACTATTCGGACACAAAATAACAACGGTTTACAGATTATTTGTAATCGACTAGTCACATTTTCATAATTTATTCTAGAAACCTGATCCTGAGACAGAAAATGAGAAACCAAAAGAAAATACTGAAGTGAAAACTGGAAACAGGGGAATTGTGTACTTGGGGCATTTGCCGAAAGGTTTTTACGAAGATCAATTGCGCGAGTACTTTACTCAATTTGGTTGCGTTACTCGCCTCAAGTTAGCCAGGAGTAAGAAGGTATGTATATCTTAAGTCATTTATTATTATATGTAAACTTACTAGTTAAAGAATTAGCCTATTTCCACACAAAATTAAGTAATGAAAACCACACATCATTATTTGTGTACTTGAAACTAACACAAATTTACTTTTATGAAGACAGGGAACAGCAAAGGCTATGCTTTCATTGAATTTCGTTTCTCGGAGGTGGCAAAAATCGCGGCAGAAACCATGAATAATTATTTGTTATTTGACCGTCTACTAAAAGGTAGGTTTTCATAACATTAGTAGAACATATTACATAAACATGTATTGCTGGCAAAATCTAAAGTGGTTTCAGCGTCTATTATTGACTAGTGTTGGTCACTTTTATTCAGTTTGCAATTTATAAATTTTTTGTATTGCAATAAAAGTAAATTATATATTTCTGCTGTAATAAATGTTATACTAGACTTAGATAACATTCATAGTGGTTCAGTGTGGCAAAACACGGTATGATGATCCAAGATTTGTACCATTAACAGATGATAATGGTATTAAGGCGATTAAACCTTAAGGTGTTACTGCCCTCACTAATTCTGTCAGACAATTTATATGGTGACACTTTAAAATATCACAAAAATTCTGCTTTTTGATGGGAGCATCTGGTTTAAATGGAATTTCAGTTAATAATTTATAGTTAATTGATAAAAACTTAAAATTGAGTAATATGTGCATATTTACTATCTCAGAAACCATTATACTTTTAGTAACATCATGTTGTACCAATTATCCAAGGCTAAATTTCACCAGAATAATAATATATTTAAAACATTTGCAGCCAGGTTTCTACTCTAGTTCC
This sequence comes from Zhengitettix transpicula, assembly GCA_037074705.1. Lineage (NCBI taxonomy): Eukaryota > Metazoa > Arthropoda > Insecta > Orthoptera > Tetrigidae > Zhengitettix > Zhengitettix transpicula. The sequence goes on along the minus strand of CM073591.1, from coordinate 22,757,154 downwards.
TGGATTCATGCAAATATCTCACTATTTTTTTTCTATTCATTTACTGACCTACATTTAGAGATCTAATTAGATAACACTTATCATTCACTAATTATGATAATTTATTTTTAACCTTTTGCTATATAAATAAAATTCATTTGAATCTAAATAATTGTAAAATAACTGATTTGAAATTAAGCTATAATTTATATTCCGTAACATAGTTCCTATTATATATATATACAATATAAAAATAAAAACAGGAAAATTCATAAAAATTATTGTGGTGGATGAGGATGTATTCAGTCAAGATTTCAGCAGTTATATTAATTTTGTCATCATTTACACTGCAACAAAATATTCAGAAACCATTGTAATTGTGAATACTGATTCACCTCAACTACATTTTCCACCCTTTTCTTCATTCTAAAGAAAATTTATTTCATGCTCTGTTACTGACATATGTAAATCTCACACAAATTTTTAATTTCTCACATTGAAAAAAAAACTAGCAGTGAACACTTCATATAACACATTTTAAAAACACGGAAAGTAGCTGACTTACTTTGTATTGAAGTCCGCATCACCACGATGCATAGCAAGGAGGGAGGACCTTCAAAATTTGAAATGCACTTTAGTATTTATCATAGTGGCACCAATTTTGAATTTAAGCTACGTCAACATTTGAACCAGTATTTCTTCTCACTTTACATGTTTGATTTCTATTTATACTTATATGTAAAAATAATGTATTTCATGACATGTTTCACTATCTTATTTCAGCAAATTATGTGGAAAAAGAATATCCTCCAAGTTTTTGGTATCAGGCATCTACATCTGAAATGTATCCTAAAGTGACTAGTAGACGCAAAAATACCAGAATAAAAAATTCTTTTCTAGCGCCTGCGAAAGAACAGAAACGTTCAAAGGAGAGCAAGAAAAGGCTCAATGCAACACTGCGTAAATTGAAAGAGAAAGGAATTAATTATGATGTTCAGGTATGTTGTCTTGTGTTTGTTTATCCTGCTTTTTCCAGTTTCATTTAAATGCCTGTCAAAGATAGGAAATGGAACAGAGCTTGTGTAATAATGATTATAAATTATGTTTTCTTCAACTTCATTATGCAATCACACAAATGTGTATGTAAGGAGAACGTTGGTATGCCTCTAAATACTAAAAAGTTCCCTACCTATAAAATACTGTGGACTGCAAAAAAAATTGTTCAATAAAGTATAATATAATGTTGAAGAATTCTTTGAATTAAATCAAGATGATTGGTTATTTTAATTATGGTACAAGTACAGTTTATTATCATTAAGATAGTCTTGTACATACTCTGTACGTTTGCTTAACGTGAACTTGTTTTTGGCAATAAAGATGTATCATTATTATTACTAACTAATGGATGTAGTATCACAGGTTCTAAAGAAATAAAAGAATTTCTCTGGAAGATGTAATAAATTAATTACAGAATGTAGTTATATAATGTCATGACTGTGTGTTGTTCTGACTCCTGCTTTCTGTAAACCATTTTCAAACATTTATGTGAGTTATAATGTAAGAATTTTTTAGTGTTCATTTTGTGCAAAGTTATATTTATAATTAACATATTCCTGCTGCGCTGTTTGACGTTTCGCTGTGTCATTCTTTCTTCTCTTATTTGCATTTTGTTTAAATTCTCTCTCCCCTCCACAGTTTATCATGTACTTTCCTCCAAATGAGATGATGGAACACCTAGAATTAACTGATTTAAGTCACATCAATAAATATATAATCTAATGCTGATAATAGAGACAAAATTAGGAAAGTGTTCATTCAATGCCCTTTTTAGGTCTTTCAAGTAAGAAAATTATTGAAACAGTATTGCCAGTGAAATTATTTATTTACTCTTATCAGTACCTTTTGGCCTATACAGCCATAATCATCCAATCTATATAAGCTTGATTGTTAAAAACACAAAATCTATAGTCCAATTATTGATCTTTGCCAAACATTGTAATCAAAACCACGAAACTTCACGAGTGGACATGCTCGAACTTAAAAATGGCATTGTATTAAACCTAGACAATAAAATGGTCCATTTAATTGCTTTATGTGCATTTTAGTTTTTATTATCTTAGGTATTATTAGTAGCAATTTTTATTAATAAATTGAATTGTTTCTACATATTTGTTTCAATGAAATGTTACGACACTGAAATGAACCCTGTTAAGGAATTACTATTATTCTGTCAAAAATTCACTTGTTTCTTGAATGTTTTTAATTAATTTCATTCTGAAGAATTCTAGTCCAACACTGAAAATGAACTTAATTTCTATTCTACAGGTTGATGACTTAGTTACAGTAGACAAGAAAATTGATTTGAATGATGTACCTGTTTTGGAGGTTGATGAAAGTGATGTTGAAATTGAATATAAAGTTCCCTCGTATTTCATCAGGAAGCCCATTTCTCAAAAAAATTCACCAAAAGACAAGCAGTTACGTAATAATAAGAAAAATTGCCCCCTCATGTCATCAGAAGTTGGGGAGACACAAACTTCTCTTGTTGAAACACCTATGCAGAAACAAGAAATTTCAGCACAAAAATTTGTAAATAGAAAAACGCCTTTCAGGGCACAGCCTCCACGAAATGTAAGAAGTGAACCATTACATATGAATCGAAGATATGGTTATTCTCCATTTGGAGGTCAACGTGGCACACGATTTTCTCGTGTTGAAACACCCATGCAGCCACAAGGAATTTCAGCACCAAATTTTGTAAGAGGAAAAATGCCTTTCAGGCCACAGCCTCCACAATTTGTAAGAAGTGAACCATTACATATGAATCGAAGATATGGTTATTCTCCATTTGGAGGTCAACGTGGCACACGATTTTCTCGTGTTGAAACACCCATGCAGCAACAAGGAATTTCAGCACCAAATTTTGTAAAAGGAAAAATGCCTTTCAGGCCACAGCCTCCACAATTTGTAAGAAGTGAACCATTATATATGAATCGAAGATATGGTTATTCTCCATTCGGAGGTCAACGTGGCACACGATTTTCTCGTGTTGAAACACCTATGCAGCAACAAGAAATTTCAGCACCAAATTTTGTAAAAGGAAAAACGCCTTTCAGGGCACGGCCTCCACAAAATGTAAGAAGTGAACCATTTCATATGAATCGAAGATATGGTTATTCTCCATTTGGAGGTCAACGTGGCACACGATTTTCTCGTGTTGAAACACCCATGCAGCAACAAGAAATTTCAGCACCAAATTTTGTAAAAGGAAAAACGCCTTTCAGGGCACAGCCTCCACAAAATGTAAAAAGTGAACCATTTCATATGAATCGAAGATATGGTAATTCTCCATTTGGAGGTCAACGTGGCACACGATTTTCTCTTCGCGAATCGCCTAAGCAGGAACAAGACATTTTGGCACAGAAATCTATAATAAGAAAATCACCTTTGTGTGCACAGTCTGCTGTAAATGTAAAAAGTGAACCAAAACATATCAATCAAAGAAATTCACCATTGGAAAAGAAGCCTGAATCTCCTAAAGGAGTCTTTGAAGATGCTAAGAATCTTGTGCAAAAAGGAAAGCAACAACCAAAACCACGCACACAAAAGAAATTTTCTATGCTTCTTAGTAAGAATTCAAATGATATTAAACGCCAGTTTTCAAATGACAGAGTGTTAAGAGCTAAGAAACCGTGAGGAAGAGTTTCTAATACGAAACTTTAAGAAAAAATTGCAATTAAATATATATTTATTTATATATGCTGCAAGTAATTGTAATTTTTTGTAAATATTCTGTCTAATATGATTATTTTTTTAAAATCTACTTGTTAAATTGAAAATCAGTGTTAGATTGTCTTTATATTTACATTTCAATCTTCAATTCTGAACCAGGAAATAAAGGATTTGATATTTGTTTCTATGAAGCAATGACAAAAAAAACTTGTTTTTTTTTATTACCCTTGACACAATTATGCTCCTATGTGTTATAGAAATTTGTTTTAAGTTGATCATTTTCTAAATTACAGTTTCATACATGTCAAATATTAGTATGATATGATTCAGTTGTGTTATTTTTCCATAGATGAAATGACTGCTCTTCATTTGTATAACTAATTTGCTTGTTTTATTAAGGAGTCGTTTAAATGTGTTCTAATGCAAACCAGAGTCGCACAAGAAAACATTTTAATACTTCTGTTACCACGTAGGATTGGTATGGAAAATCTGTTGTGTTTTAAAATTAAATTTGCCCAAGAGAAGCGACATGTTATTGCATACAGTATTGTAAGTTGTAGTTTTCACATCAAAATTAATGTAAATTATCAAATTTAAGTTGTGTTTATATTTATTAAAAAAAATAATTGGATTATAAATTATGGGTAAATTTGTTTACTTTGTTTTTCTGAACAATGTATGTGTGAACTTCGAATGTGGTAATTTCATGTTGAAGTAGTGTTACACCTTGTATTTTCTTATAAGTTTATGGGTATCATACCTGTAACAGGTTATATATATATTATCCATGGCACAAAGCTTGCAACTATTGGTTGTCTTGATATTTTAAGATAATTGAACGTCACCCAAAACCTGAATTTTTTAAGTTCTTAGTTGAACAGTGGTCTTCAATACAGGGTGTTAGTGCTGATGTACTTGAGAAATATTTTCACTTATTACGTGAAATAATCTTTCAATACATTGTATCTATACATTAATTTGTTTCAGAACATGTGATTACTGTCAAAACACTTTATCTGTCAGGATGAGAAATAAACTCGTAAACCTACAGTCCAATTAAAGGAAGTCTTTTTGAGTCATTGTTCAATTGGGTATTGTGTGATTAACTGCCCACAAGTTACATAATTTGACCATGGCACAAATTTTTAAGGGTACTGATGATGTACCATTTAAAGCAAACGTTGTTGATACTTTCTATGACGTCCAAACATTATTTCAATAACCATGTTTTATTTTTCTGTAAAATTGTGAAATTCAAACCCCTTACTTAATGCATGAAGAAAATATTTAATGTTGTGTATAATAATTAATGCTTATGCTCATAGTTCACCTCAGAAGAGACAATATCATGTTTATTCATTGTGTAGAAGTCTCGGCTTTAATGGTAAAGATAACTTACAATTTTATTGAAAATGGTGACCATGTCATAAAACTGTTTAAATAAAAGAAAATAATCTTAACAGATGTTATATGTTTAGAAGTACATTTCCAAAGTAAGTAATTGAATACTGATTTATTTGGTGAATATAATAATAAAATATGTTAAAAGAAATGTTTTTAGAGTAACAGGCTATGTTGAGTGTAATCCATGTAGGTACCTCTAGCTTCTTATATCATAGGAGTGGGGGTGCAAAAGGTAGTCAAGGATTAACCAAGACCCCTGGACTGTAGTTTAAGGATGATTAATCATGCAGTATAATTGTCGTTATTGAAAAGACTTGTCATTTCAATTATTATGAAAACTAATGGAATAAATTAGTTTCAAACTAAATGTGCTTTCGAAGGTTAGACATATTAAATCATTATATGAAACTGTCAATATGGATCTCTCAACTATTAATTATACAGGATGCTAAAATTGTTAGGGTTCTGTCTACATTTCTCAATAAGTCAGTTGGTTATGTATTCAAAATTATTACATTGGAAATTGTGTAAATTTCCCCACAAATTGTAATTACCTAACCCATACTACAGTGAAGAGAGTTGTCTATTTAGTGTACAGGAAACTTAATTTTTAGTATCATCCTCCAGAGACATCTGTTGGTTTCTAAGAGAGCTAAATTGTGATGCAGATATGAAACTGCATGAACTTAAGGAAATGTGAAACTTTTGGCATCTGCGTACAGGTTAAAACATGCCTGTCCTAGCTTTCTGTGAGTCAACCCTTCAGGCCAGATTTATCTGCTTGTCAATCAACTTAAGAATATTTATTTTTTAAGAATGTCAATTTAAGCGTCATTCTCAAGGCATTATAATTACAATAGGGTCATAATTATCAAATTATTGATAAATCAGATCTAATTATGGTTCAAATGTGCAACATCACGAGCCAAATTAACTTTGGTCACTTTTGATATTTATGATGTGTGAAGAGTTTATTATTCTTGGAAATAATGGAATAAGAAAGAAAGTCGGAAGAGAGGAAGTAGAAATGTTGATTATAAATGGAATTTAATGGCAAAAAGTTCAATGAGAAAAGTGGCAAGAAAATGAATGATTAGTCCATTAAGAGTTGAAGATGTCACATTTGAGTGGAACATATATTCAGCCAGAATACTAAAATTTTATATTTAGTTTAAAGACAACTTGATTTTCAACCACGGTGACCAAAAAAAAGGCTGCATAAATTTTTAGGTGAGTTTATTACGTTATTCTTTTAAAAGTCAAGATTGTTCAGGTGTATTAAAGCTGTGAAACAAATTGCATAATTAATCCTACAGTTTTAATTTGAAAACGTTTCGTAACAATACATAACAAATTACAATTAATTGTACAAGTCCATCAATCACTCGTGTAACGTCTGTTAACAACTGATATCACCAGTGTTTAGTTCTCTTTCCTTGTGATGGATGGATTCACTTGGATCACATTTGTTGTGCGGGGTTTGACGGAGGAGAGTTGTCACATTCCGTCGCAGCAACGGTCCACTTTGCGTCTTTCCTGCCCTTCCGCGAATCTTTGGCAAATCCACAAGAAGCTATCGGTGTTCCTCCCTTTGTGCGTTTCCATTTCATTCTTCTGTTTTGGAACCACACTTTTACCTGGAAGATGAAACTGCATAATAACATTTGCCATGTTTAAATTTCAACACAATATTTTACAAAAATTTATTATATTCAAGAAAGCCATACATTACTAGTCTACAACCTTCACTTTGCTGTTATATCATCTTAATTGTTAAATTTTTCTTTTCATAACACTTCGCAGAACGGGGAAACCAAGTACTGGGAATTATCATCTTCCTCAGAAAATGTCGGCAGCTGGACAAATTAAGAGGTATATCAACAGGGAGAAGCCAAATTAAAGTGAATTAGCTTTCAAGAAATGTAATAACTATTTTATTGATATTTGTTTTGCCATAACTAACAATAATCGTCACTCTAGAAAGGCAAAATGTGTCGTGTAACTAACACAGCGATAGAAAGTGGTTGTAGATGTCGCTGTGCTGCTCTGACACTCCCCCCATTGAGATTAGATATAGTATATTTAGTAATACTCCAATAAATATCGTGCTATGATCCGATTTAGAAATTATAATCAGTTAATAGGAATCTGGTAGACTCCCAAAAAAGAGTCACAAGTTGGACATTAATGTCACTATAACAATTGTACTCAATGTAATTCTAGTAAACCATCAGTTGGTCAATACTTTGTAATTATTTATATATGTATATAGTGATGACACACTGTTTCGTATATAAATTATAAACGAACATTAACCATTTTGTCACAATATCCACATAAAAATTAATATTTTCTATTTAAACATTGATTTCTGTGTGCCAGTCCTTTTTTTCTTAAATTTTTATGACTGCAGCATGTTGTGTTTGTAATTTATCCTAAGTCATATTTATTCATCTTGCTGTTTATTGACTTTACTTAGGAAATAACCCAGTATATAATAATTATTTTTAATGTAACTTAAATATATTAATGACTTTCACAAGCATTTTAAAATACTTTATTCGATATAACGACGACATTTCAGTACCTTGTCATAATTTCATCAGGTTTTATCTTTATTCAGTTTCTTATGTTTCAATGATAACAAATTTTTTGTCAAACAGGGTGAAAAGAATAAACAATATTTTAACTCACAGTGAGTGTTGTAAATTTGTGATTTAAAATGTTGTTTATTCTTTTCATCATGCTTAACAGAAAAAGTGTTTACTATAGAAACATAAGGACCTGGTTAAAGTTGAAACCTGAGGAAAGTTCACAAGTATACTAAGATGTGGTTGTTATTTTCTATAATATACTTTAAATTTTTGTAAATAAAACTATTTAATTGATATTATTAACAAAAAAATAATAAATCATTAATAATTGTTTGTTTGTATAGTTTAAATTCCCAATGAGGTCAAAATCAGTCAATTATAATTTAATTTAACAACATACTAATTCTGTTGGTTCCAAACACATTTTAGATACCAGTCATACTTTTCAACTGGGATAATTGCAAAATTTTAGTTTCAGAAATGCTACTTATTAAGGATATTCTCTCAATATCAAAAGGGACACTGGTTTATTATCTAATATTTCTGTTATTTTTATCCATGATATATAATCTTTTTATAACTACTTGTCTTTGTAATTCATCTCTTTATATTTTCTTTGGCTATCCATATTCTGAAGTAATTGAGGGTCCTCATTAGGAAAGAAGCATGTTACATTAATTAATTTAATTATGCTTAATTGTCTGTTTTTGGCCTCATTAATAATTTAGTAATAGAGTGTACTTTTTCGGGTGTTTAATTTGGGTAATAAGAGCACAGTGTGGAAGGAGTGTTTATTGAGTTAAGGTAAGAGAGTTTTTTTGTTAACTGTAAAACTGGAAAATATCGAACCTGTTAAACATCCTCATCCGTCAAGCGATTTAGAAAGAGTTCAGGAAATAGGATTAGCTGTTTGTGAATGACTCCAGAGACCGTGAGGAAGAGGAAGGGGACAGTTAAGACCGTACCTGTCTCTCTGACAGGTCGAGAGCGATGGCGATTTCGTATCTGCGCAGGCGCGTGAGGTAGTTGGACTGCGCGAACTCCTCCTCGAGGCTGCGGATCTGCTGCTTCGTGAAGGCGGTCCTCTCCTTGCGACCTTTGCCTCCGCAGGAGCCGCTGCTGGTGCTGCTGCTGCTGCTGCCGCCGCCCCCGCCGTTGGCCGCCACCGTCGACGGCGTCGTGGACAAGTCACACGAGACCGACGTCGGCACAGGCGCTGGCGAAGGCTGCTCAGGCGCGGGCGTCGGCACCGGGGGTTTGCTGTGAGACGCTGCTGGAAAGACACATTACAAGCCTCATCATGTAGGTCGTACACGGCTGGAACCACTCAGGACAGAGTGGAGAATTTTTTTTTTAACACACAACGCAAAGATGCTGAAAGCAAAGCTTTATTGGTGAACTTATTGCCGAGAGCGTGTTTGCTGCACCGAGAAAGGAAGCCTTAGAACAGTGTGAATGAGTTCCAAACACAGAGGTTCCTCGGCTTCAAGCCGTCAATAGGCCACTAGAAGACTTACTGACCAAGAAACGACAAGTCAAAGTCAATTAAAAACTAAGACTGGTTGAAAATATGCATTATAAAAGACGGTATTAGGTAAAAAAATTAACAAAAATATAAATAAGTAGGCAAATAGACAAAATAAGCTGATAAAATAAATTCTGTAACCTGAGTAGAGCTGCACGAATTTCAATGTGTCTATCTTACCATCATCTACACCTGGCAGAAGGCAACAAGGTTTCCAGAAATCGTTGGGTCTGGTCTTTTATTTTTGTTCCGACTATTTAGCTACTTGTTTATCTTTTGGTTGAATAAGAATTGTCTCAATCCTTCCTTTTATCAAAAAAAAGAAAATACTCGTCTGTTTTGAAAATTAATAATGAAAGGAGAAATAGTCAAATGAAGACAAAAGAAGTGATATAAATACCACTCAATGTTTCCGGAGACATTGTTCCTTTCTTCAGGCGTTAAGAATACTAAACAACACAAGAGCATAAATTTGTGCAGTCGTGTCGCCCTAGGATAATGTTTTTTTTTTTTTTTGGTTTTCTTAACACCTGAAGAAAGGAACAAGGTCTCCAGAAACATTGTGTGGTATTTGTATCACTCCTTTTCTCTGTATTTGGCTATTTTATCTTATTATCATTCATTTTATCGCGAATATTTAATTATAATTTCTTTTTGAGGAATTTTCTTTTACGACTGTTTTTTACATTTGTGTGTTTTAGACTTATTTCCTCATTTGTGTGTGTTAATATTATGTATTTTATTGTTGTTGGTTATATGCGCAGTAGAAGGACGGAAGAGATGGATGGGGAGTATTGTCGTCAGTTGGGAACTCCGCCCATTGAGGAGTTCCTGGAACTAGCCTCTACAATTCTTACAGACAGCAGCAAGGGTTTTTTTGTTTACCACACACACTGTACTTATCGTGTCTTAACTTTTACGTACGAGTATGTAAAGATTTCCCTGGGTCAACGATTTCAGTATAGTTTTCACAACTGTGAAGTTGCCGTAACAAAGGTTCGTGTTAAAACTTGAGCTCCGGTCTGCCGCCACGACAACCACGGGGTACTGGACCACTGCGCATCGTATCTTGAGACGACCCCTGTCATTTCTCGCGACTTGTAATAAATCCTTTGACTAGTCCTATTTCCTCAGTACAGAAGTAATGGGATTAATAAATAAATCTGAATATGTGTAACATTACTGCATTGATTTCGACTGCCATAAAAAGCTGACATATTTTGTTTTAATGGAATACATATGACCTAATAGAGTAAACAGAGTCTCGTTGTCTTAGTTTTATGTTGTGTGTAATGATGATATTTATAAAGGTGACACGTTCCTATAGGATATATATATATATATATATATATATATATATAAATTTAATCATTTAAATTGGTTAAACTTTATTTATAGTCGCATCAACTGTTATTACTAAGTCCGTGCCCTGGCCGTGATTCCAACCCCCGGGGACTTCAGTGATGCGGGGCAGTCACGCTGACCCCTACACCACAGGAGGTCGGTCAAACAGACGATTATGTCGCAAAAAAAAAATGACCACCAGCTTCTGTTAATATTTTTAACGAATGGACATCTTATATCTACAGTAATTTTATTGACATGATTGAGGTTTAATTTTTAACATTGATTTTTTTCATTGTTTTTAAATCTATATATATATATATATATATAAATGAATTGCTGTTCGTTAGTCTCACTGAAACTCGAGAACGGCTGAACGGATTTATCTTATCTTAGTCTTGAAATGTTCGTGGAGGTCTAGGGAAGGTTTAAAAGGCGAGAAAAAATCGAATAATTTCCGGGAAAACCCTAAAAACAGCCCTTTTCTATTTCCCATACAAACGTTTTCTAAATAAAATACAAATCTACACCAGTCGAGCAATTTTCAGCAAATTTCGTACACGTGTTCTTTGCGACCAGGAAACAAACACTGTCGGGGTGAGACGCGTCTTCCACCCCCAGAAGCGGGGGTGGAAATATTTAAACATACTAAAACAGCCGATATTTGAGTCGGATAAATATTTTTAGGGGTCAAAGATATTGATAGTGTTTCTACCAATGTTATTAAATACAATTTTCATCCCCTACGCCCTGTGAAAAGGACACCCTTCGGGTTTGGGGTTTACAGTAAAATAACGCGAGATTGGAGTCAAATCAAAGGTTATGGAAGTCACTGTGTTTAGTTACGACATTCAAATTGGCATTTACCCCTCAGATGCAGGGGTAGCGGGGTGCAAATTTTGGAACATGCAAACACGGCAGATATTTGCGTTGAAGAAATATTTTTCACAGTTAATTATAATGATTAGGGTTCGAGTAGCGTTACATAAAAATTGCGCAAAAGCAGCCGAAATTGGAGTCATATCGGGGGTTATAGATAAATGACATCTCGGGCAACGCCGGGCACCCAGCTAGTTGGATATATAAATTTTGTGACTTATAAATCCACGATTGGTCACACTTAATTGTATACATAAAAATGACTATTAAAACGTGCCAATAAGCAGATGATCTGACGGGAAAGAAGAATGAAATGCAAAGAAATATAAAAGTCCAGAGATATTAAAATTTAAAAGAAACTATAGCTTTAATATATATATAAATTTGTGGGAAACAATTGTCAGCATTTGAATAAAGTGAATTGTCCTAATAAAAAGATTTAATTAAAATTTACGATGAATTATTAAATAGTAATTTAAATTTCACAATCGATCATGAATTTTTTTTTATATTTTTCCAAATGTTACACAGCCTGCATGTGTCTTGTAAAACCTCTGGGAGGAAAATTCCGTGAGTTGTGTTTTGTTCCGGATGTGAGAGGAGTTGCTGTCGGCTGTCTTGTCTTTGATGACACATTCGCGGTTGCAGTTCCTTGGTTGACTTACAGTGGGGGCTAAATATAAAAGAGCGATGGGGCAGATACCGGCCAGCTGCGCCACACGGCTCTGACGTCAAGGCGTACGCTCCACTTGGACCTCTCCCACCTCATCAAGCCGGAGATTAATTCTCTCGCCAAGGAGATTTCCTTGTCTTCTCCGCTGTACCGGTGGTTGAAGACCCCTCTGGGAAGTCAAGGACAAAGTTCTCAAGTGTAATAGAGGGGCCGTGTTATGATTGAAACCTACAATTATATCCACAGCAATATCGAACCCTAAGTAATGTCAACGGATCATCAGCAGTTTATTCAATCGCTTGCCAATGAACAGATATTATTAAGTGTGGTGTCTACTGCTTCATCCACCTTCCCGGGTCCTCAGCTTCTTCCCCTCCAAGTACCCTAGCAGCTTCACTCTTCCTCATTCAAGGTGTCGTGGAACTCCATCCAGTGTGTCATTCGATCAGTCTCTCCTCGTCCAGTTTACCTTAGTCTCTTCTCTTGTACTCTTCTTAGAACCCCTTCAGTTTTTCTGTACCGTATCTGTCCACTTATTTTTCTTCAATTCGTCTCCAGAATCCACACTTCAAAACTTCTTCATTATTAATATCCGTGTTTCTCATCCATACAACACTGAAGACGTAGCATTTTAGCAGGTTTTTCCGTTATTCTAGATTCAAATAGGTCTGCGAGGGCAATTCTCTCGCAGGCAATACCTGCGAGGGATGTTCTCTCGCAGGCAGTTCCTTGTAGGAGAGATACGAAGGGGCTACCTTTGGGGATGCCTTTTCCTCTCCGTTTTTGAACTAAGGTTCCCACATGCCGAGGCACCTCTGCCTGTTTTGAGAGGTGTATGTTCCGGGGTCACAGACCTTGGGCATACGGTAAGAGTTGTCGACTTTTCCCATTGGAATAGTCGGCCAGCTGCCTCATAAACTGGTCGAGGTACGGAGGTGGGAATGCTGCGTCCCCACAACAAACTCCTCTCCCGCTATCGGAAGAGCGTGGGACAAGTACCCAATGCCCGACCTGCCTGATGCAGGTTTTTCTAGGGTTTTCCCTGCATCGTTTTTAGGCGAATTGCCGGGTAGGATCCTTAAACCATATCCTGGGGGCCCACTTTCAAATCCCTTTCTATGCTATTAAAGGGGAGTTGTTACTATGTGGATTACCCTCATGTAGCCTGTTACCCTAAAAAAATTTATTTATCTCTATTCCCATATTTTCTTCCTATCTAACGTATCTTGCAGTGTTTCACTCTTCTTCGCCAACTCTACCAGGTCATCTACATATTTGATTGGGCTAATTGTTCTTCCTTCCTTCCTATTCAGAAATCTACAACTCCATCCAAGGCTTCGTCACCATACAGCTTGACTTTTAGGGATGACATACATCACAGCCTTGAAATTCTTATCTCCCTGTTGTTGGCAACAGAAATTAAATCATTTAATAAATAAAATAGACTGTATGTGTGTATGTGCCGCATATAAATCCATACCCCTGGAGCAAATTGCACCAAATTTCAACCACGTCTTCCTTGCGAACCGGAAACAAACACTGTGGGGGTTAAGACACAACTACTAACACCCGGGGTGGGGATGGAAAATATTCAAACATGTTTAATTGCCGATATTGGAGTCGGAAAAATGATTTTTCTGAGTTCATGAGGTCGATAGCGTTTCTCCCGATGTAGATTGAATGTAAGTTCAACCCCTTTCGGCATGGAAGACGAGCACCCTTAGGGGTTGTCGTGGAGCGGCGTTACAAGAAAATAACGCGAAAACAACCGAGGTGGTGGAGGAATCCGTGGTTATGGATGTCGCTGAGTTTAATTACGACATTCAACTGCCCCTTGAACCCCCCACCCCAGTGACGCGGGGTGGAAATTTTCAAACGGCCAATATTTACGACTGATAAATAATTTTCCGAGTCAGTGAGACTGATAGTGTTTCTCCCGCTGTAGATTGAGTATAATTTGAAACACCCCTGCGGGAGTACTGTTAGGGGTCGGGGTGGAGGCGCATTTCATAAAAACAGTGCGAAAATAATCGAGATTGGAGTCAAATCTGGGGTTGTGGATGTGGCCGAGTTTAATAATGAGAAGTTTAAAATAACAGACAGGGTTCAAAGTGGATAATAATAGGAATCAGTACAATTTAATGTAAAAAATGTTGTAATGGGAATCAAATTTACGAGTTTTATCACCAAAAATGTTAAAAAAACAGCTTTCTCCACGTTTTTTAGTTACACCGGAAATACTTCATCCTTTTTTTTTATCCAATCAGCTTGCTGAAACTTCTTCTCCGTTACCACGCGGTCTTGTACTGTAAATTATTTTCGTCAAACCTTTCCATATATTTTCTTTACTTCTGGCGCCTTCCTAATCTGCCATTCTTTACTTGAGCATTCCTTTATTTTGACTGCCCCGAGGATTTACTGTGGCCGGTAATTTTTCATCAGCTTTTAATTCCATCATCTACTTTTTGTCGCTCGAAGTATGAAGGTTGTATACTGAATGTGAACTCGCCGTTGCGACACCATGTTGGGAACTGTGACGTGATGAACAAAAGAGTCGCGGCGATTCCAAGGTCAGAGATGATAAAAATAATCACGCGTGGAGTCTCACTGGAGAGAAATTGAGAATTTTTGGACCCTTTGTGAGTTTCCAAGTTGGTGTGTAGGAAGAGATGGGGAGTCGTGGATGTTTGAGATGAGGGTTGGATGTATGAAGATACTTGCAGAACGAATGAATCCGTTAATGTGGAAGCTGGTTTGGTTATGAGCTGTCGGTTGACGAGCACTTGGACGCAGCTGTGTTCCTACACACGCGGACCTCTTGAACACTGGACAGATTATATAAAACCGTAAGAGCCAGCTGGTTATGGCGGCGGGGGTGTGTACTATATCACGCCATCGCTCAAGAGTCCTCTGATAAGATGAGGTTAAGTTGCTGAGTTATCAAAATTGTTTATTATGGGAATCTTTCAGTTTAGTGATATTGATGGCCAGCTGTCTCCAAAACTGGTCGAGGTACGAAGAAGGGAATTTGCGACCCCACAGCAAACTTTTCTCCCGCTATCGGAAGGGCGTAGGACAAGTAGCCAATGCCCGACCTACCTGATGAAGGTTTTTCTAGGGTTTCCGCTGCATTATTTTTAGGCCATGACGGGTAGGATCCTTAAACCATAGCCCGGGGCCCCTAGTAACCCTTGGATACCTTCCTCTACCCTTCCGCATCCCCCTTTCAAATCCCTTCCTATGCTATTAAAGGGGAGTTGTAACCATGTGATTTACCCTCATGTAGCCTGTTACCCTAATATATATATATATATATATATATATATATATTTCTCTACAATAGAGCTTTCTGCGAGGGCTATTCTCTCGCAGGCAGTACCTGTGAGGGATGTTCTCTCGCAGGCAGAACCTCGTAGAAGAGACAGGAAGGGGCTACCTTTGGGGATGCCTTCTCCTCTCTCCGTTTTTGTACTAAGGTTCCCATAAGCCGAGGCACCTCGGCCTGTCCTGAGAGGTGTATGTTCCGGGGTCACAGACCTTGGGCATAGGGTAAGAGTTGTCCGCTATTCCCATTGGAATTGTCGACCAGCTGCCTCCTAAACTGGTCGAGGCACGGAGAAGGGAATGCTGCGTCCCCACAGCAAACTCCTCCCCCGCTATCGGTAAGGGCGTAGGACAAGTACCCAATGCCTGACCTACCTGGAGCAGATTTTTCTAGGGTTTTCTCTTCATTTCTTTAGGCGAATGCCGGGTAGGATCCTTAAAATATAGCCCGGGAGCCCTAGTAAACCTTTGACTACCTTCCTCTAATCCTTCCGCATCCCCCCTTTCAAATTCCTTCCTATGCTATTAAAGGGGAGTTGCCACCATGTGGATTACCCTCTTGTAGCCTTTTACCCTAAAAAAATATATATTTGTCTAAGAATCTACACACGTGACATGAAACGAAATCTTTGAAATCCAAGACGGACCTCATTATCTTTTCGCCTCCAAACTATTTGTCACGTTTTCGAAGAACCTGCCGACCGACACATTCGCATTGTCCACGAGAATTACCATGTGACAGAGGCCTCGAGATAAGATACCATTGTCTCGAGGAATGACTGTGTGAAAATATACAACAAGATGAAGGACGGTATCTGGACAAGTGGCTCGGTACCTGATATCAGAATCTGGACACTCCAAGTACATCGTGACTCCTGGAAGTGGAAAAATATATACGATTTACCAATCACTACACTGAAGTTGAGATATGAATTTCTTTTTTACCTTCAGCCAATGATCCAGGTTATCAGTTATAGGATAACATACAATGTAACGAGAAACTGTGAGGATAAAAATACGACCCGCCAAGACAGTCAGACACAATGGAGATTTCTCATGATGATGTTACCAGAAAAAAATTGGGAGATATGAGATGACGGTTGCAGCTGATGTCGTTGAGTGATTGAAAGATCTGACATTGCACATTGAATGTAGAGGCAAGGAAAATCATTCAAACCAAAAAGAACAACTATGGTTTCTTTGCATGACTATTTAAAGATATTATCTTGCAGTTATTATTTTTTTATAATTTCAACATTTATTCTACTTTGCTTGTGCAGGTTCCACAGTCAACATACATCCCCTTCTAAAATACTTCAACGTCAGAATAACTTTTTTTTAGGTGTAGACAGGCTACATGAGGGTAATCCACATACTGGCCACCCCCCTCTTATAGCATAGGAAAGGGATTTGAAAGGGGGGATGCGGAAGGGTAGAGGAAGGTGGCCAAGGGTTAACTAGGGGACACCGGGCTATGGTTTAAGGATCCTACCCGGCATTCGCATAAAAGTGATGCAGGGAAACCCCTAGAAAAACCTACATCAGGTAGTTCGGGCATTGGGTACTTGTCCCCTCGCCCTTCCGATGGCGGCAGAGGAGTTTGCTGTGTAGTCGCAGCTTTCCCTTCGCCGTTCCTTGACCAATTTAGGAGGCAGCTGGCCGACTATTCCAATATGAAAAGCGGACAACTCTTACCGTATGCCCAAAAGTCTGCGACCCCGGAACATACACCTCTCAAACAGGCCGAGGGAACGATCAGAAGTCTTTACTACTTGACATTGAAGGAAGCCTGCGAGAGAATTGTCTCGTAGGTGAACCTTCCCAGAGAGCTCTGGAGGAGGCTACCTTTGGGGATGGCTTCACTTCTCTCTTGTTTTTTTTAACTAAGGTTCCCACATGCCGAGGCACCTCGGCCTGTTTTTTCCCCCCCAGCCCATGTTCTACTCTTGTGTAGTGGTTTGGAATAGTTGAGAAGCTAAACTTAAGCTGAAAGATTTCCTATTAATATTTTAGGAAAACAAAATGAGCACCCCCCCCCCTCCCCCATGTTGAGGTCAAAGGAAAGATCAGTAGTGAGTGTCAGTAAGGGAGCGCTCTGAGCTTTTATCATTCATAATTATCTAAAAAAAATGTACGTTCATTACAAGTCAGAAAATGTTTTCATGGGTTGATAACATTTTATTTTAACGTCTGTTGTATTTAACGACACATTCATGGTCGATAAAATAAATCTTATTAGAAGTTAGTAACATACAAGTTGTACATTTTGTAAAATTATAAATATTTGGATCAGTCTTACAAATAATTTTTTACTATGTTATTTTGAAGTACAGAAGCAAAGGGGGGGATGCGGAAGGGTAGAGGAAGGTAGTCGAGGGTTAACTAGGGACCCCCCGGGCTATGGTTTAAGGATCCTACCCGGCAGTTCGCCTAAAAGTGATGCAGGAGAAACCCTACAAAAACCAAAGAGTCCAGAAATATTTTAATAATGCAGGCTGCCCTCCTGTACAACACGAAATTATTACTTCAGAGAAGAAAGTTCTATTATGCATACATTGTTTTTTTTAAATGAATATTATATAATTATACAATTATTTTTAAATAGTTTATAATAAATCTAAGAACGCAGCAATTTATGTTCACTAGCGAAAATAACTGTGATCCTTTGTTGTATAAGCTAAGTTATTTGCTTTTTGGTTAACATCTTTGCTTATGTTTACGTTTCTCAATTATTTATAAACTCTGTATATTAAATTAAGAAAACTTAAATTTTTTTAGATAAGTTCTGTGCTTTTTTTTTCTTAATATCTTCCCGTCCCTCAACTATTTTTAAACGCTTTATACTGAATCTAAAAACACTGCTAAATTGATTTTATAAATCAAAAATAGATACGATCCTTAACTTTTTAAGTTAAATTCTTTGCTTTTTCTTTAATATCTTTGCTTATGTTTACGTCTCTCAATTATTTTTAAATGCTTTATATTAAATGTAAGAACACTGCAATTAATGTTCAAAATCAAATTTAGCTTCGTTCCTGAACAATTTTTAGCCAAGCTATTTGCTTTTTCTTTAATATCTTTGCTTATGTTTACGTCTCGCATTTATTTTTAAATGCTGTATATAAAATCTCAGAACACTGCAATTAATGTTCAAAATCAAAAATAGCTACGTTCCTGAACAATTTTTAGCCAAGCTATTTGCCTTTTCTTTAATATCTTTGCTTATGTTTACGTCTCTCAATTATTTTTAAATGCTTCATATTAAATCTCAGAACACTGCAATTAATGTTCAAAATCAAAAATAGCTACGTTCCTGAACATCTTTTAGCCAACCTATTTGCCTTTTCTTTAATATCTTTGCTTATGTTTACGTCTCTCAATTATTTTTAAACGCTTTATATTTAATCTAAGAACAGATGCAATTAATTTTGAAAATCAAAAATATCTACGTTCCTTAACTCTTTTTTTTTTAGCTAAGTCCTTTGCTTGTTTGTTAATATCTATGCTTAAGATAACGTCCTTCAATTGTGCCGCATCTTATTGAATAGATTTTAACAGGTTAAAGGATCAGGATTGAAGAATCTCGACCGCACCGTTAACCGAACACGTGGTGGTGTTTCCCACCAGGGGAATCCTTGTTGAAACTCCCCGACAGCTACGAGCCCTTTTCCACGCGTTGTATCGACTCTGAACACAGACTCACATTCTTCTCGGAGTAATTTAATATTCCATTTTTCATTGACGTTGCATAATTAGACCACGAAAACTGAGACCTAGTAACTTGTAGGTTCGACTCGGATAGCTCAGATGGTACAGAGCACCACGTCCTGGGTTAGATTTTTCCTTCTTCATCGTTTAATTCAGTTCCATAGCCTTCAGCACTTAGCTTCGTTTCAAAGCATATCTTCTGCTTTTCCTTTTAATTTTTCTTTTCCCCCACCTGAAGACATCAACAGTAAATGTTTTCGGTAACGTTACATTGTGTCGCTTTAAATTATTTTTGGACGGCATTATTTATAGTTGTCCGTTTTACACGCGGGGCTTCAGTCCAAAAGTTGTTACTCGTTCACATCAATCAAATACCTTCACTCCCAGTAGAATCGTGTTAAATTAGTCTAGACATTTCGGTTCCTCTCATTTGAATGTGTAATTAATCGTCTACTTTTTTCAGTTTGGACAGATTATCGAAGGCGCGTTGAGGCGGGTCAGTCAGTGTGTGGTGGGACAAACTTGAGAGAAGCTCAGGACGAAGACGAGTAACGACGACCCACCCGCCACTTTGCTGAGATCCGCCGGGAAGATTCGTCTGTCTATTTTTTTCTTCCTTTCGCCCGGTTGCCTCTCCGGGAGAGAGAGAGAGAGAGAGAGAGAGAGAGAGAAGGAGAGAAATACTGTCGGCTCGAGTGACACGTGTTCGTGACTCACTGACGAGGACTGGGATCGTCTGGCCTTAAAACCCCACGATCCAAAATACACACCGTGGTCGCGTTCCTCTTATTAAATACGTCATTCATTTTTTACGTTATATATATATATATATATATATCACATTCATTCATTATAACGTAAAGGATGAATGATATATATATATAAATATATATATATATATATATAATATATATATATATATATATATAATATATATATATATATATATATATATATATATATATAATATATATATATATATAATATATATATATATATATATATATATATAGTAAAAACCAGCTCAGAAGGACAGGAAGTCTGTCCTTAATGTTTGTCAGATTTGTTGACAAACTTAAAATAGGGACCCTTGAGTGATGTGTACATTAAAGATAATGATAAAATTATGGGTAAGTGACCTGTTAGAAGATGGAAGGACAGATAATTAGTGCAATTTTGGCAGCTTTTAAAAATAATTGTGTGACCGACGGAACCCTAAGAAAAACATCGTAACAGATGGACGACGCAATGAGATTTAAAGGAGACGTTTAATATAATTGGTTGAGGGGTCTCGCACAGCAGATGGACGGTAACAGATGTTGTTGTTGTTGAACTTGTAATGCCAAAAACTGTGAAAAGCAAGGGAATATTCCGGGATATATAAATAAGAGAGAGAATAAAGGCGGGGTGACGAACTAAGGCACCTCGGCCTGTTTTGAGAGGTTGTATGTTCCTTGGGCGTACGGTAAGAGTTGTCCACTATTCTCATAGGAACACTCGGCCAGCTGCCTCCTAAACTGGTCGAGGCACGGAGAAGGGAATGCTGCGTCCCCACAGAAAACTTCTCTCCCGCTATCGGAAGGGCGTGGGACAAGTACCAAATGCCCGACCTACCCGATGCAGGTTTTTCTAAGGTTTTCCCTGGATTTCTTTAGGCGAATACCGGGTAGGATCCTTAAAATACAGCCCGGGGGCCCTAGTTAACCCTTGGCTACCTTCCTCTACCCTTCCGCATCCCCCCTTTCAAATCCCTTCCTATGCTATTTAAGAGGAGTTGCCACTATGTGGATTATCCTCATGTAGCCTGTTGCCTTAAAAATAAAAAAGGCGGCGCGAGTGAGTGTTGGTCGGGGAGAGAGAGCGTCCGCAGGGACGGACTCAAGTTAATGGAATTGTAGAGGAGAGATAGAGGATGTCGGTTGAGAGAGAGAAGTTAGAGTTGAGTTAGAGTGTTGGCAGAGTTGCAGTGTTGGTGGAGATCGAGAGAGAGAGAGATTTTAGCATTATCATTTTGTGAAGACTGGAAACGGACGCAGGGCCGAGAGTAATCAACTGAACATCGGCCCTCAACAGTTGTGAGTTCATCGTGGAGGTTTGTCTGCCATCAGAGGAGTTCGAATTCGTCGTGAGGGTGACGCCGTCCACAGTGTGAGTGCAGCCTGGGGGACTTTTAAGCATATATGAAGTGAGTGTGTGGACCCAAGAACGTGTAAGTCTATGTTCTGAATTTATAATTGTAAATTGTTATTAAAGGGTATAAAGTCAGATTTCGTTACTTTCGTTAATTTCGTTTCATTTCATTTAAGTGTAACTGTATCTGTTTAATTGTAAATTTATGTTGTTTTCCTTATCAACCCAGTAAAGACCTTCAGGGTACCGAGTCCGATTATTTAAATGTATTTCATGAGAAATAAAATTGTTTTTCTGATTTTATAAAATTTCATTAAATTTGTATTAATTGTAAAAGTGTGGTAATAAATGAGATTTGTTGGTTAAAATGGGTAGTTTGTATTTTATTTATTTAGTTATATATTGTAATAAACACCTTGATATGTTAATTGATTGAATCAATTAACACCAAAAAGATAATTAATTGAAATTTGAATGATAGTTAGCCACACGTTGAAGGTGCCAAATTATGTGTTGATTAATAGGTTTGTCTTAATTAATAGGAATAATTAACAAAGTTATTATGTATTCACATAATTTGGCATCTTCAACGTGTGACTAACTATCATTCAAATTTCAATTAATTAACTTTTTGGTGTTAATTGATTCAATCAATTAACCTATCGAGGTGTTTATTACGTAAATGGCGCTCTCAACGAGGTGGCTCGATTTTTTTATAAGGAAATAATAATAAATAGTGGAACGAAATCTGACGATAACCGAAGTATTGGTGCGAGATAATATATTTTTGGTTAGGATGTGCATGTAATATTTTGGAATAAATTTAACGCGTGTGAAACGTAAAGAGGATTAAAGAGAAAGAAAAATGATTAATGTTGCATTTGAATTAAAGATGATAGGTTAGTTCTTTTTAAAGTATTAGTTAGGTTTACGATTAATTAAGAGATAATGGATTCTAGAATAAATATGGGAGGGGATGGTGGAAATATGATATTAGAATATTGGGATAGATTGAGGGAGGATATAAAGAAAGATGTAGCAGAAGTTGCAAAAACTGGATACAAACATCGCAGATTTAGAAGCAAAAACGGATAAGAACATGGCAGAATTAAAGACCTTGTTTAATCATTACAATATATATATATATATATATATATATATATATATATATCTTGATTAAAAAAATTATATGACATCAGGTGCCATTATACAATTATTTTTAAATAATTTCTAATAAATCTATGAACGTAGCAATTTATTTTTACAATCGTAAATGGCTACGATCTTTGTTTGTTGTTAATATCTATGCTTATGTTTACGTCCCTCAATTGTTTTTAAACGCTTTATATTAAATTAAAAAACTGGAATTAATTTTCAAAATCACAAATAGCTACGAACCTTAACATTTTTAAGCTCTTTTAAGTTCGTTGCTTTTTTGTTAATATGTTTGCTTATGTTTACGTCTTTTAATTATGTTTAAATGCTTTATATTAAATCTAAGAACACCGCAATTAATTTTCAAAATCAAAAAAAGCTACGTTCCTGAACATCTTTTACCCAAGCTATTTGCTTTTTCTTTAATATCTTTGCTTGTGTTTACGTCTCTCAATTTAGTTTTAAACGCTTTATATTAAATGCACGAACACTGCAATTATTGTTCAAAATAAAAAGGTAGATACGATCCTTGCTTTTTTGTTAACATCTTTGCCTATCTTTACGTTTCTCTCTCTGTCTCAATCTCTCAATCTCTCTCTCTCTCTCTCTCTCTCTCTCTCTCTCTCTATATATATATATATATATATATATATATACTCCCGCCAGTCAGGGAAGGGCGTGGGACAAGTACCCAATGCCCAACCTACCTGATGCAGGTTTTTCTGGGGTTTATCCTGCATTTCTTTATGCGAATGCCGGGTATGATCCTTAAAATATTTTCCGGGGGCCCTAGTTAACCCTTGGCTACCTTCCTCTACCCTTCCGCATCTCCCTTTCAAATCCCTTCCTATGCTATTAAAGGGGAGTTGCCCAACGTGGATCACCCTCATGTAGCCTGTTGCCCTTAAAAAAGAAAATTAACTACCTTTTTCAGACAATTTAAAATATTTTTCCTAACACTACGTTTTTGTTCTTTCATCAGGTTTCAATAAAGTAGTTATGTTACAAGTGTAACAGTATAGCTTTACACAATGTTTCAGATTAACCAGTAAATACTTCTTCTTCTTCATATATTACAATATTTATAAATAAAATAATAAATTATCAATGTTATTGAAATTTAATAGTGAATGTAACTTATTAAATATGAATCTAATTTTTCCTTCCCCCTTTTTTTAGACGTTTTATGTATTTTTCTTATTTGTTTTTCACGAAGGGAAAAATTTAATTAATCGTTATATAACTATTTATAACTTACAAATACATGTATTAGAATCCAAAGTGACCCGATGTGGAAATAATAACGGTAATTACCGAGGCTGTTACATGTTCATAAAACATTACGTAGTACCAATATTCGACGAAAAAAAAATAATGAAAGAGTCACGTTGAACAAAGGACAGTTAGTTCAGTAAGAATACTTGGTTTTAAATTTTGTGCGTCTTTTCAGAGATTTTTCATTTCAACACAGGCGTGTAGAGGCTGTGATAAGATTACGTATCAATTGACCAACTCCAGTGAGACAGAGAGAAAATTAGTGTAGGAGAGAGACAGAGAGAAAGAGAGAGAGAGAGAGAGAAAGAGACTGACTTTTATCTTTCGCCACACCTGTAAATCAACTCCAATCGCGGCAATGGCGTGACCAAGGAGACCGTAACGTCCACAGTTTACACTCTTCCTGCCTCTGACGTTTCGGCCATCATTCAAGAATATTATAATATCGAAAAAGAGCCAGCAGATCGCGGTGAACATAAGGGCAGGGGCATAAAAATAACACAATAATGATATTCTTCACAGTAAATAATCAAAAAATAAACAAAGTTGTAAATAGAAAATAGGGCACGAGAAAAGCAACAAGAAAATTAAATGACAAGGTCTGAGAATTAAATGAAAATATGAAGACGGTGCGGAATAGTCGGAAATCATTTTATTTAATCCTCCTCCTTATTATTAATCACATATAAATTTTTCATAATCAGTTAGTTTCAATAACTCTCTGGTTGTTAACCGTCCTGCAACTTTATATTCACATAATTAAGTACCCAATGCCCGACCTCCCTGATGCAGGTTTTTCTAGGGTTTTCCCTGCATTTCTTTTAGGCGAATTCCGGGTAGGATCCTTAAACTATAGCCCGGGGGCCGTAGTTAACCCTTGGCTACCTTCCTCTACCCTTCCGCATCCCCCCTTTCAAATCCCTTCCTATGCTGTTAAAGGGGAGTTGCCACCATGTTGATTAACCTCATGTAGCCTGTTACCCTAAAAAAAATAATTAAAAAAGAGTCTGGCTCCCATTCTTTTCTGTACAGGGCCAACACACTCCATTTTTTTCTTGCTTTCTTACCACAAGGGGTTTTTTTTTTTGGAAGACCACCCAGAGAACCTTTGGAGTCTCCATCTTTAATACCAACCACGTTGATAAATATATAATACACTTTTTACATTCCACACACACACACACACACACACACATATATATATATATATATATATAGTGTTATTTTTTAAAGGAACAACCTTGAAATTAAATTACATCAGGTGCCATTATAGAAATATTTTTGAATAATTTATAATAAATCTAAGAACGCAGCAATTTATGTTCACAATCGAAAATAGCTATGATCTTTAACTTTTTCAGCTAAACTCTTTGCTTGTTTGTTAACATCTTTGCTTATGTTAACGTCTCTCAATTAAAATGGAGCATTGGACTTGCACTAAGTTTGTATTAAAAACTAGCTGCAAGCCCGCGTTGTCATAATTAAACTCGGCGACATCCATAACCTCGGATTCGACTCCTATCTCGGTTGTTTTCCTCGTTATTTTTTTATGTAACGCCCCACCACCCCCAACCCTAAAGGTGCTCCCCTCCAATACAGAAAGGGGTAGAAATATAAAATATCAGGAGAAACGCTATCTATTTAATTGACCCCCCAAAAAAAAATTATCTTTCGACCAAAATAAAGGCATTTTTAACGTGTTTGAAAATCTCCACCCCCCCCCCCCCCCGCCCCTGACGGTTAAACGGGAACTTAAATATCATAATTAAACTCGGCGACATCCATAACCTCGGATTCGACTACAATCTCGGTTGTTTTTCTCGTTATTCTTTCTATGTAACGCCCCACAACCCCCAACCCTAAAGGTGCTTCCCCCTCCAATACATAAAGGGGTAGAAATTAAACACAAAAATATCTGAAGAAACGCTATCTATCTCATTGATCCACAAAATATATATTTCGACCAAAATATCGACATTTTTAACACGTTTCTGAATTTTCCTGGCGGTTAAAACGGCAACTTGAATGTCATAATTATACTCGGCGACCTACATAACCCCGG
Organism: Zhengitettix transpicula; assembly: GCA_037074705.1. NCBI lineage: Eukaryota > Metazoa > Arthropoda > Insecta > Orthoptera > Tetrigidae > Zhengitettix > Zhengitettix transpicula. The sequence continues at coordinate 22,731,370 of CM073591.1, read as the reverse complement.
ATTCGACACCAATCTCCGTTGTTTTCGTGCTACTTTTTTTTATTTTAACGCGAAAACAACGTGATTTACTCCGGTACAGAAGAAGGTAGAAGTTATACGCAAACAACATCGGGAGAAATAACCAGTTGACCGACGTGAAATATTTATTTCAACGTAAATATCGTCCGTTGTAGCGCTGGGGGTTTGTAGACGTGTCTTACCCCGCAGTGTTTGTTTTCGGTTCTCCAGGAACACGCGTACGAAATTAGGTAGACTTTCCTCCAGGGGTGTAACACACCCACATACAGTCGATTTTATTTAAGAAGAAGATAACAACTGCTTATGGAAAATCAACTGTAGTAGATGCGAAATAAGACCAAAAAAACTGGGATACGGTGTGACGTTGAAATGAAACGAAATCGACGGATAAGTAATGTATTAAACGGACAGAGGAAGCGACACTCGGAACTTGACGAAGAGAGAATAAATAACAGCTCAAAATTGGGCGGAACGGAGGTGTTCAGGTGTCCTCAGCACAACAACAACAGGGGTGTAATTATTCAATGAAGAAGCACTCGCTGAATTTTATTTTTAAATTATTTCACTTGTTGTGATCAGTAAAAAAAAGCGGATGAATCCAGAGTCAGAGAATAAACGAGGCATTTTTGACGTATTTTACTTACAAGTACAGTTTTAAAATGAAAAATGCAACACGTATGATTATTATTTTTCAGCTGTTAAGGAATTTATTTTACCATAAAAGCAGATCCCAGGAAATTAAGGAATTCTTTTATATATATCACATTTCATAACGAGGATTTTTAACCCTGGTAGTTTCACGTCTGAGTAGCTAAGATATGTAAAGGACGTTAATGTAATACACAATGGGAGATATCTTTCTGAGATCATTAAAAAGACAAACCAATGGAAAAACATGCAGCTAAATGTGATCTTTGAAATACCCCCCCCCCCCATGTAGAATTTACGGTGGGGGTTGTTATATAAATGGACGAAGAGACTAATCAAAATCATAGAACGAAATTAGCTTCATAAAATAAACGGTTAATAATTTTTGTAAGTCACACGTAGGAAGTTAGAAAAATTTTTCATTCCTAATTAGAGCGTTAAAAGACTGTATCAGTTAGAATCTTTGATTAAAAATATTCCTATTCAGTAACATTTACTTTGGTTACGTTTAACAAAGCTTGATGTTAAGAAGTGCCAACATTCCAAATAAAAACAGTTAAAAGCTATTGAAAATTACAGATTTTAGTCGGAAAATTAAGTACAGTGTAAAATATTCAATTAAAAGAAAAACAGTCTGGTGTTTAAGTGAAGTTCTTCTTATCGGAAAATGAAAAACTAAATTATGTATTTATTAATTAGTTTCAGTATTATGTATTTGTGTTATCCTTTAATTTTGTCTCCTTTCTCTAATTATAATGTGTTTTAATTTACATTTATTTAAAATTTATATTTTCTCATAAGTTTCCACCTGTATTGGGTGACAAATACGTGGTTTAGAAAGACAATCTAATTATCATTAAACACAAAACGATTGAAAGCAACTAATCTACTTTCAGATAATGGCGCAATTAATTATCAATTATCTCTAGTAGCCGCTGAAAATATAAAATTTTAGTATACTAATTAGATAAATAAATAAATAGTCAAATAACAGTCAACATGAAGTGATGTTACTACCTAGCGTTCAGGCAATCCTTGTTCAGTTTTTAATCACCTGACGAAGGCAATAAGGATTCCAGAAACCTTGTGTGGTATTAATTGCCTATTTATTTATCTAATTAGTGTACTAAATTTCATTTTTTAACGGCTACTGGAGATTATTGATACGACTTGTAATAATAGCGCGACTATTTCAAAGTCAGAACATTTTTAATCACCAGACTAAGGCAACAAGGATTACAGAAACTTTGGGTGGTATTATTTGCCTATTTATTTATCTAATAACTGTACTAAATTTTACTTCTTAACGGCTACGGGAGATTATTGATACAACTTGTAATAAATTGCGCGATTATTTGGAAACAGAACATTTTTAATCACCTGACGAAGGCAACAAGGATTGCAGAAACGTTGTGTAGTATTGTTTGCCTATTTGTTTATGTAATTAGTGTACTAAATTTTACTTTTTAACGGCTACTACAGATTATTGATACAACTTATAATAAATTGCGCGATTATCTGGAAACAGAACATTTTTAATCACCTGACGAAGGCAACAAGGGTTGCAGAAACGTTGTGTGGTATTATTTGCCTATTTATTAATCCAATTAGTGTACTAAATTTTACTTTTTAACGCCTGCTAGAGATTATTGATACAACCTGTGATAAATTGCGCGACTATCTGAAAGTCAGAACATTTTTAATCACCTGACGAAGGCAACAAGGATTCCAGAAACGTTGTGTGGAATTATTTGCCTATTTATTTATGTAATTAGTGTACTAAATTTTACTTTTTAACGCCCGCTAGGGATTATTGATACAACTTGTAATAAATAGCGCGAATAGGCTCAAAGTCAGAACATTTTTAATCACCTGACGAAGGCAACAAGGTTTCCACAAGCGTTGTGTGGTATTCATTGCCTATTTATTTATCTAATTAGTGTACTAAATTTCACTTTTTAACGGCTACTGGAGATTTTTGATACAACTTGTAATAAATTGCGCGACTATCTGGAAACAGAACATTTTTAATCACCTGACGAAGGCAACAAGGATTTTTGAAACGTTGTGTGGTATTATTTGGCTGTTATTTGGCTATTTACGTATCTGATTTGTATACTTTTAACATTGACGTATTATAATTGAATTTTAAATTTATATTCTCGGATATTCTTCATTGAATAAAGGAAACGTTTCCTGCTTTTAAAGTATGTCAAAGTTTCTGTAAACTTTTCTTCACGCTTTTAATTATTCCGGTACAGTTTTGCAGTGAATAAGTAAATGTAATATCGCCAATAGCAGTGTTAATTAAACGAATTCCTTTGGCTTTATTTCGAAGATAACTTAAAATTCATTTTCCCCGCACTATGCGAATATCCACGTGCCCCTGTGGGATCCCAATTATTTAAAAACCGTATCGACATATAAATGTAAACATACTGAATTTTTAAGGGCAGTGTTGGTAGTTAACTATGAGGTCCATACAAGGTAAAAACCAATGATGAATCCTTGGAAAGAGAGTTGAGAAAAATTGGACGCGTAAGGTCGGCCTAGACAAGGATACGAAAACGTGACTCAGATGCGGTGGGACTCGGTAATGATAAATTGGAAAATTTAAAGGACAGAAATCACGGCAAGGAAAGAAAAAAAAACCTGGGCTGGAAGAGCAAGAACGTGAGAATCGATCACCTTTTCAAAATTAAACGAGAAAAAGACATTTATTGGTCGAGGGATCGTTCATAAATAGAGAAATAAGGATAACAAATAAGAGATTGGGGAAAAAATTAGCTGCTTGGGGGGTGTTTGAGAAAACGGATAATGCAGGGTTGGTCTGTAACCACGTAATATCTCGCTTCCTGTTCTTTAAACATCATGTGGACGATTATGATCAAATATTAGCCCGAGAGCTTCTGAGAAACTGTCAGAGGAATATAAATAAAATCGTCGAAAAAAATTTAGAGCGTATAAGGGTTGATTTTTTAACCCTTGTAAAATACATAAACGGGTCAAATAGCTTCCAATATATGTAAATTTATTTTATTAAAAATAATTGATGACCTCATACAGACACTTTTTATTTTTTTTATATTTTGACGACGTTTCGATACCTTTTTCGTATCATCTTCAGGTATTAACCAAATAAATTTTGTTGTGATAGTTTTATTGTTGTTGACAAAATTAATTTAGTTGTGATAGTTTTATTGTTGTTAATTTGGTCAATACCTGAAGAAGATACAAAAAAAAAGGTATCGAAACGTCGTCATAATATAAAAAAATAAACAGTGTCTGTATGAGGTCATCAATTGTTTTTATTAATTCAAAACATGCGTTAAAATAAAGCTTTTAATTTAATTTATTACTACTACCAGTCATAATGGACGTTACATTGAACGTCTGCGACTTATAATTAGGAGTTGTTTACACCGTGTCAACGCAGGTCAGTGACCTGGTGTCCAGTGTTAAGAGTGTCTGTCACTCACCGTTGTCGATGTACCTCTGGAGGACGGGCGCGTAGTGCGGCTGCAGGTCGTCGAAGTTGGCCTGCGTGACCTGCCTGTGGCCCAGGGCCTCCATCAGCAGCGCGCTGTAGGCGACGCCGCCGTCGTCAAAGTCGAACTCGGAGCTCGCCGGCGTCGTACAGAACTGCGACTGGGGCACGGAGGACGCCCCCGCCGCCGCCGCCGCCGCCCCCGCAGAGGGCACGACGCCGCAGCTCTCGGGCGGCGCAACTTCGATCCGCTCGTCGTCGCGCTGCAACATCTCGAAGTCGATCACTTCCGGGGTTTCCGCCGACGAAGCGACGCTGGGCGACGCCACCTCCGGCGCGAAAGGCCTCGGGGAGAAGGCGGCGGCGTCGCAGTGCCATCCGGGGAAATGTTGCTGCTGCTGCTGCTGCTGGTGGTGCTGGTGGTGGTGGTAGACGCCGTGTTGCGGGGGGCCGAAGCACGCGGGGGCGGTCCACTGAGCCTGAGCCGCGGGGACGGGCGCGGAGGTGGTGTGGTGGGCGGGGGCGTCGTAGCCGGGGGCCCACGGCCCCGCGTAGCCGCCGAAGGAACTCTGCGGGTGGTACATCTGGCGCACCACGAACTGCTGGCTCATCATCCGCTCAACACCGCACTAAAGGTGCGCAATCCTCAGGTACCTCGGAAAATTGTCCAGTTCACGAATTAACATGGCTGTTGACGCCGCGGAGCTTGGAGTGTGGGCACGTGCGAGGACACGTGGGGCGGCGCTGACATTTGTACCCGCGGCCGTGCGCGTGGCGTGTGACAGGAGCCAAAATCTCGGACCCTCCGCCGATATCCTCCGATTGCGATTGGCGAACGACGACGGAGACGGAGACTTACATAAATATTACGCAATTCGGCGGGGAATCTGATAACGAAAATTATCTGCTGCCTTTCAGCGACTCCCGCCCCGGTGTTAAAGCTACCAGACAGGAGGACCTTTAAAGCCGCACTCGAACAAATACGACTTCACGGGGAAGGAAGAAATGTAAAAAAAAATACGTTGTCCGTATCAGTTCTTAATTTCTTTTTCCTGCGCTGTTTCTAAAAATTTATAAGTGGCCTCGAACCTGAGAGACAAGTAGATTAAATTGAGCTTTCGATGAATTGAACCCGCTTCTGTTTCCAAAAACGACACCGCCGCCGCCACGCACGCACACAGACAGCAGAGATAGTGAGCGGGTAATTAATGTTTGAGTCGCATGGGGCTGGAGAAGTTCCACACGGAGGCTGACGCGCGAACGGAGGCCGCGTGTGGTCCTCCCTTGAGCTGTCGCACGGAACGTTTGGCTTCTAACGAGAGATCCCGCCTCCGAAATGAGGAGGGGGCGTCTCCAAGGCCTGACTAAACAACCTCGCCATTGGATTCCGGAAACGCTAATAGTCTCGCTGGTCCAAACGTGGGCGTCCAAACCCCTTCCTCGAGGACCCTCCATGTGGATTATCCTCACCCACCAATCCGAGAAAGGTGATTTTTGGAGAAAAAAATTAATTAATAGAATAAAACCAAAAAAAAAAGTCCTCTAAATTTCGGTTGAATAATTTTTTTTTCGGCCTCTGTAACGGCCATAGTCTCTTTAAATTCAAAATAAAATATGAACAAGTAGAGATACCACCTGTATAAATATTTTAGCTAGATACATAGATAAGAAGCCTTCTATATACACTCTAAACTCCAGCCAATCACAGGAAAGAACAGGATTATACTCCAATTATAAGTCCATTCTAAACACTTATACATTTCATCTGAACTCTCTAGTGAAGTGAAGTGACTGCTCTCTAATAAACTATAAAGAAAAAAATGTTAACATCTTTGTCTCCTTAGATAGTTAAATAGTTAGTTAATCTCTGGTCTCAGATAACTTTTCCACTTTATTTCTTTTCAGGCCAGTACAATATTAATTCCTTCTTTAACTTTTTCAAAAAATTAACCTTTAATTCATATAATATTATATACATGTATTTATACCTGAAATAATGTCCCTAAACCTAGCTTATATTTTATAATAATTTACTCTAATTGTTCTTATTGTAACTTCCCTTATTTAATTTGTAATTAAATTGTAATTTCATGCAAACTGACCATTTGTAGAATAAATAAATACTCAATTCATACATATAATTTATGCATTAAGAGAGAGAGAGAGACAGAATCATAAACTTTTTAATACAAACTTAGTGGAGGTCCACTGCTCCCTTTTAATTGAAATTATTAATTGGTTAAAGTGCTTTTATAAATAATAATAATAATGTCATGGTTTGCAGATCCTGTACAGGGGAGTTGAAACCTCGTAGATTACTCTACTTCGAAAAGAAATGGATTGAACCCATTGGAATTGTTGTCAACAATTAATATAAATAAAAATATTATTTAAGAAGTAAATAATACGTCATCATTGTATAGGATTGTATGGTAACTCAAGAGAAGGTAAAGAGTAGAAGCTGTGATTCCTATTTGAAATTTTTATTCACCAATATTGATGTTCAAGGTAATTGGAAAATTTTCTATTTATATGGAATTTAACGCACATAGCCGAAGTTGGCCGACGTTAGCCGAACGTTTGTTGTGTAGTTTGCTAATTCCTTAATGTTAATCCAAGTTTATTATGTTTAGGCAAAAGTAAAAAGTATGGAACAAATACAACACTTGTTTGTGCTTCGAAACGGGATAAAACCTCGTTTAGTTCTATCATAAATAATAGATATACCACTATGAACAAAAAGTAAAGTGATTTTATTTATAAAATATAAATTCTTTATTTATTCTTCCAAATCAATTTAATCCCCTTCAAAGTCATCCCCGTCCGTTAAAACAACCTTTTTCCAGCGCTTTTTCCAGTCCTCGAAACAGTCGCAATAGTCTTTTTCCGGTATAGCCTTCAAGACCTTCTTCGATTCGGTTTTTATCTCCTCAATGGTGTCACAACGGCGCCCCCGCATTGGCGTTTTGAGTTTGCTGAACAGCCAGAAGTCGCACGGAGCCAAATCAGGCGAATACGGTGGTTGCGAAGAACCAATGCAGTGTGACGTGGTGCATTATCGTGATGGAGGAACCAAGAGTTTCAGACGCATAACGCTCAAATAATATTCTTTGTTGACAGTTTGGCCCGGAGGAAGGAATTCACAGTGCACCACACCACGACTGTCAACATGACCTTGATATTCGCTGGGTTGGTCGGTGGTTTCAGGGTCTCGTCTTCAGTAATGATGCACTTCAAGTGGTCCTGACAGTCAGACAGCAAAGTTTCACACACATCAACGCCACGCTTTTTTCCCACCAATCGAGACTTGAAGCGTTTGAGACACAAAAATGGTTTGGGCTGAGCCAAATGATATTCCAACACCATCAGCGAGATCTCTAATTGTCCATCGACGATTGCAAGCACCGAATCTTTGATTTTTAGGACGTGGCCCTCGTCGGTAGACGTTGATGGTCGTCCAGAGCGCGCGAGGTTCGTCTTTGAACTCGTTGTACCACTTATAAACATTTTCTTGTGCCATAGTTTGATCACCAAAGGCCTTCAACGTGTCCGCACAAGAATATTCGTTCCGCAAACAAAATTTGATGCAAGTTCTTTGCTCAACAAAATCACCCAAGTTGCAAAAAATCGAAAAATTCACTTTTGGTTGTTTACAAAAACACACACGTGTAACTCTGAGATAATTAAACCTTTTAACAAACAGACGCTTGGCAAATATTATAGACAGTCCTACCAACCACGGGAAAAAAATTTACCTGCCTTCCTAATACCCGGGAGTTTTAAATGACAATTTAACCTTACTTTTTGATCACAGGGGTATATATAAAGCACTGAAGGAAAATGTGTCAAGGACAAATTAAATACCATATCTGGATAGGAAAGAGACTTACCTGAAATAATAAATATTTACCCCCAAAGTTGTCATGACGTCCAGCAGCGGGAGACTCAACACACAAAAGTTTACTTCCTCCAAACGTGATACGACCATAAATTAATTACCAGGTCTGGTATAATTACGAGATAAGCCCCCAAACTAAAAATAAAGTCTGAGATTTTTAATGGTATGTTATCACAATGATTTCTCGTGAATCTCACGTGTCGTTAAACGGTCGTTATAATATTTCCAGTTATAAATATCGTTCAGTTGTAATTCATTGATAATAATCAACGACAGGGCCGTGGAGAAAAATATGAGCAACATTACGTGAAATTAAGTAGTTAATTAATGCCGAATTCTATACAAGGAGAAAAGAGTATCGCTGAACTATTGCCAACTATGCAAAAATAACTGTTACTGCTGACATAACTCGTATTTATTAATATTAAATATGTGTGTGTGAATTTTTTAATTGTGTACGCACGTCTAAGAGTTTACGAATAAGATAAACCAATCTTATACGTTTTTGTGAAGATAGTCAGACAAAAATGTCCATTATTTTCCGATTATTTCAATATTCTGGAAAGGAATTGTTAGTCAATGAGCCCAGTTAAGGTTGGTACGTATGGCAAGGACCTTCATACCGTGTTTCACGACTGGAATTATTTTATTTCCAAACGTTTTGACGATAGCGACTAAAATACATAGGTTAGCCTCAGAGGGCTATTCTCTCGCTGGCAGTACTTGCGACGGATGTTCTCTCGCAGGTAGAAGCTTGTCGGAGGGGCTACCTTTGCGGATGCCTTTTCCTCTCCGTTTTTCAACTACGGTTCCCACAAGCCGAGGCACCTTGGTCTGTTCTGAGAGGTGTATGTTCCTGGGGGTCACAAACCTTGGGCATACGGTAAGAGTTGTCCGCTATTCCCATTGGAATAGTCGGCCAGCTGCCTCCTAAACTGGTCGAGGCACGGAGAAGGTAATGCTGCGTCCCCACAGCAAACTCTTCTCCCAGCATCCAGGGAAGGGCGTGGGACAAGTACCCAATGCCCGACCTACCTGATGCAGGTTCTTCTAGGGTTTTTCCTGCATTACTTTTAGGCGAATGCCGGGTAGGATCCTTAAACCATAGCCCGGGGGCCCCTAGTTAACCCTTGGCTACCTTCCTCTACCCTTCCGCATCCCCCCTTTCAAATCCCTTCCTATGCTAGTAAAGGGGAGTTGCCCAACGTGGATTATCCTCATGTAGCCTGTTACTCCAAAAAAAAATACAATTCACACAGAAAAAAATAAATAACGATTTCTACTGATTTTAAAAATCAATATTTTTAATTTGTCATAGCCTGAAGAATGCATATTGTGGAGTTAGAAAACTAAACGTCCAGCAGTAACAAAATTTAAATTAATATTATCTTAATTTTGTTAAGAAAATTTTGCTTCACGTTTTATATAAAATGTACCATAAAACCTGTAAGAGGAATCGAAAACTAGGTCCTCGTACTTTAGTCAAATATTTCACGATTATACTAAAAAAAAAGATAGAATTCGTTCCGGCCAACAGAGTTGTTATGTTGGTAGTGAAAGGTACAAGTAATGGAAGATTATTGTCAATCAGCAATTGATGGATGAATTATTCATATGGATGAGCTAGAAGACATTGAAATTTTTTTTTGAGGTGTAGACAGGCTTCATGAGGGTAATCCACGTGGTGGCAACTATCCTCTTATAGCATAGGAAAGGGATTTGAAACGGGGGATGCGGAAGGGTGGAGGAAGGCACCCCCTGGCTATGGCTTAAGGATCCTACCAGGCAATTCGCCTAAAAGTTATGCAGGGAAAACCCTAGAAAAACATGCATCAGGTAGGTCGGGCATTTGGTACTTGTCCCACGCCCTTCTGATGCCGGGAGAGGAGTTTTCTGTGGGGTCGCAGCATTCCCCTCGTTGTGCCTTGACCAATTTAGGAGGCAGCTGGCCGACTATTCCAATGGGAACAGTAGACAACTCTTACCGTATGCCCAAGGTCTGTGAACCCCGGAACATACACCTCTCAGCACAGGCCGAGGTGCCTCGGCATATGGGAACCTTAGTTAAAAAAACCAGAGAGATGTGAAGGCATCCCCCAAAGGTAGACATTGAAATCGACGACTTCGAGAGTTACATCCAAGAGGTACACAAGCAAATACGAGACTTGTTTATAAATGATCCTCCTTATATGAAACGCTGTAAGAGTTACTCAGGTTATACCATCAGATATAAATTAAGAACAGTAGGGAACTTAAAACATGAGAACGAAAGATATAGGAGACTTAGGTTTGGGAGTTATTATCGCAAAGCAGGGAGATAGCAAATCTTGGATTGAAATCAGCTAAAAAATCCAAAAGCCCAGTTAAAATAAAATACTGGAAACAAATAACAGATATGGGAAAATTTTCAGTCCGAAATAGGACGATTAACAGTTGGAATAATTTACCTGTGGGAGTGTTTGGGGGGAAAAGTCCTCCTCAATAAATACAATTTAGGTTGAATGTTAAAAATAAGTAGTAAGTGGAATGATGTGTTCCCTGCTAATTAATTAAAATATTTATCCAATTTAAAGTGAAGTCTAGTGTTCAGCCATGTTTATTCCAGGCATTGTTTCTGTTTTCCCTTTCCTTTTTGTTTTCTTTGTTAATTTTCTTTCTTTTTCCTTATTTTTTTCCGGTTACAAACATTCAAAGAATTTTTTTTTATTATTGTTATTTTCTGTTAGATAACAAGTAATGTTATCATTAATCTTCCACCGGGCTATTTGCTCAATTGTGATTAATAAATGAATACATACATGTATTTTAGTACGATGGAGAATCTTTCACTAAATATTATGGAAGATACAGATGAATATGGCCAACTGTAACCTGAAAGCTTTCAAATAAAATAAATTAAAATTAAAAAAATACAGACAATTGTGTTTATTAACAAAACATCATATAAACGACGTTCCGTCCTCTTTCTTGATCTCTTCAGGTTTAATCTACGATTTAGAAATTAATAACAATTATTTATAAAGTTTTATTAGAGCAATTAAATAAGTAATAGTAATTAAGTAAAATTAATAGTAATAATAAGTAAATTAATTGCAGTATTTTGTATTTGTTTAATTTACAGCTTATAAATTAATAACAATTATTTATAAAGTTTTATTAGAGCAATTGATATGTAATATCAAATAAGTAAAATTAATATTAATAATAATTAAAGTAATTGCAGTATTTTGTATTTGTTTAATTTACAACTTATAAATTAATAACAATTATTTATAAAGTTTTATTAGAGCAATTAAATAAGTAATAGTAATTAAGTAAAATTAATAGTAATAATAAGTAAATTAATTGCAGTATTTTGTATTTGTTTAATTTACAGCTTATAAATTAATAACAATTATTTATAAAGTTTTATTAGAGCAATTGATATGTAATATTAAATAAGTAAAATTAATATTAATAATAATTAAAGTAATTGCAGTATTTTGTATTTGTTTAATTTACAACTTATAAATTAATAACAATTATTTATAAAGTTTTATAGGAACAATTAAATAAGTAATAGTAATTAAGCAAAATTAATAGTAATAATAAGTAAATAAAATGAATTAAAATATTTTTGTAACTGTTCTTTAAAAAACTTTATAAATAATTATGTTAATAAATTTAAAATTGTAGAATAAACCTAAAAGACGAAGAAACGTCGTTTATTTTATGTTAATAAACATAATTTTCTGACATAAGGTCAATCACAAATTGCTTAATGTATTTCTCACATGAATGGTCAGGAAGAATTTGTTTATTTATGTTATTGTGCATGTCAGTTACTTATTATGTAAAATAAATTATTTAGAGTACCATTGAATTTTTATAAGTTTTTTTATGTACAACAGGAATCCAGCAACGGTCAGTTTAACCTGACCTCATTAAGGTTATTTATAGAATAAAGGTATCCAACCTAAGAAACACGCTATATATATTTTTTTGCATTTATTCTTAAATTCTGACTTCCTTTACAGTATAATAAAGATTTTTCTGGGAAAATACAGGTCAGTAAACAGGCTATAATTAAATTTGGTTTTGCGCTTCGTTTTTTTTTATTAGTATAATTAATTATTCCTGTCCTCAATATTAACATGATGTAAAGAGGAATGAAAACTAGCTGTGTACTATTTCCCAACGTAATCACGAGTCAATTTTGTAACTTTCGATACACAAGGACCAGACATTAGCTTGTAATCGGTAGCAAGGCTGAGATAAACTTTATCTAATTTCCCCCACATTTTATCTTTGGTTATGTGACATCGCTGTCTCTCTTTGAGACGCTATCTCTGTATCTCAAATCGCTGTAACATCGCTGCCGGAGATAACTGCAGAACTAAGATATACTTGTAACTTCACAACTCAATATCAATATAAGAATTGGAAGGACAGACTTTAAAAAAAAGCTTTTTCTTTTCTCCTGCAGCAGGTCATTCCTATTCCCCATTAAACAGGAACAATAATTTCCCAATCGGGCTTTAATAAACTTGGTAAAAATATTGCAATGAAATTCTATTGGATAAATTATTATTGAAAGAAATATTTATAAATTAGTACGGTACACCAATTATTTGTATTCACAATTATCATTAAAGCTATAAATGTACCAAAAATCGTTTAAAATTGAAGAAGAAGAATTTGAAATATTATGTACCAGCATCTTTATCTCCTGACACTCAACCTACTTATTGACCTACTCAAGTAGAACTTCCGGTTAGCGGGAGGAGTTACCTTAAACCTTACCTTAATGCCCTGATTAATGTGTATGGCTAATAAATCCAAGAAATTTCCCGCCATTTTGTAAAACACTGTTTCAATCTTTCTTAACCCTGGATTATGAAATAATTTCCCATAATTATCAGATTAATTCTGAAGCATATTCAAGTAACTTGAAAATTTCTGATTACCATAAACCTTACCTTAATGCCCTGGTTAATGTGTATGGCTAATAAATCCAAGAAATTTCCCGCCATTTTGTAAAACACTGTTTCAATCTTTCTTAACCCTGAATTATGAAATAATTTCCCATAATTATCAGATTAATTCTGAAGCATATTCAAGTAACTTGAAAATTTCTGATTACCATAAACCTTACCTTAATGCCCTGGTTAATGTGTATGGCTAATAAATCCAAGAAATTTCCCGCCATTTTGTAAAACACTGTTTCAATCTTTTTTAACCCTGAATTATGAAATAATTTCCCATAATTATCAGATTAATTCTGAAGCATATTCAAGTAACTTGAAAATTTCTGATTATTAAGATTTTACCTTGCTTTTTGGAGTGAATACTGTGATTCTAACACAATTACAATTGTAATTACACAATGATGAATTACAACTATTTCTAAGATTATTAAAAACTAATAAGAGTTTTAGCAGACTTATCTTCCATTTAATTAACAATCTGAATATATTTCGGTGGATTGTTAATGTATTACAGAATATATATAACACCTGACATAAGTGACTGTGCTGACCAGCAAAGGGGCTTTGGGATCGGTGGTTGTGTATAAACGGATTAAGAACCTGTTAATTATTATTTGGAAATTTATAACAATAAGTGTGGGAAAAAATGAAATATGCCAAAATCTTGTGTCTACAAATAGAAGACTTTGTCACACTCACAAACCTGAATAAAATGTTTTCACAACTGACATTTTAGACTTATATTTTTTTTATTAATTAAAAGAACAGAGGTTACCTCTTTTATTTTAAAACATTTAATTAGAGTTGTAATTCAAACATTTTTCCAATAAGAGACCTTATCACTGTCCCCACACAGAGGATTGGTCCATCATGTTTTCCACAACAAACATGGACTTGGTGCTAAAACCATTAAGATATTATATACAAAAATAGCTTTTACTTTAGTTTATATATAATAATAAACAGTAAGATATTTTAAGATAATTGATTAATATGTAAAGACAGAAATATAACATGTCTCATAATGAGCATTTATGTAGCTCACAATATGGTTTAGTTATAAATTGCTTCAGGGTGTTCTTCTCCTTACAATAACAACTGAAAATATTACTTGTACCAAAACAACATTTTGGTGGCCATCTTTAAAATCCAGGTGAGCCATGTCATTTAGCAATCATTACCACCCTGATACATTAAGGATGATGTGGCAGTCAAAATAATTGATATCAGCAGGAAATGGAAGTTGAGGGTCAGTGTCACCAAGTCTGACTGGAAGTAACATTTCCAATTTTGAGGTGTGTAAGCCAATTTCTTAAGGAGAAAATACTGTATCCCATGCCTGTTGGCTAGCTTGAGGTGCAGCAGGCTCTACTGAAGAAGGAGGCTTATAACTCCAAAAATTTGAAGTATTTCTTCCTGTTGGACATGGTGATGCAACCCTCAAATTCATATGCCTGTTCATATTAATATATATATATATATATATATATATATATATATATATATATATATATAGATATATACATACATATATATACATATATATATACATATACATATATATATATATATATATATATATATATATATATATATATATATATATATTGGTATGGAAAGGATAGAGAGATAGGTTGTGGCTTACCTGAAAGTGAAGGGCAGTGTCGCCATGAGGAACCTTCTTCAGGAAGGAGTGTTACACCATTCCGTGCACCAGCCGGCTGTGGACACTCCTTCTAGAAGAAGGAGTCTGAGAGCCTCCAAAAATTTGAAGAACAACCTTCAGTTCCTCATGGCGACACCGCACTTTACTTTCAGGTATATATATATAATTAATATGAACAGGCAGGAGGGAAATAGAAAATCACTGAATTTGAGTGTTGCATCACCATGTCCAACAGTCCATATTTGAGTATATATATATATATATATATATATATATATATATATATATATATATATATATATTTGTATGTGTGTATGTGAGTGAGTGAAAATTTTACCAATAATTACTTGCTATGGAAACTATTATAATTTTTTGCTGTTATTATAAATACTCCATCAAATTATTAACGCTCCATGGTATGTAACCAATGTCATCGATCTTCAAGTTCCTACGATGCAGGAAAACATCCGAAAGAAAGCCATCAAACACCACGCAGTACTTGACATCCATCCTAACCCACTACTGGACCAACTCCTAGAACCAGTGACCAGCAAAAGACTGAAAAAGATGTGGCCAAGTGAATTAATTTAAGTAATAGGTTTTTGTTGTTCTATTTTCTATCATGTTTTAAATTCTACAGGCGATATCTCCCTGATAATGTTATTGCTACCAGTACATCTTCAATAATAAATAAATAAAATATATTTTTTCCTCCTATCCAGTAATACTTTATTTATCAATTTGAATAGTTTTATTTGAATGAAATTGATATCGTAGAAAATCCAGTGTTGACTTTAAAACATTTAATAAAGGAAATTCCATCAACTACATCTTTATAATAATTTCAACATAATATTAATCTTATTGAATTTGAAAAAATCACACTAGTAACATGAAAATTGATTTTAAATTGAAGTTAAGAATGTTTTTTTTTATCTCTTTCTAAGTCTAGTGCACCTTAATGACTTGCCTTCATTCAATAATGTTGCTGTTAGAAAATATGGTGATAGACAAAATCCAGACTCAATAATTTCCTCCATCCTTTCATATGAGATCTTAAAGTTGATAAAATTCACTGAACTGTGTTTCCAATGTTTGTTATCAAGCTCATAATGAACTTTATTAAAATGAGGTAATTGAATTTATGTTTATTTTTAAAATTAAATTTAAAGTGTTATCAAAGGATTGATTCCAAAAGTACATGGACTATGATCGAAAATTATAATTGAAGTTTAAATATTTTAGAAGAACTGAATTATTTAAAAATAATCTATCAAAAGTGAGATTCATGACGCAATTGTTATCATTCAACTGTTTAATTTCTTCCATATTTCGCGGATATTGGCCGTGAATGAATTTAAGCTTAAACGTTTATATACAGTTAACTATATTAATTTAGTTTATTGAATTAATTTATTTCGTTACGTGATACACATAATTCGTTTACAGACAGTAAGGGAACGGCGTTATTTATTCTTAGACGATGAAGTTAGGTGAATTCTGTTTCGGCGATTGTTTGTGAAGCGAGTGACTGTTTTTATCAACTCATCAAGCACCAGAGCGACATCGTAGCTGCTGCTGCTGCTGCTGCCATGGCCGAATCAACGGGCGAGTGGAACGATCCGGGAATCTCCCACGAGCACCGAGCAAGCTTGCACATTCACATCGGAAGTGATAAAGTAAAAGAGCGCGCCTATTTATCAGAATTGAAAAGAGACTTGTTCCTCGACGATCACTTAATTCCGATGGAGATATTTTGTAGAAGACACTGCACCGACGCTCAGTACGGTTTATCCAGATCGAGAGCCGAACATCTGCTTCAGTTGTACGGTCCAAACAGATTGAAGTCGATGAAGGAATCGTCTAAAGTAATGCAATTTTTAAAGTGCTTTTTCGGAGGTTTCGCCATGTTGCTGTGGATAGGAGCGATTTTGTGTATCGTAGCTTATTTTCTGCAAGCAGAAAACAGGAGCGCCGTCGAACACTTGTACCTCGCCTGTGTACTGATCATTGTTGTTGTCGTGACGGGATTCTTCACTCACTACCAGCAGAGGAAGAGTTCCAAGATAATGGAAGCTTTCGAGACAATGTTGCCTCAGAACGCTCTGGTAATACGAGACGGAGACAAAGAATACATAACCGCGGATGAAATTGTCATCGGAGATCTTGTGGTCCTGAAAGTTGGCGACAGAGTCCCGGCTGACATGCGAGTCGTGGAATCCCAAGGCCTCAAAGTGGACAACTCTGCTCTCACTGGAGAATCTGAGCCGACTCGAAGGCTCACCGACCATACCAGCGAAAATCCTCTCGAGACAAAGAATTTGGTCTTCTACTCGACGACCGTGGTTGAAGGGACGGGCAAGGCAGTAGTTATTGCTTGTGGTGATCACACGGTAATGGGCCGAATAGCTGAACTCACCACTCATCTCATCCCAGAAGAGACTCCGATAGCAACAGAAATTAAGATTTTCATACACATGATATCAATTGCGGCCTTGTTATTGGGTCTTATGATGTTCTTCCTGTCGTTGATTTTCGGCTATTACTGGATAGAATCTGTCATATTTCTGATCGCCATAATCGTGGCGAATGTGCCCGAGGGTCTTTTAGTGACGGTGACGATGAGTCTGACGAGAGCTGCTCAGAGAATGGCGAAGAAGAATTGTTTGGTGAAACATTTGGAAGCCGTCGAAACGCTTGGATCGACGACGGTCATATGTTCTGATAAAACTGGAACGCTCACTCAGAACCTGATGACTGTGTCCCACTTGTGTTTCGACATGCAAATGTATGAAGTGGGAGTATCCGACGATGGATACGTTTACGACATTAAACAGAACCAAACTTTTCAAGCTCTGAGTCGAGTGGCGATGCTGTGTAGCGTAGCAGAATTTTCCAGCGCTGATCCCTCCAGCTCACTTAGCCCCAGTAAGAGGCTCGTCGTCGGCGATGCTTCGGAAGCTGCCATACTGAGGTTCTTCGAGGCTGTAATCGGAGATGTGATTCTGTACAGACAAACTTATAAAAAGGTGTGTGAGGTGCCTTTTTCTTCAGATCGAAAATTCCAACTCTCCGTTCACCGGTCGTTAACAACCCACAATAAAAGTCCTTATTTTTGTGTCATCAAAGGAGCGCCGGAACGATTATTCGCCTTGTGCAGGACGATTTTTATTGACGGCAAAGAATCGATCATCGACGAGAAAGTAGAAAAACGTTTCATTGACATTTGCCACGACCTCGCGGGATTTGGTGAACGTGTTATGGGATTTGCTGACTTGAAGCTGCCACGGAACGCATACCCGGAGGGTTACAAATTCGACGCGACGGACATAAACTTCCCCATGTCAGGCTTCAGGTTCATCAGCCTGATCTCTCTGAGAGATCCGCCTCGCGTCGGAGTGAGCGACGCCGTGGCCAAGTGCCGCTCCGCCGGCATCCGCGTCGTCATGGTAACGGGCGACCATCCCATCACGGCGAAAGCGATCGCCGTCTCCGTCGGCATCATTTCTCAGGACAGCTTGGTGGTTATGGAGAACGTGACCAAAATCCCCCCGACCCCGCACACGACGCACGGGAAGCGAGCGGCCGTCGTCCACGGGTCCAACTTGCGAGAATTCTCCGACGACCAGCTGGACACCATCGTGTCTTCGTACGACGAGCTGGTGTTCGCCCGCACTTCTCCCACGCAGAAGCTGAACATTGTGGAGAGTTTCCAGCGCATCGGCCACGTGGTCGCCGTCACCGGAGACGGCATCAACGATTCCCCGGCGCTCAAGAAGGCCAACATCGGCATCTCCATGGGCATAACTGGTTGTGACGTCACCAAGAAGGTGGCCGACATGATCCTGTTGGACGATAACTTCGCCACGATAGTGAACGGTATCGAGGAAGGTCGGTTGATCTTTGATAATCTCAAAAAATCCATTGCCTACACTTTGACGTCGAATACGCCGGAGATGTTGCCCTTCTTATTTTGCATATTCATGAAAATACCCCTTCCTCTCGGAGTGCTCGCTATTTTGTGCATTAATATAGGAACGGACTTGTGGCCCGCCATCTCTCTGGCGTACGAGCCCGCGGAAAGCGACATTATGTACCGTCGTCCTCGAAACACTAAAGTAGACCGTCTCGTCAACAGGAGACTCGTGTCGATGGCCTACGTTCAGATCGGACTGATACAAGCGGCTGCGGGGTTCCACATATACTTCTTAATCATGGCAGAAAATGGTTTCCTTCCCAATTCGTTGCTCAACTGCTTGGACATGTGGGACTCGCCAGCCATCAACGACCTGGAGGATTCGTTCGGTCAGGAGTGGACTTACCAGGCCAGGAAGTCTCTCGAGTACGCCTGCCACACAGGATTTTTCGTCGCCATAGTCGTGGTCCAGTGGGCAGACCTTTTAATTTGCAAAACTCGCAGGTTGTCGTTGTTCCAGCAAGGTATGTCCAACTGGGCCTTAAATTTCGGCTTAATTTTCGAAACTGTCCTAACTTGCTTGCTGGTCTACACTCCGGGTCTGAACCATGTTCTCAAGTTGTACGAAGTCAGGCTCAAATACTGGATGATGGCGGTTCCTTACGCGATCGTAATCCTGCTGTACGACGAATGCAGGAAGTATATAATACGGAAATATCCGGGTTGTTGGCTGGAAAGGTTGACGTATTATTAGCGCGACTGTATTAACTTTGAATAATTTTGTGTTACATAACGTTCAACTATAATAAAGATTAATAAAGAAAAAGTGAAAAAAATTGGTTATGCAAAGAATCTCTATTCGTAATTCACGGAGTAACTTCTCTAGTATGTGGTAGTCTTTGTTAAACTCCGTGACGTCGAAGTGACGTCATGCTCTCTGAATACTTTAAAGAATTACCGGTAAATGCTTAATGTTATAAACTTTAACAAGTGTGTTGCTTTTTTAATAACTTATTACGACTGCATTCATATGCGTCTTAACATTAAATAAATCTATTTCGATAATCTTTTTTCGGAAAACGTTACGGCGCAAATATAGGTTATGTTGCCGTTGACGAAAAACTATTCTATTTTCTACTCGACTTTTCTATCAGAAATGAAGAATAAGTGAGCTTGTTTAGCGTCGAACATTATCTGCATGGCTTCCGTGAAAGGAAATCAGATTTGGAAATCGGGAATGCATATTTTTGGCAGGTAAGACTGTTCTTTCCTTTCATTCTTACAAATGTTCTTTACACTTCAAATATTTTACAGTAAATTGACTCTCATCTAACGAACTGTGTGGTTGACCGTTTCTTTCTATCCTGTCGGCGAGATAACGCCATTGATAAGTAGATGAATCTGATATTTTTAATACGTTGTGTTAGTATTGGAAGGTTTCTTTTAGGAATATAAACAGTTGTACGGAAAACTGGCCTATTTTTGATTACCAAATTTTGTAAGCATTCCCCTAGTAAGTGTTTATAGCCTACTAAAAAGTGTTTTCTGGTTCAGTAATTTTCACCAACAATTGCAAAAAAAAAATTCACCAAGTTTGCATTATAGAAGATTGTTAAAGGAAAAAAAACATTTATTTGAAATTTTGGCTGTGGCTTACATTTAAATATTAACTTTTCAGACAAAATGTGTATTATACTTCATGCCATTTATTATTATTAAGGTTTCAGCCTACAGACAGGTTCTTGGAATTTTCTTTATAAATTTCCTTCTCCACCTTGTCTTGTGTTTGGCTTCTTCCTTGAAGTGCACTCTTCATCTTCCACTCTGTCCTTTGGTGATGTAAACAATTTCCTCTTAACAACAGTATCTCAAGATGGATCTCTTCTCATTTACTCTTCTTAGAACTTATTAATTTTTTTTACCATGTGTACATATTCAGTTTATTTTTCCAATTCTCCAACACTACATATTAAAACTTTGCATGTACATCTTCTCCATCTTTCTAAGTGTCCATGTTTTTGTTCCATACTAAGATCGGATCCAGATGTATGTACCAATTAACAAGGTTCTAGTTGAATTCTGCCATGGTCATTCCATCATCATGCTGTAGTCATCATTGGTCAAAAAAGACTTCATCGACATTTTTGTAATTCTTTCCCACAAATATATATATATATATATATATAATAACTCCGGTTTTCTTTGATATTTTCATCACTTGAGACTTTGTTAGATTGATATATAATGACTATATACCTTATTTTGGGATCTGACCGATATTGGGGTCCACCAATGACCCAGACACTCAATGAATAAACAAGCATGACCCTACAAAAGTTGCTCGATTGGTATTGATGGGAGGTGGTTTCATGTCCCTTCATAGAAAAGTTGAGTGGACAAAAGGGAAAGTAGGAAAAATATACAAGTCTAAAGTTTGTTGATGGCCAGCAGCTAAACGGTAAAACGATTAAATATAGCAGTAGCTTAATCACAAAATTTTAATTTTGAAAAATATCAGCCAATTTTTAGTCAGAAAAAAATAACATTTATTAATGTAAAGTTAAACAACATTTCATCGCTTATTTGGCGACCTCATCAGTTGCAAGTTTAAAAAAGAAATTTGATAGGTCAACCTCTGCTGACTGCCGAAGTCGCCAAATAAGGGACGAAACGTTGGTGAATTTTACATTAATAAATTATTTTTTCTGACTGAAAATTGGTTGTTATTTATTTATTAGTTTTCTCAATAGTCAGAAAATATATATGTGTATATCATTATTGAAAAATAGCTTTTTTTATATTAATATTCAATCCAATTCTGATTGAAGCGTTAGATCAAGAAATATTCAATCTCCAGTGTGTTGAAAAAATATTAAAACGGTTAGTATTTACGTTGATGCAGACTTTGCATGGTTCTTAGATTTTATTATGACTGTATAGTGTTATTAAAAGTTACTGTGTGTCTTAGTAGTAGGATTTATTTATGAGTTTCTACTGACTTGAAACCGCAAAGCCACTAAATACTTTGTAATCTAAAGGGTCATTCCATGCCAAGTGACCAAATTTTCAAATAAAATTTTAAGTCACCATCTCCAATCTTGCTGAAATTTTGTGTAGGGACAGATATGTGTCTGAGACAATGCTGTGAAAAATCTAAGATTCACTAGTAGAATAGAGGGAGGTTTTTTTTAGGGCAACAGGTTACATGAGGGTGATCCACTTTGGGCAACTCCCCTTTAATAGCATAGGAAGGGATTTGAAAGAGGGGATACGGAAGGGTGGAGGAAGGTAGCCAAGGGTTAACTAGGGCCCCCGGGCTATATTTTAAGGATCCTACCCGGCATTCGCCTAAAGAAATGCAGGAAAAACCCTAGGAAAACCTGCATCGGGTAGGTCGGGCATTGGGTACTTGTCCCACGCCCTTTCGATAGCGGAAGAGGAGTTTGCTGTGGGGTCGCAGCATTCCCTTCTCCGTGCCTCGACCAGTTTAGGAGGCAGCTGGCCGACTATTCCAATGGGAATAGCGAACAACTCTTACCGTATGCCAGAGGGGGCGCCAGGGCCTCCTGAAAAAAAGTCACCTGTGCAATTCAACCGTGAGCGTGAATAGATTGTGTAGTTCCAAGTACTACTGTTGTGGAACTGTAGCAGCTAGCTTCCTGAAAAATGGCAACTACAGACAACTATATTTATGCATTACATGAAGGTTGCAGTTTCAAGGTTTAAAAAGTTTTAGTTTTATTGCTGTTGTATCACAAAGTTGCTCAAAAAACCCGTCACGTCAATTGAAGCTTTATTCAACACTATCACCAAATTCCAAGGTGGTACCCAAAAGGCGATTTGGTCACTTGGCATGGAATGACCGTAAAGCAAAAATAATCTTAAAATTAAATGAGCGCACAGTTTCAGGAAGTGTCAAATAACATCAAATAAATGGAGACACACACGAGGACAACGGTTTTAACCTACACAGGCAACAAAATGTTGAGAATTTATCTATTTATTTGAAAGGAAATATTTTAATAATTTCTTAATTGCAATATCTTTCTTGAAAATATAATTTTTATTATTAATTAAGGAAAGAAGTGACCGTAATTAATTCACAATTAGTGAAGATTCTATGAAGCAAGTGTCAATATTCTTCTTCCTCGGCTCGACAGCCCCATGAAGGGCCTTGGCCTAACGGAGACGGTCATCTTACATGACACATTCTGGATTTAGGAGTGACACGTGGTCAGAGTGGCGATTATCCCCCACAGCCTTAACCCCAGTTTTCGTGACCAGGAGGACCACAAACATCCACGCCCATGCTGGGATTCGAACCCGGGACCTCCGTGATGCGAGGCAATGACGCTGGCCACTACGTCACAGCGGGCCGGCAATTGTTACTATAACTATGCATAATTTAAGGGAACTACGAGACACACATTTACAAATTAAATTCTCATCGCCAATATATATTTTTTTTCGACCCAGGAATAAAAGAGTGTTAAGTCGTCACAACGAATATTGGAACTAATGTCTTGTTGGTTTTTTTTTCAGGAAGATAAGTTCCCTTCTGGGTATGACGTCATAGATATTTTGAAGCGTTCAGATCTTCTTTAATACTAAAGTATTTTTTTAAAAAATAATTTTTCAAATCTTTTTGTGGTTACTGTTCAGAATTATTATTTAAGATTTTTTTTCGAAAATTTATTCAGAATTTTTTTCTTTTTTTTTTCAGATTTTTTTACAGAAGTTTTCGAATTTTTATTCCCAGAGAAATTATTAGATTATTTTCAGAATTTGTTGTCAGATCTTTCGTTATTTTTCAGGTCATACTTGTCATACATTTGGTAAATATTATTTTCAATAATACTTGTTAATACTACTCTTAAATATTTTAGTAATATAATTTTATACATTTTATTTTAATAATTTTTCAAATTTTACTTTGGTTCCTGTTTTGAATTTTTCTTTAGGATTTTTTTTTCGAAAATTTATTAAGAATTTTTTTCCCCCTCCAGATTTAATTACAGATTATTTGACAATTTTTTTAAAAGAATTTTATTCTCAGAGAAATTATCAGATTATTTTCAGAATTTGTTGTCAGATTGTTCGTGATTTTCGAGGTCATATTTGTCAGAATTTTGGTAAATATTATTTTCAATAATACTTGTTAATACTATTCTTTAAGACGAAAGTAATATTTTTTTAAAAAGAAAAAACTCTCTTGAAGGGCATATTTTACCAGAATGAATTTTTTAGAGGGGTCTTAATTCCCCGTTTGTTTTACCGCTTTACAGGATGGTAGTAAAGTGTTTTATTTCAGCGGAAATGGAAGGCAGTAATTCGTTACAGTTTCCTGTTACCTTTTTTTATTTTTTGCGTTTGTTTCTCGTCGACAAACTTCTACAGTTTTAGTGTTGCCAGGTTTCTACAGTAATCGTAGGATTTATGTGTCGGGTACTGGTCAATAAGGTAAAATAAATAAATGGAGACACGAACGAGGACAACGGTTTTAACCTACACAGGCACGAAATGTGAGAATTTAGCTATTTATTTGAAAGGAAATATTTTAATAATTTCTTAATTGGAATATGATTCTTCAAAAATATAATTTTATTATTAACTAAAGAAAGAAGTGACTATAATTACAAGCCCAATTAAAACATTTTTGACTCAGTAATTGTAATTATCACTTTCAATTTCAAATTGTCTCTTTCTTTGGTTTAAAAATTTTCTTTGTTTGAAAAAATTGAAGGGAATCTCTAGATATTTTTTATTCTTTTAATTGTATTTGTATTTATGGTCTTTTTACCTCTAAATTATTGAACTTTGGTTCTTTTCTAGTCGTTACTTTAATAATATCCAATCCAGTTCTGATTTTAAGTGTTATAAAGAGGTTAAATCAACCACCATCCAATCTGCAGTGTATTCAACTATTGCCTCGATCCCGCATTGTTACGCTTCCCAATTGTTGTTGCGTTTTCTTCGCTTTTAAGTTTTGCCAACTAAATTGTGCAAAATTTGTTTTTTCTCTCTCTGCTCTTGTGGGTTTTTTTCAGAGTTTTTTTGTAGCACCTGAAAAAAGGAAAAAAGGTTTGGAGAAACGTAAATTTTTCGCTTTAACAATAGTTTGTAAACAATGGACACTGGTACGTTCACAACAATACGTAACGTATTGAATCGGTTCAAATCTCAGCACAGATTAAGTAACAATTACATAAAATAGTCACATACAGATAAAATTAAGTGTTGTGTTTATATCATCACTTAATTTTGTGTGTATTTGACTATTCCTCCTATCAGTAAGATTATAGTCTGGTTATCCCGCCAAACGCTCTGTCGCCATCACCCCCTGATCAACCCTCATCTTGGAGTTGAATCCTCACTCCTAATTTATAAATCGATTCTCCGACCCATTCTTACACACGCCTGCCCAGCTTGGAGCAACGCTACCTACAACTACGCTCAAGAAACTTCGAACCATGCAGAATAAAGTGCTACGTGTCGCAATTAACAGTCCGTGGTTCATACGAAACAGTCAAATCCACGAAGAATTAAAAATTCTACTTATAATACACTACACACCACAGCCTAACCAGTTACTTTTTCAAAAATATTGTGAAGCGTAAAAGTGCAGATAAATTTTAAAAAAAACACATAAAAGACTCAAACGAAAACTACCCCAAGACGTAAACAAATAATTGTCAACCTGTAAAGTAACTGAACACAATGTAATCAGTCAGAGGTGTGAAATATTTCACATAAATACTCTTAGCCATATGATTTCTTATTATATCATAGCAGTGAATTGAATTTTACTTGCAGAACCTGCTAAATAAAGTCAAAAAAAATTCCTCGTTTGTCGTAAACGGGTTGGGGGCTGGCGTTTGGGGATTAGAGGCTACATCATACTCTTTGCACCCCGGCCTTTCGGTTAATGCGCTTAGAAATGGAATATGTGAAAGTGTGGATCTGTGAAGCTTTCTATGTGTCTGTAACTAATTTTATTTTTATTTTTTTAGGGCAACAGGCTACATGAGGGTAATTCACGTTGGGCAACTCCCCTTTAATAGCATAGGAAGGGATTTGAAAGGGGGGTGGGTAAGGGTAGAGGAAGATAGCCCAGGGTTAACTAGGCCCCCCGGGCTATGTTTTAAGGATCCTACCCGGCAATTCGCCTACAAGTGATGCAGGGAAAACTCTAGAAAAACCTGCATCAGGTAGGTCGGGCATTTGGTAGTTGTCCGACGCCCTTCCGATGGCGGGAGAGGGGTTAGATGTGGGGTGGCAGCTTTCCCCTCAGCATACCTTGACCAATTTAGGAGGCAGCTGGCCGACTATTCCAATAGGAATAGCGGACAACTCTTACCGTATGCCCAAGGTCTGCGACCCCGGAACATACACCTCTCAAAACAGGCCGAGGTGCCTCGGCATGTGGGAACCTTACTTAAAAAAACCAGAGAGATGTGAAGGCATCCCCAAAGGTAGCCTCCGCCAGATCTCTCTGGGTAGGTTCACCTGCGAGACAATTCTCTCGCAGGCTTCCTTCAATTAAATTTTATGAGTGTGTAGCTTATTTTTATAGGCACCAGAGACGTAACTTGAGTATTAGTGCGCAGCGTTATACCTTGCAGAGTAAAGGTCTTCTTTTACTGTAGGTAGATACTTGTCACGCTTTCCTGAGAGAAGGAGGGCAAGAAGTGTACGAATGAAATTAGCCGCAGACTTGCAGAGTTTGGTAGGTCGGCTATTTCTGTGCTCCGTAAAACGTCGCAGCTGAGAAAACCAATTAGGAGATTCTGACGTGCAACGTGTCACGAGGCTTCTCCGCGACAGCATCGAAGAACAAAAAAGAATTGTGACGGTGAAGTTTTAATAAGGTAATAAGCTGTAAATTGGTGTCAACTATAACTGTATATATTTATATATGTGCGTGTCATAATTTTAAACTGCTTCACTAGTCTATTTTGCCTACTTTCATTCACATATGTGTTACGGTGTTGCCAACTGGGGCAATTGTTCTCGTAGTGTGGATGTTTTCAAACTGCAAAAACGAACCATTAGAATTATATCAGGATCAGATGCTAGAGAAAGCTCCAGACTTCATATTCTGACTCTACCTAGCGCTTGAATATTGTTGAACGCAGCATGAACCTTTTTGAAAGTAACGGGGACAATCATGGAGGAACCGTTCAGTTCTCAGGTCTGACGAGTCTAGCGTTCATTATTCCGGTATCGCACTATTTAACAGCCTTCCTGAACATGTAAAGAACATCAACAACTGCAACGCATTCGTCAAGGAGTGTAAAACTTTTCTTGTAAAGGGAACTTATTTCTCCGTACACGAATTTTTGAATCGGTCTCACATTCGTTGAACTGCCTTGCCTACAAAATTGCCGAATATGCTATAAATATGTAAATAGTTTGTCCAGTTTTCCTCTTTTGGTTCTGTTTTCCTGCCTCTGCTTTCTGTTTTAGTAAATATCTATGACGACATCCCTCCGTACCTAGCGACAGGAGATTTTTTTATTATTATTATTATTAGACAAAACTTTTATCTCAAGTTTTTTTGTTGTTATATAAAGTTTACAGTATATACAATTAAAATTCTGTACATAATTAACCTGGGAACTTGGCACTTATGTTAATCCAGCAATTAACATAATTTTGCAAATTTTTTTCTTGTATTTTAATTTGGGTGTCTGAGGGGCGGCATACATTGGTGGGTTATGAGGGTTCGCTGGTGATGTTGAATTTGATGGGATGGGGTCTGCGGGTATGAGGCTGGGATAGGTTAGGAGATACCAGAGTGTTCTGGGGGAAAGCGACAGGAGATGATTACCAGGAAGTGATAAGTGTTGTCTGTATTATTGTGGTGACTAGACAAATGTGAAAAGATATGAATTATTTTTTTTATGTGTATGTGTGTGTGTGTAACCTATTAATATTAATTCTGTTTATATGTAATTTATCTACTGTACATTTGTGACGAATCCTATTTCCTCATTAGAGGGCTAATGGTGACTAAATCTATCTATCTACCTACACATTAAATATTGACGTTCGACAACACTCCTACATTTTTTCCCATTTGTTCTCTAATTGTAGCATTTGTGGTACAGCCAGGAATATGATGATTGTCCAATATCTAATTAGTAACATTTGATTGGATTTTTTTGTAAAGTAATAATATTAGTATTAAGTTATATTACAGAGAAAATATAGGTACAAGAGTCAGGATTTTAAGTCGAAGGAACAATACACTAATAAATTCTACTTGAAGTAGGCTTACATTGAAATGAAAAATTTACGTCTGATTGAAAATTAATAATCAGGTAGATAGCCAAATACAGACAAAGTAAGTGACGATACAAATACCACACAACGTTTCTGGGATCTGGCTTTTTGAGTTTTTGTCAACTGACCAGTGCAGTTGTGTCGCTCTGGGCTCTTCTCAGCACCTGAAGAAAGGGAAACAAGGATCTCAGAAACGTTGTTGTGGGGTATTTATATTATCACTTATTTTGTCTGTATAAAATTAATTTCAATTCAGACGTATTTTTTTTTTCATTTCAAAATATATTGTAATAATCAACATGTTGGGGTTTATTAAAAGAAATTATTAATAACATTATTCATATTTAAAGTTTTTTATTTCTTAAAATTGCCCATTATTTGCTCTATCTTTGTCCGCCGGTCTTTGATCAAAATTTACAAAACTTTACTTTAATTAGTTACAATTTATGTTGTCCTAGTGAATACACATCAATATTTACAATCCAATATGTTGAAAATCTCTTAATACCTCAGGGTCACTACTGGGTTTGATAATTAGGACACAATCACTGTATAATCTGACTATTAACAATTCAAAATATAAAAAAATTAACCTAACACAATATGAAATATAAGTGGAAAGAAAGTTGAACGAAATCTGACTCTACCTTATTAATTATCGTTACAAATTTATCAAAGTTTTGGTTACTCACGGACCGTCTGTCTGGTACCAGATCTCTCTCTTGTACCGTCAACACTACCATACTTTAATTTTAATATCAGGCATTGGTTTTCACTGATTCTACACTTCACTTTAAAATTTGGCAACATTGTCTGTATCCCGTTGACTGCTCCGCTCCACAATAATTTACCGATGTTCTCCTGGAACCATTCCTCCACGAAGATTTTGGAAAGTTCTATCCTGACAAAAACTGCTCTTCCTTTCCAATATTTACGCTGCAATACTTCCGTGAATGTTTTACTTTGTATTAATTCACAACTTTAACTGGTAATACATTAACTTCGTCTAGTCTCTGCTCAAGTTTTATTACTTGTTCTGCTCCTCGCAATGTTCTGCTGCCAACTGCCATCCTAATGCATACAAAGTTTTAGCGCGCATTTCCCATTTCGGCTTTCAACAGAGCTCGGCGCCATTGTCGCTTTAGAAGCTCCTGCCGCTACAATTAAATTTTATTAAAACCAATTAATGGCCTAATTAATTGGCATTACAATATATTCTGACTATTGGGAAAACTAATAAATACATGAGCCAATTTTAAGTCAGAAAAAAAATTTATTATTAATGTAAAATTGTACAACGTTTCATCGGATTATTTTACATCATGTTAAATTTTTTTTAAAAAAAAAAAGATAGTTCGTTCTATAGTATCTGACGTGACCGAACTAAAAATTATCTATATCATTTTTAAAATTTTTCTTAAAATATAATTCTAGATGAAAAGATAATAATGGCGCTTTAATTTCATCCGCGTCCTGTCTTATAGAAGACCCTCAATGTCCTTGGCTGAAGTTTAATGGTAACTGAGGGGAAAGAGGAAAATGGTCTGAGCGGAAAACTTGTTGCGTCTAGGAAGAAACCTCTTCAGAGACGGCGATTGGTTCTTATAGTTTTTCTAAGGAAGGGGGGGGGGGGGATAGATCCAGTTCCGTTGCCGTCATTGTTGAAGGACTTCCTAGAATTAACCTCAACTAGGAAGCACAATGTTGATTATCTCAAAATGATTACTTTAGAGGTTGGATCTGAGGAAGCGTCACGTTTATTTCTGGAGCATGTTCGAGGTATTTAATTATTTTTTTCTGTATTTGGCTATGTTTCTTATCTTTACATTGATTTAAACAGATATAAATACAAATATTGTTACGTAGTTCATGAAAGGTGTAACTAAGTAAAAATAATTATTAGTTACTATGATAAAAGAAACTATATTTACATTATCACAGTGGTTCGTATTAATTAACAACCGAAAATTTTTCATGTAACATTAATTTCTTAAACTCCGATAATAGTAGCACACGGCAACGTTTGTATTATTGCTGTGATAGTGGCACCACTGGTGGATTCCAGAGGGAATAAGAGAGTAACTTCTTTGGTTTATTTTTCATAATATACGGAATTGTACTTTTTTTTACAGTGTTTGGAGTTTATTAATAAAGAGGTTATACGAACCAGGAATATTACGGTGATATTAAATTAAAAAACAATTGCAATTATACCTAATTCTCTTGTAAAGTTTCCACATGAGACGCAAATTACAAGAGACATTCACAAGCGATGCGGCAAATTGTCTTTGCTTGTGATTTAACGCGGACTGATCCAACGATTATTCTTGAACGAGCTGAGTGCTACTGGGTAGTTATGTAATCTTTGGGTCGTAAAACATAAAATCTTTGAAATGTCTAATCTCGATTTAAGTATAAAGCGAGAACACTTTAGAACAATAACTCTGTAACGTTGTGTTAAGATATTACAATGTAAGACGCGAAATATTCTATATATAGCACCAAGTGAGTCATTTTTCCGAATGATGCAATTATCTTTGTTGTTATATCAGCCGTCTTGTTTGCAGATACCGTATCGTCGGAAACATTACGTTCATAATAAATCTGATAGTCATTTAAACACACATATAAGACATATAAGAATATTATTTAAGTCTGTGCCGTCGCCGTCAGAAAAAAGTGAACACTCCTTCCGGAATGCAGCAAGCAATACAGGTTCGGTATGGAGGCAATGTTCCGACAATTATTGGTTACTAGCTGGGTGCCCGGCGTTGCCCGAGATGTCATTTATCTATAACCCCCGATATGACTCCAATTTCGGCTGCTTTTGCGCAATTTTTATGTAACGCTACTCGAACCCTAATCATTATAATTAACTCTGAAAAATATTTCTTCAACGCAAATATCTGCCGTGTTTGCATGTTCCAAAATTTGCACCCCGCTACCCCTGCATCTGAGGGGTAAATGCCAATTTGAATGTCGTAACTAAACACAGTGACTTCCATAACCTTTGATTTGACTCCAATCTCGGTTGTATTCGCGTTATTTTACTGTAAAGCATCTCCACCCCAAACCCGAAGGGTGTCCTTTTCACAGGGCGTAGGGGATGAAAATTGTATTCAGATAACATTGGTAGAAACACTATCAATATCTTTGACCCCTAAAAATATTTGTCCGACTCAAATATCGGCTGTTTTAGTATGTTTAAATATTTCCACCCCCGCTTCTGGGGGTGGAAGACGCGTCTCACCCCGACATGGTTTGTTTCCTGGTCGCAAAGATCAGGTGTACGAAATTTGCTGAAAATTGCTCGACTGCTGTAGATTTGTATTTTATTTCGAAAACGTTTTTATGGGAAATAGAAAAGGGCTGTTTTTAGGGTTTTCCCGGAAATTATTCGATTTTTTCTCACCTTTTAAACCTTCCCTAGACCTCCACGAACATTTCTAGACTAAGATAAGATAAATCCGTTCCGCCGTTCTCGAGTTTTAGTGAGACTAACGAACAGCAATTCATTTTTATATATATAGATAAAAGAAAATGACTTTTCTCATTGTTAGGTGTCTGACCGATGCATTTCAGCACGTTTCTTTTCATGATCTGATTATACCCAAAAAAGCAAAAAAATTTATCTTATAATTTACCCTGTAACAAAACAGTGATTTTCCAGATTCTAACCGTAAAATTGGTGAAGAGTTAACAATTCTATGAAACTCTTTAATTATTATTAAACTTTCAACTTCAAGGGTTCAATTCTTTTGAACATATATAACGGGGAACGCGTATTAAATAAATTAACTTAATATGGTCAATTAATTTATTTCTCTCGCCTCAAATCACCAAAGCAACTAAACAAAAACAGAGATAAAACGAAACTAAAAAATAACTCAAAGATATACTGCCACTTCTTATTATTATCCACTTATACATGTAATAATGTATAATTCAAAATATTGTAAACGTATACCTCTTTTCTCTTTCGGCTAACTATATATAGCCTATTTCGTGCCTATAGAAAGTATAATGTAGTATATACAAATGAAAGACAATTAAAAATGACAGTTAGCCTCACGTTGAGGTGCCAATGACATTAAAATAATCCCTACGTTAGAGCAACAATTTGTATTAATTTAAATTATAAATGAAAGGATGCTTTAATAATAATTAAGATTTTTAAATAAACAAACAAATTGATTTATTAAAGCACAAAATATTTAAATTTACAAATGTTATCCAATTAATTTTACATTTACCACGTAATTAACTTTCAATTTACATTATTTATTAGTGTTTTAGAATCAAAATTTTACACTCTCTCTCTCTCTCTCTCTCTCTCATGGTCTTTACTGGGCCTTTAAATAAAGAAAGTATTTGTTAACAGTCAAGTTTTCTATGAAGCTATTCTCGTCATCAATGTATTATTTACAATGCAAACATAAAATGTTAACTTTAAATTACAAACGATATTCGAAAACCGAAATTTGACGATAATTACCTTTACCTAATGGTTTACGAATCTGAATGTAGTGAGATTGTAACTTACAGTTCCTTGTAATCAGGGCAATTTGGCTCGTTCGTTCACTTACACACTCATTGTATTTTATAACAGGCCATTTCTAATTACCTTTACCTAAAGGTTTACAAATATGAATGTAGTGAGATTGTAACTTACAGTTTCTGGTAACCACTGCAATTTGGCTCGTTCGTTCACTTACACACTCATTGTATTTTATAACAGGCCATTTTTAATTACCTTTACCTAAAGGTTTACAAATATGAATGTAGGCAGGTCCGTGTGAATTTCATGTGCTTCTTCCTCTCTACCTCTCCCCCCCCCCTATTATTACTTCATTTAGTTTCATTTAATTTCCTTTCCCGGTTTTATTTAAAAAAATAATTTTTCCTTGTCCTAATCTTCTTCCTGAGTTTCTCTTCCATCGAGTCGGCTATCAGCTTCACTTATCATCTTTATGTGGGGTTTTTGTTTATTAAGAGATAATTTATAAAAGACTTTTTTCCCTAGTTAAAGTATTTTATCCTTCAGAAATTGTCCTTGTTTATTGTATTGAGTACACGTGAACTTTATTTGATGACGTCGTGTCGCAGTAAAGGTTCACCCTCCCCACAGGGATCTCTGATCCTATACAGATTCTCTGTGGTCAAGATGGATCTGTGACATTTTGTCTCAATGCCTTCTCAATATTTGCAAAGAGTAACAGTGTAGGAAAGTTTCGCAACACTACATATGAATGTAGTGAGATTGTAACTTACAGTTCCTGGTAATCAGGGCAATTTGGCTCGTTCGTTCACTTACACACTCACAGGCCATTATTAACACTGACTCTAATTATCACTCTGCTGGTTTGCCAAAAGTTGGTTACATCTCGACGACTTTGCTCTGCTGTATTTCTGCGAAGACTCTTTTTACTGTGCAATCTTTACATGACAACTTTACACTGCAACACTCCTTGCTATCATTCAACAACAACTTTATTCTGCTATGCTTCGACGACGACGATGACTGGCCACACCACGCTCCAGCAAAAACCAACAGCCTACAAAACGTTAAACCTGCGGCGTTATTGCCCATTCATGTGTGTTTTCTGCTGCTACTAATTCGAGTCCAAGTTTTGTTAATTATTAATTAATAATTTCCTTTTAATTACCACAAATATATTCAAGTGCGGCAGCGTTGTTTTTCTTTGTCCCGTACAAACAGACACATCAGCGTTTAATTTATAGACATGTGTGTTCCTATATTATTGTCTCACTTGGGTTTTTTTTTTGCCAGGACGTGCAAGTATCCGTCGCTCTAGCAAACACATTAATTTCCGATAAAGTCGCACACTCGAGAAAGCCCGCATTGACCAATTTAGAGAGATATAAAGGGACGCGCGGTGGCACTTGAAACAACAAGACGAGGGAGGACGCTTCCCGCGATGACAAGGCTGATGCTCTCAAGGCAATTAACCTGTCCTCACGGGATCGTTAACGCATCTGCGACTTCGGGCTACAAAAAAAAAAAACTTGTGTAAATATACTACACAGACTACGGGCCAATTATAAGTTCAGGAGCAGCAACGAGGCGAAGATATTTTGCGAGCGCGTAACGTTAAAAACTTTCTTGCGAGTTGTGAAACTTGGATAACTGGAGGTAACTCGCTGAAATCCAATTACGAGTAGTTTTTTTTTATAATAATTCCATTATACCGATCCTATTATTGGATAAGCTCGCCATGACACTCTTTCCTATAATTACTACTAATTAAGAACGAAAGGCTATTTTTAACATCGTGATGATTCTTATAAGGAATAATTTTTTTACCAATTGATGGAGCTCCAATGTCGTGTATTACACTTCAATCGTGGACTTTATTATAAGTTAAATCGTATTAATAATTCAACGTTGCCGGCCTGCTGTGGTGTAGTGGCCAGCGCCATTGCCTCGCACCACAGAGGTCCCGGGCATGGATGTTTGTGGTCGTCCTGGTCAAGAAAACTGAGGTTAAGGCTGTGTGGGAGAATCGTCACTCCTAAATCCAGATTGTGTCATGTAAGATGACAGTCTGGCAGCCGTCTCGGTTAGGCCAAGGCCCTTTCATGGGGCTGTCGAGCCGAGGAAGAAAGAATAATTCAACATTAAATAAATTGGGACTTAACCGTCAAAGAAAATACAGATTGACAAACCCCGTGATTGCTAAAGTAATTGTTTAATGTAATGCATTTCTAAAGAAGGTGATAAGTAAAATTATGTGTAATTACCGCAATGCCTAAATGAAGCAACCTTTTAAAAAAATAGTACTTACGATCGAAAAAACTGCGTAAAAATTACTCAACAAAATAATCTGTCAATTTTTTTAAAAAACAATTGACTCATTTCCTCCTAGAATTTTTCACTATTTTCTGTGTCAAGGTTAACAAAATGATTCTAATACTGGATCATAGTTATAATGAAATTAATATACGTCTGATAGAAAATAATGAGTAAGAAAGATAGCCAATACTGACAAAAATAGGGGTAATATAAATACCACACCACAACGTTTCTGGGATCCTTGTTCCCTTTCGTCAGGTGCTAAGAATGGGGCTAGAGCGACACAACTGCACTGGTCAGTACGGGCTATCTTTCTTATCATAGTTATATTATTAGAAATTATTTTTTTGGATTCCAGGGAAAATTTTAGTTTCCTTAAATAAGTGAAAACGTTTGCAATAAATGCTCAACATGCCTTGTAAGGTCGAAGGAGCGATTGCGCGAACAGTTCCAAAGATACCGCCAGGCATTTCGCGCACGCTTGCAACCGCATTGCATAGACGAGCAAAGAGGTCCTCAACTAAAGTCTAGTAAATTATGGCCTGTATTTGTCTCCATAATCAAGAAAGCGTTGGATTGAAGAGGTGGAGGAAGACCTACGCACTATGAGAGTCAGGAGAGAGAGAACCAAGACAATCGAAAGAGAGAGCTTTGGAAGAAGATAGTTAATGTCATGGGAAAGAAAGGTGTTTAAGAAGATCTTTGGACCAACGAAAACAGAACTGGGATGGTGCGTCAGAACAAATCAGGACCTTAGAGACCTGTACAATGACCAATATGATATAATATCTGTGTGATAAAAACTGCTTGAGTGCGTTGGCTAGGGACACGTACATCGGATGGAGAATACAAGAGAACCTAAGAACGTTCTGGAGGGGCAATTCAGGTGCCAGAAGATACAGAGGTGGACCAAGAAAGCCTTGGATTGAAGAGGTGGAGGAAGGAGTCAGGAGATGGAGAACCAAGGCAATGCTTTGGAAGAAGATAGTTGCGGAGACCAAGGACCGTAGCGTCAAAGAGTCCGTCAGTCAGTCATTTGTCTCCATAAGAAGCATTACTCCGAATAAGCACTTTACAAAGATGTTGCAAATAAACAATATTTGTAATAATACAATACAATAAATGTACGTTTTAGTAAGCTGGACCACCTCTGTCTCATGACCCGAGAATAACCTGTATATGAATATACATATTTTATAATTTTAATCCATGTTTATGTTTTTCCTTTTTGTGTATTCTTTTATGTACCTTCCTTTTATTATTTAGGTAACAGGCTACGTGAGGATAATCCACATAGTTGACAACTCCGTTTTAATAGCATAGGAAGGGATTTGAAAGGGGGGATGCGGAAGGGTGGAGGAAGGTAGCCAAGGGTTAACTAGGGCCCCCGGGCTATAGTTTAATGATCCTACTCGGCATTCGCCTAAAAGTAATGCAGGGAAAACCTTAGAAAAACCTGCATCAGGTAGGTCGGGCATTGGGTGCTTGTCCCACGCCCTTCCGATAGCGGGAGAAGAGTTTGCTGTGGGGACGCAGCATTCCCTTCTCTTACCTCGACCAGTTAAGGAGGCAGCTGGCCGACTGTTCCAATGGGAACACCCAACAACTCTTACCGTATGCCCAAGGTCTGTGACCCCGGAACATGCACCTCTCAAAACAGGCCTCGGCTTGTGGGATGCTTTGTTCAAAAACAGAGAGGAAAAGGCATCCCCAAAGGCAGCCCTTTCGTGTCTGTCCTACAAGGTTCTACCTGCGAGAGAACAACCCTTGCAGACCCTTCCCCCTTCCTATATGTGTAATTTTAATATTTATTTATATAAAATGGTGCTTTGACTTGTCCTATTTCCTCAGTAGACGACTAATTCTTTGTTTTCTCTTTCTCTCTGCTTAACTCTTGACACATCTCGAGAGTTTTTTTGGGTTTTTTTTTGGAGTGACATGTGGTCAGTGTACCGATTCTCCTTCAGCCTGAACTCCGTGACGAGAACATATCCATGTCCATGCGGGGATTAGAACCCTAGACCTTCGTTGTGACTACAGAAGGCTTTAATAAATTTAAATCATAAAATGAAAAATTTACGTCTGATTGAAAATTAATAATAAGAAAGGCAGCCAAATACAGACAAAGGAACTGTTAAATATTAAACAACGTTTCAAAGGCTTGTTGTCAACTGACTTGTGCTGTTGCGTCTCTCTAGGCTCTTGCTTTTTTTTCCGCACCTGAAGAAAGGAACAAGGATCCCAGAAACGTTGTGTGGTGTTTATATCATCACTTATTTTGTCTGTCTTTTGTCTATCTTTCTTTTTGTTCAATTTAAATCTATTAACAGCAACTTTCCCTATGTGTGTGCCTGTAAATGTCTCACTTATTTTATGGCCTTTGTTCGATAATACTTCAAACGCTGGTTTTCTTTTTTGGCATTAACTGAAAAATTTTATGTTTCCATGATTTGCCTTGAAAATTTATTTTCTGTAGTAAGCCTTTTTTGAGTACTGCTGGTCTTTATATTTTCAGTTCTCTAAGTTAGTCCTGTGTTTCACAGATTTATAAATCTTTATATTATTATTACTAAGTTAATCACTGTATTTTGCCGTCTTACATATGCTTACTTTATTGAGTCTATCCTTGCTTAATTTTTTTTTACAGAATTGCAAAATTATTTACTTCTTCCCTCGTGTTTTAATCCAATTTACATTTTTTTAATGCATAAACACTACATTCATTGTTGTTCGCCGACGACCAGGTAAAATTCGCAGGAGATGAAGAGGACATGATAAATAAGCTCGTGGAAGAATATAAAAAATGAGTGACTGAACATAAATTTACAGAAGACAGAACACAATGTGTTTAGGAGAAGATGTAGAAGACATAACACTCGAAAAACAGGAAAAATAAAAAAAATGTGAATTTTTTAAGTACTTGGGGGGAGTCAATAATTACACATGTAGGAACAGGTGAAAGGGATGCACAAACTAAAATTGTAATGGCAAAGAGAATGCTACCAGGATTTTACACAGGAATAATTTGGAATAAAAATTTAACAAAGGAAACAAAAATCAAAATTTTTATAAGAGCATAACAACAGAACATTCTACGTTATGGAAGTGAAACTTGGCCCCTGACAGAATTACAAAAGAACAAAATTAGAGCAGTAGAATTCGATTATCTGAGGAGAAGTCTTAAAAAAAAACAAGACAGGATAACATTAGAAATGAGCTCCTGTGGAAAGAAATGAACGTAACCAAGTCTGTCGTTAAAACTATTGAAAATCAAACCCCTTAAATGGTGTGTGGTCACGTACAAAGAAAGGAAAATGGAAGATGGCCAAAATAAAAATACACCAATGGTCACCTCCTGGGGAAAAAAAATAAACGGGGCAGACCCAGATTAAAGTGGGAAAACCCATAATGGAGGATAAGAATTTGGAAGAGGGATACTGGAACGACAGACAGAAATGGAAATTGAAGATGGCAAACCTATAAAAGGTGGAAAAAGCAGAAGAAGAAAGAAGAAATACAACTTTTAGCCAAAAAAAAGGTATTTCTCTAATATGGGAAAAAGTATTAAGCCTTGCTATAATTTTAAGGAAATCCATTTGCGATTCCAATCCCCTTAAATGGTATGGTCACGTACAAAGAACGGAAAATGGAAGATGGCCAAAAGAAAAATATACCAATGGTCACCTCCTGGGAAAAAAATAATAAACGGGGCAGACCCAGATTAAAGTGGGAAACCCAGGTGGAAACCATAATGGAGGATAGGAATTTGGAAGAGGGAGATTGGAACGACAGGCAGAAATGGAAATTGAAGACGGCAAACCTATAAAAGGAAGGGAAAGCCAAAGAAGAAATACAACTTTTAGTCAAAAAAGGTATTTCTCTGATATGGGAAAAAGTATTAAGAGTAAGCCTTGCTATAATTTTAAGGAAATCCATTTGCTATTCCAATTCCGTTATGAAGAACGATATAATGGCCAACTATGACCTTCCTTCGTTTATTTTAAACATTTAAATAACAGAAGAAATGTTTTTCCGTCCTGATCATTTAATTCATATAAAGGTGTTACAGAGTCAAAGTAAACCACACGTTCTTACCACCTTAGCTAGACTGAACGCATTTATAAGTACACAATGTTGTTTGAAACGGACCCTGACTAGTGAAAGGCGACTCTCGTGCAAAACGAGGGACCAGAGAGTCCCACGACGTAATCCTCAGGAATGTGGCGTGTTGGTGGTCCACAACAAGGGAACTAATCCGTGTAAAATACTTCTCCCTCCCGACGCCAAGACTCCCTCAAAAAATATTCACGTGAAAAAAATACAATGTCATTCTATAACTTTTAATCTGTCTCGGTTAAGTGTCTGAGTCTCTTTCTATCTTTTTTCTATCGTTCTCTTTCATTGTCTCACTATCTCCTGACAATCTAGATAACTTACTCTGTCTGTCCCTCCAACACGTCTTTCAAGCACTCTTGCAATAGCCTGTAATCAGTTAATCAATATTTTTTCGGACATTTCCATTGTCTGCTAAACAGAAAGAATAAAAATGTGAATAAGGAAGATTTAATCCAACGTTTCGAGAAGAGTTTACTATTGTTCTAAATATTCCTCCTCTTACTTTTATTTCATACTTCTACAGATACAGAAATGCCCGAAATAAAAATCTTCCAACTTCTGTCTCTCTCTCTCTCTCTCTCTCTCCATTTATCTATCTCATTATCTGCCTGTCGCTCTATCAATGTATTTTTGCCCTTTTACTTTTATTTTCTTTGTACATCCCTGTCTCCTTCACTCTCCTACTTCTCTTCCTCTGTCTCATTTTGTCAATCATCCCGTCTTACTACATTTCCCTATTGTTTATCATTCTCATTAATTCTTTCTCTGTTCGTATCCAGTTTCTGCCAGTAAGCATCCTTCCCAGCTCTTCTCCACTGCACCTTTCGATCCTCATTTACATATTCCTCTAACCCTTTCCGCTTCATTTTACAATCTCCCTAACCCCGTATTGCCAAATTGTCTCATTTTTTTTCCTTTCCTTCTTTTTATTTCTCGGTTTCCCTCTATTATCCCTAGGACTTTTTCAGTTATAACCCACGGTAAACAAGTTTAAATGAACATGATTAAGCCTTTTTATTTTATTATATGATCACATTTTTTATTATAATTGTTTCCCCCCCACAATATATAATATTTCTTGTGTTTTTAAGAATATGTGTACCAAGTTTTGTTGCAATCTGTCCACGCGTTAAAATTTGTATAAAGATTAACGTGAATACATACATACAAATATACATCCTTTTTTATTATATAGAAGATATGGGGAATACATACCTGAAATTATGCCCCTCCATTTTTATAAACACCCTGTATAGGCTTATACCGATTATCAATTGTTGCTTATCATACCATTTAATGAATATATGACGTGGCGATTATTGATTGTTACTTGGTCGAGCAGCGTCGTGACTGGAAGTTTCGCAGTGGCTGCCACGACTTTCCTCTAAACCCCAACTATTGCCTTGAAATTCGGTAAACTATGTTGTACCTTGAGATTCATTGAAATCTGTATTTAAATAATATATTTAAGTTCAACAAGTCAGCGTTTTATTTATATATAGTTATTCTATTGTGTTTGAAGTTTTCACAAGCTATGTGGCATCTAGTTGCATTGTCTGACGCCTCCGGTGGTTGATGTGAAGCCCCGCAGAGGAGTTGTTGGTATTTGTTTCCAAAATGAGTCTCCGATTTGGGAATTTACCGGAACCCATCCGTCCTTTGTGGGGGGTGTCTGGTGCCGACGACGCGACGACGAATGTCCCGTGGGACAAGGAGGGAGAGGGGCGAACACTTCCTGTGGCCGCAGATGTGCGACTCTGCAGACTGCTTGGCGCCCAACACCTACAAAAACAGACACTGGCTGACAGACGCCACCAGAATCTTTCCGTACCACGGGCAATGTCTTTCTTTGTAATGTCGCATGATAGGTTTGAATCGGTTCTCCCTTATATATACAAGAATATACTCGTGGTTGAGAAGACCAAGTAATTAATTTCAAGTGCATCGTCCTGCAAATGTTTAGGAATATTATTATAGAAATGAATTTGTTTGAGAGGCAACTAATATTCATATCAGTACACTTTTAGATTAATATAAGAGCAAAGGCAGCAGACTAATATATTTAATTAATATATTAATGAGCATTATTCAATTTAATTAATGACCCATAGATAATCCTGATAATTTTAACTGAACATAATTTTGTATTTTTTTATCATAATTCTACATGTTTTTTTGTTTGAAAATACCTAATACATTTTTTTCCCACAACACTAACTGATATTGATATTGAAAAACAATACAACACTGTTCATCTAAGGACTCTTATTTATTAATTAAAATTGTTGTGTCATCAGAAAACTGTATAACTTCATAAAATTGATTTATGGTTAATAGTAACAATATATATCAAAAAGAGCCATGGGCCCAGAATAGAGCCTTGTGAAACACCATTTTGATTTGTCCCCTCTCATAATTGAATATATCATTTAGAGCAATTAATAGTCTCTTGGCACATAAGTATGAGAATTCTGCAGCAAAAGAAAGCCTGCGAGGGATTTTCTCTCGCAGGCAGAACCTTTTAGGAGAGATACGAAGGGGCTACCTTTGGGTATGCCTTTTCCTCTCCGTTTTTGAACTAAGGTTCCCACAAGCCGAGGCACCTCAGCCTGTTCTGAGAGGTGTATGTTCCGGGGTCACAGACCTTGGGCATACAGTAAGAGTTGTCCGCTATTCCCATTGGAATAGTCGGCCAGCTGCCTCCTAAACTGGTCGAGGCACGGAGAAGGGAATGCTGCGTCCCCACAGCAAACTCTTCTCCCGCTATCGGAAGGGCGTGGGACAAGTACCCAATGCCCGACCTACCTGATGCAGGTTTTTCTAGGGCTTTCCCTGCATTACTTTTAGGCGAATGCCGGGTAGGATACTTAAAATATAGCCCGGGGACCCTAGTTAACCCTTGGCTACCTTCCTCTACCCTTCCGCATCCCCCTTTTCAAATCCTTCCTATGCTATTAAAGGGGAGTTGCCCAATGTGGATTACCCTCATGTAGCCTGTTGCCCTAAAAAAAATAAAAATAAAAGTATGAGATGAGGAATCTGAGATTTCAATAATTCCATAATACTTCAATTTTTACAGCTGACTTCAATGATTATCACAAGTAATGGTGTTTTCTTTTTTAAAAAAAAATTATTATGAATTTAAAAAGACCAAACGCTAACATTATTTAAATGTAAAAAAATGGCTTCTTGAAGGCTCTTAGCTATTATTTCAAAGAAAAGAAATTATATTTGAA
The DNA here is from genome assembly GCA_037074705.1 of Zhengitettix transpicula. Taxonomy (NCBI): domain Eukaryota; kingdom Metazoa; phylum Arthropoda; class Insecta; order Orthoptera; family Tetrigidae; genus Zhengitettix; species Zhengitettix transpicula. The sequence continues at coordinate 22,689,319 of CM073591.1, read as the reverse complement.
TTATGTTCATTGTAATTATTACTATTAGTATATTACATTTTCATTTTTCCCATCTAACCTTTATAAATATAATTATACTAATAAATTATTCATTTCAAAATAACTGGTGGCTAAGATTACTACAATTTCTTTTACATTTCAACATCAATTTTTTACAATAAAATATCTCAAAGATATTTTTTTTCTTTTCTGAACCATACTTTCAAGTTAAAGAGCATTTAACAAAATATCTAACGTATTATTCAATTTGGTTTTTTCCAACAGATATAGATATTATATCGTAAAACGCAGTTCAATAAAGAAATAGGTATTATAGTAATATTTGCATTCCTAAATTAACACAAAATAAATGATTATTAAACTAAACTATGATGAAGGATGGTTTGCACAAAAAATAGTTTACATTTCTTAAATTTGTAGCTCATATTGCCCTGTTTACAACAATATCCAAGGAATTAAATAGGAATTAACTAGGAATAAATTATAATAACATTACTTACTTAGAATTTTGTATAATAACAATTAATATTTCTTTACCTTAATCTTTACCCTTGACAGACTTCAATTGGTTTTTAAAATGATATTAGAAGAGATTCAATTTCAAAGAATTATTATTATATTATATATTTCCCATGTATTTACTGATTGTGTTGAACCATGAGAAAGAATTATTATACTTATTCTTTGTTTTAATATCACTAGTGTTGTTAGGTATATATTGAAATGGTCCAACACATGTCCTTGTGCAACAGTTGATTTCACACAATCATATTTGATGTATGAAATTTATTTGTGAATATTGTCAATAAAATAACACAATTAATAATATCTGTAAAGACAAATTAACACAAGTAATAACTCATATAACAGAAATAAATTATTGTCCGTTATAGGGTTCATTAATTACTTGTGTTAATATTCTCAATAATTTTGGTAATCTTAAATAAAAAAAATTCTCACTAATAAATTTGCATTTCATAAAATATCGTTTGTCAACTAATACACATTCCATTGAATGATTTATCAATATAGTGCCCTAATTGTTGTTCAATTCAAGATCTACTTTTCTTACTTATAACTGATATGAATGCTAATGCCTCTTGTAAAATATTACATGTAAAAAAGTATGTTGATATTGCCATTTCCAGTTAGAAATTGTAGTGTTGCATTTTCTTATTTATTTCATCGAATTACTTATTCTATTGTGATTTAATTACACTCCTGGTATTTTCATTTTTGTAAATGACAGTTTAGCAGTTAGAATAATATCCATTCCCCTTAAATATCATATCTCTATATGATGACATTGCTAATCTTATAAGCCATATCTAAACTAAAAACAGACATTGAGACTTCCTCAAATAATAATAATTTAAAACATTCTCATCTATGTGTTAACCTAATCCACAAATTAAACAATAATTTCTTTCTCTGGCACCACATAAATAAAACATATAGTTCAAATTAAATAACCTGATAAGTTTCATATGAAGTATATAAAGATGACACGAGTAAAGATGTTTATATCATACATTAAATTACAAAGATGCGAGATAAGCTTTTCAGTTTATGCAAGAAATATATAGGCACATATTGCATGAATTTATCAGTTCTCACTCTTTTCTCAACATTTTCTGTACCATACTACACAATATATGAGTTAAAATAACACTGTCTTTTTATTACTTTAATTTGAGTAATGAAATGTATTATTCAAAACATTTATCATTTAAAATTGCAAATTAAACATTGGAAAGACATTATATGCTATTAGACGCTATAGGTAAAATGTGAAGCTTTTGATAAAACTATTTGGTCTTCGTATAAATATAAAAACATGCATGAATGTCTTTTACTTTTACATTATATTCTGTAATTAAGGTAAGAGAAAGTATCGTGTGTTTACATAAATAATTTCATACTAAGAATTTGTCATAGAAGAAGTCAATGAAAACGCTGCAGGTATGCATTTTAATGCGGAAAATAGTTGAACAACTTATTCACTATAAGAAAAAGCTTGATAAACTTAAACTATAATGTTTGATTAAAAATTATAAGTTTAAGTAAACAGAACAGAAAGTTAATATTGGATTAATTTATCCAAAGTTTGATAAAATGTACAATCTTTATAATCATTTAAGTTAAAACAATCTTTGGTCTGAATTAAATTCTATACGGCATGTATTTCTAAGTGTGAACATGTTTCAAAACACTAGTCAATACAATTTAAGCTCATATATTTCTTGTTTTATATAAAAAAATGGGTTTACTGACCTTACTCATCAGTCTATACAAATAAAGTTGAAATTTTCATGTTTGTTTTAATGTTTTACAATTGTTCAAAATCTGCAATTCCAGATACAACACCCCAATCTTTATTCATATTAATTTTACCTTTATATTTTCAAAATGCACAAATGAAACTGCTGCAAAATTTTCATTTATTTTATTTATATAGAGTTGTAAATATTTTTTAATGAATGGAGCATATTAGTCACTGAAAGAGTTCCTAGATAGGAAAGACAGATTAGATCCTCTTTAATAAAATAGTTTTCTGGAATGCTATCAAGTTATTCTGTTATTTTATGATTATAATATTGTAGAATTTAACAGCCGACTTATTTTCTTTTACATGTTCAACACGTAGCGAAGTATGATATGTTATTTGAATCTCAACCCAATGGAAATTGAAGATTAATATAGTTATCATTTCTTTAATTACTGTTATATTAGTATCTTTAATAATGCTTCAAATTATTTTTTGTAAAGTACAATGCTTTTTAAACATGATAATTTAGTATTTTATTCTTTTCTTGCAATTTTATATTGTGGCATATCCTATTTCCTTGATTGAGGACTAATGGCATGAATAATAAATCTAATCTAACTTAAAAATAATTCATGACATATATTTTAAGTTCTACATTATAATAGATAGATTGTTATTGCGACGATAATTTTATATTCAGCTTACTTGAATGTAATTATGAAAAATCAAACAGGGAATGTCTGCCTCCACTTTGAATTTTACAGGTAACATAACTATAATATTATTAAATCCTCTCCATACCATATTGTAAGGTAATTTTATAACTAGAGACCGTAGCATAACCTGGGTTTCCAAATTCACCACACCCTTATTTAGGTATTTTAATCCAAAGTGCTCCAAAGTTACACAAATTCTGCCACCCCAAAAAAGTGTCACCTGGGGCAGGTCACCTCCATTGACCCTGTCATGCTGCACCACTGACTAGGTATTGTCTAATATCAAGAAAGATTTTTACTGATTTCTGTTATTGAAAAATCTAATGAGTGACATAAAGATTGTTTATAATAGTCATCAATATTTTCATATAGAGACCATTAAATTAGACATATTAACAGGTACAGAGTTGCTGAAAAATCTTTTCCTTGTTGTATTCGTGTCTATATTTATAATTTCATCTAATTTATAACAATTTCATAAATTATAAATGTTTCCCATTAAAAACCTACTACACTTCAAATGTCATCAAGAAAATAGTCTATCATATAGTAATCCAGATTTGAAATAGATGGACAATGTTGTGCTGTCACTTGAGATGCAAGAATTTGGACAGTTGTATTGGTCAAATTAAATAATTTTTAAAGAGCTCCAGTCTGATTTTCCTATTCCCCTAGTTAGGAACATAGTTCTTTATTTTACTGTTTCACATGTTTGATTAATTCTCTTATTTCATTTATATTACCTCATTTGTCTTCACATTTCAATTATCACAGGTAATGGTCTTGCACTTTCTTTCACTATGTTTCCTTTGCCTTTCTTATGTTGGTGGCCCTTTATTGATGTAAGGATAATTGGAATAGGTTATCAGGAGTTTTAGAAATTGTGTGAAGAAGGTTTTATATTTGTATGTGAGTAATTGCATGTAATGTTAAGACTGACTGGACAAGAAATCGAAGAGATTCGATTTAGTTTTATGTTCAACTATGCAACTTTCATCCATATACAGCTGAGTAAATTAATACAATTTTACTTCAATTCTGTTTAAAATATAATTTGATCAGAATGTATGTATTGCACAGAATAAAGTTACCATTTAAGTAGTGTAAATTTTTTAGGATCTCAATATTCAAACTGATTTTATTTGTTTGTTTATTAAACTACACTGAATCTCCTACTGAATTAACAATGAAAACTGATGATGCAGACATCTTAGGATTAATACGTGTGGAAAGATCAATGAATCAGCAATGGAAACCTACAATACTAATCATCAAAGCAATGGGAAGATATAAAATTCAATAGCGTGTGTGATTTTTAATACAGTCCTATTTTCTTCTGGATAAAATTATCATTTTTAGTTTTCTGCATGAAATAATATCATGCGATTGAGATGTTTAAATAGAAATTATATAATTAATGAATGTTAGCTTTCCCGGTGTAAATTATTAATCAATTTTTCACTGTTAAGAACCAGGTTCAGATTTCTCTATGTTGATGTATCTATGATCATTCTGTACCACTATCTTCAGGCTGTCTGGAGAAGAAGAGAATAACCCCAGAAACATCAATATTGAGAAATCTGAATCTGGTGCTTAACTGTGAAAAATTTGTTAATGAATTATGTTTTTTTCTTAATAAGGATAATGAATTAAGGATAAGCTTTTTTTAAGAAAATGAAATAAGGTTTCGTTGTGTTGATGTTTTGATGAGGATAGTGCAGTACGATTATAATATCTATAAGCATTAGGGTCTTACTGATGACTGTTACTATAAAAATATGGGCAGTCTATTATGAGAATAAAAATGCTGTTTCCATAGTTTCCTTCAGAGTTGGAACCTGATAAACTTTCTCTACATTTTTCGGATTAATATTAAATAAATTTAAAACATACCTAAAAATGTCTTATATAGTTTAACTTTGTAGGAATAGATACATAAATAAATGCTGAAAGTTGAATAATTAATGGTAAAAATAAGATTCCTCAGGGAACGAGTAAGGAACACAAAAAAAGAACAGACTCAAATAGATATTGTAGAACAATAAAATAAATAATAAGTGTTGGTATTGCTAATAGATAATGGTACTGTTATACATTATTTGTGTTTAGTTGACAATTAAAAGCAGAGTAGACAACTAAAATTATGTTCTATTCTAATTGTAATTAATTATTTTATTATACTAATATAGTTTAACTTTGTATGAATGTAAAAATGGATACTTGGATAAATATTTGAAATACTGAAAGTTGAAAGAATTAATGGTTAAAATGAGATTACTCAGGGAACAAGTAAGGAACACAAAAAAAGAACTGACTCAAATAGATAGTGTAGAACAATAAAAGATATAATAAGTGTTGGTACTGCTATTCATTATTTGTGTTTAGTTGACTATTCAAACCAGAGTAGACAACTAAAATTATGTTCCATTCTAATTGTAATTTATTATTTTAATATAGTTTAACTTTGTATGAATGTAAATGGATACTTGGATAAATATTTGAAATACTGAACGTTGAAAGAATTAATGGTTAAAATAAGATTCCTCAGGGAACGAGTAAGGAACACACAAAAAAATAACTGGCTCAAATAGATAGTGTAGAACAATAAAAGAAATGATAAGTGTTGTTAATATTAATAGATAATGATACGGCTATTCATTATTTGTGTTTAGTTGACTATTCCCACCATAGTAGACAACCGGAATTATGCTCCATTCTAATTTTAATTTATTATTTTATCACAAATAAATATGAAGGGTTATTAAGAATAATGTTATGTAAGTTTGTAAATTTTTAATCTTTCAATCAAAATCGCCATTTATCCTACGGTTGATTTCTTAATAAGCCTGGAATACTTTTAAATTTCTTGAACCGTAACTATTGTTTTTTTGTGAGTTTAGGGTCACCTGGCGAGCGAGGAATGCCACCCCCCAAAACTTGGAAATGAAGCTATAAGAGAACCGGTTTCCCTGGTTCACCACTCAGGCAGCTGCCGGTTACTTCGCCGTAGGAAGACGCGCCAGATCACTGTGAAAAGGTAAAGTAATATCCAGTAGGAATTGTGTACGAAAATAATTATTTCAAGTCACAAATTAGGCTCCTTACTTCACAGTTGACGCTCATGTAGCATCATTAAACGTTGGAACATAAATAAACTGCAAGGTATATAATAATATATACGATTTTTCAAAACGTTTCCTCGATTTAAAAATAATAAATAAAGCAACTTGAGTTGTAGTAAATATCAAATAATCACATGTTATTGAACTTAGAATTATCAAAAAAAAATGCAGACTTCATGTGTAGAAATTCTACTAATGTTAGACAACAAGGTATGAAGAACATTCTGTAGGTTCATTCAACAAGATGTCTAGAGTCAACGTGCTTAAATCTTAAGACAGAACAGCCTTTCTTTCCCCACCCAAATCGTTCTAGTCTTATACACGTAAATACAGAGATATTATTATTTAATCATTGCTATTTAATTTTAACTGGCAAAGAGGTGAGTGAACTGTAATGTGCAACAGTAAATTAATTTTTTTTATGTACCTGTGATCAAGTTTAATATGATTATATTTTTAAGTTCAATAAGAATCGTAATAGGTTTAATGAGGTTGTTGTTTATATGTATATATTCTTTAATAGATTGTTGTTTGATTTAATCCTTTAGTGCATGATTTTTTTAAATATTTTTTAAACTAATTTTTTTAAGATGTATTTTTGTAAATACAATACGGTAAAAAAATTAACCAAATAAATATCAAACGTGACCAAAGTCAATATGGCTCATGATGCAGCACATATGCAACATAAATAGCATTAGGTCTGATTTATCAGTAATTCTCATTAATTGGATAATTATTATTTTAGTGCAATTTAGAATTCCCTGAGAATGACGCTTAAATGTTCTTTATTAAAAAAAAACTGAGGAGAAGTCTTCAAAAAAACAAGAAAGGAGCAAATTAGAAATGAGCTCTTTTGGAAAGAAATGAACGTAACCACGTCTGTCGTTAAAAAGGATTGAAAATCAAACCCTTAAATGGTATGGTCACGTACAAAGAATGGAAAATGGAATATATACCAATGGTCGCCTCCTGGAAAAAATAAACGGGCCAGACCCAGATTAAAGTGAGAAACCCATGTGAAAACCATAATGGAGGATAAGAATTTGGAAGAGGAAGATTGGAACGACAGACAGAAATGGAAATTGAAGACGGCAAACCTATAAAAGGGGGGAAAAGCAGAAGAAGAAAGAAGAAATACAACTTTTAGCCAAAAAAAAGGTATTTCTCTAATATGGGAAAAAGTATTAAGCCTTGCTATAATTTTAAGGAAATCCATTTGCGATTCCAACCCCCTTAAATGGTATAGTCACGTACAAAGAATGTAAGATGGCCAAAAGAAATATACCAATGGTCACCCCCTGGAAAAAATAAACGGGCCAGACCCAGATTAAAGTGAGAAACCCATGTGAAAACCATAATGGAGGATAAGAATTTGGAAGAGGGGAATTGGAACGACAGACAGAAATGGAAATTGAAGATGGCAAACCTATAAAAGGGGGGGAAAAGCAGAAAAGAAAGAAGAAATACAACTTTTAGCCAAAAAAAAAGGTATTTCTCTAATATGGGAAAAAGTATTAAGCCTTGCTATAATTTTAAGGAAATCCATTTGCGATTCCAACCCCCTTAAATGGTATAGTCACGTATAAAGAATGTAAGATGGTCAATGGTCACCTCCTGGAAAAAATAAACGGGCCAGACCCAGATTAAAGTGACAAACCCATGTGAAAACCATAATGGAGGATAAGAATTTGGAAGAGGGAGATTGGAACGACAGACAGAAATGGAAATTGAAGACGGCAAACCTATAAAAGGGGGGGAATACCGAAGAAGAAAGAATAAATACAACATTCAGTCAAAAAAAGGTATCAAGCTGAAGAAGATGAAGAAGAAAAAAAACTAAAAAAAATTAATATGATGTTTTCCAGCGGGTAGAAAAATCTGGTTTGAGGGGTTGACTCACAGAAAGCTCGGACATGGCCTGTTTTAACACGTCCACGGATGCCAAAAAAAAATTCACAGTCCCTTAAAGTGCATGTTGTTTCATATCTGCATCACAATTTAGCTCTGGTAGGAACCAACAGATGTCTCTAGGGCGATACTAAAAGTTATGTTGCGTTAAATATTTTTGTTTGGGGATTTCATTGTCCGAAAGATAAAAATTTGGAAGGTAGAGGAGGGATGTAGAAATTAGACTTCGTAGGGAATGTAAAAATAGAAATGTAAAGGTGAGTCCGAGATAAGAAGGAAATATGGACGCCATGATCAAAATGAAAATTCACCCGTTATTACGGGTGTTGGGACAGATTCCGTTTAAGAATTTTTAATGTGTCGAGTATAAAACGGAAGGTATTCTCGTAACTTAAGATAATGAATATGAGAAGGTAAGAAAGCTGAGACAGGTGTGTTTCAAGGACTTTGCATATAAAATTGTGCAGACTCTCTGCTTAGTATTTAAACTCAGGAAACGACAACTGGAAATGCTCCGGTGTTGTTCCTTCTTAGATCCATATATTTATTTGCCTCTTTAATGGCGTTTTATTATTTCTTAGTTAACATTTCTAAAGTTATTTTCCTGCACTTTTTCCACCTTGTCTGTGACGGGCTTTCAGCTTCAACGATGTCTGTTATTAAAGATACTGAAAATATTTGATGTTTTTTTTATTCTTTATTCTGCATCTTCTTTAGTTTTGTTTACGAACAGTTGACCTTTATATTTGAACAAGTGATTGAATCGAACGATTAAAGGGAACAGGAATTTGGTAATGGAGCTGTGGAAAGTTTTCTTTTTTTCCACTTTAAAAATATAAATGATGAGGAATTCGTCGCCATTTCCCTAGAGCCATTCATCTGTGCCGCCCAATGGCTGACATGGTCCACAAATAACGGAGTTTCTTTCTCTCTCTCTCTCTCTCTAAAAATTTTTTTTTCCCATCCGGTCCGGAATTATATTTAGAAATGATATTCGTAGATGATTTTGGTACAATTAATTATTATGTCCTTTTCTTTTCTATTTATTTGATAGTTATTCACATACTGGCTATATTTAAATTAAATTATTATTAAAATAAAATAATTTACGTCTGATAGAAAATAATGAATAAGAAAGGTAGTCAATACAGACAAAAAAAAAGGTAATATAAATACCACACAACAACGCTTCTGAGATCCTTGTTCCCTTTCGTCAGGTGCTAAGAAGAGCCTAGAACGACACAACTGCACTGGTCGGTTGACAACACTGAAACGCTTGTTCAGATGGTATTTATATTACCTTCTTTTTTTGTCTGTATTGGCTATCTTTCTTATTCATTAAATTATTATTATCTATATTATTATTCAACAGTCTAAAAATGCTTTCAAGAAAATCTGAACTCTTAAAGATCATGTAACTGATTAAAGTAGAATTTTCTATCCTAATCTGTTAATTTTTATTACCTTGTGGCAATCTCCTTGACTACCCGCCGTAGGAGGTCTTCGACCGTTCAATTCCTAGAACGGCTTACCTGCGGTAGGAGGAAGTAACTTTTTGAAAACAAAATCCCTTGGTCAAGTCAAGCTAATTTATTAAATATTATTAAAGATATGTACAATTAAAATTTTGCCCTCCCGACTAGCCAGTTATGAAATCTCATGGTTAATTGTGGCAAATTAGGCCCGAGAAACGATTTATAAAAAAAATGCTCTACGCAACCATGATATGTGCAATATTGGTTACCAAACTGGGCTCTCTGCAACACAGCGACGTCCCTCGCAGCTGGTAATCGATGTCTCTCTCGCTGGTGAATATCTCCACTTCTCAAGCAACCGCTCGCTGTGCTTCTCCACTCAAGAGTCCTCCTCTAGTCAGCATCAGCAACAGAATCTCTCTAGGCCTCCACTTCTCCCGACCTGTGGGACCAACTGTTCCTCTATTGGCCCATTCAATTTATTATGGACCAATCACAGGTCCTAGACGATCCGACGTGCATTCCAACAGCGAGACTCTCTGCACATGTTGTTTGTTGACGGGAAAACCCCGAGGTACAGTTACTATCCCCAGCCTGACTAGCACCAAACGGTACTTTTTGCCGACGTTCGATAAACATGGTTGCTCACGCGTTTAAATAAACTGACTAAAATATCAGTAAAATCAATTAAGAGATGCCTATCCTAAATAACGCGCTATAACCTGATATTCGAATCGGTTGACTACTTGAAAAAGATTATCGTTTCCCGTTAAAATGATACTACATTTATATAATTAATCTAATTCTGACTCTACTTTTCTATGATCCCTTATTATCACGCTGACCCTTCTGTTTTCCCACTGTCGTTGCTCCCTTATTGTTACGCTGACCCTTCGGCTCTTCCACTGTCGTTGCATTTTCGTCGCTTTTGAGTGTTGTCAAACTGACAAGTGCAGTTGTGTCGCACTAGGCTATTCTTAGGACATGATGAAAGGGAACAAGAATCCCAGAAACGTTTTTTTTAGGGTAACAGGCTATATGAGGGTAATCCACGTTGTGGCAACTCCCCTTTAATAGCATAGGAAGGGATTTGAAAGGGGGGATGCGGTAGGGTAGAGGAAGGCAGCCAAGGGTTAACTAGGGCCCCGGGCTATGGTTTAAAGATCCTACCCGGCAATTTGCCTAAAAGTGATGCAGGGAAAAACCCAAGAAAACCTGCATCAGGTAGGTCGGGCATTTGGTTCTTGTCCCACGCCCTTCCGGTAGCGGGAGAGGAGTTTGCTGTGGCGACGCAGCATTCCCTTCTCCGTGTCTCGACCAATTTAGGAGGCAACTGGCCGACTATTCCAATAGGATCAGCGGACAACTCTTACCGTATGCCCAAGGTCTCCGACCATCCCAGAAACGTTCTTGTGTCGTATTTATATCACCCTTTTTGTCTGAATTGGCTATCTTTCTAATGCACTATTTTTCTTTTCCTTTATGCCTCACAAGACCGACAAAGGCTCCATTCTTCTTCCCTTCTTCTCCGCCCTTTTTTATTCTCTCTTCCAGCTCTCCAAATCAGACAGTGGGAAACCCGCAAAAAAATATATATATAATGAGAATTAAACTCACGTTTGTAATTATATTTCAGTTTCAAATGACTCGTTTAGTAGTGAGTACGAGTTCTTGTCCAGTCTGCCAAACTCCTTGAATGGTGAATCCGATTCTAAGGATTTCAGACCGCGGCGTCTTCAGGGATCCTTGGGGGGCCGATCACGTATCCAGAAATGGATCGTCTTTGGCCGACCTCAACGAAGGTGGTAGCACAGGAAGGAGTAAGCACGCGTCACTGCATCGGAGTAAATATTTAGAGGCCTGGCGGAAGCCCCGGCGTCTGGTGGTAGCTAATAGTATCTGCTCATCGCTAACCGCGGGCGGTAAATCAACATTAACGTGTTTTTTTTTTCCTTTTTACAAAAATACAACCCGTTTTACATTGAGGTCTACTGGTGGAGATTCTGGGCCTTAGGATATATTAACTGGAGAGATCCAGTCGTCCATGGCCAGTAAGTTCAGCTGGCACGATGGAGCATTGGGGTGTCCACATCAGCAATATTTTGACTCATTTCTGATACAATAATTGATTGAGATGGGTTCCGTGTCAGTTAAGGTATGATAACCCAACCCTCAACATGGGTAAAGCAAATATTATTCGACAGGAGACAGACACTTCAAGTCTTGCCGTATTAGAAGCAGTAAAAAAAAATGCCATATCAAATCTTAATTTCCTGTGACCTCTGCAGATGACAAGGATATTTGGAATTATCATCATAAAATGTTTAAGTTTGCGTATAGCGAAGGTTCGCTGAACTGGTGTGCTCGTCTATTCAAATACAGCAGGTTATTAATTTTTTCGGTATATAATTTAAATAAATTGAAATAATAGTGGGCCTACAAGAGATCCGTCGATTTACCCACATGGAACTCATGTGTGGCAGTCCCGTTCGCTACCAGCCGTAGAATGTCTCCGACGGTCCAATTCCTAGAACGGCTTACCTGCGGTAGGAGGAAGTACCTTTTGGAAAAAAACAGCCCTTTCCATACTAAGCTAATTTATTAAAGATATAAATATGTACAATTATAATTCATCCCCCGACTAGCCAGTTATGAAAACTCAGGTATGTTGTGGCAAACCAGGCCCGGGAAACGAATTTTATAACAAGTGCTCTACGCAACCATGAAACATGCGATTTTGATTACCAGACTGGGGTCTCTGCAACACAGCGACGTCCCTCGCAGCTGGTCATCGATGTCTCTCTCGTGGAGTCTCGCTGGTAAATTCTCAAAAAAACAGCCAAGAGCAACCGCTCACTGCAACCTCTCCAGTCAGAATGCTTGACCAGGCGTCCACTTCTCCCGACCTGTGAGACCAACCGTTTCTCTATTCGGCCATTTAATTTGTTATGGACCAATCACAGGTCTTAGGCAAACCGACGTAGAGAATTTCAACAGCGAGACCCTCTGCACCTGCTGTTTGCTGACGGGAACCCCCCCCCCCCCCATGGAGGTACAGTTACAATCCCCAGCCTGACTGGCACCCAAACGGTACTTTCTGCTGATGTTGGCTAAACATGGTGGCTCACGCGTTTAAACAAACTGACTAAAATATCAGTATAATAATGAAAAGACGCCTATCCTAAATAACGCGCTATACATGATTATCCAGTTTAATTTTTCAGTTTGATTCTATGTTCTGTGGTTAATAATACGGCCATAAATAATATATTATGCAGCTTAGTAATTCCGTAGATTTTAATTTTTATTCTAATAATATATTGTTATTTACTCAGTCAAATTCGTTTTGAGAGAATATGAAACGTGCATAATTGGTTAAGGTTATTAATGAATTCCTCTAGTACGGAATATACCGCTTTGTTTTTCTGTTCGAAAACCTTTCCTAAAGCCAAATTGAGATTCTGGAAGACATATATTCAATTTTAATAATATGTCATAATTGCGTTAAACCCATTCAAAGATTTTTGAAAAATACATAATAAATTTTAAATCTATATCTTCTATATAGTAAAAAAAGGATGTATGTATGTTTGTATTTACGTTAATTTCAATACAAATTTAAACACGTGGACAGAGTACAACAAAAATTGGTACACATATTCTTCAAAACACAAGAAACGGTACTGTGGGGGTGAGAAACCCCTAGTATAAATGTGGAACGAATTATAATTGAAAAACGTGATAATTTTCAGTTAAATCACTGCGCCGCCAAGAGACCGTGACGTCACGCCAGAGAGAGAGAGAGAGAGAGAGACGTTACTAAGCGTCGAACAGAGGAAATAGTTCCTTGTTCCCTAATGAAATAAAGCAGAAATATTTTTATTGAATAAAAAGTATAATTAATTCCAGCTTTACTCCATCGAATGATAATATAAAACAATACGAAATACTTTACGATCCTTGCGGCAAATGTAAGTTAATTTTCAGCGCCATGTTTAGTGACTCCAATATGGCGACTATTTGTTTACATTGTGAATCTAGCTAAGAATTTAATCTTTGGTAATGTCTGAAGACTGAGGGACAATTATATCCTGCAGCACTCAAGGAGTATATTTAAGAAGAAATTCTGAGGTATGTTTGTTGTGACTGATGCAATAAAATTCAATGTATTTTACAGCTGTTGAATTAATGCACTATTATCTGTGGAAAGTGTGTACGGAACTAGGAACAGTTAGATCTAGGTTAAATCACTACTTGACTAAAGATTAATATAGAATTAAATACTCTTTCGGGGTTTATATAAACAAGTACACGTGGCAACGCCGGGCACCAAGGATAGTAAACAATAAAAAATAAGGCACATAGTTGAATAACATTTTTCTAAGCCACTCTAAATACACGGATTTATTTTTCTCCGTGTTGTTCAACGACACCCGACTTTCCTCGTTTACACCCTCAAAACAATTAACATAATTGAGGGATTTATTTAAAAATACAACCCAAATATTACTGCGTTGAGAAAGTGCAATTATTTTTCGGTGAACCCCCCCCCCCTCCCCGTCACTTGCGTTTATTTTGAGCGTGACGGACTCGGCTCAACTAAACGAATTTGATGTAAACCACCTTGAAGGTCCCTGACATCCTGGAAACCTTAACCCGTGTAATTGTCAGCGTAGAGTTTTTTAACAGCTCGCCTAATTTCATTCGTCACGTCACTAATAAATGTTTAGGTACACTCGAAATAATTTCTACGTCATCCGAAAGTTCTGAGTATTTTCCCAAGTGTTTGAGTTGTGGTATACTACGAGGACGACGGAGTGAGTCCTCTTCATCTGATTCTCATTAAGGACTATTAAGAGCCTCAGAGACGGTCACTTGTGGTTGTCAGCACAACAACTCTACGTCCTTCGTCAGTTTCAATTACCTTGCTCTCGAAGCACTTCAGAGTGATTTCCCCATTATCCGCAATTACTAGAATCTTTGAACCGTCAGCAAAGAATTTTTAGGTGCGTGTCCACGGATTCCTCTCCTGATGTCATCTTACATACTATCGTAACGAATTTTGGAGACGCTAAGGCTTCAGTATTCTAATTAAAAACTAACAATTTAACATTAAATATACTTATCAAAGATCGAATTTTTTTTTCGTGGTGGTTGATGTTGCTTGAATGATTCTTGGACTTTCAAAGTGGTTTATTTTTATTTGATGTTGCATTATTTATTAACTGTAACCTGCAGAAATTTGTCAGGGTTCGACATGGATGCAGCGATAATTTTTTCTGATATTTTGATAATAGCTGACATTTTAGGCTGTAATGTAAATTTTATTCGAGGTGTGGGTCCAATAATAAGACCTATAGAAAGTGCTAAAGACTTGAAGAGTCTACAAGGAATTGAATCTAACACATTACCAATACTAAATGCTATAAAAGAAGTAAGAAGCCAGTTGCCAGTTGCCAGAAAAATAGCTTATAGGCTTTGCTGGAGGTCCGTGGACGGTAGGCTGAATTTTTCCCTACTGGTTAAGCTGTAGTTCAGCCCCCTATGTGTTGGGGGGGGGTGGGGAGGAAGTGGGTGAAAGTCAGTTATAAACAACTGAGACTGGTGTTGAATCTGTGTTTTGAGGAAGTCACAGAGTTCAATTCTGACGTTTGGCATACTGCATCCGGGGTTATAGGAGTCGCTGAGTTTAATTCTGGCATTAACCATGGTGGTTACTGAAATTCTATGTTCCTCGAGGGTGGACGTGGTTGACAAGAAGTTACCCGGAGGAGTTTTGACCCTCTTAAGTTACCTGGTATTTTTTATATTATCTTAGGATTCGATTTAGTTAAACCTTTACTCCTTTAAGGTACCGGGAGTAGTTTTAGACGTTATTAAGTTAGCAAGTATTTTTTTTAGTGTGTTAAGGGGGTGAAACAAATTTACGTTTACAATGTTAAATGTATAGATCAATATCTTCAAAACTATATAAACATGCTACTTACGATCCAGGAACAAATACTGAGCGATTAAGAAACACCTACTGCCTCTAGGGGGCGGAGGTGGAGGGGTGGAATTTAAAAACATTCCTATTATTAGCGTCGAATAAACACGTTGTCGTCGTCGCTTAACCTGATGGTGTAATTCTAGAATTTTTAAGTATATAATTTCTACTGCAAAAGGCAAGGGAAGGAAGCACCCTTATCGTACTGGTGGAAGGAAGGGGTTTAAATAAAAATTAATGCAAAAAAAGACCGATACTAGTGTCGATTCCGGGGTTATAGGAGTCGCTGAGTTTAATTCTCGCATTAACACTGGTGATTAATGAAATTTTATGTTCGTCTTCGTGGAGGTGGACGCGGTTGAGGAAAGGTAGTTTTGGTCCTCGTACGTACCAGGTAAATTTTTGTTTTTCTTAGACTACGAGCTATATTTTGGTCTCTAGTTAGTTAAACGCTGTATTTCTTTACTCCTTTAAGGTACTAGGAGTAGTTTGAGACTTTATTAAATTAGCGAGTACTTTTTTTTACATTTTTAATTCGTCGTTATTTTTAGACACTAGTATTTTATGTAGTAGGAGAGTTGTTAAAATACCTTCAGTCATAGTCGAGGTTGATTTTAAGTTAGACGCCGAGGGGTTCAGGTCGGGCAGGGGAACGTAAATGGCGCGACTGATGTTGGTTAAATTAAATGTAAAATCAATTCCTACTCCGGGGTAATTTAAATAAATACCCGGGCAACGCCAGGCACTCAGCTAGTGGTGATCCGTAAAAAAAATATTCGTAGTTGAATTAACAGAAAGGGTAGTTGTGTAATTAAGTAATAGGTAGTTTAGGGTTGTTGGTACCACTGTTCGGAACGAAGCATGAGGAGTTATTGAAAAATGAATGTCGTTTCCAAGATAAAAAACTATAGATTCAAACGACTGGTTAGGTTAATGTCATCCATTTAAATTACCTCTAGCAATTGTTGATTTCATCCTGTGTATTACGAAGTTCTCAAGTTAAGTTTTTGTGTTTAGTTACCTCAAAAAATGTTCCAATTCAGAAGCAATGATCATGTAATTTTTCATGATTTCATATAAGTGAAGTGTTATAAAGTCTTGACGTCAAATAAATACTAATTGACACAATTTGCCTTATTATTTAATTTCAAATTACATCATAAATAAGAACAATTTTTGTCACATTATATTTCAACGATTTTTCTTTGAAGCAACTCCGGACCAAAGACATATATAAACAAGATAGACTGGACAAGTCGCCGCCATGTTTTATAACGTCAGGTGGTCGCGTTCCCCTGTCCCCTGCTAGCCTTTACTATGCCGCACAAATGACCTAAAACAACGTATTTTTTGAGGTTTAAGTAAATATAACACATTTAGGGCGTTATTGACCTTTAAATAATATCAGTTTTGTGTACAATTGCCTAATATTGCGTCCTCTTTCATCCATTTCTTCTTCTTTACACACATGACGAATTCTGCAATGAAAGTAATGTTTTAGTAAAGCCTTTATTTAAATTGAGTAGTGGGTTTCCTCACCCAAATTCCGCCGAATTATGTCCCAACATCCGGAATTCCTCCACACACACACAATTATAATAGCAACTTCTTCTTTCCTACGTGTGTTTCATTATTCCTCAATACTTGTTCAGCAACGTCTTTAGACGGGTTCATTAACTTGTCTGTAAAGTATTTCATTTTAATCAATACCGTTTCTCTTTGAGAGCGAGGAGCAAGGAGAACCTCTAAACACACATGCATCTGTCTTGAGGATGAGAAGATGGTATTTATTACCCATCGTTTTGTTAGCTCCTTGTTTCTCAAAGGAAATCTATATAAAAAAGGGGGGACTAGATTACTTGCAGTACAGAGAAATACTTTAATATAAATAAATCTGACTCTCATTACAGATGATCATGAAGAATAAGTTAAGTTAGAAATTAAAAATGCTGATACGCCGGAAAAATAATAAGGAAGGTCGTCCAGAGCGACACAACAGCACCTCCAAAGCTTTCATTTCTTTGGTCATATGACGAGTGCAGTTGTGTCGCTCTAGGCTCTTCTTAGCACCTGAAGAAACGTTGTGCGTTATTTATATCATCACTTATTTTGTCTGTATTTGGCTATCTTTCTTCTTATTATTATTATGCTGACACCTAAAATACGATTCTTCAACTACGGTTATTACAACTGCAGGCTCAACACACGCTTGGCACGATTAATATTAACAAAACAATTTACTTTAACACAAAAACTTCAAAACTTTCACCATCAGAAGCATAACACAAATGGGGTTTTAGGTGAAGTGGACCGACTAAAAAATGGCTGCCACCCAGAGCGCTGTAACGCTAATATAACCACTCTCTTTGCTCCTGACTGAATTGTTTTCTTGGTGCCGAAATTCTCATGCTCGTTCAAGGGTCAATTCGTTTCGCGACTCTCATATAATTCCATAGACATTGTTCTACCTTACGTATCGATATATTTTATTCCACAAACCGTCTTTTTGACGATCCTTGGGGGGAAAAAATTAAAAATACTACGAACGCCATTCCCTGTGTCACTTTCCCTTCCGTACTCTTGTACACCAGCACCACTCACTAATCTACTGTTGACCTTGCCGCAGTATATTTCAATTTCAAGCGAGGAGACGAGGGACAGTTGATGAATATTCCTCCGCTTGTAAAACGCCTCTGACCCACTGCCCCAGTCTAAATGCGTTCCGGAAAACATATAAATTTTATGTACGTTTATAGTTTCACTCTTTTTTAAAAAAAAAACACACACACACACATCCGGATGTGACGATTACTGAAAAATGTTTCTCAAAGCCGATCTGGCAGCGGAACACGCCAAGGGCGACTTAATAAATTTACAGACTGTCATAAAAATAACAAACGATCCATTATTTCCCCTAAAAGAAATTTATCAATTTTTAGACGATCATAAATGCCAGAACGTTGATGGTGAACGGGCTCCAGCGGATATATAAGTTATTTACGTTAATAATACGGTAAAGGTACGTTAATGGTTAGCTATCAGTCTGTTACTTAAAAAAAGAGGTTAATTATCTTGGTATTATGAAGGTAAGATTGTTACCAGTTTTATCTCTGTGTGAATAAATATTTATAAAGGAATAAATATACGGCCTTGACTCAGAACATTTTAATGTTTATTAACAAAAAATTAATTTCACAACGTTTCGTCCTCTTTTTTGGGACTTTTCAGGTTGGGAAGTTTTTATAATAATTTTGTGTATAATCCATGCATAAAATTTCGGTTGTAAAATGGAAAGGCAGGAGAACCTTGTCTCTAAAATCTATGCATGGGTTCTAAACCTGATGATGATGTCCCTAAAGTGGACGAAACGTCTAAAAATTAATTTTTGTTAGAAGACATTTCAAAGTTTCCGACTGGATGACGTGTATTTTGTAATGATTAGACTTTATTACCATATATATAAAAGAACTTTATTACATAAAAATACAAAAATACATTAAAAAAGTTGATTGTGCGCCAGCTGCTACACATATAGTCTGCAAAAAAAATTATCTACGACCTGGTTAATGAAATCCTCCTTCTCTAAAAGGTAATGTGGGCGGTTTGGTGGCTATTCATGAACAGAGCTTAGTTCCGTACTGTGTAAAAAATCTTTAACTTCTGAAGGCATTAATGGTGACCCTTACTTTATCTCATAGCATCAGCAGCGGATCACTGGTCTTGTAGCACCCCACGATCTCCTTCTTCGGCCTTCACGCGATGGACGTCCACACTCCAAAACTTTTGTTCCTTACAGCTTGCCTCTCGCCTCTCTCACTCCACTTTCAGTCCTCTCTCTGTGTCTGTCCACTTTCACCAGGGTGCGGAGTATATACCCTTACTCCGCTCCCCCCCCCCCCAAACTATGCAAAAAAAGGGGACGCGTACCCTCGGCTTCTTGGGGCCTCTCGGGCACACGTGCACTTTTAAGTAATTCCCTCTCAGGCCCGCGGACACAAAGGGCGGCCACTTACCGTTGTTATTCAGTACAATTTATTTATTTATAATACTACAAAAAAATTACTAACTTAATCTAAAATAACAGGTTAATTTTAGACACGGTTGTTATGTTCTCTTTGATGTGAAATTGTTAGTTTGATTCTTACTAGAAAAAAATTTATGTGTGTTCCCCTCTGTGAGATCTATTTTCCAGTCTTATTTCACATTTTCCCTCCATAAAATCAGTAATTTAAACACCTGATTGTCAGAAGTAATGTGATAAGGGATTCGAGAAGGCTACAAAATGTGAACTACATTTTTATTAATTCTACTAGACCTCAATAGGATACCTGGAAGTTAAGATATTATACGTACAGTTCAAAGTAAGAGGGAATATCAAAATGAACAATTATTACTAGATAGTACTAGATAGACCAGTAGTTTATTTTTTTTATTCCTATCTCCTTAATATTGTTTATATAATGACATTGAGTTGTATTACACGGAGCCTTTATGAAACTCAAATAATATCTACATTTTATCTAATGTTCATCTCTTCCTCATCTTTTTTCTAATAGAATTTTTCTTAATTTTTTTTTATATTTACTAAATTTCTGTTTTTGTAACTTTTCCAATATAAATACATAAAAGAATGTAACACTCCTATTATTATTATTATTATATTGGGATAATAAGGTTCACGCACAAGAATATATATATATACTGCGGCAAGGTCAACAGTAGATTAGTGGTGCTGGTATACAAGAGTACGGAAGGGAAAGTGACACAGTATTTGAATTTTTCCCCAAGGATATTCAAAGACGGTTTGTGGAATAAAATATATCGATACGTAAGGTGGAACAATGTCTTTGGAATTATATGAGAGTCGCAAAACGAATTGGCCCTTGAACGAGCACTATAATTATTTTGTCTCTCAAAGAAAGACACTATTTTATTACAATATATTTATTTCACATTTTCCCTCCACAAAATCAGTAATATCACTGGCGGAAATGTTATCGCTGGGGAGAGGAGATTTCTGTTAAGGTAGTCTTCTTCGCTTGATTGTTGGCGAAGGATCGTTTTTGTGGAATTGTATATATCCTTACAACATGAATAATTATGATAAAATAAGGCCGAAAAAAAAAACAACTTTTCGTCTGGCACTGAAGAACTCGTCACGTCCACTATGTAGCGCGATAGTTTTATTATTGATATATATGTGTTTCATTTTAATATAATTAGATATTAGCAAGGGTTGAGAGCTTGGTAAGTTGGAATTTGAGCTGGCGCCGCCGAGACGGGGAAATAATCCCTTCAGTCTGGAATTGGACACGTAGGATGTTGACCCTCGGACGTTACCTGGACTGTCGCACCGTGGGCAAACGTCTCTCTGAGAATCACAGAAATTTGAGTTAGCACGTGACTGCCTGAACCAATGACATTTCTTGGTTCAGGAAAGATCGATCCAAAGATGATCGAGACGATCGATTTTTGACATCCAGCGAGCGGGCTCAAAGGAAAGTGGTGACACAGAGGGGACAAACCGTCGCCAGCCCCCAACTTACAGTTTCGAGAGGACCCGGAGAGGTCCCAGGGTGCTACACGATAACGGCCAGACATCAGCGAAGGTAACTGCCAAGTATCTCAACCCTTGACGCGCCTGGGGGGAATTACCGTAGACCCTGGTTTAACTGAGATTAAGGGATCAGATTGTTTTGTCAGGCTAACTGAACACTGTATTTTTTTATTTTTTGTCCATGTTCAGATAACTAATTAATAAATTCTGTAAAATATCCTTTACTTCATCATTTAAAAAACCTACCACCACAAGTAAAACTTACGAACTAGCGTTGTTCTTTTAATATTTTTTTACTGAGAATAAAGTCTTCTCTGGCTACTAACCAAATAAACAATTGTATTTGCGACGTTTCGATTAAGGTTCACTGCCATCGTCTTCCATCCATAGTGTTATTATTATTACTATTAGAAGCCAGAGAAGATTTTATTAATTCTATTCTCCGAGAAAGCCTACATTCATTATTATTTTTCTCTTTTCCGTGTGTTCTTGGCCATATTTATCAATTAAACTGACAAGAAAATATCCGTTGAATATGATACAGTGTCTGTATGAGTATGCGACAACTAAAATACACTCTGAGGAGAACGGTAATTGTTGATACCATAATATTTCTCACGTTATAGTCGACAAGAAAAGGAAGTTAGAACTGCAGACAGGACAGGACAAATAATCCTATAACGGACAAACAAAGCACTCGAAGTCTTCATCAGTCGTCACTCGAGGCAGAATATCAAACAAACAAGAGGGGTGACAGCTAAAACAAATGGAAACGTATTTAAATAGGCAAAGAATATTTATGTATAGCATAGGGGTATATTTTTAACCGTTTGTTTAAACAATGGAAGAACTTCTGCACTCATCGGTTATAGTGCTTGGATGAAGTGGCTGTGTTTTTGAGGGAAGAATTTCATTGTCATATGAATAATATATAGTTTAATATTTTAGTTATTTTATATTATAGTTTAGATTTCAGTTTAAATCCTCAAAAAATACCACTTGAGGCAGAATATCTCAAAGAAAAACAAATGGAAATGTATTTAACTAGTCAAAGGATATTTATATATAGCATACAGGGATATATTTTTAACTGTTTGCTGGAACAATGGAGCAACTTCTGCACTGAGTGGTCCAGTATAATATGTAATTAAATCAAAATGACTTCATAGTGCTTGGGTGAAGTGGTTGTATTTTTTTCAGGGATGAATTTCATTGGCAGATGAATAATATATAAATCCTAAAAATGCCACTTCAGGCAGAATATCACAAAGAAAAAACAAATGGAATTTTATTTAAATAGGCAAAGGATATTTATATATAGCATATTTTTAACTGTTTGTTGGAAGAATGGAGCAACTTCTGCACTGAGTGGTCCAGTATAATATGTAATTAGTTGAAAATGACTTCACAGTTCTTGGGTGAAGTGGTTCTGTTGTTGAGGGAAGAATTTCAGTGTCATATGAATAATATATAATTTTATATTTTACTTATTTTATATTACTGTTTAGATTTCAGTTTAAATCCTTAAAAATGCCACTTGAGGCAGAAACAAATGGAAATGTATTTAAATAGGCATAGAATATTTATGTATAGCATAGGGGTATATTTTTAACCGTTTGTTGAAACAATGGAAGAACTTCTACAGTGATTGGTAAAATAAAAATGTTGGGGGAAGTGGTTGTATTTTTCAGGGATTACTTTCATAGTCAGATTAATAATATATAGTTTCATATTTTAGTTATTTTATATTATAGTTTATATTTCAGTTTAAATCCTTAAAAAATGCCTCTTGTGGCAGAATAACAAACAAGCAAAAACAAATGGAATTTTATTTAAATACGCAAAGGATATTTATATATAGCATATTTTTAACTGTTTGTTGGAAGAATGGAGGACCTTCTGCACTGAGTGGTCCAGTAAAATATGTAATTAGTTCAAAATGACTTCACAGTGCTTGGGTGAAGTGTTTGAATTTTTTCCAGGGGTGAATTTCACTGTCAAATGAATAATATATAAATCCTAAAAATTCCACTAGAGGCAGAATATCAAAAAAGCAGAATTAAATGGAAATGTATTTAAAAAGGGAAATAATTTTGATGTATAACATAGGGGTATATTTTTAACCGTTTGTTGAAACAATGGAAGAACTTCTGCACTGATTGGTAAAATAAAAATGTTTTCATAGTGCTTGGGTGAAGTGTTTGTATTTTTTTTTCAGGGATGACTTTCACAGTCAGATGAATAATATATAGTTTCATATTTTAGTTATTTTATATTATAGTTTAGATTTCATTTTAAATCCTTAAAAAAAATGCCACTTGAGGCAGAATATCAAACAAGCAAAAACAAATGGAATTTTATTTAAATAGGCAAAGGATATTTATATATAGCATATTTTTAACTGTTTGTTGGAACAATGGAGGACCTTCTGCACTGAGTGGTGCAGTATAATATGTAATTAGATCAAAATGACTTCATAGTGCTTGGTGAAGTGGTTGTATTTTTCAGGGAAGAATTTCATTGTCAGATGAATGATATATAATTTTATATTTTACTAATTTTATATTACTGTTTAGATTTCCTTAAAAATTCCACTTGAGGGAGAATATCAAACATGCCAAAACAAATTGAATTTTATTTAAAGGATATTTATGTATAGCATACAGGGATATATTTTTAACTGTTTGCTGGAACAATGAAGCAACTTCT
This sequence comes from Zhengitettix transpicula, assembly GCA_037074705.1. NCBI lineage: Eukaryota > Metazoa > Arthropoda > Insecta > Orthoptera > Tetrigidae > Zhengitettix > Zhengitettix transpicula. Next base: position 22,665,574 of record CM073591.1, on the reverse strand, counting down.
GCTCTGAGAGGTGATGAAAAATATTTAATTAGATCAAAATGACTTCATAGTGCTTGGGTGAAGTGGTTGTATTTTTCAGTGTAGATTTTAACTGTCAGATGAATAATATATAATTTTATATTATATTTAGTGTAGATTTCAATGTAAATCCTTAAAAATGCCACTTGATGCAGAAACAAATGGAAATGTATTTAAATAGGCATAGAATATTTATGTATAGCATAGGGATATATTTTTAACCGTTTGTTTAAACAATGGAAGAACTTCTACAATGATTGGTAAAATTAAAATGTTGGGTGAAGTGGTTGTATTTTTCAGGGATGACTTTCACTGTCATATGAATAATATATAGTTTAATATTTTAGTTATTTTATATTATAGTTTAAATTTCAGTTTCAATCCTTAAAAAAATGCCACTTGAGGCAGAATATCAAACCAGCAAAAACAAATAGATTTTTATTGAAATAGGCAAAGGATGTTTATATATAGCATATTTTTAACTGTTTGTTGGAACAATTGAGGAACTTCTGCACTGAGAAGTGATGTAAAATATTTAATTAGATCAAAATAATTTCTTAGTGGTTGGGTGAAGTGGTTGTATTTTTCTGGGATTACTTTCACTGTCAGATGAATAATATATAATTTTATATTATATTTAGTTTCTTAGAAAAAATCCTTAAAAATGCCACTTGAGGCAGAAACAAATGGAAATGTATTGAAATAGGCAAAGAATATTTATGTATAACATAGGGGTATATTTTTAACCGCTTGTTGAAACAATGGAAGAACTTCTGCACTGATTGGTAAAATAAAAGTGTTGGATGAAGTGGTTGTATTTTTCATGGATGGATGACTTTAACTGTCAGATGAATAATATATAGTTTTATATTATATTTAGTTTCCATTTAAATTGTTGCAGCTCTGCCGCCAAGTGTTTGCTTAATCGCAGTAATAAATTCATTCATTAGTCATGAAGGTTCCGCGAGTTTTTTTTATTTCTCTCTCTCTCAATGTCAGATAATGTAGTGTGTGTTGCAACCTGTGCAAGGTGTTGGTGGTGGTGGTGTTGGGCGTTTGTCTTGAGGCGGTATTATTGTCGCACCGCCACAATCGTCCTAGACCTCGTTGCCGCCGCCGCTGCCGCCAAGTTATTTACGTGCGGCCATTCGAGCCTAGTGGATTGCTCCCTGCCTGCAGAGTTCCTTCTAACTACGAGGAAGTGCATCGTTTGGGCCAATCAGGAGGGGCCGTCTCAAGAGGTGTAGGACGTAAACAGCGACGCTCCGCCACGCGAGGCGAGGCCCAGCACGGCTCAGTTCCGCCAGCGTCGCGGCGGCGCAGCCATGGCCGGCGACAAGTACGAGGTCTCAGGTAAAACAACAAAACACATCCTCTTTACGGGCCGTGAGAGACGGCGAAAGCTACGGCTTGGTTAATCGTGTGTGTGTGTGTGTGTGTGTGGAAAGAAAAGCTTCGAGTGACTGCTATACAGGGCCGACAAAGTGTCACAGTGACGTTTACAACTGCTCTGTTCTGTAACAAAGTGGAATCATTACGAGGGCGTTCCTTTAGAGGTGATCAGAAAAGTATCGTGGTGTCACAGCAAGTTGAAGCCAAGATTTGACAAACAAAATCTGTTCGGTATTTTAGGACAGAGGATAGTTTTAGTGTTAGCATGTGGGAGACTTGGCGTATATATTTATTAGTGTTCTATTATTGCGGCTGTTATACGGGACCGATTAAAAGATCCGGAGACGAAGAAATCATGTATAAATCGACCGCAGCGGAAATAATAAATCTCTCCTGCGAGATGTATTTTTTTTAAAAAAAATGCGTAACGATAATTGACGGTAGTTCCAGTACTGATAATATTATACGACAAGTTGAAGCTGTGCTTGTGGAATGATCAGGGGTGGTTGAGAGGGAAGTTTTTGTACGGAACCGGGATGAAATTACAGCTGCTACAGTTGATAGAGATTTACTGGTGTTAAAATGAGAGATTTATAGGATTAGCGTGGTAAAAAGAACTGGGGGGCAGGAATGTCGGGAAGGGGGGAAAAAACAAACAGTTTCTTAAGTAGAGTTCGACATGGATAGACGATATTTTTATATCACTGCACCGGGAAAGCTGTAAAAGTGATTAAGTGGCAAGGTGGCGGGTTGATTGAAACCAACGCTTCGAACGTAAAAAAAAAATAATGATAATGGTGTATTGTGAGGGGTTTAAGAATGACTCAGAGTTACGTCATCACGTCTACGATGTTAAACAGAACGCGTTTTCCTGCTACTTGAAAAGCAGAGTTAGTGTTTAAATATATATATATATATATATGTATATATGTAACTAGTCGTGAAGGAGCAGAATTTATCAGCTGAATTTTCATTTCGTCGCTTTCACTTTCTCCTCTTTTCACTCTTACGTGCCAGGACGCATAGTTCCAGGGCTAATGAACAGGAAGTTTGTCACGTTGCTCGCATTCCAGGCATCGCTTGTGTCTTCCAGGATGTAAGAATGTGTGTGTGTGTCTCTCGCGACAGTAACTCCCATTATTATCTTCTGTATAATTAAAAAAAATGATGTATGTATGTATGTATTTACGTTAATCTATATACAGAATAAACACGTGGACGGATTTCAACAAAAATTAGTACACACATTCTTCAGAACGCGAGCAACTGTACTGTGAGGGGCGAGAAACCCCTAGCATAAACGTGTAAAGAATTATAATTGAAAAAACGTGATTATGAAGTGTTAAATTACTGCTAAATTAATGGCTATTAACGAAAAAGAAGGACATTTAAAAGTTAATTACGACAATTTTAGTTTTCCCTTCAGCTAACTAAAGTTACTTTGAAAATAAAATGAAGTGTAAGGAAAATAGATTACAGCCATCCTTGTTTCCAGACAATACTTTAAAACACTTGCATTTGTGATCCAAAGCTTCTCATCAAGTCTATATCATAAAAAAATGGATGTATATTTGTATGTATGTATGTATTTAAGGTTAATCTATATGGAGAATTAAGCGCGTGGACAGATTGCAACAAAACCTGGTACGGATATTCTTAAAAACACGAGAAACGGTACTTGGGGGAGGTGGGGGTGAGAAACCCCTAGCATAAATAGGGAAATAATTATAATTGAAAAACTTGATAATTTTGTTTTAAATCACTGCGCGCCAAGAGACCGTGACGTCACGTCAGAGAGAGAGAAAGAGACGTTACTACGCGATGAACAAAGGAAATAGTTCCTTTTTTCGTGTCGAAATAAAGCAGAAATATTTTTAATTAAATAAAAAGTATAATTTTATCCAGCGATACTCCATGTAATGGTAATAAAAAACAATACTAAATACTTTACGATCCTTGAGGAAAAATGTAAGTTAATTTTCGCGCCATGTTTACTGACTCCAATATGGCGACTATTTGTTTACATTGTGAATCTAGCTAAGAATTTAATCTTTGTGTTATGTCTGAAGACTGACGGACAATTATATCCTGCAGTAGTCAAGGAGTATATTTAAGAAGAAATTCTGAGGTATGTTTGTTGTGACTGATGCAATAAAATCCAATGTATTTTACAGCTGTTGAATTAATACACTATTATCTGTGGAAAGTGTGTAGGGAACTAGGAACAGTTAGATTTAGGTTAAATCACTTCTTCACTAAAGGTTAACATAGTATTAAATACTTTTTCGGGTTTATATGGATAAGTACACGTGGCAACGCCGGGGCACCAAGGATACTAGTGGAATAATTTCAATGAAGCAGTTCAGACCTCGTCCATGTAACCTTTTAGGTGATTCACAAATGACGTCATAACGCCGTTAAGAGAGTAGTAATTTTGTGGTTGTGCTGAGCCTAGGTGTTGCGTTGAGAGGCGGGAATAAGACAGTCTTTTGAGTCCGAAGACCGCCTACGTGTACGGGCCTACTTAATTCAGTCTACTTTCTCGTCTGGGTGTGGAGACAATGAATTTTTTGTAACGGGACTTATTGTCTGAGGTCGACTGAAAGAGTAATTGCCGGTTTCTAGATTGTCCCCTCCTCCCCTCTGTAGACATACTTTTACTATCGCTGCGTTGTTAAATAGAGAATATAAATTTGAATCTTCTTCCTTTTAATATTTAATCGCTAGAAAAACCTTGAATCGGGTTGGGCACCCTATAAAGGAAATATTAGCTCTCTATTATGGCAGATATTAACGAGAAATGTACGATTATATCCGCTCGTTGACGTGGCGTCTTTTGATTGGTGGCTGGAGACTTCACAGTATTCGCATTATTTCCCCCCCCCCCTCCCTCGTATAAAACACTTTTTTCAGTGAGAGATCACCGCCGTTCAATAATCATAAAATAATTTTTTTTATAATAGCGTCTGTGTGACCGCCATTAAAACTAGTCTGCACTAATATCCATTAGAGCTGTTGTCTTCTAGATTCAATCAAAATAATTGAAATACAGGCGAAAAGGTTTAGTGAAGACAATACAAAAAAAATGTAGAATGTTATTTTGAGTTATGTCCACTGACTAGTGCAGTTGTGTCGCTCTAGGCCCTTCTTAGCACCTGAGGAAAGGGGACAAGGATCCCAGAAACGTTGTGTGGTATCTATATTATCACTTTTTTTGTCTGCACTGGCTATCTTCCTTTTTTTTAGGGTAACAGGCTACATGAGGGTAATCCACATAGTGGAAACTCCCCTTTAATAGCATAGGAAGGGATTTGAAAGGGGGGATGCGGAAGGGTAGAGGAAGGTAGCCAAGGGTTCCTTATTCATTATATCATTATTTACTTTAAAATAAAATCTATACAACTATGAGGAACAAAAGATTCCAATGAGAGATCGTCCAAATACAAACCAGGTCTATCGTTCTCTTAACATTCATTTCCAAGTGTGGTTTTTTTTTGTCGTTCTGTGCCATCAAATTTGTTTCCAAAGATTATGAATTTACACATACCACCTCATTATAGCACTTCATTTAATTTATAATGCAGTTTTAAAGCCAATTAGACCACAAGATTTTTATTGATTTAAGACGACGTTTCGGTACGCGTTTGTACCATCCTCAGGTCTTTCCTGTGCAAAAAAAATGTTCAAAATAAATTGTTTGTTAATTAATTTGCAAAGGAGAAGGTGTGGGCAGACGATATAAAGGCTGATCCACATAGTGGCCACTACCCTCTTATAGCATAGGAAAGGGAAAGGAAGGGGGGACGTGGAAAGGTAAGAGCAAGGTAGCCAAGGGTTAACTAGGGTCCCCGGGGCTATGGTTTAAGGATCCTACCCGGAAATTCAGATACAAGAATCCAGCATGTCCTCTACGACTGTCCAAAGCACGACAGGATTAGAAAGTCCACAACTGAGAAATTCACAACGGCATTAAACAACCTGCTAAAGATTAGTAACGAGACTGGCATTCAAGAGCTAATCTAAATGGTCAATGAATCTGAAACTAAGAATAAAATGTATATTAGGTAATATCAATTAATTGTAATAATTTCATGTGTATGGAAAGTCGCTTATGACTTTTATGTTGACGCGACTGTAAGCAATAAATTTTTTTTTAAAAAAAATAAAAATATTTGTCAGGGCTACCAACATTTGAATTTATTGATTTAGAAACGTCAAGAGTCCAGAGAAAAGGAAGTTCCAAGGACACAAACCAGCCAACCCGCAGGAGTGAAGATAATCACTTACTTCCTGCAACCTCATCACATCACATCGCAGGGGGTGCGTAAAAGTTTCCGTTAGAAACAATAAGGGATTGGAATGGATTGGCCTTGAGACCGAGGACGAAGCCTGTTCAAAAAAAATATATACACTAAGGCTTTGTGAGAGAGAGAAAAACTGTGACTGAAACGAATAATACAAATAAGTGAAGGGAGAGACTCACCGTTAAAACGGCGGTTCAAAAGTCCAATGAAGCAAAATAAAAATAAAACAGTAATGGAGTGAGAATAAAACTGTAGAAAACTAAATTAATATTCTCTCATTTTCAGCTACTGTGAAAGGAAATGTAATAAGAATATTGCATAAACGATGATCATAGAATAGATATATATTTTTTACTTGGCCTTTCTTAATGCAGTATAATAAATCTATCTGCCTTCTTTAGTCTGACGGGTTCATAAAATGGCAGCTCCTTGAGTAGTCAGATAAATTCTCGTCGCCTTCTCCGTACTTGAGTCTGTCTGTGTGTGTGTGTGTGTGTGTGTGTGTGTGTGTGTGTGTGTGTGTCTGTGTGTGGCAGGAAAGGTTGTGTGGATACTACTGTAGTACTTTTCTCTCTCTCTCTCTCCCCCTAGAACACGAACGCCATTTGGTAGACGAAGCCGAATGACAGCAGCAGTGCAATGACCTGACATGACGTCATCCCTAGGGGGAGGGGGAACAGAGAGGGGGAGGGACACATCCGCGGCCATGACCAATTTTATTGAGTGTATTAATTAATAGTAATTGCCAAGGCGAGTCACCCAAGAAAAACATTCGTTTCGTTTTTGTTTGCTGTTGTTGTTGTCTCTTGTGAGGTTTAATAACGTAACTTGAGCAGAGACACACACACACACACACACTCACGCGTGTTGTATTGTAAACATTCCTCAACGCCTCGTCCAACATACATTAAGGGACCGTGGCGTGTCACAGGTCATTTTTTTAAAAGTAATCCTTCACACTGGCAAATAAGTCAATCACACTCGCCCATTTATCTTTTGCTTGTTGACAGTTCTTGATAGAGCCTTTCTCAGCTCCAGCTGGAGTAGAGTTGGCGTATTGTGTTACTCCGACATCCATCGTTTGTGTACCCGGGAGAGAGAGAGAGAAAAAAAAAAGCCGTGGGCTCTGTAAACACGAGCGCCACCAGAGTCCAAACAGCTGTCTGTCAGATTCCTCCCCGGCGCTGGATCCATTTCCTTACCTCTACGTCACACATAGGGAATATCCCGAATAAAATAACTACTCAACAGAATGCAGTCATTGTCTCTGTTGTAGAGAATGAATAAAGTCTTCTCAAGGCTTCGCGACGTTTCGACGACGTTCACCGCCGTCGTCTTCTAGCAGTAGTGTTAGTCCGGTGTTATCTGGCCTCTATTTATAGAGCAGCGTAGGTTACCCATCACCTCATTGTCATAACCCGCCATCAGGGGTGACTTGTAGCTACTCAGCGCTAGCGCGTGCCTCATCACGTCACCTCGTCTTTCCCGTCCCGTCCCGTCCCCGTTCTTATTACCTTAAAAGGCCTGATTCGTGACGAGGCGACATTCCAGCCGTTGATTTATAACCCAATTACATTAAAAACTCTGTCCAGTATTACTTAAATTTAATTACATGAAGGGAAAACGAACATTCTTTTCTGACGTTGTAGTTGAAACGGCTGTTATATTTACGCAGCTGTTGGGGGAATTGTTGAAGTTGAAATAACAATAATTCAATAAAGTCTATTTAACAGGCCTGCGAGGGCTATTCTCTCGCAGGCAGTACTTGCGAGGGATGTTCTCTCGCAAGTAGAACCTTGTAGGAGAGACACGAAGGGGCTAACTTTGGGGATGCCTTTTCCTCTCCGTATTTTAACTAAGGTTCCCACAAGCCGAGGCACCTCGGCCTGTTTTGAAAGGTGTATGTTCTGGGGTCACAGTCCTTGGGCATACGGTAAGAGTTGTTCGCTGTTCCCATTGGAACAGTCGGCCAGCTGCCTCCTAAACTGGTCGAGGTACGGAGAAGGGAATTCTGCGTTCCCATAGAAAACTCCGCTCCCGCTATCGGAAGGGCGTGGGACAAGTTCCCAATGCCCGACCTACCTGATGCAGGTTTTTCTAGGGTTTTCCCTGCATTACTTTTAGGCGAATGCCGGGTTGGATCCTTAAACCATAGCCCGAAGGCCCTAGTTAACCCTTGGCTACCTTCATCTACCCTTCCGCATCCCCCTTTCAGATACCTTCCTATGCTATTAAAGGGGAGTTGCTACCATGTGGTTTAGCTTCATGTAGCCTGTTACTCGAGAAAATAATAATAATAGAATTCTATTTAAATTATTGGTATCATTTTTTTCAATGTGGCCGAAGAAAAAATTGCTCCTAAAATTCAACAATTTCAGTCAAGAAACTGTAATAATATTTGCATTATTCATCTAATATTTATAAATTTTGCCGATCATAATTGTTTTTTTTAAAAAAAAAAATTATAATAAATATCATTGGACACAACTGCATAATTTTGGGCGTTAATTTTTCATGTTCATTAATTCGAGTGTTTTTTAAAGAAAGATTTGTTCGACCGATATAACACATCACTGCGATCTAAATAATAATTAATTTTGGACATGAAATTATGTTTATCTGAAATGTTAATTTTGTTTTTAAAATCTCCGATTATTTAAATTTAGTCAAAATTATTAAACGCAACAGAATGCAGTCTTTCTATGTTTTAGAGAATGAATAACGTCTTCTCGGGCTTCTAACCGTAGTAAACAATTGTATTCGCGACGTTTCGATGACGTTCACCGCCGTCGTATTCTAGCAGTACTGTTAGTCCGGTGGTATCTGGCCTCTATTTATAGAGCAGCGTAGGTTACCCATCACCTCATTGTCATAGCCCGCCATCAGGGGTGACTTGTAGCTACTCAGCGCTAGCGCGTGAATCATCACGTCACCTCGTCCCCCCGTCCTACCCGTGCTTATTACCTTAAAAGGCCTGATTCGTGATGAGGCGACATTCCAAATTAACATTTTAGATAAATTTATAGATTACGAATTTATAATTAAATAAAAATTTACACCACATGAAGAGGTTCCACAAAAAATGACGGATGTTTTATTTTTAATGTTTTAAATTTTTCATATTAAATTTCCGACTTATAGGCTTATTTTTTTTATTTGTTTAAGTTGGCGACAGTTCAAATTAAAAATACAATTGTAAGTGATAATTAAAATTTACCGAAATCAAAATAAGGTACCAGCATCTCTGGTTTCGTTTTTTTCTTCTTGTTTCTCCGTCTCATTTAAAAATGGAAATGACCACAATCACTCAACAATTAAATTGTTAACAGAACTACAGTCATACTATTCTATTTTTAATTCTTGTCTGTATTTTTAAATTCCAGAAACGTTGTACTATTATTATTAAGTAATACTCGTCTTCACCGTGTAGGAAATGTGACCAACAAACAACGTCGAAGATTAGTTTATCTCTTTTGCATTAATTATTTGTAGCTGACGTTGAAGAACGATAAGAAAACCAGAAGGACGAGTAAGATTGTCGCAATGGGTATTTGGAAGGAGAACAGGCCACGGTAGTGTTTTTTTTAATGTATAGACAGACAACATGAGGGTAATGCACATAGTGGCAACTCCCTTCTTATAGCATAGGAAAGGGAGTGAAACGGGAGATGCGGAAGGGTAGAGGAACGTAGCCAAGGGTTAACTAGGGCCCCCGGGCTATGGTTTAAGGATCCTACCTGGCATTCGCCTAAAGAATGAAGGGAAAACCCTAGAAAACCTGCATCAGGTAGGACGGGCATTGGGTACTTGTCCCACGCCCTTCCGATAGCGGGAGAGGAGTTTGCTGTGGGAACGCAGCATTCCCTTCTCTGTGCCTCGACCAGTCTTAGGAGGCAGCTGGCCGACTGTTGCAATAGGAACAGAAAACAACTCTTATCGTATGCCCAAGGCCTGCGACCCCGGAACATACACCTCTCAAAACAGGCCGAGGTGCCTCGGCTTGTGGGAACCTTAGTTCAAAAACGGAGAGGAAAAGGCATACCCAAAGGTAGCCTCTTCGTATCTCTCCTAAAAGGTTCTGCCTACGAGAGAAAATCCCTCGCAGGTTACCTGCGAGAGAATCCTCTCGCAGGCTTCTTCGTTGTGGAACAGAAAACATTTTTCAACAGGCTACATGAGGGTAATCCACATTGGGCAACTCCCCTTTAATAGCATAGGAAGGGATTAGAAAGGGGGGATGCGGAAGGGTAGAGGAAGGTAGCCAAGGGTTAACTAGGGCCCCCGGGCTATGGTTTAAGGATCCTACCCGGCATTCGCCTAAAGAAATGCAGGGAAAACCCTAGAAAACCTGCATCGGGTAGGTCGGGCATTGGGTACTTGTCCCACGCCCTTCCGATAGCGGGAGAGGAGTTTCCGTGAGAGCTGTTCTCCTTTGGGGTTGCTGTTGAACTAAGGTTCCCCACAGACAGTTTTGAGTGATGTATGTCTCGGGGTCGCAGACTCGTGGGCATACGGAAAAGGTTGTCCGCTGTTGGAACAGTCGGCCAACTGTCTCGTAAAGTGGTTGAGGCACGGATAAGCGAATGCTGCGCCCCCTCAGAAAACCCCTCTCCCGCCATAGGAAAGACGTGGGACAAGTATCAAATGCCGGACCTACCTGATGCAGGTTTTTCTTGGGTTTTCCCAGCATCACTTTTAGGCGAAAGCCGGGTAGGATCCTTAAAAAACTACAGCTCGGGGCCCTAGTTAACCCTTGGCTTCCTTCCTCTACCCTTCCGCATCCTCCCTTCCTATATATATTTATTCATATAATAGATAAGGGGCAGTTACTCGAGTACTTAATGTTTTTTATAAAGATGTCCATAGTCATAATACGAGGGGGTAGGGAAGTTTTCTTTTTATTGAGCATTTGAACCTAAGAAGTACTAAAAACTTGATGTTTAATAGGGGGTTTAGGCATACGGTAAGAATTGTCCGCTATTCCCATTGGAATAGTCGGCCAGCTGCCTCCTAAACTGGTCGAGGCACGGAGAAGGGAATGCTGCGTCCCCACAGCAAACCCCTCTCCCGCCATCCAGGGAAGGGCTTGGGACACGTACCCAATGCCCGACCTACCTGATGCAGGTTTTTCTAGGGTTTTCCCTGCATTTCTATAGGTGAATGCTGGGTAGGATCCTTAAACCATAGCCCGGGGGCCCTAGTTAACCCTTGGCTACTTTCTACCCTTCCGCATCTGCCCCTTTCAAATCCCTTCCTATGCTATTAAAGGGGAGTTGCTCAATGTGGATCACCCTCATGTAGCCTGTTGCCCTAATATATATATATATATATATATATATATATATATATATATATATATATATATATAGGTATATTATAATTAGCTTTATTATTAATTGTCCAAATATATAAAATTCTTAAAGAGATATACATTAAAATTTATAAGATGCTTATGGATCCTTAAACCATAGCCCCGGGGCCTTAGTTAACCCTTAGCTACCTTCCTCTAGTCTTCCGCATCCCCCCTTTTCAAATTCCTTCCTATGCTATTAAAGGGGAGTTGCCACCATGTGGATTACCTTCATGTAGCCTGTTACTCTAAAAAAAATAATATAAATAAATTCGTGCCATTATTATTTTTTATTTTCCCTTTTAAATTAAGTTTCTTATGTGTATCTTTTGTGGACAAATCTTCAGGACAAATATCGACATTGTGTAATTTATTTGTTTATATATTTGCTTTTCAAACTGCCACTGCAGCAAATAAGATACGTACACACACACATCCTATTAATAACTGTCTCTTTAGGAATATCGTCCGTACTCCTTCGTGTGGTATTTAACAGACCCTGAATGCAACGTAATCGATAGGTCGAAAACGACTCTATCGAAAACTTGTTTATATTCCGTGGATGGGAACACTCGAGCGAATTTTTATTTATGTGAGGGAGGGGGGGTGGGGGTAGCATAATGAAAGGTTGTACAGGGTGAGTTTAGCGACCGATGGAGACGAGCCTCCGAGTCTAGTGGACGGCAAATCCTCCTAAAATAAAGCGCGAGCGTGTCACTGGGACGTTCTAGGCGCGTGCTCTGTCTATTTCCTCACCGGCCGAGCAGTTTATTCGTCGATGACGCAGCGGTGAAAGTAAAGCAGACGAATGTGCGAATTCTCCTCCGCATCCAGGCGACGGTAATAAAAACCACGCTCGCCTCTAAAAAGATTCAGATGAGCTGCTCGCTTTACATCTCTTTGTGTGTGTGTGTGTGTGTGTTTGTTGCAGCGAGCTATTTTTAACGAGGTTCTAACAGCTCCTTTGACCTCCGTGAAAAGCTCCGGTAATGACCACTCCTCGCCGTGGCTGACGTCACGCTGCAGGGTGACACTTTGCGTGGGAGGATCCATTAGATCCGCGGTCGCGGGAGAAACGCCGCCCGCTCGATCTCCATTTTCGTCGACCTCATCAGTCTCGACGCTTCAAAACATCAGGTTCGAAGGGGGGGTTGACAAACGCTTCCACATTGAGTCGCCTGTAAATATATTTCCGAGTGGCTTTCAATTATTATTCTACGTTCAGGTGGTTGGGTGATGAATAGAAGGGGTGGAAAGGGCGGAGCTCAGATTTTTCACTTTCAGGTCACTTGATGGGCCGATTGTGGATTCTGATTTAATACCCGGAAGGGGTGAGACAAAAAACCACCCTTTACTCCGCTTTGATAACATAAACTTCAAGTTAGATTCTCCCAAAACCTCGAATAAACTTAAAACTCATCACTGTGTTGATGGTTTTATTTTTTCAAAACCAACTTCATTTGTAAAATAAATCATGGAAGTCTTCGAAACTCACGTGAAGGGAGTATCACAGAGTTAAAGAACGTTTCCTATAAAAAATATTTCCTGGCAGAAGCGGCAACAAAAATAATCCTCCCTCATTCCTCCTCACACAGTGTAAGTGAATTTTTTTTTGTGATGATTAAAAGTTTCATTAACTTTTAAATTCTATTAATTTTAGGTGTAATCTCCTAATACTTGTTAGTTTTCCATCCTAATTTGTTTCTAGCCGGGTCAAATAATTATAAAATCTATTCAATAAAAAAAGGATGTATATTTGTATGTATGTATGTATGTAGTCACGTTAATCTCTATACAGATTTAAACGCGTCGACAGATTGCTACAAAAATTGGTACACACATTCTTACAAAAACGAGAAACGTTACTGTGGGGGTGAGAAACCCCTAGCATAAAGGTGGAAAAAATTATAAATAAAAAAAGACGAGATAATTTTGTTTTCATTCCTGCGCGTCAAGAGACCGTGACGTCACGCTAGGGAGAGAGAGAGAGACGTTACTACGCAACGAACAAAGGAAATAGTTCCTTTTCCCGTAATGAAATCAAGCAGAAATACTTTCATTTAATAAAAAGTATAATTTTATCCAGCGATACTCCATCGAATGATAATAAAAAACAATACGAAATACTTTACGATCCTTGCAGGGAAATGTAAGTTAATTTCCGCGCCATATTAGTGACTCCAATATGGCGACTATTTGTTTACATTGTGAATCCAGCTAAGAATTTAATCTTTGGTAATGTCTGAAGACTGAGGGACAATTATATCCTGCAGTGCTCAAGGAGTATATTTAAGAAGAAATCCTGAGGTATGTTTGTTGCGACTGATGCAGTAAAAGTCAATGTATTTTACAGCTGTTGAATTAATGCACTATTATCTGTGGAAAGTGTGTACGGAACTAGGAACAGTTAGATTTAGGTTAAATCACTTCTTCACGAAAGATTAATATAGGATTAAATACGTTTTCTGGGTTTATATAAATAAGTGCACGTGGCAACGCCGCGGCACGCAGCGAGTCTTCTGTATAATAAAAAAGGATGTATATTTGTATGTATGTATTTACGTTAATTTCTGTATACAGATTTAAACGCGTGGACAGATTGCAAAAAAAAAATTGGTACATAACTTCTTCAAAACACAAGAAACGGTAGTGAGGGGGTGAGAAACCCCTACTATAAATCTGGTAAGAATTATAATTGAAAAACGTATTAATTTTGTGTTTAATCATTGCGCGGCAAGAGACTGTGACGTCACGCGAGAGAGAGAGAGAGAGAGACGTTACTACGCGACGAACTTAGGAAATAGTTCCTTTTCCCGTAACGAAACGAAGCAGAAATATTTTCATTGAACGAAAAGCATAATATTTTAGGGACCATTATTTTTACACCCAGCCAGGCTTTTAGACGCCCGACCGAGACGTGAAGTTGTTGTTGCCCACTCGACGCGTGTCCGGAAATTAATTTTAACCCAATAGTTTGTGTTCGGCGGCACGTACGAGGTCGTGAGGAGAGTCGACGTCAGTAATATATTACATATGTGCGGTAGCTTCTATATAAAGGAGTGATCTGACCAAACACCATGTACAAATGTGGATTCTTCAAGGTTCACTCGACGGTCACGAGGTCCGTCAACACTCGTAAAATTAACTGGCCGAGTCATACACGCATTATTCACTCACTCTGCATGTAAGTCTCGCTGACGTTACTTCATACACTCTAAAAGATAATAATGTGAAGACTTTATCGCCCGCAGACCGAAGTATTCGTGCAGACGTGAAAATTCATGTTCCATGTAGCAAACTGTTGTCGGTTGAAGGAAGCCTGCGAGAGAATTCTCTCGCAGGTGAACCTTCCCTGAGAGCTCTGGCGGAGGCTAGCTTTGGGGATGCCTTCACATCTCTCTAGTTATTTGAAATAAGGTTCCCACAAGCCGAGGCACCTCTGCCTGTTTTGAAACGTGTATGTTCTGGGGTCACAGACCTTGGGCATACGGTAAGAGTTGTTCTCTGTTCCCATTGGAACAGTCGGTTAGCTGCCTCCTAAACTGGTCGAGGCACGGAGAAGGGAATGCTGCGTCCCCACAGAAAACCCCTCTCCCGCCATCCAGGGAAGGGCGTGGGACAAGTACCCAATGCCCGACCTACCTGATGCAGGTTTTTCTAGAGTTTGTCCTGCATTTCTTTAGGCGAATGCCGGGTAGGATCCTTAAACCGAAGCCCGGGGGCCCTAGTTAACCCTTGGCTACCTTCCTCTACCCTTCCGCATCCCCCCTTTCAAACCCCTTCCTATGCTATTAAAGGGGAGTTGCCACCATGTGGATACCCTCATGTAGCCTGTTGCCCTTAAAAAAATCATTAGGATGTACCAGACTGTTGTGAGGCAAAATATGGAAGCAACATGGTTTGTGAGAGTAAAGAACATTTATTTTTGTGTGTGTCAATAATTACATACGATTTTCCGTCGCCATATTACTTGGGTAATAATCATAAAATTTGTCGCTCCTGCGCTGTAGGTGTAACCGGCCGGTCCGTAAGAACCACGAAATGTAATTCCGAATGAAGACAATTTAATATCTTCGCCTTGTCAGAACAATCTTTTATAACAAATCATAGACTAGCACTGCAATAAAGAATTTTGTTTACGACGGAAAAATTATTTTGGGGGCTCGCAATAATTATAAAATAATTTTATCAAAGATTCAGGGATCATCCTGTAACTTCTACTTTTACTGTCACTATAACCCAATGTGAGTTTTGGTCTTATTAAAATTTTCTTCCATTCCGCCCTCTCATGTGTCAGTCTCCGCCATCCTCTTACTTTCATGGTTTGTATATCCTTCTCGATGTCATCTACCCATCTTGTCCGGGGTCTCCCCCTTTTCCTCCTCCCGACTGGCTTCCAGTCTATAATCCGTCTAGGTTGTTCTGCTTTCATCCATCCTAAGTACGTGTGTCTCCATCCAGGCCAACCTTCTGCTCTTGATAAACCTACCAATGTCCTCGTTGTTGATGAGCTGCTCTAGTTCTCCATTCTCCATCCTTACACCCAGGTCCGTACATCCTTCTCAGTATCTTGCGT
Source organism: Zhengitettix transpicula (assembly GCA_037074705.1). NCBI lineage: Eukaryota > Metazoa > Arthropoda > Insecta > Orthoptera > Tetrigidae > Zhengitettix > Zhengitettix transpicula. The sequence continues at coordinate 22,649,934 of CM073591.1, read as the reverse complement.
TCAAATATTCTGAGTAAGTGGTTATCATTGTTATTAAGGGTCCACGTTTCACAACCCTACATCACTACAGGTCCTTATAAGTGTTTGTAAATTTTTAACTTCAATTCCCTATTTAACATCTTGGATTTCATTAATTTTCCATACATGTAGTAAGTTCTCTTACCATTGATGATACGATCATCCTGTAACTGCAATCTGTATTACTGCACGAGGAGTAAACAGGATAATTGCTGTGAAGTTGGCGACATTGCAAAATCGACCGTAATTGGGGCAACTTTTGAAGCTCAATTGCCTACATATATGTGAACAAACTTGGAAAACAGAGTTCGTGAGGAAACCGGTGGAAAACGCCGTCAGTTACCTCATATATTCGAATACTTCAAAAGACTTACTGCCACGATCTGGTCTCTCGCAGGCGAACCTTCCCATAGAGATCTGGAGGAGGCTGCCTTTCGGGATGTCTTCTCCTCTCTCTGCTGTTTTTAAACTAACGTTCCCACATGTCGAGACCCCTCGCACTGTTCTGTATGTTCTGGGGGCAACATACCTTAGGCATGCGGTAAGAGTTGTTCTCTGTTCCCATTGGAACAGTCGGCCAGCTGCGTCCTAAACTGGTCGAGGCACGAAGAAGGGAATGGTGCGTCCCCACGTCAAACCCGTTACCCGCCATCGGAAAGAACATGCGACAATTACCAAATGCCCGACCTACCTGATGCAGGTTTTTCTAGGGTTTCCCTGCATCACTTTCAGGCGAATTACCGGGTTGGATCTTTAAACCACAGCCCGGCCTAAACTGGTCGAGACACGGAGAAGGAAATGCTACGTCCCCACAGCAAACTCCTGTCCCGCTATGGGAATGGCGTGGGACAAGTACCCGATGCAGGTTTTTCTAGGGTTTTCCCCTGCATTTCTTTAGGCGAATGCCGGGTAGGATCCTCAAAATATAGCCCGGGGGCCCCTAGTTAACCCTTGGCTACCTTCCTCTACCCTTCCGCATCCCCCCTTTTCAAATCCCTTCCTATGCTATTAAAGGGGAGTTGCCACTACGTGGATTACCCTCATGTAGCCTGGCTACACCTTCTTTCTCGAAGTAAGTTATATTGTGTCCCAGTTTGTTGAAAAAAAAAATTTTTTAAGAGACTGTCAGGAAAAATAAGTAACAAAATTAACCTCACAACCGGGAAAATTCCTATTAAGAGAAATCCTCCGGTTACAAGGAATTAGCGGCCCCATCTCGCGATTCAATCAGTGACTCGTAACAAAATTTTATTTTGTTTCGGTCTATATGTTTGACCTTTTGTGAAGATGGCGCTAGTTACTGGTAAAGTTCACCGCAGCTCGGCGTCCGGGGGGGACGGGGGGGGATTTTTTTTTGTCGTTGAGGGTCGATTAATTCTGGGTCCCACCCTCACATTCCACACTGGCTGGGGAGTTAACCTTTTAGTTCTATATGTTTCTTTTTATTTTCTCCCTTTACATTTCTTTTCTGTTTCGCAGAGAGTTGTGTTATTTATAATATAGGTTAGAGCCATTACAGCTGCGTCACACGGCGATGACTCACATTCTCCAAACATGTTCAATTAAAACCATTCACTTGATTGGGAAAAATGCTAAGATTATAGACAGTTACAGTATTACATCTCAAAGTTTCATGAATAAGAAAGATAGCAAAAGACAGACAAAATAGGTGATAATATAAATACCACACAGCGTTTCTGGGGTCCTTGTTCCCTTTCCCTAGAGATACGCCTTACAATGAGTGTTGTCAAATGATCAGTGCAGATTATATATATATATATATATTGTAATAATTAACTATAATATGAATGTGGCGTTTTTAAATGAAAAGAACTATAACGTGAAAACTATTAAACAAGATTTATTAACCATTTTAAAACAAGTATAAAATACACAAAATATTTGGGATCTCAGGGTCTTGAACTGGGTTTGATAAATGGCAGAATTTATATAATCAAAATTACATTTACCTTTTATGGAAATCAATGCGTCTGAACATAGACGAAATTTGTTGCGGAAGAAATAATACTAGAGATTGAATTTAAACAATTTTAATTTTATCAAGAATTAAGGATCTCATTTTATCGATAATTAAATAATTAAAGAACGATCTGACTTTTATCTTTTAAACACGGTTTACAAATGATTTTAAAGTTTTTCTCTACTTACGGCCGCCCAGGTCTCATTTTTAGCTTTTCGTGCACAATTTTGGGGACATCACTGATTCTAAGTTCTCACAGACTCTAATTGGCGTTGTTTGTTAGTTGGTTTAACACAAATTGGTTGGTCCTCGATGCTTTACTGCAACCTGGATTTGTAGATCTCGTGAATTTAGTTGAAAATGGACTTCATTGGTTTGTCTATGGCCAGCATGATGAATCTACGTTCGACCACCGAATACACACAAGTTGCTCTGCCTCCTTCCCGACTGAATGTTGCTTTACTCTTTAATATTTGAAAGCATGTTTGTGACTGGACCACATTCTTTCGTTCTGACTGCCGACTGTAAAACTTTTCGTCTGGTCTGTTCGCTGTCTGCTGCCCGACTGTACTGTTCAAATTTTCATGACTTGCAATTTTACTCTTTTCTCCTCGCTGTCTACTGCCCGACTGTACATTTCCTGACTGTTCGTTCGTCTCGTAAATTTTGAGCGCGTAAAAACCCTCTTGACCGATCAACAATGCTTTCTTTGCCTTGCCGGTTTGTTGCGGCGTCCGCTCTATATCCACTAATAATGAGTCCTCTACAATTCAACTTTTCAATTAGAACAATGCCTTAATTACCAATTACTACATTATATATATTGTAATAATCAAATAATGAGGCGTTAATTATTGAATTTGATTTTAAATTTTTTTAAAGAGTTTACCTCACGTTAAGCGTCAAAATGTAATAATTAAATGGAAGGCTTTTATTAAATGAAAAGATCGAAATTAACAAACAAAATATTTATTTTATTTTGTGGCAAGAACTCACAAACAATTACAATTTAAAATATTAATTTCCCAGGGTCTTCACTGGGTTTGATAATGGACACAACAATTTGATTTAAAAATCTTATTAACAGACAAATCACATTTACCTTAACAATACGTCGATAGAAATAAACTAAAAAGAAAATAAATTAACTTGACAATTAAAATAGAACGAAATGTGATTTTATCCTTTAATTACGATTACAATTAATCATTAGTTTAGGTTGTGTTACTTACATCTGTCCAGCTGGTACCAGCATTCTTTTTCGTTTCGGAAGTTCACTGTTGTAAAATTATTACACTGACTCTAAATATCCACTCACAGATTTTACACTATTGAAGTCAACCTTGATAGGCTCCCAGGAACTCGGATGATCCTCCTGAATGTCAGCTATCTGATGTCTGCTCGCCTTATATGAATCCTATGATTCGTAGATTTGTTAGTCTTTTACCGCTTTGGACTTAAACTGCTCGTTTCCTTCCCTGGCTGGCTATAGACGTAAACTCTCTTAGACTCTCCTGGCTGGCTATAGACGTAAACTCTTAGACTTTCCTGGCTGGCTGTATACGTAAAATCTGCTCGCTTCCTTCCCTGGCTGGCTATAGACGTAAACTCTCTTAGACTCTCCTGGCTGGCTATAGACGTAAACTCTTAGACTTTCCTGGCTGGCTGTATACGTAAAATCTGCTCGCTTCCTTCCCTGGCTGGCTATAGACGTAAACTCTCTTAGACTCTCCTGGCTGGCTATAGACGTAAACTCTCTTAGACTCTCCTGGCTGGCTTTAGACGTAAACTCTCTTAGACTCTCCTGGCTGGCTATAGACGTAAACTCTTAGACTTTCCTGGCTGGCTGTATACGTAAAATCTGCTCGCTTCCTTCCCTGGCTGGCTATAGACGTAAACTCTCTTAGACTCTCCTGGCTGGCTATAGACGTAAACTCTTAGACTTTCCTGGCTGGCTGTATACGTAAAATCTGCTCGCTTCCTTCCCTGGCTGGCTATAGACGTAAACTCTCTTAGACTCTCCTGGCTGGCTATAGACGTAAACTCTCTTAGACTCTCCTGGCTGGCTATAGACGTAAACTCTCTTAGACTCTCCTGGCTGGCTTTAGACGTAAACTCTCTTAGACTCTCCTGGCTGGCTATAGACGTAAACTCTTAGACTTTCCTGGCTGGCTGTATACGTAAAATCTGCTCGCTTCCTTCCCTGGCTGGCTATAGACGTAAACTCTCTTAGACTCTCCTGGCTGGCTTTAGACGTAAACTCTCTTAGACTCTCCTGGCTGGCTATAGACGTAAACTCTTAGACTTTCCTGGCTGGCTGTATACGTAAAATCTGCTCGCTTCCTTCCCTGGCTGGCTATAGACGTAAACTCTCTTAGACTCTCCTGGCTGGCTATAGACGTAAACTCTCTTAGACTCTCCTGGCTGGCTATAGACGTAAACTCTCTTAGACTCTCCTGGCTGGCTTTAGACGTAAACTCTCTTAGACTCTCCTGGCTGGCTATAGACGTAAACTCTTAGACTTTCCTGGCTGGCTGTATACGTAAAATCTGCTCGCTTCCTTCCCTGGCTGGCTATAGACGTAAACTCTCTTAGACTCTCCTGGCTGGCTATAGACGTAAACTCTCTTAGACTCTCCTGGCTGGCTTTAGACGTAAACTCTCTTAGACTCTCCTGGCTGGCTATAGACGTAAACTCTTAGACTTTCCTGGCTGGCTGTATACGTAAAATCTGCTCGCTTCCTTCCCTGGCTGGCTATAGACGTAAACTCTCTTAGACTCTCCTGGCTGGCTATAGACGTAAACTCTCTTAGACTCTCCTGGCTGGCTTTAGACGTAAACTCTCTTAGACTCTCCTGGCTGGCTATAGACGTAAACTCTTAGACTTTCCTGGCTGGCTGTATACGTAAAATCTGCTCGCTTCCTTCCCTGGCTGGCTATAGACGTAAACTCTCTTAGACTCTCCTGGCTGGCTATAGACGTAAACTCTCTTAGACTCTCCTGGCTGGCTTTAGACGTAAACTCTCTTAGACTCTCCTGGCTGGCTATAGACGTAAACTCTTAGACTTTCCTGGCTGGCTGTATACGTAAAATCTGCTCGCTTCCTTCCCTGGCTGGCTATAGACGTAAACTCTCTTAGACTCTCCTGGCTGGCTATAGACGTAAACTCTCTTAGACTCTCCTGGCTGGCTTTAGACGTAAACTCTCTTAGACTCTCCTGGCTGGCTATAGACGTAAACTCTTAGACTTTCCTGGCTGGCTGTATACGTAAAATCTGCTCGCTTCCTTCCCTGGCTGGCTATAGACGTAAACTCTCTTAGACTCTCCTGGCTGGCTATAGACGTAAACTCTCTTAGACTCTCCTGGCTGGCTTTAGACGTAAACTCTCTTAGACTCTCCTGGCTGGCTATAGACGTAAACTCTTAGACTTTCCTGGCTGGCTGTATACGTAAAATCTGCTCGCTTCCTTCCCTGGCTGGCTATAGACGTAAACTCTCTTAGACTCTCCTGGCTGGCTATAGACGTAAACTCTTAGACTTTCCTGGCTGGCTGTATACGTAAAATCTGCTCGCTTCCTTCCCTGGCTGGCTATAGACGTAAACTCTCTTAGACTCTCCTGGCTGGCTATAGACGTAAACTCTCTTAGACTCTCCTGGCTGGCTTTAGACGTAAACTCTCTTAGACTCTCCTGGCTGGCTATAGACGTAAACTCTTAGACTTTCCTGGCTGGCTGTATACGTAAAATCTGCTCGCTTCCTTCCCTGGCTGGCTATAGACGTAAACTCTCTTAGACTCTCCTGGCTGGCTATAGACGTAAACTCTTAGACTTTCCTGGCTGGCTGTATACGTAAAATCTGCTCGCTTCCTTCCCTGGCTGGCTATAGACGTAAACTCTCTTAGACTCTCCTGGCTGGCTATAGACGTAAACTCTCTTAGACTCTCCTGGCTGGCTTTAGACGTAAACTCTCTTACACTCTCCTGGCTGGCTATAGACGTAAACTCTTAGACTTTCCTGGCTGGCTGTATACGTAAAATCTGCTCGCTTCCTTCCCTGGCTGCTACAGACGTAAACTGGTGACTTCCTTTCCTCGCTGAACTTTGTATAATAATACATTAAACAACGGCTAGTCTCTGCTCTCTAAAATCATTTAATCTGTCCTCTGAAATGTCCCGTTACCACCTGAACTATCGTAGTCTCGAGTTTAGCGCGCATACGCCATTTTGACTTTCCGAAATAGTAACAGAGCCCGGCTACATTGTTGTTTTGGAAACTCCTGCCGCTACAATGGCTTTCTCAAACAATTTAAATTTTATGTCCAAACAATTAATGTCCTAATTAATTGGCATTACAAAATTTGGAACACGATTTAGCGGTTTTTAAGGCGTTCCAGTTATTGTGATTTTATTAAATAAATTATATTGCACATGTGAAATCTTATTAATATATATAAATAAAGTAAGAATAATATTGAGCAATAAAGACAGTCAAAATTATTTGGCAGTAGTAGGAAACATTAAAAATCCTAAGTTTAATTCGAAGATGAAAGTTTGTAATAAAAGAGACTAAAATACCACCAAAGAAGTTCTGTGAAAAACAGGCAAGGATATCGATATTTATTTTTTCTCAGAGAATTTAATACAAGTCAACGTAACCTATAATAATTTCCACTATTATCCTTGGTGGCCGGTCTTTAAAGTATTTAATTCTATATTAGTCTTTAGTGAAGAAGTGATTTAACCTGAATCTACCTGTTCCTAGTTCCGTACACACTTTCCACAGATAATAGTGCATTAATTCAACAGCTGTAAAATACATTGAATTTTACTGCATCAGTCCCAACAAACATACCTCAGAATTTCTTCTTAAATATACTCCTTGAGTACTGCAGGATATAATTGTCCCTCAGTCTTCAGACATTACCAAAGATTAAATTCTTAGCTAGATTCACGATGTAAACAAATAGTCGCCATATTGGAGTCACTAAACATGGCGCACGGAAATTAACTTACTTTTCCCGCAAGGATCGTAAAGTATTTAGTACTGTTTTTTATTATCATTCAATGGGGTATCGCTGGATAAAATTATACTTTTTATTCCATGAAAATATTTCTGGTTTATTTCATTACGGAAAAAGGAACTATTTCTTTTGTCCGTCGCGTAGTAACGTCTCTCTCTCTCTCTCTCTCTCTCTGGCGTGACGTCACGGTCTCTTGAGGCGGAAGAATTTAACACAAAATTATCAGGATCGTAAAGTATTTAGTACTGTTTTTATTATCATTCAATGGAGTATCGCTGGATAAAATTATACTTTTTATTCAATGAAAATATTTCTGGTTTATTTCATTACGGAAAAAGGAACTATTTCCTTTGTCCGTCGCGTAGTAACGTCTCTCTCTCTCTCTGTGGCGTGACGTCACGGTCTCTTGAGGCGGAGGAATTTAACACAAAATTATCACGTTTTTCAATTATAATTCCTTCCACATTTATGCTAGGGGTTTCTCATCCCCACAGTAGTGTTTCTCATGTTTGTAAGAATATCTGTACCAATTCTTGTTGCAGTCTGCCCACGCGTTTAAATCTGTATAGAGATTAACGTGAATACATACATACATACAAATATACATCCTTTGTTATTATATAGATAGTAGCGCCAAATATTTTGTATTTATAGAGGAAAAGAGAAAAACTATGAATCGGAGTCCTCAGAATTTTTTACCAAGCATTTCATTCCATTCTAAAAAAAAATGGCGATTTATGTTCTTCTTCTTCTTCTCCGTATTTGACCCATAATCTTAAAACGAAAATAACTGTAACGTTCCATCTATTAAATGAATGCACAGTTAGTTGTTCCTGATGGCGCAGGAACGAGACTGTACCGACGTTCTCTCGTGCTAAACCGGGGATCGTCGCCTTCAACTTCAGAAGAAGCGGCATTGCATTTCTTTCTTCTTTTATTTGCGGCGATTGCGTGCCGCTTCAACAATTATTGCTGAGTCCGTCAAGTAGCCTTGGCACGAACCAGCGGTCATAGAGAATCTTGGCCGTAGTGTGGAAAGCGGACGGAGGCTTGTCGTGAAGCCAGAAATGGGGGCGTGTCGCGACTATGAGATCAGCGTCCGTGATGGAGCGGAAACCGTGCCCAATCGCACGTGTAAACCCAGAAGCCTGCCTCTGCGGAGACTCACTGGAGTTGTTCACCCGAAGGCGAAGAAATTATCTCATTTAAGTAATTAGAAAAACATTACAAAAATTAATTCGTTATAATTGATTCATTTTTGATTATATCCCAAATCTTCTTTCAGCTCGACTCACTTTTTCGACCAGTGTTTACTCAACATTTTCAAGACACCCACAGTTAATCTTTTGGATATTCCCAAATATAAAGGGGTTTTTTTTAGCACTAACCTCCCCGTTCCTTCCAAATTTTTCCCGATGAGCCATTATTTTAAAACAGGTATTAGAAAATAAACCAAGGTGACTAGATCTAGGGAAAGCCGCAACAGTTCTTCAATTTTCGCCATCAAAAAATGTATCTATATAATAAAAAAGGATGTATATTTGTATGTATGTATGTATTCACGTTAATCTCTATACAGATTTAAATGCGGGGACAGATTGCAACAAGAATTGGTACAGATATTCTTAAAAACATGAGAAACACTACTGTGGGGGTGAGAAACCCCTAGCATAAAGGTGGAAACAATTATAATTGGAAAACGTGATAATTTTGTGTTAAATTCCTCCGCCTCAAGAGACCGTGACGTCACGCCAGAGAGAGAGAGAGAGAGAGAGAGACGTTACTACGCGACGGACAAAGGAAATAGTTCCTTTTCCGTAATGAAATAAAGCAGAAATATTTTTATTGAATAAAAAGTATAATTTTATCCAGCGATACTCCATCCAATGATGATAAAAAAAATTACCAAATACTTTACGATCCTTGTGGGAAATATAAGTTAATTTCCGTGCGCCATTTTAGTGACTCCAATATGGCGACTATTTGTTTACATTGTGAATCTAGCTAAGAATTTAATCTCTGGTAATGTCTGAAGACTGAGGGACAATTATATCCTGCAGTACTCAAGGAGTATATTTAAAAAGAAATTCTGAGGTATGTTTGTTGCGACTGATGCAGTAAAATTCAGTGTATTTTACAGCTGTTGAATTAATGCACTATTATCTGTGGAAAGTGTGTACGGAACTAGGAACAGTTAGATGTAGATTAAATCACTTCTTCACTAAAGATTAACATAGAATTAAATACTTTTTCTGGGGTTACATAAATAAGTCCACGTGGCAACGCTGGGCACCAAGGATAGTATTTAGTAAATTAATGCTTTCTATTGGCCGAATATGAACGTGTAGTGACGCGGACGTACGTTTCATCGGCCAATATGTATCAACTTCGAAAATTGTCAGGATTGTCCACACGGTTGTTTCTTCTCTACTGGGAGCGAACGCGGCATCCATCTTGCCGATATCTTTTTGATACAAACACACACACACACTTGAAAAGCCGTTGTATCATAGAATGTACTTGTGACTCTCTTTCTAAACAATTTGGGTCGTGCACAGGAATTATGGTCGGGGATAAACATTTAAATATGTATGTATTCGTCTGTATTTGAAATTTCTTTACAGTAGTGATATATTATTATTCTTTAAGTAGAAAAAAATTGATAAAGGAAAATAAAGTGAATGAAAAGCCAAGAAACAAGAAATATCGGAAAGAAAGAGGCAGGTCAATGAGTTGATGAGATTGATCGTCTAGAAGATCAGAAAGAAGATAAATATTGGAGTCAAATCTGGGGATATGGATGTCGCTAATTTTAATTATGACGACCCGGGCAACTTCGGAAAGCCCGATAGTTTAAGATAAAAAGAAGATGTAAAAAATATGGTGAAAATCGGCGAAAGTGAAATAATTCTATTTCATATATTTATTTAGATTAAAAAACCATATTATAAACATTAAAAGTGAAACGGTTGAACGTAATTATTACAAGACTAAGTACAATATATTTTCCTCCGGTACAAGAAAAGGCGTACTTAATATGTTGCTTTATTATTTCTATTATGCCGGTATTCCATTGTCTTGGAGTAGTGAAGTGAGAAAGAAAAGGTCAAAAAGGGAAAGAAAAGTAAAAGAAGAAAAGCAAAGAAACAAGAAAAACAAAAATAAAGAGTGAGGTCAAACAGATTATGTGACAGATCCACTAGAAGATCAGAAAAAAAGGTGTAGAGATGTACTCCAAGCGAAGAAGAAAAAGTAAAACGAGAGGCAGTGTGCAAAATACAAATTAGGTTAAAGAGATTACGTGAAAAAATCGTCAGGAAATTTAGAGACAGATCAGGGAGAGAACAACACTCGGACGCGGAACGTGAGAGTCCAAACACTCATTAGAAGAGTGGTCCTACTAAATACGGCCTGGTCCTAGAGTGACAGCTGGCCAAGTATATATGTAGTCTTTGTTTTCTACACTTTCTACGTATTTTTTCTGATCGCCTCTAGACGATCATCTCTTTGACTTGCCTCTTTCCTTCTGTTATTTATTGTTTCTGGGTTTCATTCCTTTTATTTTCCTGTTTCTTTCTCAATTTCTTCTTCTCCGAGACAATGGAATACCCGAATAATTTCAACAATAATTATTTCGATTATCCCGCTTAATTTCCTTGTTTGTGCGGCTTGCATTCGAATGATGTATAATGTCCAGCCATCAAATAAATTTCCCTTGAGGACCCTGAGGAAGCTGTCCTCATTTTTCGCACTAATTACGGGGAAGTAATTGGCGCATAAAGGGATATAGTCCCTCATAGACTCTAACTTATTCATAGAAAAAAATACAAATTAAGTTTTCTTTATTTTGGCTACATGAGGGTAATCCACATAGTGGCAACTCCCCTCTTATAGCATAGGAAGGGATCTGAAAGGGGGGATGCGGAAGGGTAGAGGAAGGTAGCCAAGGGTTAACTAGGACCCCCCGGGCTATAGTTTAAGGATCCTACCCAGCATTCGCCTAAAAGTAATTGAGGACAAACCCTATAAAAACCTGCATCAGGTAGGTCGGGCATTTGGTACTTGTCCAACGCCCTTCCCTGGATGGCCGGAGAGGAGTTAGCTGTGGGGTTGCAGCTTACCCCTCGCCATGCCTTGGCCAGTTTAGGAGGCAGCTGGCCGACTGTTCCAATGGGAACAGAAGACAACTCTTTCCGTATGCGAAAGGTCTGCGACACCGGAACATACACCTCTCAAAACAGGTCGAGGTGACTCGGCAAGTGGGAACCTTAGTTCAAAAAACCAAAGAGTTGTGAAGACATCCCCAAAGGTAGCCTCCTTCAGAGCTCTCTGGGAAGGTTCACCTGCGTGAGAATCCTCTCGCCGGCTTCCTTCACAAATTAAGTAAAAAAATTACAATTATTATTATTTTTTTTAGGTAACAGGCTACATGATGGTGATCCACGTTGGGCAACTCTCCTTTAATAGCATAGGAAGGGATTTGAAAGGGGGGATGCGGAAGGGTACAAAGTAGCCAAGGGTTACTAGGGCCCCCGGGCTATAGTTTAAGGATCCTACCCGGCATTTGCCTAAAAGTAATGCAGGACAAACCCTAGGAAAACCTGCATCAGGTAGGTCGGGCATTGGGTACTTGTCCCACGCCCTTCCGGTAGCGGGAGAGGGGTTAGATGTGGGGACGCAGCATTCCCTTCTCCGTGCCTCGACCAGTTTAGGAGGCAGCTGGCCGACTATTATATATACATACATATAATACATATATATATATAAAGCAAGAAGTAACCTTGAGATATGACTTTTTCTTTTTATTGTATGAAAATGGGTCGTTTTCCTAATGTGTCCTTTTCTAAGTCCGTGATGATGGCATCTTATTAAGTAATAAGTTTATAATATTTATTGATAATAATAAACACCTTGTAGACAGTCTCCGATTTATTTTTTAAAAAATTCATAAACCTTTCGACATTATGCAGTATAATCTTTCTGTAGATTGAAAGACAAATGGAGCACAGAAACTATATAGTATCTTAGGTAATTGTTACAGTTGTTAGGCCCGTATAACCACAAGGTCTACAGAATGTAGAATAATGACCGGGAAAAAAAATGTAATAAATCTGAGACAGTTAAGAAAGGTTTTTATTATTTACTAGCTGAGTGGCCGGCGTTGCCCGGGTGTTTATTCAAATTATCCCAGAGTAGGAATTGAATCGAAACTAACCTCGTGTTAAGCATTTCATTGAACCAGCATCAACAGCGCCAGCGTTCGGAACATTTCCCCCATTTACGTTCCCCTGCCCGACCTGACCCTTCGGCATCTATTTATTTGACGTCAAGACTTTATAAGGCTTCACTTATATGAAATTATGAAAAATTACATGATCATTGCTTCTGAATTGGAACATTTTTTGAGGTAATTAAACACAACCTTAACTTGAGGACTTCGTAATACACAGGATGAAATCAACAATTGCCAGAGGTAATTTATATGGATGACGTTAACCTAACCAGTCGTTTGAATCTATAATTTTTTATCTTCGAAACGACATACATTTTTCAATAACTCCTCATGCTTCGTTCCGAACAGTGGTACCAACAACCCTAAACTACCTAATTACTTAATTACACAACTACGGATTTCCCTTTCTGTTAATTCAACTACTAATATTTTTTTTACGGATCAACACTAGCTGTGTGCCTGGCGTTGCCCGGGTATTTATTTAAATTATCCCGGAGTAGGAATTGATTTGACATTTAATTTAACCAACATCAGTAGCGCCATTTACGTTCCCCTGCCCGACCTGACCCCCTCGGCATCTAACTTAAAATCAACCTCGACTATGACTGAAGGTATTTTAACAACTCGGGAATTCTCCTACTACATAACATACGACTGTCTACAAATAACGACGAATTAAAAATGTAAAAAAAAATCTTGCTAATTTAATAAAGTCTAAAACTACTCCTGGTACCTTAAAGGAGTAAAGAAATACAACCTTTAACTAACTAGAGACCAAAATATAGCTCGTAGTCTAAGAAAATAGAAAATTTACCTGGTAACATAGGGGAGGATCAAAACCATTCCGAAAAAACCTTTTCTCAACCGCGTCCACCTCCACGAAGAGGAACATAAAATTTCATTAATCGCCATTGTTAATGAGATAATTAAACACAGCGACTCCTATAACCGCGGAATCGACACTAGTATCGGTCTTTTTTGCATTACTTTTTATTTAAACCTCTTCCTTCACCCGTACGATAAGGGTGCTTCCTTCCCTTGCCTTTAGGAGTAGAAATTAGAAACTTAAAAATTCTGGGATTACACCATCAAGTTAAGCGACCACGACAACCTGTTTAATCGACGCTAATAATAGCCATTTAGGGATGTTTTTTAATTCAACCCCCCCCCCACACACACACACACCCCTAGAGGCAGTAGGTGTTTCTTAACCGCTCAGTATTTGTTCCTGGAACATTTACCCATTTACGTTTCCCTGCCCGACCTAACCCCTTGGGAACTAAATAAACCAGGATGAAGTCTGACTCGGGAGTTCTTCTTCTACATAAAATAAAAGTGTCAAAAAAATCACGACGAATTAAAACATTAAAAAATAATTGCTAACTTAAAAAAGTCTAGAAATTCCCCGGGTTCCTTTAATGGAGTAAATAAATAACTAAATAGAGACCAAAATATAGCTCGTACCCTAAGAAAATAAAAATAAAATTACCAGGTAGCTCCGTCCACCACCACGTGGTGGAACATATAATATCAATTATCACCACGGATAATGCGAGATTTAAACTCAGCAACATCCATAACTCCTGATTTGACACCAATATCGGTTGTTTCGGGTTTTTTTGTAACGTCCCTCCACCTCCTCCCTTATTGGGGTTGTAATTATAGACTTAAAAAACATCTGGATGGAAACATAGACCACGAAAAGTAATTAATCGACTCTAATATCGGCAGTTTTAGGATGTTTTTAAATTTCAATCCAGTTTACGCCTAGGGAGTTTCCTAACGCTTCGAAAACCCGACGGCGGACATTCATATATATATATATATATATATATATATATATATATAATAAACATTTTATTGAATTGTGTGTTTTTCAAGCCACAACCTTTTGCTTTACAGAAGGATAAATAAATACTACGTGACCTATTTTCGTACTAATAATTACGATTTTTCACTAAAATTATTAAAAAGAAAATATAGGAATCAGCACAGGATCAGTCGCAACAACCAAAGGCTATTTGGTCGACGGAAACAGAAATTTTATATGCTGGGTCTGAGGCGACGGGTTTTCTCACTTCTTATTCTTAATCTACTTCAACAGATCTTCAATTTATTTGTTACCTGAGGCTCACCCGCAGTCTTTGGCCTTTCCCCTTTAATAGCACTACAAAAAATAGAAACGGAGGGATGTTGAAGGGATCCCAAAGAAGACAAGGATCCTACATGGCGTTCACCTTAAACGTCATGCAGGAAACCACCCCTCTCTGCAGTGTTGCACCCTTAATTGAGACGTGTGTTTCCAGGCGTGCCGGACGCGGCGCACACTCTGAGGAGGGAACGGTCTGCCCGTAAGCGCGTGATGGCCGTCGCTGTGGTGGGCTGGCTGCTGGCTGTGGCCCTCGGGGTGTTGCTGCTGGTGCTGTACCTCACGCAGACCGCCGCCGCAGCGCACAGCGAACCCGATACCAAGGTGTTGCTGGCGTCGGGGACCACCACGGCGTCGCGGCTCCCTCAAGAGGACGGGGACGCCGGCGCAGTCGCCCCTTGGAGACTTCCCACGAGTCTCCATCCGACGCAGTACAAGTACGTTCACCTCTGACATGACTCAAGAAATGTTTTATTATTATTATTTAATAGCAATCAGAATCACATTTTTGATGGCTTAGAAAACATTTACATAATTTAATTCATTACTGTCCAATGATCGTCCCCCGGTTACCACGTTTTCAGGTCTGTTGATTCTGTGTTCCAGCAACGGTGGGTTCGCATGTGTCTCATTGCTCTCTCTTGAATTATATCTTTCATATATGGTATTAATGATGTAGGTTACTCCTCACAAACCAAGGAGCGTCAACCATGGCTCTGAGGACCCTCGACTGCGTTCATGACCGTATTGCATTTGCTCTCACACCCCCCTTAGGTCAATTTCGAAGGTCCAAATCGGTACGATGATGGCTTTGTATATAATTATTTTATTTTCCCAGAGACAGATTTGACGTTCTACCAATAATCAGCAAGTGTGGCTCTCGAAGGCGTATGTCCAACTTAGTTGATGCATTCCAAGATATTTCACATGTGCCGATGGTTGTTCGTGGTTACTTGAGGGCGTTGTTCTTTTCCGAAGAGTAAATGTTACCTGTACCGTACTTTGAGTGGTTAATTTTCGAGACAAGAAATAACGTAATGTTATATAAGAGTTCTTTGGCAATTTCTCAAATAACTGCCGCGGTATATTGTCCCGAAACACGATAATGCCAGGTCAGACTCGACTCAAACTTGGCACGTTGTTAGTTTCCCACGTCGCCTCCATTCCTCTGATCCTACCATCTCACATGTTGTAGTTTTAAGAACCTCCGCTTGCTTCTGTTACCCAAAACCATTGATTTCGTCACACGGTTCATGGACAATTTACCCAACCGAACGAAGGCTCGCCCTGTGTATGTGATCTCGGGGTTTCTAACCTGGTTTATAAACATTGTAGGTACACGACGTTTCGACAGCGGTCACTGCCATCATCTTCACTCGAAGAATTCAGTTGACAAAACTCAAAACCTTTGTTTCGTAGTTTTCTTAACACCTGTAGAAAGGAACAAGGTTTCTTCTGACTGTATTTTGCTATTTTTCTAATTATTAATTTTCTAAACAGCCTTAACATTTTCATTTCACTATTTACGACTTCCAAGTCACTGTTTCCCCGTCTTTTTTTTTTAATTTTGAGACTTCCGTCATTTGTGTCACTTTGATGGTTTTATCATTATTCTCTCTGGATTTCCCTTTAACAGGGGAATTATTTTACTGTGTTGAGTGTTTCATATCTTTTTATATTTCTACATAATTTCGTTTTTTGAGTTTTGTCGACTGACGAGTGCAGTTGTGTCGCTCTAGGCTCTTTATAGCATCACCTGACGAAAGGGACAAGGATCCCAGAAACGTTGTGTGGTATTTATATTTCCCTTTTTGTCGGAATTGGCTATCTTCCTTATAGTTTAGTTTTGTTGTTATTTTTCGCAGGATCTGGCTGAAGCCGCATCTCGATCCAGCAGCTAATTGGTCCATTGAAGGACTGATAAGTGTGATGCTGAACTGCTCTGAAGACACCAACGTCGTAACCTTCAACGCTAAAGACATCATAATAGAGGAATCTACTGTGACAATTATGTAGGTACACAAGGTTTTTTTTATTAAATATGGCGGCTATTATTGAGACATAAATTTATGTAGTTATTATAAAAACTGTAGTATTTAAAGGAGGTTACAATTTTATGGAGAGTATTGCCTTTGATGAGTTTCGCATTAAGATCGTCGGCCATTTTTAAAACAATTTAAGAGATTTTTGTTTAATTTTTTCATATCGTGACCTTAAAATGGTGTTGCCGAATTAAAAAAAAATATATATGTAAGACTCAAAAAGGTTTTATTTAATTAAGTGAACCTAACAGGGTGCGCGGCGTTCCCCGGGTTGTCATAATTAAACTCAGCGACATCCATAATCCCGATTTGACTCCAATCTCGGTTGTATTTGCGTTTTATTTAAACGCACCTCCACCATATTTATACACAAATATCATCGGTAGATACACTATCATCTTTGACCCAGAAAAATATTTAATCAATGCAATTATCGGTCGTGCTAGCACGTTTCAATATTTCCACCCCCGGCCACTCGCGCCCCCTGTTGGTTAAATGGCCTTTTTAATGTCATAAATAAACTCAGCGACATCCATAACGCTGGATTTGACTCCAATCTCGGTTGTACTCGCGTTACTTTCTTGTAACGTCCCTCTACCCCCACCCCTTTAGCGTTGTCCCCTCCCGTGACGAAAGAAGTTGAAATTATACTGAAACAAAATCGGAAAAAATTCTATCAATCTAATTAACCCTGAAAAATATTTACTCAACGTAAATATCGGCAATGTTTGCACGTTGCAATATTCCTATCACCGTCCCCTGTTGGTTGAATGGAAAGTTTAACGTCATAAATAAAGTCAGCGACATCCATAACCCTGGATTTGACTCCAATCTCGGTTGTACTCGCGTTACTTTCTTGTAACGTCCCTCTACCCCCATCCCTTAACGTGCTCCCCTCCCATGACGAAAGGAGTTGTAATTATACACAAAAAAAATCGGAAAAAATACTATCAATCTAATTAACCCTGATAAATATTTACTCAAAGCAAATATAGGTCGTGCTTGCACGTTTCAATATTTCCACCCTCGTACCCTGTTGGTTGAATGGCAAGTTTAACGTCATAAATAAAGTCAGCGACATCCATAAGCCTAGATTTGACTCGAATCTCGGTTGTATTCGCGTTATTTTCTTGTAATGTCTCTCCACCCTCATCCTGCTGTAAGGGGGAGATAAAATGAGTAAAAGCAGTACCAATTTCCTTTGACTCCGAAAAATATTTATCGGACTGAAATAATGGCCGTTTTTGGCATGTTTGAAAAATTTACACCCCCGCTCCTGGAGGGTGGTAGACGTGTCTCACTCCGACAGTGGTGGTTTCCTGGTCGCAAAGAACACGTGTAGGAAATTTTGGGACATCTGTGGTCAGTGGCAGTTACGAGGGTAAACTCATTACATTATTGCGTCACAACTCTCTTTTATAAATCTCCGCTTTAGCCGTTTACGTGGAAGACAGTTGGCGGAACTCTGAATCACGCGGTAAACGAACATTCACGCCGCGGGCTGCCTGCTAGATAACATCTGGTTCCGTCCAATTTCTGGAAGAATAAACTATTCGTTAGCCGCGGGTCGTTTAATCCTATCCGATGCTAAATAAAAACAGTTCGCTGCTCCCATTAGGATTTCTGAAAGAAATCTAAATACCGTAAACGGGCAGTAGCGTCAAAGTAACTGTTAGTTTTAGTCACAGTCTTAATTCCTTATCGCGTCGATACCAACCGTATGTTTCAATTTTTGGTTCCAGTTACTTAATTTGGTATTTAAAAATGATTCTAATACACGCCTCTTGCCCCATTCTTTTTTTTAATATTTGATTTATTTTTATTCCGTTAGTCCTCGTATGAGGAAATAGGACACATCAACACATAAAATTACAATATAATAATTATAAATAATTAGAAGTTAACATAAAAATACTAAAATACTGGAACACAAATTTCCCCCTGTTACAACATAAGTAAAATAATGTGGATAATAACAAAAATAATAATTCTTTAACTACGAGGGTGAATCAAATATAAACAAGACTTATTTTTTTAAATATTTATTTTGATTTTAAACGCACAAACAATCATAGTTTATTTTTCTACATAATCTCCTGATTTATAAACACATTTTTCCCAGCGTATAGGTAATTTTTTAATTCCTATCACGTGAAAAGAGTCAGGTCGTGTTTGTAGCCAATTGCGCACATATGCTTCAACCTCATTATCGCTGTGGAATTTTTGCCATCATGGAAGTCGCAGGGAGACAGGTCTGGACTGTATGGAGGGTGTTCCAGTGTCTCCCAACCCAGTTGCACCAATTTTTGTACGGTCAGGGCTGCTGTATGGGGGCGAGCATTGTCATGGAGGAGAATCACTTTTCTCGTTGGAAGGTCTCGTCTTTTGCGGCGATATGCAAGTCTGACCTCAGTCAAAATTTGGCATTAATTGTTCTGCGCTCATGCAAAAAATCAAGGTGCAGCAGGCCACGCTGGTCAAAAAAAAACGGTAGCCAAAACCTTTCCAGCCGATAATCGTGACTTGGCTTTCACTGGTCCGGTTTCTCCTTTCTTCCTCCACTCCATACTCGCTTCTTTCGACTCAGGGGTGTAGTGATGCATCCACGTTTCATCACAGGTGACAATGGGTCTCCTTCTTCCCGAAATCGTGCAAGAAGACGCTCACACGCTTGAAAACGATTCAGTTTCTGGTCAACTGTGAGAAGGCGAGGAACCCACCTTGCGATACCCACCATAGCTCCTCTGAGAGTATAGAGTAAGTGCTCCCATAACTTATTCCAACCTCAATTGCAATATCCGAAGTTGTTAGACGCCTATCACCTTCAACAAGTTGACGAACACTGTCGTTGTTGCCCGCTGTAATGCTGGTGCGGGGTCTGCGGTCATGGCTCTCATTTTCAACACGTTCACGGCCCTCCACGAACTGTTTATGCCAAGCAAACACTCTAGCTCGCGACAGCGTCTCTTCCCCGAACTGTGCAGTCAATCTATTTAAGATTTCGGCCGGTTTTACACCTTCTGCAGCTAAAAACCTGATAACAATACGTTGCGCAATAGAGGGAGGTACCTCCTGCTCGGACATCGTAACGATGGACACTGAGCGAGTCTATGATGATGAGTCACGTGCTTCCCCCACTCCTGACAAACCAACCTAACAGCCAATAACAGCGGAACGTTCTTCCATCACTATTGCGCGCGCAGGTCCAAAAGTCTCGTTTATATTTGATTCACCCTCGTATACTAAGGGTCTAATATAATATTTACAGTTCTAATAAAAGTATTTAGTATGTCCTAGTAAATAATAATATTCCTTTACTGTTGTACTAAATAAGACAATGAACATTTCAGACTTTGATACCACCAGAATTAATATACTTTTTTGCTGATGACTATAACCTTCCACACACATAAAAATATGTTTTGTAGTGCTTTGAGAACAATATTAAAACTGGTGTTTTGTCAGAACAATGAAAACTTGATTACTGATCAGAATAATAAAGTGTAATGGAGCAGACAGCAACAACAACAACAGTAAACATGAATTAGTAAGAATAATTTGGAGGAAAGAGGAATGAAGAAGTAAGCATGAAGGGGGGTGGATGAGACACACACACACACATAATAAACTCATATACACAGAATGCTATGGATATTTAGAGAGGGTAAATAGGAGGAAGGATAATGATTCTAGGAGGAAAGGAAGACATGTTGAGATTTGCTGGTAATTTCAGACAATTAAAAAAGATGGTCAAAAGGATTCAAGAAAATCTATACAGTATGTATGTATTTATTTATTTAATCTACAAATGGACAGTTTGCATGAAATTACAGTTTAATTACAAATTAAATAAGAAAAGTTACAATAAGGGAAAATAAGAGTAAATTAACATCATTATTATAAAACATAAACTAGGTTTAGGGACATTATTACAACTATAAATACATGTATGTAACATTATATAAATTAAAGATTAATTTTGAAAAAGGTTAAATTAATATTGCACTGGCCTGACAAGAAGAAAAGTGCACAGATATCTGAGACCAGACTGTTTAACTACCTAAGGAGACAGGGAATGTTAGTTTATAACAGAGCCCTGTCACTACACTACACTACCCCATAGTCACTAGAGAGTTCACATTAAGTTAAAATTTCCTTTCCCTTAGTTGGACTTTCTCAGAAAACTCTTGTAGGTAAATTGTTCCAGTTATTCATTGCCCTATTTAGAAATGAGTGTTTTCCAACATCTGTCTGATATTGTGCTGATGGAAGCATTCCATTGGTCCTAGAATCAAATAATAATAAGTCAAATTCAAATAATAGGACACATACTTTGGCTTGATGGATTAAATTGAAGGAAAATGTTGTAGATAAAGAACACATATTGATTGGTATACATAAAACAAATAATGAAGATATTAATTAGGGTTCCTGGTATCAACTCAAGAGGAAAGTGCCAGAAGGGAGAGCAAGCCTGCGAGGGATTTTCTCTCGCAGGCAGAACTTTTAGGAGAGATACGAAGGGGCTGCCTTTGGGTATGCCTTTTCCTCTCCGTTTTTGAACTAAGGTTTCCACAAGCCCAGGCACCTCGGCCTGTTTTGAGAGGTGTATGTTCCGTGGGGGTCACAGACCTTGGGAATACGATAACAGTTGTTCGCTATTCCCATTGGAATAGTCGGCCAGCTGCCTCCTAAACTGGTCGAGGCACGGAGAAGGGAATGCTGCGTCCCCACAGCAAACTCCTCTCCCGCTATCGGAACGGCGTGGGACAAGTACCCAATGCCCGACCTACCTGAGGCAGGTTTTCCTAGGGTTTTCCCTGCATTTATTTAGGCGAATGCCAGGTAGGATCCTTAAAATATAACCCGGGGGCCCTAGTTAACCCTTGGCTACCTTCCTCTACCCTTCCGCATCCCCCCTTTCAAATCCCTTTCCTATGCTATTAAAGGGGAGTTGCCCAATGTGGATCACCCTCCTGTAGCCTGTTGACATAAAAAAAAAGATTATACCAACCTTGTTTCTATGCAAAACTTTAAACAGTTGAATTTGTGAGCCAAAGCCTCTCATCAAGCCTGTATAATAAAAAAGGACGAATATTTTTATGTATGTATGTATTTACGGTTAATCTCGATACAGATTTAAACGCGTGGACAGATTACAACGAAATTTGGTTAACATATTTTTCAAATAACAAAAAACGGTACTGTGTGGGGGTGAGAAACCCCTAGCATAAAGGCGGGAAAAATTATAATTAAAATATATATCATTTTGTGTTAAATCACTGCGCGCCAAGAGACTATGACGTCACACTAGAGAGAGAGAGGGAGAGAGAGACGTTACTACGCGACGAACAAGGGAAATAGTTCCTTTTTCCGTAATTAAATGAAGCAGAAATATTGTTATTGAATAAAAAGTATCATTTTTATCCAGCGATACTCCATGGAATGATAATTAAAAATAATACTAAATACTTTACGATCCTTGCAGGAAAATGTAAGTTAATTTTCGCGCCATATTAGTGACTCCAATATGGCGACTATTTGTTTACATTGTGAATCTAGCTAAAAATTTAATATTTGCGTAATGTCTGAAGACTGAGGGACAATTATATCCTGCAGTACTCAAGGAGTATATTTAAGAAGAAATTCAGAGGTGTGTTTGTTGCGACTGATGCAATAAAAGTCAATGTATTTTACAGCTGTTGACTTAATGCACTATTATCTGTGGAAAGTGTGTACGGAACTAGGAACAGTTAGATCTAGGTTAAATCACTTCTTCACTAAAGATTAATAAAGAATTACATACTTTTACGGGTTTAATATAAATAAGTACACGTGGCAACGCCGGGAACCAAGGATAGTTATTAAATAAAACGCATCACTTGTGCTAGGAGAAGATTAGAGCACTCAACTGTGTACCACTCTTATTTTATAACTTTTGGGTTAGTTGCTGAATAACCTTGCGACTCAGTGTTTCTAATTTCATAACCGATTTATTAATCTATACAAATGTGTTGTAAAATAAGCCAGGGAACAAAACTGCCGCTAGTGGCGCTAAGGTTCGGCTGCGCTATCTCGTCCGAGGACATACGAGACCTGCCTATTGAGTTATGTTATTGTGTACTAACTCACTATCGTGCTCTATTTCAGTTTAGAAATATTAGCACATTATTTGTCTTCTCAAAATGTGAGGGACGAAACATCGTAAGTCACAGTAAGGACAAAAATCGATTTTAATAATTGGTTATGACTCGAGAATTCTGGGATCAGATGTACTTAATTTAATTATATTTCAGAAGCTCATAGGTCGGTTAAGATAATTATATCATTGATACGTATATTACAGTAGCGATGGCTGTTTCGCATGAAGGTTATGGACGGACACTCCACTTACTATATAATATTATTTGTCGCCAGGATAAATATTAAGACCTGACCATTCTTTCTTGTGTTACTTAGACAAGAAAACACTGTAAAATTTATTTAAGGTAACTGCGGTGTCGCTTAATTACAATCCTTGAAAGAATAACTGCTGTGTGTGTGACGTCACGCGTGACGTAGAACTTACGATTCATACGAATCTTACAGTTTCTCAGATTTGCGTTATCTTTGGTTTTGCGGTCTTCCGGTCGTTATATTATTCACGGTATTTTCTTGCTTCTCTTAGAAATCGGGTCACTAGTTATGGCAATCGGCTCGGGGGGGCGGGGGGGGGGGGCACAGTTCTCCATACAACGTATTTATAGAGCTAGAGAGAAGTCTGCGGTGTGTTTTGTGTGTCGCGCGCTTAATTAGCTTCTCTAATGGCCGTGTGTGTGTGTGTGTGTGTGTGTATATCACTCAGAGTTGTCGGTCGTGTCTCTGTTTCACTGTTTAAAATAGCCGCTTTCCTAGTCGTGACGTCATTATTTACGCTCGGACGTGGGAGATTGACGTTAGGGATCGTAAACCTACTTCCTACAAAGCCACCCACCCCCGCACACATACATCACCGCTCAATTATAAAAGACCGCAGCAGCAGCAGCAGCAGCTGTCTATAATGTCCTCAGACGCTGGTAATGAGGAGGGAAGTTCTCTTAGAAAATGCCAGTGCGGGGAAGACGTGCAATTTACTTAAGAGTAGACTGGAAATAGGTGGAAATGGCGGGGAGGGGGGGGAAGTTTCCCGTCTGGTACACCGAAAACTGTCCACCGTACAGATCAGCTGGTTATGGCCCTGCTCAGATATGGCCACCAAGCTCACACGGGTCAATTGGGATTAAAATTTTCATTTATCTGTTTTTATGTGTAGTGGTACGTTTATTAAATGATAAAATAAAGGGATCCCAGAATTTATTAATTATTTAACTGAACATGGACAAATAAAATTAAAATACAAATTATGAGTGTTCAGCTATCCAGACAAAAATTTGGATCCCTTAACCCCAAGTTAAACTATGGTTTACGGTAATTCCCCCAGGCGCGTCAAGGATTGAGACACTTGGCAGTTACCTTGCGTGCATCTCTGGCGGTGATCATGTGGCACCCTCATTATCTCCGAGTCCTCTGGATGATGCACGTTTGGAGCTGTACGTCCCGTCCCTGGCGACGGTTCGTCGAGGAGTCTCCTCTACAATTTCTTCACAACCCCTTCGCATGGATATAAAATATCGATGGTCTCGATCATCTTTTCCTGAACCAAGAAATGGGATTGGTTCAGGCAGTCACGTGTTAATTTAAATGCAGGGGTGTTTGGAGAGACTTTTCCCACGGTGTGACAGTCCAGTTAGCCTCTGAGCGTCAACACCCTACGTGCCTATGTCCAGAACGAACGGATTATCTATAAGCCACGGCGGCGCCTGGTCAAATTACAACTTGCCAAGGTCTCAACACTTGCTAATGTGTAATTACATTCAAATGAAATATATATATATATATATATATATATTGTAATAATTCGACTTTATTACCATATATATAAAAAACTTTATTACTTAAAAAATATAAAAAATACATAAAAAATTGATTGGGTCCCAGCTGATATACATATAGTCTGCAAAAAATTAATATTAATTAGCTCCGGCTTGGTTAATGAAATCCTCCTCCTTTACAAGGTAATGTGGGCGGCTCGGTGGAAATTCATGAACAGAGCTTAGTTCCGTACTGTGTAGAAAATCTTTAACGTCTGAAGGCTCTTTACATTAATGGTGACTCTTACTTTATCTCGTAGCATCAGCCGACTTGCAGCGGATCACTGGTCTGGTAGCAGCACACGATCTCCTTCTTCGGTCTCCACGCGATGGACGTCCACACTCCAAAACTTTTGTTCGTTACAGCTCGCCAAATTTTTCACCCTCTCGCCTCTGTCACTCCACTTTCAGTCGTCTGGTCAGTCTCCCGGGTTCAGAGTATTTACCCTTACTCCGCCCCCCCCCCCAAGCGATGCAAAAAAAGGGACGCGTACCCTCGGCTTCTTGGGGCCTCTCCGACGCACGTGCACTTTTAATTAATTCCCTCTCAGGCCCGCGGACAAAGGGCGGCCAGTTACCGATGTTATTCACTACAATATATATATATCAATAATAAAACTATCGCGCTACATATGATAGTAAAAAAAAATCTTTTTCTGTAAATTAGCACCGCTCATTCTTTTATACCTACATTTTAGTAATTACGACTTAAAAATTCTTCTTTGGCACCACAGGCCCGGGGTGGGCCTCGGCCTCCTTCAAGAACTTCCGCCAGTGATCTCTATTACGGGCGACTTTCCTCATCAATTTCTGCAACCAACTGTTGCAGCTCCTTCTTCAACCTCCTGTTGCCTACGTAGCTCTTGGTCATCTTTTTCCTGGTGCTGTAAGGAGTACTTTGAGTGCAGGGTCACTATGATTCAATCTTGCAACATGTCCAGCCCACCTGAGTCTACTAGACTTAATCAAACAACTGGTAGAGTTCTTTGGTGCCATCCTTCTTGTTTAAATATAGCACCATAAATTTTTCGCAAAATCTTGAGTTAAAAACGACGACCTCTAACTTGATCCACTTTTGATAGAACCCAGGTTTCTGCCCTGGTCTTATTAGTGTCATGTATAGGGCAATTTTATTGCTTCTAGACAAGAGTTTGGATCTCATATGTTGCATAAGGCCACGGTATCTCTTATTAGCTGGTGTCATGCGGGCGTTTATTTTCTGAGTCCGGTCGTTGTTCCTATTTACAATGTAGCCCAAGCCCTTGAAGCTGTCGACTCTTCTAAAAAGATATTCTCCAGCAGACAATATATCGGAAGTATTCTGATCTCTTCCAGAGAACATGTAGACTCATTTCTCGTGGTTTATTGATAAGCCCATTCGCTTTGCTGCTGCTGCTGCTTAAAAACATAGAAATGATTCTTTCAGGTCTTTCACTGTTCGTGACGTCAGATCTGTGTCGTCTGCAGATGCTAATAATTGGACAGTCTTGTTCGTATGCCAGAGTCTCTCATCACCTATGACTTCAAAATTAAGAATTATAAAAGTTTTATGTGAACAAGAAAATGCAGTTTTATTTTTTCAAACGAATACACGTGGTACAAGATGGCGCCGCTCTCAGACCCTCCACAACACCTCCAAAGAAAACGCTGCTGGGTTATGGTTGAGATTTCATTTAATCCGTGTCTCTTCTGATGTGTTGCAGGAAAGTGGAGAACGGGTCGAGCGAGGCGATTCCTGTGATTGACCAGTCCCACGACGAGCGGGCGCAGACTTACACCGTGGTTCTCGCCGAAGCCCTCGCTCAAGACGCGAAGTACAGACTGGACATGAACTTTACAGCGTTCCTGGGAGATCAGCTCCAAGGCTTCTACAGAAGTTCTTACACAGTTGGCAACCAAGTCAGGTACATCAACGCGTCTCTTCTCATCCATCTACAGACGTAACATGTCCGTCAGGGCCACCATAACTGGCACTGGACAGACTCTTGCATGCCAGGACCTGCTTAGTGTCAACTCTCTTAGAAAAAAACCATCATTCGCGTTGGTGAGCTCAGATGAAATGGAAGGTTCGCTACTGCTGGGTGTCTTCGTGTTGCAGGTGGTTGGCCAGCACGCAGTTCTCGCCCATTGACGCCAGGAGAGCTTTTCCTTGTTGGGACGAGCCTTCCTTCAAAGCCAGCTTCTTAATATCAATAGTGAGGCCTTCCAACATGCATTCCATGTCCAACTCTCCCATGAGGCAGTCGACGGTCTTAGGGTGAGTACAATTGTGTCGCCGTTCTCGATTTTATATGCAGCCAGGCCTGCATAAAAAGGTCTTCTACAAATAATCGCCAAAATGTCGTTCACTAAAAAAAAAATATTTATTTTGGCAAATCGGCTCTGTCATGAAGTGGCCTAACGAAAAGCTGTAAACCTCTCTAATTTAGATTTATCTATTAATCTAACACTTCCTGTACCGAAGACGAATTATAACAACTTCAAATATACAAACAAGGAAATAATAATGTTTTAAAATTAAATACGAACTATATGATAACTATAACATAACAATATATATTGTGATACTAATTAAGGAGGCCATTAATTGTTTAAATAATTGGATTGTTTAGCGGTACAAATTCTTAAAGACGCTAATGACGGCAGGCTCTTTGTCGGCGGTCTTTGTTGCGAGCTGCTAGGACTGGCTGAATTCAGTCTGGCGTATATTGTGGTCGAGAGAGGGAGCAGAATTTTAAGAGTACGAACAGCGTGGCCCAAGCTTAATAATTCAACTGAGAGACTTATGTGTTTTAAAAATCCAAGTAAAAAGGTCTGGACGGAGAGACACGTTATAAAAAACCTGCAAAGCTGAAACAAAAAGTTTAGCGCCACGTCCCGACACATACGAGTACCGAAAAACATGTTTCCGCATAAAGGGATAGAGAAACAATACGTCCGACTGTTGACCGGAGGAATAATACAAGAACTACAACCGTGTGCTTTGACCATGATGTGTAGAGTCAGTGATTAATGGCCTTCTTAGTTAATTGTGTCCCCAAGCTGCGAAAACTAAGTCTGGTACCAGCAGGACAGTTGTAAGTAAAAATCAAACTAATTAAATTCTGTAAACGGTAATTAAGGGTATTAGTCAGATTTCGTCCTTTTCATTTGTAGTTAGATTTCGTATTCCGTTCGTTTCAATTTGGTTGAATTGTTAATTATTTAATTTATAATTTTTGATTGTTTCTTACTTATCAAACCCAGTTAAAGACCCTGAGAAGAAGAGTTATTAAATTTGATTGTTTGTGAAATGTAAAAGATTGTATTTTACTTTGAACGCCATTAATTATAAATAAAAATATATTTGTTTTGTAAATTTTGAAATTATTGAATTCGGCGTGACAACCTAGGGGAAATCATTTGTAACAATTAATGAACACCTGTTGAAATAATCTTTGGTAAATTTAATTTTTTTTAATCTTAATAAATTTTGTTAAGTTATTCCTTTAATTAACCTTTATTTTTGATCATTACAATATATATATATTGTAATAATGACATTATATAATTTTAAATTTATTTAGGCCTCCAATAAAGATTGTTACAAAATGACAATTAAAATCTTACAATGCAAAATATTCCTGACTTAAATAATTATTGAAATACGAAATCTGACGATAGTTATATTTACCCTACGAGGTTTACAACTAATAAAATTCATTTTTGTTTAATTTACCCTTTGCTGATCGTCTGGGCTCGACCTCACTTGATTTTTTTAAACACATCACAGACAGGCCGCCATGTTGCACTGAATTTAATGGATGTTTTAGTTTTCAAACACAAGTCACTTTCTGCTCCTAACTGTTGATAACGCTGTTTGAACAATCACCGTTGACAGCTTTGTTCTCTAAAACCTTGATAATTGCATGAATATGGCAATAGACGAAGTATAATTACAAACTGTCGACTTGTGATTCCAAAACCCGGGGACTTTTAATACAACATGTCTCTGCTGCCTGATCATGATACCAGGAACTCTGAATGCGGACGCCTCAAAACACACCTTCCACCATCCTGCTCCAA
Source organism: Zhengitettix transpicula (assembly GCA_037074705.1). Lineage (NCBI taxonomy): Eukaryota > Metazoa > Arthropoda > Insecta > Orthoptera > Tetrigidae > Zhengitettix > Zhengitettix transpicula. Next base: position 22,621,480 of record CM073591.1, on the reverse strand, counting down.
GCAAATCTGAATCTCTCAATTTTCGTACGTCTCAGTGCTACCTGAGGCAACAATGCAACTCTAGCAAGCATTGTAGGCTCCGTATTCTTGTAGACAATCCCTAAGCTATAATGCAATGGCCTCACATTTACGCCGCCGATAATGAAAATTGTAAAATTTTGTTTATTAAATAATTATATATTCTTAATTACCACTATATATATAGTATCTGAAAGATCACTAAACCAAAAAAAAAATAGGAACAGCGAAGGTGAAGGGAAGAAAGAAAATCTGTGAGTGACGGAGACCAGGAAGGGAAAAATGAGAGGAAAAGCTCAGCATCAGCAGTATATATATATATATATATATATATATATATATTGTAGTGATTACAATAATGTGTAATGAAAAGTTTCATCTAAATAAATTATTTCTTTAATTATTGGCGGCGTAACTTTTGAGGCCATTGCAAAGAACAGCATTGTTTGGCGCGATAGTCAGAAAACATTTAAAATGTAAAGTCAGAAAACAGTCACTCAGACATTCAGAGGACAGTCACTCAAATAGTCAGACAGCAGAATGTGAACAGTAAAACACTTAGACAGTCAGATATTCATAGAGAGAGCAGAGTGTGTTTTTTTCAAATATCGAACGGACTGGTGATCGAACCTGAGACCTACTATCCGAATCGAATCCCAGTCGTCAAGGAGAACTCAGATGGGCGAGCGACCACGTACGGTCCCGGGTTCGATTAACGGTCCGCCATCTTGATCCTTTAATTTAGTTTCTTGGCCTTCAAGTCTGAGCTTCGTTTGAAAGCATTCCTTCTGTATTTCATATATATATATTGTAATATAAAATAGCGGTACCACGTAACTAAAATAAATATACCTATTTAAACCAACAATTATTATTTATTACACCACAATTTTCGATTACACAAATCTGATGAAATTTTATAAATCAAAACAATTTTATTTACCTAGAATACATTTGATAAATTTATTTGGACTCTGTACCCTCAACGTCTTTACTGGGTTGATAAGGAAACGGAACAAAATGTTACAATTAAACAAATACAGTTACAATAAATGAAAAACGAAATGATTGAAACGAAAAGAAACGATTTAAACGAAATCTGGCACTTTTTACCCTTTATTAGCAATTTACAATTATTAATTCAGAAAAATAAACTTACACGCTCTCTGGTCCACACACTCACTTCATACAGGCTTAAAAGGCTCACACTCTGCTGGCAGACACACCTCCACGATGAAACTCCCACCGACTGTTGACGACTGATGTCCAGCTGATTACTCTCGGCCACGTAGCTTGGCCTAGCATCCGATGATCTCTCCTTTTTGCAAACTCCCAACTGTTCATAACAATTGTTTTCGGCCACTTTAACTTAGCCCCGCGTCCGTCCCTGCGGACCTGCACCACCGCTCTCTCCCCGCTGACACGTCCGTCTCCTCTCCAACACGAAATGATAATAATGCTGCTTACTGTCCAACTGCCCTCTTATTTATATCCAGGCTCCAGAATCTTCCCTTGTTTTCACAGTTTTTTGCATTCCCACATTCGCCAAACAAACACCATCTGTTGCCGTTCTCCCGCTCCGAGAGCCACTCAATGAATTAAATTAAACGTTTCCTTTTAATATACATCGTCCAACAACCTTCTGTTATTATACCATTAGGATTCCGTCGTCCAGATGTTGGTCACAACCAATTAGCCCTAAGAGCTGCCCCAATTATTAGTTCTTCCTCTCTCTAAAGGTCACTTATCCGTCATTTTATCATTATTTTTTTATATGTTCAAACCACTCAAGGATCCCCAGTCTGAGTTCGTAAACAAATCTGACAAAAATAAGAACAGACTTCCTGTCCTTCTGAGCTGGTTATTACAATATATATATATATATATATATATATATATATATATATATAATCATTCGTGCTCCACTTCTAAGTCGCCGGTCTACAGATAAGCTTATCTAATTCCTTCTGTTAATCTAAAAGAACTAGAGATTAAAAGCATCTCAGATATCACCAGTGGCCTTTTTATTAGCTTTCCATTTCTTCGTTTCTTTCAACTTTCGATTGCCAACGTTTTTTCTTACGTAGAATAATTAATTTATTCACTTATATAATAATTTATGGTCATGTGCTACACCTATATGGATCGCAAACATGGAATACAAAATTATAATATTAAAAATGGCTTATTATGGAGTACCAGGAGGAATTGCTGGCCGCGCATCACCGAGGAAATAAATTAATAAAGCAAATACCGTTAACTAAGATTGTTAATAGAAGCGGCTATTCGATTGGTCGCAGCGTCACGATAACAAATTTCGGAACGTATTCACCAGCTTAATCTCCATGCTTTACGAGCGGGGAAAAGATGATCAGCTCCAAGAATTACATTCGATTGAGATAAATACGAATTAGTTAGTGGTATGATCCCACATTCTCACTGACGTCATGGTCACCTGTTCGAGGCCTGTAGTCGTTTACCGTCGTAATGAAGGCAACGGTCTGTTTGCAGTCTTTTGATAGACCTGTTGGTTCCCCTCTTTCAGGGACGGCTGGATCCAGGACGACTTCGCGGAGACGCCGCCCATGTCCACGTACCTCGTGGCGATGATCGTGTCGGACCTGAAGCAGTTGCCGGCGAGACGCCACCACGGGGAAGGCCCGCACTTCCGCTTCTGGGCTCGGCCCGACGTCGTCAGCAACGCCGGCTTCGCCTCTCAGATCGCGCCGCAGATGCTCAGCCACCTCGAGAACTACTTCGGAGTGGCCTTCCCGCTCACCAAAGTCGACATGGTGGCCGTCCCTGACTTCGGCTACAGCGCCATGGAGAACTGGGGACTCATAACATTCCGGTAAGTCAAGTCATACCAGGCACACGTGGTGTGGTCGTCCATATTATCATGTCACATCAACGACTGCTGAGCTTTTCCTCTCATCTGTCCGTCACTCACAGATTTTCTTTCTTCCGTTCACCTTCGCTGCTCCTATTTTTTCTTTTGGTTTTGTGATCTTTTAGATACTAAAATGTTAAATCAAATCCTGATTATTATTATTTTTGGAAAATTATATATTTCTCAACTTCAATAATCACTTTTCCGTCATACCACACGCCTATTTCTTACTTTACACATCCTAGAGTAATCTTTGTTAATATATTCTACAATTTCAATATTCAAACCGCTTCACTTCTCATTTTTTTTATATCTATACTTTCAAATTTACCATTAACCATAGTTAAGTTTTCGAACATCTGGTTTCACTTTCAGTATTGAGTCACAGTTGTTACCTTGAGCTGTTATGTCCAAATCGGTGGTCGAAACCAAAGATTTTACTGTCTAGATGAAATCTGCGAGGGTTATTCTCTCGCAGGCAGATCCTTTTACGAAAAAGAGAGGGGGGCTACCTTTGGGGATGCCTCATCCTCTCTCCATTTTTGAACTAAGGTTCCCACATGCAGAGGCTCCTCGGCCTGTTCTGAGAGGTGTATGTTCCGGGGTCGCAGACCTTGGGCATACGGTAACAGTTGTTCACTGTGCCCATTGGAACAGTCGACCACCTGCCTCCTAAACTGCTCGAGGCACGGAGAAGGTAATGCTGCGTCCACACAGCAAACCCCTCTCCCGTCATCGGAAGGACGTGGGACAAGTACCAAATGCCCGACCTACCTGATGCAGGTTTTTCTAGGGTTTTCCCTGCATCACTCTTAGGCAAATGCCGGGTAGGATCCATAAACTGTTGCCCGGGGGCCCTAGTTAACCCTTGGCTATCTTCCTCTACCCTTCCGCATCCCCCTTTTCAAATCCGTTCCTTAAGGGGGAGTTGCCACCATGTGGATTACCCTCATGTAGCCTGTTACTCTAAAAAAAAATATGTTTCTGTCACATGTGTGGCGGACTCCGTGCTAGTTGGGACATCACACGGGAAGATTAATGACGATACTAGTTTTTTCAATATTTTATTTATCTCATTCAAAAGCATGGACCCTGGTCAATGGCTCGGAACGAACTGAACTCAAATTGTTTCTTTACTCCATAAGAAAATAATCTTATTTTAGCACAACAATTAAAGTTCATATCGATTCTGAGAATAACACAGTGTTTATTCCTTGGCTTCCGCGGCGACTACAAGTTCTCTGCGCCCCGATCTCTTCTTCTCTTTCTCCGCTACGGCTGGTGGATGAGGCATCAGCGATGATTGTAGCTAGATGCTTGCAGAGAAGTTCGTCGACAGATAGAAGTGAAGCTCAGTGGAGGCTAAGCTCCACACATGTAAACGGCATGGCTTCAACGTTGTCTCACGACAATGCTTATTCTTTTCAGAGAGTTGTCGATGCTTCTGGAGACCAACATGACGGCGTCCACTGCCGCGGCCCGCAAGAACGTGGCGTCGACGGTGGGCCACGAGTTGGCGCATCAGTGGTTCGGGAACCTCGTCACGCCCAAGTGGTGGTCCGACCTCTGGCTCAAGGAAGGATTCGCCAACTTCGTCGGCGAGCTGGAAGCCGTGGCACACGTAAGCGCTTTCAACGTCACGCGGCGAATCTCTTCAATTATCATTATTGAACTTTCTACATCAAGGTTCAGTTCATTTGAATCATTGCATAAACTTAATATGGTAAATTAATTTATTGCACACGCCCTTGTATCACCAAAGCAACTAAACATAAGCAAAGATAAAACGAAACTAAAAACTAACCCAAAGATATACCCCCACTTATTATTATTATTATCCACCATAAATGTAATAAGTGACCTTGTCCAGGCCGTATTACGAACATCAAGTAACAAAAAACGATACTGGTTCTTTAACATGGTTTGTTTACCTGATATGTTGATGGTCGCATTCCAAGTAGAACTCCATTGTGTCTACACGCTGGTCCATGCACAGCATAACACAACGCATTTCTCTCTCATTCCTCTTCTTACTTACTTACTCCATGGCTCTACGGTCCATTAAGGACCTTGGCCTCCAAAATTATATTTCCCCGATTGTCCCTGTCAACTGTCCTGTAAACATACATTTGAAACCATTTGGATCTGACTAGCCACTTTTTTGGATTCTGAAAAAGAGTTCGACTTGGTTCACCATCGCTCACTCCTCGTCAAATTAAAATCTTCACCATCCTACTTTAACCTCCTATCCAATTATCTTACAAACCACTCTCACCTTGTCAGATAACAAAAACCATTTCTCCCAAATATGCCCTATTCACTCAGGAGTCCCTCAAGGTAGAGTTCTCGGCCCTTTTTTTAGGTGTAGACAGGCTATGTGTAGGGTAATCCACATGGTGGCAACTCCCCTTTAATAGCATAGGAAAGGGATTTGAAAGAGGGGATGCGGAAGGGTAGAGGAAGGTAGCAAGGGTTAACTAGGGCCCCCGGGCTATGGTTTAAGGATCCTTCCAGGCAATTCGCTTAAAAGTGATGCAAGGAAAACCCTTGAAAAACCTACAACTCGTAGGTCGGTACTTGTCCCACGCCCTTCCTATAGCGGAAGAGGGGTTTTATGTGGGGTCGCAGCTTTCCCCTCGCCGTGCCTTGACCGGTTTAGGAGGCAGCTGGCCGACTATTCCAATGGGAATAGCGAACAACTCTTACCGTATGCCCAAGGTCTGTGACCCCGGAACATACACCTCTCAGAACAGGCCGAGGTGCCTCGGCTTGTGGGAACCTTAGCTCAAAAACGGAGAGGAAAAGGCATCCCCAAAGGTAGCCCCTTCGTATCTCTCCTACAAGGTTCTACTTGCGAGAGAATATCTCCCGCAGGTACTGCGATAACGGTTAATTTTTTTTTTTTTGGGGGGGGGGGGGTGTAGACAGGCTATGTATAGGGTAATCCACATAGTGGCAACTCCGCTCTTATAGCATAGGAAAGGGATTTGAAAGGGGGGATGTGGAATGGTAGAGGAAGGCAGCCAAGGGTTAACTAGGGCCCCCGGCTTATATTTTAAGGATCCTACCCGGCATTCGCCTAAAGAAATGCAGGACAAACCCTAGAAAAACCTGCATCAGGTAGGTCGTCCATTGGGTACTTGTCCCACGCCCTTCGGATGGCGGAAGAGGAGTTTACTGTCAAACAACTGCAACAAAAGCTGCCACATTTGCCGACGATACAGCCATACTTTGCCAGTCCCATGACTACGAATCAGCTACAACACAACTGCCATTAACCAGGCAGCCATTTGGGCTAATAATTGGAGAGTAACCATAAAACCAAAAAAAAAGAATCCATCACAGTTCCTTTCTCCCTAAATAATAAAAAAAAATACCATTCACTAACAATATCTATAGTAACAACCCACCCCATTCCGAACAAACAGAACCATAAATACCTTGGTTTAATCCTCGATTTTAAGCGGACATGGTCCCAACACATCAGTCACGTTAAAAAAAATCATGAGTAACCACTTTAAAATCCTAAACTTAATCCTAATTCACCTTCATCCCTGTCAATGAAAAAATTAATTTATATATATCACTTATTTCTACATTGTGGAGGTACATTTGACACGTCAACAAGATCCAAACATGTCAAGGAATAACATCCTTGGTTATATCACAAACTGTCCCTGGCTCTTCTCCAAGTCCCGCATCCATTGTGATTCGATACATCCCCCAAACAATAACCAAATACATACTTCTGCAATATAACAACAGACGGAATTCACCCCGACCCTTAAATATCCTCTCCTTCACCTCCCACGCAACATCGCCGATTAAAAATAAAGAGATCAAATTAATACGTAGTAAAAAACATAAGCTCAGTAGGTGAAACAAAATATATAGTATGATATAACATGTACATATACATTATATAACTGTAAAATCTTTATACTGTAAAGTTTCCTGAATATAACAAAAAACACGGTGCTAAATCAGGAGAACAGGAAGGACTCGTGAAGGACTTTGAGGCTTTAAATTCCTTGACTGATAGCTCACGATGGTGAATTATGAATGGTTGAAGAAGAAGAAAAGGAAGAAAAAAATTTATAAAGTTTCCAACACTTAATAAACAATATCCGTTTGACTTCAGTGGTAAAGAAAATGGCGGACACTTACAGACATGAACCTAGAAAGTTTAGTCTACTCCAGTTCTCGAAATAATTTATTAACTCACAACGGAATGGTCGAATTTATTTTTGTTTTATAGCTTGACGGAGAATCTATGGACAAGTGTCTCGTGTACAGATGTGTTGGAACACGTCAGAGTATTGATAATTAACACATGCCCACACACACACACACACACACACACAGAGAGAACGTTGTTAATGACGGTTGTAGCTGAGAGGATTCGTTGTGTTTCACTTAACACAGGTACTTAAAAGTTGAGTGGGCGTTTATTTTGAGCCGTGGTTGCACTTCAACGTCCTCCTCCCTTCGTATGACTTGGAGGAGCTCTCGGCTCATGCAGAAAACGTCTATTTGCAAAGGACGGAAGCCAGAAATAAACTATGAACGAGGGACCAACCACTTTCCTTGCGTAACTCGCGAGGCTCGTGGTCGAAGCTCTCGTGAAACATAAAAGCTCCTCCCACGTCAGGAGAAAATACGCGGACTTGTCCTTCTGGAACGAGTTTATTACCAGCGCTGAGCTTTCTTTCAGGAAATATTTTTTTTACTTTCGAATTCCGAACGATAAATCAGCCATGTTACGTTTATGTAATCGGAATTCAGTATCGACCTTAACGGCTAGCGTAAAGGATACGTAATAATGAAATGAGGCGACGGGCCCAATGTTGACCCTTGCGGTGCGCCAAGAGTCTTAAAGATAAAAATACAAGGAAAAACAGAAGCAACTTTCAACCAGAGATGTTGGCCATGAAATTTGAATTGAAGGATCCTTGCACATAAAAAATACTTCCTCCTTTTAAATTATGACATAACTCACACTCGTCAAAATTTCAAGAGGAACAGGCTCGATTTCTAAGATTAAAGAAACGACAATCAAAGGCTCATAAAATAAAACAATTGATAACCATATACGGACACTTTTTAATTATGACAACGTTTCGATACCTTTGTGTATCATCTTCAGGTATTTTCCCAATTAACACGACAAAGTAGCTCAACTGTATGTATAAGGTCTTCAATTGTTTTATTAATTCCAAACCGATGACGACGATTGTTGTTTTTAATTTACTCATGTTCACGTTCTTGTATATGAAATTTAAAAAAAATATATTTTTAAATACCAATGTTTGTGTATCTCAGGTGGAACCAACGTGGCAAATGGAGGAGCAGTTTTTGACGGACACGGTCCACGAGGCGATGAATATGGATTGCCTCAACTCGTCGCATTCACTCTCTGTGGAGATTGGTGAACCGGAACAGATTAGAGAAATATTCGACCCAATATCATATTCTAAAGGTAAGACTAAAAAACTCCTTTAATTTTCAAATGGCTTTTTCCAGAACTGTATTCGGTTAAATAAATTACTTTATATATATATATATATATTGTAATGATAAAAGAGCAATTAAAAGAATTAATAATTAGAAACTATTGAACTGAAGTGTTGCCGGCGAACACACAGAGGTACAATAATGGACGTGAAAAAAGGCCAGAGCGCGGCTAAGTTGATGGAGCAGCAGTCAGCCATGAGACCTTGCTGAGTACTGAAGGAACTAAAATTTTGGCAGTCTGGTTTTGAACACCGACCGAGGATAATCATAGCAAAGTGTAGTGGTAATACCCTCAGGCGCGTCAAGGATTGAGACACTTGGCAGTTACCTCGCGTTGATCTCAGGTCGTGATCATATGGCATCCTCGATCTCTCAGAGTCCTCTGGATGATGCAAGTTTTGGGGCTGTACGTCCGTCCCTGGGTGACGGTTCGTCGAGGAGTCTCCTCTACACTTTCTTCACAGCCCCATCGCTGGATGTGAAATATCGATGGTCTCGATCATCTTTGGATCGATCTTTTCCTGAACCAAGAAATGTGATTGGTTCAGGCAGTCACGTGTTAATTCAATTTCTGGGATTTTTGCAGAGAGACGTTTTCCACGGTGTGACAGTCCAGGTAACTTACGAGTGTCAACATCCTACGTGCCTACGTCCAGACCTTAGGGATTATCTACCCGCCACGGCGGCGCCTGGTCAAATATACTTAATATATAGCTCACAATTAACACCTCTACTTCGAGTACGAAACATTATGATGACGCAATATCAAAGAATGTGCTACGTCACAGTGAGCGTAAATATTAACCAGAGATTGTGATCCCATCCGAAGCTAATGAAATATTTACGATGCGTTTTTAAAATGAAGCAATTATTAATATTTGATAAGTTAAGGTGACGTTTACAAATTTAGTAAATAAACACCAACACGGGAAATTTCAAATCCCTTCCTATGCTATTAAAGTGGAGTTGCCACCATGTGGATTACCCTCAAGTAGTTTATCCGGAAACCAATTGGTGAAAAAACAAAATTGACTACAATCATTTATGGATTAATATGAAATTCTCTCTTTCCCTGAAGGTATATCACAGGAATTAATCGGTGTGACATTTAAAGAATGAAAGCCTACTGAATATACTTACCTCCTTTTAATTACATCCTTAACGGTGAGGTGGCTGTCTTTTTTCTAGTGCTAGGATATTAATGTGACCGTCACAGTTTACTTGAGGTTTCGTGACTTTACAGGCGCGTCCATGCTGCGGATGCTGCGCAGTATGGTGGGCAAGGCGACCTTCCGCAGAGCCCTCACGCGCTACCTGGTGGCGCTGTCGTACGGCAACGCGGAGAAGAGCGACCTCTGGAGCGCGCTCAGCCAGCAGGGCCATCAGGAAGGAACCCTCCCCAAGGACATGGAGGTGGCTAGCGTCATGGAGGAGTGGACCTCTCGCGCTGGCTTCCCCGTCGTTCACGTGGAAAGGACTTACGGACCCAACGCCTCCGCTCAGGCCAACCAGGTACTGCGAACCACTTCTCTGTATTCCCCAAACACCAGGGACAGTCACGATACTGGTTGTTGATGAACGTCCAGGAAGTATCACAGAAGAAGAAACACTGGCTTTCCAGCAAGTTATTTCATAATTCTGGAACTATTAATCGTGTCCCATTACACAGGCCTGCATGCTGAATTTTAAAAAAATCAGCAATATCCTTGGTGCCCCGCGTTGCCACGTGTACTTGTTAATATAAACCCTAAAAGGTATTTAATTCTATATTAATCTTTAGTGAAGAAATGATTTAACCTGAATCTACCTGTTTCTAGTTCCGTACACACTTTCCACAGATAATAGTGCATTAATTCAACAGCTGTAAAATACATTGACTTTTACTGCATCAGTCCCAACAAACACACCTCAGAATTTCTTGTTAAATATACTCCTTGAGTACTGCAGGATATAATTGTCCCTCAGTCTGCAGACATTACCAAAGATTAAATTCTTAGCTGGATTCACAATGTAAACAAATAGTCGCCATATTGGAGTCACTAATATGGCCACGAAAATTAACTTACATTTTCCTGCAAGGATCGTAAAATATTTAGTATTGTTTTTTGTTATCATTGGATGGAGTATCGCTGGATAAGATTATACTTTTTATTAAATGAAAATAATTTCTGCATTATTTCATTACGGAAAAAGGAACTATTTCCTCTGTTCGCCGCGTAGTAACGTCTCTCTCTCTCTCCATCTCTCTCTCTCCATCTCTCTCTCTCCATCTCTCTCTCTCCATCTCTCTCTCTCTCCATCTCTCTCTCTCCATCTCTCTCTCTCCATCTCTCTCTCTCCATCTCTCTCTCTCCATCTCTCTCTCTCCATCTCTCTCTCCATCTCTCTCTCTCCATCTCTCTCTCCATCTCTCTCCATCTCTCTCTCCATCTCTCTCTCTCCATCTCTCTCTCTCCATCTCTCTCTCTCCATCTCTCTCTCTCCATCTCTCTCTCCATCTCTCTCTCCATCTCTCTCTCTCCATCTCTCTCTCCATCTCTCTCCATCTCTCTCTCCATCTCTCTCTCTCCATCTCTCTCTCTCCATCTCTCTCTCCATCTCTCTCTCTCCATCTCTCTCTCTCCATCTCTCTCTCTCCATCTCTCTCTCTCCATCTCTCTCTCTCCATCTCTCTCTCCATCTCTCTCTCTCCATCTCTCTCTCCATCTCTCTCCATCTCTCTCTCCATCTCTCTCTCTCCATCTCTCTCTCTCCATCTCTCTCTCCATCTCTCTCCATCTCTCTCTCCATCTCTCTCTCTCCATCTCTCTCTCCATCTCTCTCCATCTCTCTCTCCATCTCTCTCTCTCCATCTCTCTCTCTCCATCTCTCTCTCTCTCCATCTCTCTCTCCATCTCTCTCTCTCCATCTCTCTCTCTCCATCTCTCTCTCTCCATCTCTCTCTCCATCTCTCTCTCTCCATCTCTCTCTCCATCTCTCTCCATCTCTCTCTCCATCTCTCTCTCTCCATCTCTCTCTCTCCATCTCTCTCTCCATCTCTCTCTCTCCATCTCTCTCTCCATCTCTCTCTCCATCTCTCTCTCCATCTCTCTCTCTCTCTAGCGTGAGGTCACGGTCTCTTGTCGAGCAGTTATTTAACACTTAATCTTCACGTTTTTTAATTACAATTATTTACACGTTTATGCTAGGGGTTTCCCACCCCCACAGTACCGTTTCTCGTGTTTTGAAGAACATGTGTACCAATTTTGGTTTCAATCTGTCGACGGGTTTAATTTTGTATAGAAATTAACGTAGATGCATACATACATACAAACAAATATACATATAGACAGATAATCATATACTCCAATCCACCAGCTTCCAGAAACTTTATATTCTCTTATAGATATTGCACTGAAGGCAGACATTTTATAACATTCTGGCTGTTCCTCTCTGTGATGATCAACCACGAAATCAATTAAAATGGCGTCATTCTTGTTTGTCACATAAAATCTGTAAAGCACTGTTGATGTTATTATTGTGATTATTCGGGCATTCCACTGTGTTGGAGTAGAAAAAGTGGTGAAGAAAAAAATTGAAATGCCAAGAAAAATAGAAACAAAGAGGCAGGTCAAAGAGATGACGAGAATGATCGTCTTGAAGATCAGGAAAAAGATGTAGAGATATAATCCAAGCGAGGAGAACAATGACTGGGCCAGCTGTCACACTAGGACCAGGCCGAATTTAGTAGCACCGCCCCCTAATGAGTGTTCGGACTCTCATGTTCCGCGCCTGAGTGTTGTTGTTCTCACCCCGATGACGAACAGAGTTTTTTTCTGTACTGTTCGAAACGTCGCAGTTTCTACATCTTTCTGTGAATTTAACTGACGATTTTTCACGTTATCTCTTTGATCCGACTTGTTTCTTGCACACTGACTCTTTCTTGTTTCCTTTATTCTCTTCCCTTGGAGTATATCTCTACATCTTTTTTTTTATCTTGAAGAGGATCTTTCTCGTCATCACTTTGACCTGCCTCTTTCTTTCTGTTTTTCTTGTTTCTTGGCTTTTCATTCCTTTGATTTTTTATTTCTCATTTTTTCTACTCCAAGACAGTGGAATACCCGAAGAATAATATCTCACCGTTGTCAAGAAATTTTAAATCCAGATTCACAGTTGATATGTGATTCGACTTTACACGCTCTGGATGAGTTAGCTGTAGATTGCCATCGCTGACTGGCCCAGTTCTGGTTAACTGCACAGTTTTCACATTGAACGACGGTCAAAGTATATCTTGATGCATTAATACAGATTGATTCTTTGATAATCACAGAATCAGTAATTCTAAAGCCCCTTGGTTCTCTGAGAAGCGACTTTAATCGTCGTTGACCACGTTTGCAGACCAGGTTCCTGATATACGGCGAAGCTACGGACGTCGAATGGTGGGTCCCGATCAGCGTGGTCACGGCAGAAGCCCCCGACTTCAACAACACCATTCCTTCGACGTGGCTGAGTCCAGGTTCGGGCCCAGTGGAAGTACCAGCACCGGCGGACAACTCCTGGATGCTGATCAATGTCCAGCAAACAGGTGGGTCATCAAACCTCTTGGGTCGTTCCTAAGTAATTTTCAACGAAATCCACTGATAAATGATTTCCGCATGAAGACATTTCCGAATCGATCTCTTCATCAGTTGCATTCGTTATTCAGGGAAACTGCAACATCGGGAGTAAAAATCTGTTTGTTAACTGAATTGTTCTTGATCCGAGGACCCAACCAAGTGGACCCAAAATATCTGTAAAACCTGAGAGAAACAGTTCATAAAATTCAGATTTAAGCGAGTCAAATGATTCACTTGTCTTGATCATCTGCCGACTTGGTTTGATGCGAGACTGGTTCAGCCTCTTCCAACATCATTGTTTGTTTCATCCGTCATTCATAATTAACTGATTCGCCGTACCTTCCATCACGGAGTTAATTAAACCTTCACGTGTCCCACCGACCTTTTTCGTCTTCTTTTTTTATTATGTTGACTATCCTTGGTGCCCGGCGTTGCCACGTGTACTTATTTATATAAACCCGGAAAAGTATTTAATTCTATATTAATCTTTAGTGAAGAAGTGATTTAACCTGAATCTAACTGTTCCTAGTTCCGTACACACTTTCCACAGATAATAGTGCATTAATTCAACAGCTGTGAAATACATTGGATTTTACTGCATCAGTCGCAACAAACATACCTCCGACTTTCTTCTTAAATATACTCCTTGACTACTGTAGGATATAATTGTCCCTCAGTCTTCAGACATAACGAAAGATTAAATCCTTAGCTAGATTCACAATGTAAACAAATAGTCGCCATATTGGAGTCACTAACATGGTGCGGAAATTAACTTACATTTCCCTTCAAGGATCGTAAAGTATTTAGTATTGTTTTTATTATCATTCCATGGAGTATCACTGGATAAATTATACTTTTCATTCAATGAAAATATTTCTGCTTCATTTCATTACGGAAAAAGGAACTATTTCCTTTGTTCGTCACGTAGTAACGTCTCTCTCTCTCTCTCTCTCTCTAGCGTGTGACATCGCGGTCTCTTGACGCGCGCAGTGATTTAACTCAAAATGATCACATTTTTTAATTATAATTCTTTCCACATTCACGCTAGGGGTTTCTCACCCCCACAGATACGTTTCTCGTGTTTTGAAGCATATCTGTACCATTTTTTTTTGCTATCAGTCCACTCGTTTAAATTTGTGTAGAAATTAACGTAAATACATACATACATACAAATATACTTTGTTTTTTTTATTATATAGATAGATTTATTTACAGTGGCATCAACATCTCACTGTGAGAACTTATTTCAGCCTTGTCGTGGGGACTGATTTTGACGAGAATTTTCTCTCACGTACTCACAAACATGTGGCGACCTCTGTGTGATGGGATGCAGTCACGCTGCCCCCTACACCACAGGAGGTCATTTGTCTTTTTGTTAGTTGGGCACTGGGACGTCTTCCCTTAGTGCCGATACTTCCGGAAACAATTCTCGTTATTTTCTTTTATTCGGATACGTTTTTCTAAAGTCTGTGGCACATCACTTCCGGTTTCCCAATTGTCCACGTTTCACAGGAAAAGCAACGAGAGGTGTTGTTGCTCTATTCATATTTTCTTTTTGTAGCTGTTGTTGATGATGAGCAATCAACGCCTCTCAGATGTTGAAATAACACACTCTCATGACACTTGATTTCTTTGCATATTTATTAACACACACACACACACACACAAGTACAACTCATTCTACCCCGCCATGTTCCAAAGATACTCTTACACTCCCTCGTCCTGCCTCCAAGCGGACAACAACAAAAACTAAGTCAAAGAGATCATAAACAGCTGTTGTATGAGCTATATATGATCAATGGCACCTGGTCAGACTCTAAGTGCTTATTGGCCACTTTATGACCATTGATGACCTTTCCGCCACAGCGTTTTCATATCCATTTATGTAAGGAACTCCCTGGGGCCGAGGTACAGTCTTGCACAAAATATCATACGCAATTTCGGAATGGTTTGTTTCATTAAACGTTACTCATTTAGCATGATTCTTGTTCCTAGCTGCCATACTGACTGTTACTTTGTCTCCATAACGAATTGTTTCCCGTGGATGAGATCGCCGTTGATGATGACCGCAGGGTACTACCGCGTCAACTACGACATCCGCAACTGGGCGCTGCTGACGGACGCGTGGGCCTCGTTGGGCGACGTCGTGCGAGCGCAGCTGCTGAGTGACGCCCTGGTGCTGGCCCGCGCCGGCCGCCTCACCTACGCCGTCCCTCTGGAGCTGGTGGCCCTCAAGCTGGGCCCCGACGACTCCTCCGGACTCGCGCCGTGGACGGCCGCGCTCTCGGAGATGGGCTACGTCAAGAGCATGCTCGTGAGGACGCCAGCCTACGGAAACTTCAAGGTAAGCGTTTCTTGTTCATTAGACCACTCTGCCAGCTCCAGCAAGGAGACTCCACAAACATGCATGCGTTGTGGTTGACTCAGGAGACTTTTGTCTACATTGCTCTATTACCTCTCAGAACTTCAGAAGAGTCGTGGAAAAGGAATAAGAATAAAAAAAGTTCTCTTCAGGAAAAAGGGGGTAATTCATATGGACGTAGACTTCGAGAAATTCTCTTACAAAACTCACCACACCATTGTACTGTAGCGCGATAGTTTTATTATTGATATATATATATTTTTCATTTTAATATCATTAGATTTTAGCAAGGGTTGAGAGCTTGGTAAGTTGGAATTTGACCAGGCGCCGCCATGGCGGATAGATAATCCGTTCGGTCTGGACATAGGCACGTATGATGTTGACCCTCGGAGGCTACCGGGACTGGCACACCGTGGGAAACCCCCAGAAATTGAATTAACAGGTGACTGCCTGAACCAATCACATTTCTGGGTTCAGGAAAGATCGATCCAAAGATGATCGAGAACATCGATATTTCACATCCAGCGAAGGGGCTGTGAAGAAAGTGTAGAGGAGACTCCTCGACGAACCGTCGCCAGGGACGGACGTGCATCATCCAGAGGACTCTCAGAGAAGGAGGGTGCCACATGATCACGGCCAGAGATGAACGCGAGGTGACTGCCAAGTGTCTCAATCCTTGACGCGCCTGGGGGAATTACCGTAAACCATGGTTTAACTTGGGATCAAAGGATCCGATTGTTTTGTCCGGCTAGCATGAACACGCATAATTTGTATTTTTAATTTTATTGGTCCATGTTCAGTTAAATGATTAATAAATTCTAGTAACTATCCCTTTATTTTCCCATTTGATAAACCCACCACTACAGTACAATCATTTTTATAGTTCAGAGGCAATGTGGCGGATTGCACGGGGGTGTTTTATTTGAATTCCCAGCGACAGGGAAATCAAATTGCCAAAGATTACATGCCACGTCGCAGAGAGAGGTTACTTCAGTGTCGCCATCAATGAGGTCTATTAATGCTTTGGTCGCCATGACAACGTGACAAGAAAGTTTCAATTATCTGTGAATTTCACGCGTTACAACTCGATCAAAAATTTATTAACGCATTTAAATCAAGGAAATTCAATTTTGTAGATTATCTGTGATTTCATGCGTTACAACTCGAGCAACAGTTAAGCCATTTATTAACGCATAAAATCACAGATAGTCTGCAAAATTGAAACTTTCTTGTCACGTTGTCATGGCGACCGAAGACTTTATATACCTGTTTGATGGCGACACTGAAGGAACTTTGACCTGTATAAAATTTGAATGACCACAAACCGACTGATTCTTTGTTGACAACGACTTCTTCAGTCTTCGAAGGATTAATTGATAGTGAAGAGGAATTTCTTGAGTGAAATTATCATATGTTTTATCGTCACGTTTCCACTGCTTCTACATCTGGAAAGGAAATTGTAGTAATAATATTGCCTTAACCATGAAATACTACAGCATATATTACGTTTAAGTTGTTTAAGACGACGTCCATCGTGACTATCCGAAAGTTTTCCCTTTTCCACCAGAGAAAGATGATTTACGCCTCCATGAAGTTTTAGCTTCTGTCCGCGAGGATATTTTACGACCAGCAATAAATTTTTTTCCAGTCTTCGCTTTTAGTCCGATTTCGTTTTCCCCTTGTTCTCCGTCTGCCTTGTTTCTCCGTTTACGTCGAACACTTTCTTTCACTCAGATTTTTCTCTTTATTTTCTGTTTTTGTCGCGCCCTTGTTTCATCTACCTTATTCTTCGTCATCCAACAAGCACTGCGTTTCCGATATTAGTAATCTAAAATTGTATTTGGTTCAGTAGAAGTGACAATCGTGTAAAAATTATAGAAAAGTCGGTGCCGTTTAACCCTTCTTGTTGGTTTGGCTTCCACAACGTTCGAGGGTTTTTTAGGGTAACTGGTTACATGAGGGTAATCCACATGGTGGCAACTCCCCTTTAATAGGAAGGGATTTGAAAGGGGGGATGCGGAAGGGTAGAGGAAGGTAGCCAAGGGCCCCCGGGCTATGGTTTAAGGATCCTACCCGGCAATTCGCCTTAAAGTAATGCAGGACAAACCCTAAGAAAAACCTGCATCAGGTAGGTCGGGCATTGGGTACTTGTCCCACGTCCTTCCGATAGCGGGAGAGGAGTTTTCTGTGGGGTCGTAGTTTTATCCTCGCCGCGCCTCGACCAGTTTAGGAGGCAGCTGGCCGACTGTTCCAATGGGAACAGCGAACAACTCTTACCGTATAACCAAAGTCTGTGACCCCCAGGAACATACACCTCTCAAAAATAGGCCGAGGTGCCTCGGCATGTGGGAACCTTAGTTCAAAAAACGAGAGAGAGGAGAAGGCATCCCCAAAGGTAGCCTGTTCTTCTTATAAGGTAGCGGAAATTTTTTGTCTTGAGGAGGTCGCAGCTACAGTAACTATGGAAACTATCGTGTCCTATTGAGGTGGAGGTGAACCGTTC
This sequence comes from Zhengitettix transpicula, assembly GCA_037074705.1. NCBI lineage: Eukaryota > Metazoa > Arthropoda > Insecta > Orthoptera > Tetrigidae > Zhengitettix > Zhengitettix transpicula. The sequence continues at coordinate 22,603,598 of CM073591.1, read as the reverse complement.
GTAACAAGTAGAATGGGCAAAACAGATCAGAAAAGCTCACCAAAAACAGATATTGATCTTTTTACCTTGCTTGCGTTCATTTTAACTCCTTCTTTTATTACTCTGCCTTTTTTTTTTCGTTTATCGCAAAAAAAATTAAATAACCTCATTATACATATTTTTTACTGAAGAAATAAATAACCAAAATAAACGACCGGATAATTCATATTTAATTCTTATCTTTGAACCTTGATAAGAAATTAACAAATATATATATATATATAGATTTATCTTTACTGGCATCCATCATCTTTTTTTTACTGCCAGTGAAACGTTGTGTATCAGAAACTTCCGTTACATTCTTCCTACCGTAGTGTAGAGATTCTAAAATATTCCAGCACACAGAAATTTAAAAATATGGCCATAAAAATTTATAAAAAAAAATTTCGATCCAGAAACATAAAAAAACAATTTTAGTAAATAAAAATTAAATACAAGAAGCTTTTGAATTGGTCACCTGGTTCGTTTTTGTGATTTTGAATCACCTGGTGAAAGCAACAAGGATTGCAGTAAAAAAACATTGTGTGTAACTTATTGTTTTTAATTGACCGCTTCTTTATCTGATTAGGATTACAACTGAATTAAAAATTAAGTCACGATACTGCCCAGTTTTTTTAAAAAAAAAATTGGGGGGGCCAAAGTAAGCCGATTTCCATTTTTTTATTATTATTACATTTGAGTTGTATTAAAATCAAAACTTGTATATATGTTTTGAGTTCACAGAATTTTATGTAAACAGAAATACTATGTAAAAATTCTGTCTAATTAAAATTAATTAAACCCGCGAGATGGAAGGGAGTCATGAGTGGTGCCTAGATTCAGCTCGGGTGGGATGGACCGTCTCTGACCTGCACGTCCATCCTAAAGGGATTCCATCGGGTTCCTCGACCTGAGAGACACGCGGAATGCATTGTATAAGAATGCTATCTTCTATATAATAAAAAAGGATGTATATTTGTATGTATGTATGTATGTATTTACGTTGTTCTTTATACAAATTTTATCGCGTGGACAGAATGCAACAAAAATTGGTACACGTATTCTGCCAAAATCGAGAACCGGTACTGTGGGGGTGACAAACCCATAGCATACATGTGGAAAGAATTATAATTAAAAACCATTATCATTAAATGTTAAATTACTGCGCGCCAAGAGACGATGACGTCACGCGAGAGAAAGACGTTACTACGCAACGAACAAAGGAAATTCTCCTTTATCAGGAATGAAATAAAGCAGAAATATTTTCTTTAAATAAAAAATATAATTTTATACAGCAATAATAAAGAAGAATACGAATTACTTTACCATCCTTGGGGGAAAATGTAAGTTAATTTTCGCGCTGTATTAGTTGTGAGTCCAGCTAACAATTTCATCAATGTAATATTTCGTAATGTATGAAGACTGAGTGACGATTATATCCTGAAGTACTCAAGGAATATATTTAAGTATTCAATTAAATACTTGTTCGAGTTTATATAAATAAGTACACGTGCAACGCCGGGCACCCCCCAGCTAGTACTAAATAAACGATTGCCGTCCGTTTTCTAACTTCCAAGTGATCAGTCTTGTTTGGTTGTTGTCGCAGGAGGTGATGCTGCAGGCGCTGAAGAAGCAGTACGACCAGCTGGGGACTGAGGACCGTCCTGGACACTCGCACCTGGTGCAGACGCGACGCGTCCTCGTGGTCCTCTGGGCCTGCTCCCTGGGCCACGAGGAGTGCATCTGGCAAGCCAGGAACAAGTGGCGCAACTGGATGAGCATGGACGGCATCGGGAGCACCGTCAACCCGTACGTCCTGTTACCTTACGATTTGCCAATACGAGGTGGCAAGGGAATTTTAATAACGACTTCTGCAGCAGAAAGGTTTTCCTCGGGATGGTGGGGGGGCCTTGTTGGACGTTGGCCAACGCAGGGGAAGTTCTCTTAAATGTCACGAAGCCTTCTGCAACAAACGAGGGAATGTAGTCAAGTTGAAACGGATTCCAGCGCATTGGAGAAATATATATATACTGTTAAAATCAAAAGATTTACGTCTGATAGAAAATAATGAATAAGAAAGATAGTCAATACAGACCAAAGAAAGAGAGTAATATAAATACCACACAACAACGTTTCTGGGATCCTTGTCCTGTTTCGTCAGGTGCTAAGAAGAGCCTAGAGAGACACAACTGCACTGGTCAGTTGACAACACTCAAAAGCTATACCTTCTGTTTCCCAATTGTCGTCACTGCCCTTATTCTTACACTAACACTTCGGCTCTCCCATTGTCGTTGCTTTTTCGTCGCTTTTGAGTGTTGCTGGGTGTTGCCGTACATAATGCCTGGGTCACAATGTTACGCTGACAATAGAAATTTTAAATAATTTATTTTAAAAAATCCTTTCATTATACACATGGGTGTTCATTACAATATATATATATATATATATATATATATATATATATATATAGTGATTCAGTCACGACAATGATGGTTCGATTAGTCTGGTAGAGAAGTAATAATAAATTAGGGTGCTTTCTGGATCACACGTAAGAAGTGAAACTTCTTTAGTAAAATATTTAATTAGTCTATTTCTTGTATATAACTAAATATATATTGTAGTAGACAATTTAAAGACACCACGTTGCGGTCCAATGTTTGCAATAAATTATCATTTGATAAATGAAAACAACTTAAACAATTAAAAATTTTAAATCCAAAATGTTTACCATTTATATTTAGTTCCATTTTGCACAAAAACTTGCCGCGGCTTTATTGAAATTACTGAAACCTTCAGGGTCCCTTTATCGGGCCTCCAACAGTTGTAGTAATCCGCAATTATAACCGAATTAAATAAATAAAAAGTGTTACAAAATATTGAATTAAATTTACATGAGACATATTAACATAATCTATAGAAATCTGACGGCACGCAATTTTAATACTAGGATTACCATGGAAATTTCGTACGTACCAAATCATCGGAGCAGCTCTCATAAAACACTTCTTATTCACTTCACCAATAATTTAAAAGGATGCCATGGTATTTCACTGTTCACGCAACCTACGCCAGCACAACAAACCAAATTTCCACGTTATCACAGACAGTTTTCTCTCATCAACTTATAACAACTCTTCAAAACCATATTCATATAACTTTACTTTTACTTTGCCATGTTTCCGGTCGGACTGACCGCCGGGACACGTCTCCAATGTTGCTTCTACAACCTTTTCGTCCAAGTCAAGTCTTGGTCGATACCGAGCGCCGTCTGAACTGTTCTCTCGTCAAAGCTTTCAACCTCAAAACCCCGCCGACAATAACACCGTCTCAATACTCCACATTCTTACGGAACGCTGGGTGTTGCCGTACATAATGCCTGGGCCACAATGTTACGCTGACAATAGAAATTTAATATAATTTTTTTAAAAAAAATCGTTTCATTATACACATTGGTATTCATTACAATATATATATAGTGATTCAGTCACGACGACGATGGTTCGATTAGTCTGGTAGAGAAGTAATAATAAATTAGGGTGCTTTCTGGATCACACGTTAGAAGTGAAACTTCTTTAGTAAAATATTTAATTAGTCTATTTCTTGTATATAACTAATATAAAAATTAATTTATCTCACTCCACCAATTAATCTAGTTTTTTGTTCCTTTTTCTTAAAGCGCGGAATTCATCTACAACAAGAAGAAGAAGGTGTAGACAGGCTATGTACAGGGTAATCCACATAGTGTCAACTCCCCTCTTATAGCATAGGAAGGGATTTGAAAGGGGGGATGCGGAAGGGTAGAGCAAGGTAGCCAAAGGTTAACTAGGGCCCCCGGGCTATGGTTTAACGATCCTACCGGGCAATTCGCCTAAAAGTGATGCAGGGAAAACCCTAGAAAAACTTGCATCAGGTAGGTCGGGCATTTGGTACTTGTCCAAGGCATTTCTGATGGCGGGAGAGGGGTCGCAGCTTTCCTCTCGTCGTGCCTTGACCGGTTTAGAAGGCAGCTGGCCATTCCAATAGGAATAGCGGACTACTCTTACCGTATGCCCAAGGTCTGTGACCCTGGAACATACACCTCTCATAACAGGGCGGAGGTGCCTCGGCATGTGGGAACCTTAGTTCAAAAAAACCAGAGAGATGTGAAGACATCCCCAAAGGTAGCCTCGTCCAGAGCTCTCTGGGAAGCCCTCATCTACAACTTTTATTCATGTTATTTATATTCTCGATCCCATTATTTGCGCTTGCGAGCGCCTAAAATAGAAATAATTTCGTGTTATGGAATTGACTGTCTTTCTTTATTTTTATTAAATTTTTATTATATTGTAATTTTAATGTTAAGAATGCTAATTTTTTTCTATTATACATGATAAAACTTTCAAAAAAAGTAAGAAGACGGACTATTTTCGCATTAATTTGAACATTGGGGATCAACGTTCCGGAGGAACCTGCTATGTCCATCTGCGTGTTGTTCTCCACGACTCTATTGTGACTGCATATTTTTCGCAGGATTCCGGGAAATGAGCGCAGTGCTGTTTACTGTACGGCTCTGAAGTACGGCGGCGGTGGCGAGTGGAACTTTGCGTGGAAGCAGTTCCTGGCAGCCAGCATCCCTGAGGAGAGGGCAAACCTGCTGGACGCTCTCGGGTGCACCAGGGAACCCTGGTTACTCTCAAGGTACTCCCCCTCATAATAAATAGTCTGTCAAGGAAGTTCTTCTGCCACTAGAGTCCTTGTTTTGAGTTTTCTCAGCAATGGCGTACGCTCAGACTTCCTCTGAAGACGAACAGAGAATTTCGGAACGTTCCATTTGTTTTTTCTCCGCCCCCCCCCCCTGTTTCATATCATAACATTGAAAATCCTTTACCAATTACAGTTCACAATGAACCTATTAAAACCGGGCGATCAAAATTTATTTTAAGGACATTGGGGTTTTATTTCAGTGGATACTTCATTACATAGCTTATGATAAGATTGATAGATTGGTTAATTTCTATGTACCCAGGAAATTGATTCGATTAATACAGATGACACAGGGAAAGTATCCATTCAAGGAGAAGTATCCACCAAATTCGATATTAAACAAGGAGTGAGACAAGGTGACACACTTTCCACTAAACTGTTTAATATTGTATTGGAAAGAGCAGTTAGAAAAGTGGAATAAATCCCTGGCGGATCAATTTACATTGTATTAATCGACAGATCAGACCAAGAATTACAATTAAGGTTCACCCAATTAGAACAGGAAGGAGCTAAATTAGGGCTGAGGGTGAATATGAGAAAAACAAAGTATATGATTGCATCTAGGAATGAAGGAAAGATGGGCAAATGTTACCAACATATCCATAGAGAACTTGGGGTTCAGTAGTAACAGAAAATAGTACAATAGGGGAAGAAATTAGAGCAACGACTACAAATAGGGAAGAGATGTTACTGGGTCCTTCTTCCTCTTCTGAAATCTCAGCACCTCTCAAAAAAAAGGGGAAAGGTAAAGATTTATAAAACTAGAATTAAACCAGCAGAAACCTGAGGTGCGACGAATTCAGAATAGCAGCAGCATGGGAAAGAAAAATTCCTACGAAGAATTTATGGGCCTAAGTATGAAAATTAGGAATGGATAATTAGAACTAACTAAGAACTCTATGGTGACCCCCCAAATTGTGAGCTCCATAAGCAGTGCAAGACTTAGATGGGCAGGGCATGGGGAAAGAAGTGAGGAGGCAACCCTACTACAAAGAATATGGAAAGTAAAACCAGGAGGAAGAAGGTGTGCAGACAGACCTAGAGAGAAATGGGTGGAGGATATAGAGGAAGATATGAAGGAGTTGGACATAAAGCAAGAGATAGAAGAGAGTTGGGCTTCGATAGTGAGGCAGGCTCTAGCCCTACAAGGGCCTGTAACGCCATGGTGTATTGTTTTGTACTTCATTACATACTGATGGTAGCTACCAATTGAATTGAACTTGGCGTTCATCAAAAGCTTGGTAAAAGGTCTCGTTCGGGTCTATAGAAATTGAAAATACCTTGAAGGCTTCAAAATGTGGCGACGGAAAAGGATATGGATATAGAAGGGGGGGGGGGGGGGGAAAACCGCAAAGCGCACAGACAGAGTACGGAACGAAGATAAGATGATGAGGGATTTCATATTGTTATTCATTCTTCCGTGCAAACCAGCGAACTGAATCACAAGACGGCAAATCAAACATGAAGACCTGGTAAAAAAAAGAAAGAGGGCTCAGAATGATTTAAAGGAAAGAATTAAAAAAATATCTTGGATTTTAAAGGGCACGCTGAAGATTACCTGGGGACATGAGTTTTCAGAAGAAGGCCTTGAACCTATCGCAAGGTAGAAGACTTGATCATAACAGCACACGAATACAATGAACCAAACTCAAAGTAGGAAGGTTTGATGACGCTTTTAAAGACAATGGTATATAGTATATTTATTTATCTCTGTTTATTTATAGATATCTTCAAAGCATGTTGGATCCTAACTCTGGAGTTCGCAAGCAAGATGGTTCCCGAGTCTTCGCCGCGGTCGCGCGTAACGAGATGGGTTACTCCATGGCGTTCAGCTTTCTCAGGAATAACTGGGACGCCCTCCAGCAGTAGTGAGTACAGTGGGCTAACCACACCGGTCGACAAACTTATTCCTCGGGTGTGGATGCTCTGAAAACCTCCTCCTACCCTTCTCGCCCCACCCTTCCATCATCATTTATTTTTAATAATGGTTTATTTATACATTGCAAACTACTAGAAGCTTTTAGTATTTTTGTGGGACGATTCTCGAGGCTTTTGAGAGTCCTTAAATTTCCAGTTGGGTTTTGGGAACGAGAATCCATCGTACGTTCCTCTGCACGTTACTGTCTGTAGTTCTGTGACGTCGTCGGTGCTTGAACGTCAATCGTGACCATCTGGAACGCCTTCGTCTGCACGATTCCATCAATTTAATTGAAAGTTGTTGAAAAGTACTCAGATTATACGGTTTTTTACCCAACTTTATTTTTATAATACTCATTTTAATGAATATTCCGACCTAAAATCGGTATCAGTGTCACGTGTACACAAGATTAGCAAAATGTGGTTGAAAATTGGTAAATTTTACTCTTGAATTGCCACCGAATTTCACATCAAACTTATTTTCATTTCATTTTATTAATATTGAATTAACATTATTGGAACCATATAACAACTTGTAAAAATCAAAAAATGGTAGAAGTTAATTTGTTTAAAAAAAAAAGTGTATCCCTTCCAAATTCATAGATACTATATTCAAAAGTACCATAATGAAGGTATATGAAAGAGTTGGTTGGAGGAGTTTCTTAGAAAAATAAAAATATATAAATAACTAATTAACATAATATTTTTAAAAATAATTCAGCAAGAAAACGTAGACAATATAAATTGTTTTAACAGGGAAAAAATAATAGATGAATTCAGAATGTCACTTGAAGTGTTGTTATCGACAACTTTCCTTCTAGGAAATAATAAATATTTTAATATTAAGAAAGATAGGCAAATACAGACAAAATAAGTAATAATATAAATACCACACAATGTTCCTGGCAGCCTTGTACCTTTCTTCAGGTGCAGAAAAATGCAACTGCACAAATCGTTTTGAGTTTTGTCAACTGACTCGTGCAGTTGTGTCGCTCTAGGCTCTTCTCAGCACCTGAAGAAAGGGAACAAGGATCCCAGAAACATTGTGTGGTATTTATATTATCACTTATTTTGTCCTGTATTTGGTATTCTTTCTTAATATTAATTTTCAATCAGACATAAATTTTTTCAACTTTAATAAATAGCAGTACCGATTCACAATATTAGTACTTATGTGGTTTGTTTCTGTTTCAGCTACGGTCCTGCCTTTGGCAGCATATCGAAAATGGTTTCGTCTCTTGGAAAGTATCTGAATTCCGCAAATGACTTGGATCAGGTAAAACAATCATAGTGTCTGGACACTAGTTTTTTTTTACAGCCATATTTCATTGACTTTCTGGTCAAGTAACAATAAAATGTAAAAAGCAGTAGAAAATGGTCACTTAAACGTTTAATCTGTAATTATAAAAGTCATGGGAGGAAGAACTTTTAATTATGTTGTACTTATTCACATGACGTGAAAACTTGGACGAAATATCTGTATTTATTTTTTAGATCATGTTGTTGTAAATTAAAGTAAAAGCTTTGCTTATTGAAATGACACTAGGAGACTATTTGCTTTCAAAGATAAATTACTCCATTTTTTTACCATCGCCAACCTTCATCCTACATTTAAGTGTTACATATATTTATCACCTGTGTATAATTTAAATCTAAAGGGATTGAAGAAAAGAGAACATAAATATTATATTTTACACATTCATAATCCATTATTGCATCCACCCAAAGTGAGATTAACCTGCTTATTCATTTTAAAAAATCATCCCACACACACACACACCTTAGTGTTAGAGCATCATGAAAAGTGATCCATTTAGTGACCCAGTATTTAAAAACTGAGTAATTCATTCACTGTGGTCTTCACTAGTCTGTGTGCGTGGGTTGGGTTTTCGTAAAGAAGCATTTTCACGGGATGTAATGGATTGTGAAGGTATAAAATTTAATATTGATATTCTCTTCTCTTCGATCCTTTTATAATTTGTGTTTTTCACGGCTGACCTTGGATATAGAAATTGAAAGCTTGTGCTAAATATATGTGACATTGTAACCATGAAATAAATGATAAAATATGAATGTGATGACCATAAAATAATTGTGAAATTTACAGATTTCTTTATCTCTTCACCTTATTTCTCTATTATTTTTTTCTGAAATTCAGGAAATGGAACAGCCTAAAAGATATTATTCCAATATTAAAACTAAACTACTCTAACAGAGGAATATGTTTTTTTAAAAAAAAAACAACAACATGAATCTTTTAAAATGTTATGGTACCTGATTCTCGTGGACGACTATGTTTCAGCTAATGACCTTCCAAGAAGAAGTTTCGGGTAACCTCGGCACTACCGGTCGCAGTTTCAATCAGCTGTTGGAAAAGGTGTCGTCCAACGTCCTCTGGATGGAAAGGAGTTACACAGAAGTGGAAGCATGGCTGGCACATCACAAGGACTTCGGAACTCGATAGCGACACAAACACACTTGCTATCTCCATCTGGATAGCAATAGTTCACTGAAATCAAATTGTGCAATAATAGCAACAACAACAACAAAAATAAGGTGTTCATACCACAAGTACAATATGTGTGCAAGTGATGTAAGAAATATTTATAAAAGTGTCTTGTGTTGTCTTCCTGGGTTTTATTGTTACTAAAATATTTAACATTCATTAGAAAAAGAAATAAAAAGAAAAAAGAGAAGGATGAGATGTTTGCATAATAAATACGACCGGGTGCTCAATGAAGGGCATTAACATTTATCTGTAACTCGTATAAATTAGATTTTTTTTGTTTTAACACATTGAAATTGTTACTTTGCAATAATTTATGTATAAAAAATGATTTATTTCTCTGCTGATATTTTGCTAACAATAATTACAATTCAAGTACAAACTTATATTTCAAACATTTGTAAACAAACGTTCATCCAATCTAAATAACATTAAAATAAAACAGTATCTGGTGAAATAAAATTTTCTCTTTCCGAACTGTGGGAAGAATAATTGTCAGGTCAGATTTGTCACTGACTGAATGTAGAAACATAAAACAAGTTGCGAGGAATTTTTTATCATTATTGTATACATGTAGTTCAGTTCTGTGCAATGTAAAAAAAAATCATTCCAAACACTTTATTTATATATGTCCTTAATGGTTTTTTTCATTCTTCCTGCGCTCGTTCTCTCTATTAGCAGGAGCAGCAAATATTCACAATATTCTTTAAATACATATTATTTAAAACAATAGTGAATTTAAAATTTTCCCTTGCCTTTATACAATTTAAATTTTATTTTGAAGGCAAAATGTTGTGTGTCAGGTTATTGTCTGGAGAGATCATAGAATCGTGCAAATTGATTTCAATTCCTTTATATGTTTTTTGTTTAAGTTTTTATCTGCCTCATATGAGTAATCTCTTCAACTGACCACCTTCTGCTCCTGTTCTGATCTCGTGCAATCATCTACTCCAATAACACTCTCACCTTCGCCTGACTACTCTACATTTCCAATGTACTTTCTACAATCAACCTGATATTATATTCACTATCTACATTTAGTTGTCTTTCATCATCAATACTCTCCAGACTATGTTTCTTGGATGCTACCATATAAAAATAGTCCCAGACTTGGTTGCAAAATATAAGCTTACATTAATAAGAACAATACAAAAATACTACAAACTACATGTATACAAAAATATATTTATAAATGAAAAATTAAATAAAATTTACTAGTGAAAGATGAAAAGTTTCATTCAAATTAAAATGTTTGTAAAATAAACTAAACTACAGAATTAAAACTTAAATTCAATATTAATACTTCAAAATTTCCTCATTACAATATATCTTCCACAAATCGATCTGGTAAATATTTGATTAAATTAAATCTGTGCTGTTTGACCGACTCTTATTTTGTACGTCAAAGTGGTAAATTCAAACTATGCCAGATACCGACCTACAGAACCTTCTGTTAAATTGTCATCAGCTTTTTCTTTTCCCTGAGGTGTGTCAATTATTGCCTACATCACATTAATCTCAATATATGTGTAATCAGGTGTTTCAGGTAAGTTCTTTGCAACAGGTGTTTGAATAGAATGAATTGGAAACTTTCAGGGTGTCACGTACCAGTCGCACTGTAAGAGAAAGTCTGCAAGATCATTTTCAAATTTTGATGTAATCAAAGGGCAAAAGTTTGAAAAATTGTTTGGTGCTGGTGACTGTGGCCATCAAATATTGAATAAATCATCTGAGCAACAGATAAGGGTACAGACCACATTATTTCCATTAGTGAATGCTCTAACACACAGTAAAGTATTAATTATACCACTTTCAAATGAGTAATTCAGATTATAGTAAAGAATAGCATGAAATGGAAATAAGAGAGTGTAAGACTAATAATACCCAGGGATTCATATATGTATGACTAATGTGCCATCGAGTCAGATAGAAAATTAAAGAGTAATTAATAAGACTTGGGAGACGTTGCTTTGTAATAAATAGAATGATTGAGTGCTGCTTTGTTTGAGGTTTAGGTTAATTGTCTGTATTTGAACATCAAGGATCATAAATTAGCACACACAATTGTCAGATACCAACACTAGATTGTTGATTGTTGATCTGGAAATTTCTGCTTCAAGTAATACAATGGTTTTCATAACAATAGCAAATCGTAAAAATGTATTCCTTAATTGGAGAAAATATCGGAATATTGCATGTGTATATTAATTATAAAGTTTTTTCAGATTTGTTTTATATATTTATGACACGTTACCCCTTGTAATATTTGTCCAAACATCAAAAATATATTCCATAAATCTTGATTCCTCTCAGAAATACAAGAATGACATCCATACCAACTTATAGTCAAAATTTGCTCCGTTTACTTCTATTCATGCTCATAATTTGTCTATTTTCCCAGTTTCATAATTGTGACTTTATCACTTTAATTGTCAACTAGGTTATTTAGTCTTCATCTCCTCATTTTTTTAACGTCACTTAGTGTTCACATTTAAATCTCATTGTTTAATTGAATTTTTCCAGATTGTTTTTAATTTGTGATTATATAATTATAACAAAACTAAAATCTCATCAGTTTTTAAACTTCTGCTTCTCATGAATCCACATCAATCTTCCTCTGACACTTCCTTCCTTACAGTTCTTCTGTATTTAATACTCGGCAATTATTTTCATGTGTGTGTTGAGAGGTTTAATGTATGAATACATTTATATGCTCTTGTTTTTTCTTTTGTTGTGTGAAGGCAATATTCTCTTTTAAAGTGATGATAACAGTACTTTTGCATACTTTATGGATATGACATATATAATAGTTTGGTGTATACATCTTCTACCCATAGATCTAAGCAATTATTTAGTATCTCACCTTTTACCATTTACTAATTTGTGGCCAAATAATTCACTTTGCTTGTATTGGAGCAGTTGTATAATCAATGTGCCACTAACTAAAATATAAGACCAAGAATAACTAGAAAGGAAAGATGGAGGTGTAAAAGAAGGGCACGGAGAGAACATTGAGGGGAACAAAACGTCAAAGCTACTCAATAGGCTTCTGATTTTTCTGCTGCTCTTCAATATACTTCCTGAAACCAGGCTTTCATAATAATCCATTATATTACAAGAATTTGGGGCGGCACACGCCTTCTAGATATTTTGAAATTATTTTTTGTGAAGTAAGTAATTAAGACAACTTTTCTAAAAAAAAAAAGAAACTGCAAATAAAAAGTGCTAAATCGCCAAAGTGTAAAGAACAACGAAGTAAACTATGTTATTAAAGTTATCAAGTAGGAAGTTTGTCATTTGAACACGGAAGATAAATATCAGTATGCCTATATGTCAAGTTTGTGTAATGAGTATGAATCATCTCTGGTATTACATACATCCTTGATTTGTTTTGATAGTAGACGTCCTGAATACATGTAGAGAACAATACATTGGGCCGGTAAGTCCAAAAATTCTTAAATTAGCCAGTGTATTTATTATAAGCTAGCTGGGTTCCCGGCGTTGCCCAGAATGTCGTATATCTATAACCCCCAATTTGACTCGAATCTCGGTTGTTTTTGTGTTAATTATATGAAACGCCCCTCTACCCCCACCCCTAAGGGTGCTCCCCTACCATGCTGGAAGGGGTTGAAATTTTACACACAACATCGGTAGAAATAATATCAACGTCATTGACCCCCCGACAAATATTTATTCCAGGCAAATATCGACCATGTTTGAAAAATTCCACCCCCGGCCGTGGGTGGGGGGGGGGGTTAAATGGCCAATTGAATGTCATAATTAAACTCACCGACATCCATAACCCTGGATTTGACTCCAGTCTCGGTTGTATTCGCTTTATTTTCTTGTAACGCCCTTCCACCCTCACCCCTAACGTTTCTCCTTTCCAATGCTGTAAGGGGTTGAAATTATACTCATATAGCATCTCGTTGACCCCCCAAAAAATATTTATGCGACTCAAATATCGGCTGTTTTAGCAGGTTTAAATATTTCCACCCCCGCTCCTGGGGGTGGTAGACGCGTCTCACCCCGACGGTGTTTGTTTCCTGAACTTGAAGAACACGTGTACGAAATTTGGTGAATTTTGCTCCACCGGTCTACATTTGTATAAGGAACATACAAATATATATACATACAAACAAACGTTGCCCGAGATGTCATTTATCCATAACCCCCGATCTAGGTATCTTTTAGGTTATTTTTATGTAACGCAACTCGACCCACTATCATTAAATGTGTTGTCGGCCGGTTACATTGTTTGAATATTTTCACCCCCACCCCTACTTGTGCTTAGCTCTCATGCCGGAAGGGGTTGAAAAATATATCGTTACATATATTATAAACGTCATTGACCTCAACAATTATTTATTCCACGCAAATATCGACCATTTAACCTGTTAGAAAAATTCTACCCCCGTGTAGCCCCGCCCCTGGGGGTTAAATGGCGAATTGAATGTCATCATTAAACGAAGCTACAAGCATAAAACTGGATTTGACTCCAATCTTGTTGTATTAGCGTTATTTTCCTGTAATACGCGTCCACCCCCAACCCTAAGGATGCTCCGTTCCGATGATGTTGAAGTCAGATAACATCGGTAAAAACACTATGAATATCTTTGACCCCTAAAAATATTTATTCGACTGAAATATCGACTGTCTAAGCATGTTTAAATATTTCAACCCCCGCTTCTGAGGGTGGTAGACGCGTCTCACCCCAACAGAGTTTGTTTCCTGGTCGCAGAGAACATGTGTACGAAATTTTGTTAAATTTGCTCGACTGGTGTAGATTTGTATGAGGAACATACAAATATATATAACCAAACACTCTGCTTTATTTATTAGATTCAACGGGTATAGTACTTGAAGAATGAATGCTTAAATATTACAAAAATAATTAAATGACAAGGGAAACGATGGGGTTAACAATAGAATACATTCGTATTATCGACGCCGTTATCATACTATAGATTAATTCGACTTGTAAATGGTCGGAAAGTGGTTTACGATGGCTGATATTTTAATCGTTTCGGTTTACATATGTTGAATATTAGCCGGCGAGTTTTATTAACATCCATATAAAATTGCGGATTTCACAGGAGGATCCTTATGTAGATATATATATATATATATATTTAGCGAAACTAGGCAAGGGAGAGGATCTCATTCGATCCGAGTTAAATTATAAATATCTCTAAATCGATTTGTAATTAGTGAACTTTGCTGCGAACATGGTGAGTAAAATTAGCATCATCTTTGAGTTTCCCGCCCAACCTGAAACAAAGGACTACTAACTCTTTGGCGTTTCATTCCTTGAACTATCTTTCTGGTTTGAATAAATATGGCGGACACCTGCTGAATTCTGACACCGGTCAAGTGGAGTACAATTACGATGGATGAATTTCACCAGTTTGTCTATGTTATTTATTAAGTGAAACATCGGAGTTCCATGACTTCTTTCATGAATATCGCGTAAGTTTACTACTTTATATATTCATTATCCAGCGGATTTTTTTAAAAATTTTAAAATGGAAATGCGTGTACGCCTAAACTGATTGAAATTATATCTTAGTTTTGTATCCTGCAGGTACCGAAAAGATGACAGTTCTTTCTGCAAATGATTCTTCGGGGGAGAGAAATGCGACTCCGCCTAGAAAGAAATTTCGCCTTTCCATGAATGCGTCGACATACCAAGAAAACTTATCTCTTACACAGACTAATGTAGACAGAAGATTAACGAGTGATAGTTCTAATAAGTGTGTTTTTGGATCAAGCGACACTAGGCCTGTTTCGCAAAGAAATCACAATTGGGAAATAGACCATAAACCTCTTGGAAGGAAATACATATCTGATGAAAGATTGGAAACTGGTAATTAGTGTCAAGTTTTGGAAAACTTTTCATCTCTGTGCATGCAACAGAGTATCAGTGTTTGCTCTCTTGTCATAACACCACAAACTTTAATCTAAATATATTAATTTATATGTTAGAAAAGCATGTCATATGTTGATATCACCTACCCATATTGACCAACAAAAATTAAGGTTATGTAGAGCATGAACAGTGAATCACTTGTAAAGAATTTTAATGGAATCATTCAATCAATCAATTCCTCACATTATAAATGTCTTTAAGTGCATCGTTGTAACTAGATTGTTTCATTTTAAGGAGTATTTTTTTTGTAAGATTTTTTTTTATCTAAAATATAGTTTTTTACTTTATAATTAGATATATAATAAATCAGTTATACCTTATACATTAAGTATTTTAATAAATTCAAAATATGAATTTGTGAATCTGCAATACTGCAAATTCCTGTTGATGGCTTGAGTTTTAAAGTATTTTAAACTCCGACAATGCAAGAACCATAAGTTTTAAATTTAAGAACATGACTCATTTGATAATGAGCAAAATGAGAAGGTACAAGATCACAGGTGTATTTGGCGATTAATTTCTGATATAAGCTGAAATACATAAATCTAACAAATTCTTGTATATCAGAATCTCATTTGCTTGGCCAAACGATCGCCAAACACGACACTACGATGACACATTGATATAGAGAATGTGTACTGTTCAGGAGAACATTTCCCTCATTTGACATTTAAAAACCTTGAAAATCTTTTTTCACATGAGACTAGGTTTTTAAGTGTTAAATGAAGGAAACGTCCACAAGAACAGTGTGTGTTCATCTGTACAAATGTGATGTTTTTCAACTTCTTTAATTTCTAGAGACTTGTAACGTAAAATTAAGAAATATTTTTTACTATGCTTCTCAAAATTTCTGAACAATAATGAAGCACAAATTTTAATATAAAATTGGGACATTTTTAATGGTTATCAATTAATTGAGTGTAGCTGTAGAGCTTTCTCTTTCCGATTGTCTTGCTATAATAGATGTTTGTAATTTATTCATGAAGTATTTTATGTATGTCAGGAAAATAGTTAAATGAAAATTTCTTAATTCGAAAATTATGTAAACTGCATTTGGCCCTAAAATTATGACTTCAGGTAACTTCGATAAATAATTAGGAGAACTTTAATACTAGATATTAAATTATATGGACATTGAATTTTTGCTATGTTCCAACATGTATGTAGATCTTTTACAAACACAGGTTTGTTTTCAACTATATAATGTTAAATTATCTATATATTGGTGTAATAGTGGCAAACATCCAGTTAAGTATTCAATATTATTTCAAATACTTCAACATTCATAAATGTCAACAAAAACACATTTTAAATTAGGTTTACATTTTTTTGGACTGTATACCAACAAGAACTTTGTGGGGGAAAAATTAACATTTAGTTTTAAAGTTCTCCTAATTATTATTTTTATATATTTATGAAGAAATTGTTATTTTTCAATTAAACTTCATTTTCTGATGCTAATAATCATATTTCAAGATTGACATATAATTAGCAATATTACATCTCTAGGTTCTTGTGTGTCCTTACAAAAAATTTTATGTTTGTATTGAACAGAATTAGCATTCTGGAGACATTTGATTTATAATTAATTGCATTTCCTACTAAAAGCAACGGTCTAACAGTATTTTTTTTTTTCATTGTATAGGTGCCATGCTGAACGGCTACCTGGCTGGCAGCGAGGCACCCAATAAAAGTTCTCCTGATGACAGTGAAGGTGCCTCTCCTATAGCAACACTTTGCAACTTGGGAAACACATGTTTTTTGAATAGTGTATTATACACATTGCGATTTGCTCCAAGTTTCCTGCACAACCTCCACCACTTGGCTGCAGATTTGTCACAACATTCTAGTAACTTAAAGGTATACTAATTATGTTTTATCCCTTGTGGTATTAGAAAAATTAAACTCCACAGTAAATCTATAAGGGCTTAGGTCCTTGAAAATGTTACATGTAGCTAAGAGAAAAGCTTGTATGCGAAAGAATATTGGACATCATGTATTACTGAATACATAGTACAAAATTTCAGAGGCCGCCACCCTCCTTCAGAATTCATCTTGAGCATTTCATGAGAACCATAATTCCATTTTTTAGGGTGTATATGATTGGTAAAAGTATTGTATAAGTTTTTTTTATTTCCTCACATTTTGACCATAATTAAAAAATGTTTGCAAAAATTAGTCTATAAATAGTTTTGTGTGTGTATGTCGGTTACATGCATAATTTTTTCATTGCATTATTTATTTTTCAGGCAAAATCATCTTCGTTAGGACGAAACATCTCGGCTTCAGGCTCTGGTGTATCTAGTACTGGGAAAAGCTGGAGCAGTAAGGATCTTTTGTCATTAGGAAGTTCTGGGAATGGTTGTGAAACCAAGAATCACATACAGGCAGCTACTGAGAAACTTCATGAATTGTATGAAAGTTTGAGAACTTCAGAACAGCGTGTTAATCCTGATCCATTTCAACCTAATGTTTTTCTACATGCTTTAAGGTTGTCAATTATATTCACATGATAAAAAATTTAACTGAATTACTTTTATTAAACAAAGTTCTGCTATTTTAATGTTCTCATTTAATTTCCTCAATACTTGCAGAGAAGTGAATCCAATTTTTGAAGGGAACCAGCAGCATGATGCACACGAGCTACTAGTGTGTTTACTTGACAATATTCGAGAAACTTGCAGACTTGTTGCAAGTCAAGCAGCAGCCGCTCTTATAGCACCTCCACAGCCACCCCCACCACCTGTTACACCTCGATCCAAAACATGGACAGTCAGAAAGTCTTGGAAAAAAAGAAAACCTCAACAAAGAGCAAAGGATAATGCAGACAATGAAACAACTGAACCTGCTGAAACTATTGTGAATGGAACTATTGGTTTTCCTCTTACAGGTAGGACAGATATGAACTATTTAACCATAGATTTATTTCCAAACATTCATTGGAATAGAATTTTTATCGTAGGGACTTGGTTAGGTTTTATTTCCTGACAAACAAAATGATTGAACATTTTAAACATAGTTACATTTAACATTAATACTAGAACTTTACAGTTATTTTTTAAGTGTGACTTTTTAAAATTAAATATTCTATGCCATGAGTGGCAAACATTCTATTTTTTGATAAAACTGTACTTCTGACAGCTGTGTTCACTGTTTGCGTCAACAAAATAAAAAATTCTGCCAAATTGTTTTGAATACTTTGGAACTAACTAAAAATTTATAATTGTGTAGGTTTGTCCAATTCATCCATGTCCATTTATTCATTGCTAGTTTATTGCCTTAATAAAAATGATTTGAAACTTTTTGTGTAAACTTATTAAATTTGTTTTTGTAATTGCACATGCATCGTATTTGTTTTCTGTAGTCGGTGCATTTCTTTGATCTCAGGAATTGGGACTGTTAATTATACTTGATAACGAATGTTTCAGGAATTTTGGAGAATACAAATGATGATACTGCACCTGAAAATGAAACTGCTCCAGACAGTGCTGGTAAAAATGAAGATAGTGTTGATGACTGCAGCAGCAGAAAACGTGCAGCAGTTGGATATAATTTTGTTTCAGATGATTTTGAGGGTATAACAGTGTTGAGGACAACATGTTTAGAATGTGAAACTGTAACTGAACGAAAGGAATCATTCTGCGACATACGTGTACCAATTTCTACTGATACAGAGTCAGATGGTGGTAAGAAACTTATTGTATTTCATATTAAGT
This sequence comes from Zhengitettix transpicula, assembly GCA_037074705.1. NCBI lineage: Eukaryota > Metazoa > Arthropoda > Insecta > Orthoptera > Tetrigidae > Zhengitettix > Zhengitettix transpicula. The sequence goes on along the minus strand of CM073591.1, from coordinate 22,584,769 downwards.
GTTAGTTGAATTTGAAGCTACTAATTGATATCAGATAAGGATAGAAAGTTGTAATCAACTACAGACAGTGTCCGATTTGATAGCTAAATATTTTATTTCTCACTATTATCCGTATTGTTTAAAATTAAATTTGAACAGATAAGTATTTTTGCATTCATATATTTTTCACTTTTACCATCTAATTTCAGGGAGCTGTGGTAGTGTGTTTCAATCTGCAATTGTTACCACTGACAATCTTCGTGATCTAAACAAATACTGGTGTGAACAATGCTTGCGTTACAATGAGGCACGGAGACAGGTTCGCTATGAACGCTTGCCGAGACTTTTGGTTCTTCAGCTAAAGAGATTTTCATCAACATTTGGGTTAGTGTGTCTTCTTCCCTTTCTTTAATACCACAATTTCCATTTTGATTCTCATTAATTCTGTTTTGAACAGTAAGCAGTTTTAATTTGCCATTCTTCCAACAGAATGACAATTGGACTTTTTCTACTTCATAATCAGTGTGTAGTCATTCTAAATTATGGTTATCTGAGCCTGCTCAGCTACTCGTAGCAAAATATTTTGTAATTTATTATTTATTCATTTTGAAGAGGTCTTTAATTTCTGAAATATGTCATACTTTGTTCAAACTATTGTTCGCATACAAACCATGCAAAGTATTTATTGTACTAGTGTTTTATAAATAACATATATTGTGTTGTTCACGACATCCATAGCTTTAATATGCACTTAACTTTAAATATTTAGATCTTGACCTGTAGAACAGTTTTCCAAATTATTTAGTCCAATGTATTATGCCCATCTGAACTTTTCTTTACCCTTAGGGTTTAATTATATAACTAAAAAATACTGATTATAAACTTTTAATCCTCTGAAAATGTATTTTAATTTTTACATTTTATTTTAGATCCATGGTGTGTGTGTCAAAAGTAAATGATTACATGCCTACTCCTCTTATGCTTCCTTGCTTTTGTGAGCAATGTTGTCAACTGCCTGAAGATGATCGCCCACATAATTATCAACTTTATGGAGTTATTATGCATTTGGGTGCCACCATAGCATCTGGTCATTATGTGGCTTATGTTAGAGCTTCTGATTTGTCTGCCGATTATCATCACTGTGAACGACGTCGGACCACAAGCTTGAATGGTTGTCTTGGGAAAGCAGGTATGTAGTGCACATGCACTTATTACAGGTGGTTATTTACACATAAATTCTCATTATAGTGTCAAAACATTTAATTCTTAAACGTTAATTTTTGTTTTATTAATTCCCATCGATATATTTCGATATTTGGCTGGTAATTGCTTTTCAGAAGCAATAGAAATTATTTGCACACACATAAGCAAGTAAAGATGTGACATTGTGAAAATTATGCATTTAGTCTGAAAAGAAATGGCTTACTTGGTTGAATGTATATAGCATAGTTACTTTTTTCAGGATCGGGCGGCAGTGCTAAAATGAGTGGCTTATTAAAGTTTTTCCATTTTAATATGTCACAAAAATCTACCACTTCATCTAGAAATATGGGAACACCGAATGGACATTCGGCTTCGAGCTTTCAACAGTCGGGTAATAAATCTGGACTATGCCGTGGAGCAGATTGTTGTGGCATACGACTCCAGCTTTCATCAACTTCTTCCGGAACCGTGGGAGCAGATGTGGCGGTACCTGAAACTCCGTGGCTAGAGTGTGATGACGAGACTGTTCGCATATTAACGCGCAGGGAATTTGAAGACGTTCTTGCTCCAAAACCATCAAAAAGTTCTGCTCTGACTCCATACTTATTGTTTTATTGTAAAATATAGAATTTTATTTTTGTAAGTATTTCAATTAAGGTACGTGGAAAAGACACTAATAATAATAATAATATAGGTACGTAATTTACATTCTTTTGCAAGTTTATTGAATAATTTTTAGCTTCCATATTGTATATTGTCTACCATTCAAAGAAGTCCAATATTATATATACATATACACACACACACATACTCAGCATTATAAGAATTTTCAAATCATTACTAAAGTTTATTGTAGAAAGTGTAATTAGAAAGTGGTTGATATCATTCACAAACCCTCAAAACACTGAATTGTTGAAAAACTAAATCATATTTAATTAATATATGCAAAACTTTGTGTCAATGACCAAATGTTGAAATATTTATTATAAAATCAACTTTAAATGTGTACTTATACTTGCAAAACTTGTTACAGAGTCTTAAGAAATTATTTTTAAAAGATTAATTTCTATTAAAACCAGATAAAATGTTGTTCTCATAAGTTGCATCTAAATTAGTTTCTTGTTCTTAATATTAGAGCTAAATAACAACTGATTTGGCTTGATCTTTTATTATTTGTCTCTCAAAAAGTTTTGTTAGTCATTCATTTTTAATTGTATAGTTTTACTGTTATTCAGATGATAATGATACCAGACAAATGTAACAATTAGATAAATAAGAGGCCAAATAACAGGCAAAAATAAGTGCTAAATTAATACCACATAATGTTTTAACAACCCTTGTTGCTTTCATCAAGTAACTCAAGAAAATCAATATCTGTAAGAACGACATGCCAGACAAACCTTTTGAGTTCATCACGTGGTTTGTCTGGCGTGTCATTTTTTGGCTCTTACATTTCTCAAGTCACCTGATAAAAGCAACAAGAACTGCTGAAACTATTTTTGTCTGTTATTTTCCTATTTGCTTATGTAACAGATATTTTATAAATGCAATAATTTATTCAGTTGTACATAAGCTTTCACATTATTTCAAAGAAATGTTTCATTTTTACCTTCTTTCACATATTAATTTAAAGTACATTTTAATTATTGCAATCTATTCGGCAGAATAGTGAGTACACTTTCCCATTTAATACTCCAGTTAATACTATATTAATGAATGTGAACTTTGGTTCATATGCGAGCTTAGTTCTTAGCTGACTCTGTGTGTAGATGAAGTCTTACGGCACCATTGTTGTTAGTCATAAAAGCGCATTTATATAAGGATGTTATCTTGTTAAAAAGAATTTAGAAATTGTAAGTTTGCATCCTGCGTTTGCTACGTTTCTTTTTATTGACACACACACACACACACACAGCTCTTTTAAAGAGTACATTCGTAAAAGTGCTCATTGTCAATTATTTATTACCTGCTGTGTAGTAGGTGTTTTTTTTTGTAATTAGTAATGAACTATTTCCATGCTGTGAAATTCTCTAATTGGTCGCCCCAATTATAATGAGGTGATCCGTTATTGATATACTGGGCATTACAAAGGGCTCGAGTCGGACGTGCCAAAATTTAGAATTTATATTATGTAAGCACCACTTTACTATTTCTCCTATGTATTGTAATCTACATTTTGTGCCACATAATTTGTTAATAGAGTGCAACATTTAAGTACCAATAAAATTTATTTCAATTTCAAGTTGAAAAATAGACTAATTGTGTGTTATCACAATTTATTATTTTCTTTCAAATAATTATTTTTGTTAGTCCCTCCTTCCAGTAAAGTTGATTTGTTTGCTTAAGTCTTGACATAATTGACAAAATATTAGTAAAATTATAAGAGAATTTAATCAATATCTAAAAGAAAAATTTCAATGTCAGCTTTTTTAAATAATATTTTCCAAATGCTTGCAAATAAATATATATATATATATGTATAACCATAAAAAAAAAAGAATCGATTACAATCGTAAAACAGTATTAGGTATTTGTTTGCTTTGATTGCACTCTAGTGGCCAACATGAAAATTCTTAATTCATGTGTGTGGTTCTTAATTTATTAGTAGTTAATTTTTTTCTCTTCTATGTGGAGGTACGGAGTTAACAAAATTGTAATTAACTATTACATTGTTGTAGAGGTCTAAATACATATTTTATAAGTGTGGTTAAAACCCAAAGTGGAAAGAACTTGTAATGTTCTACCCAAACCATCTTCCTGAGACACCTTGCACTAATGTGACTACACAACTTATAAATAATAATAATATATTAATGCTTGATTTTAGTACCATATAAATTTAATTCAAGTTATGTAACTGGTTTTTATTTTATTTTTTTTTTAAAAAAAACTTAATTCTGCTCATGTATTTTCATTCCATTATAAATGCAGTAACTTGTTTAAGTAGGAAAAGTTTGTATTTTAAGTTTCAAACATGTTATGTGCAGTTGTTCCATTTACTTTGCAGTCTGCTTGAGCATAACATTATTTTTGACATCCATACTGTGTATGGATTTTTAATATAAAAGTTCTGTAAGTGTTGATTTCAGAATAAATACATGAATATTATTAGATTTATTACACGGCAAATATTGTAGAGGGGTGCTCTTGCATCTTGAGTTGACAGTAGCTTGCAATATTGTTAATAGTATTTTGAAAAGAAGTTGTACATAATTTCATAAAGAAAAAAAAAATGTTAATAAAGTGTTCAGGGGAATCCATGTTCAAATTTTTATTTGTATATGACTTATAAAATGTTCAGTGTGGATGAATTTTATTTGAATGAGACGTCAAGGTGTTTTTCCGTGTTATATGCACATGAAGATACTAAACCAAGGTGAAGCTTTCCTATTGATTTGTAACCTGCTTGCCATCTAAGGATAACAGACGAAATTTATTTGGGTTCAGCTTACAACTTGCTTTGTTAGCAATAGATTTTTTTTAAAAAAAAAAAGAAACGCATAATAGTTTTAACTATTTATTAACAAAAGCAATTCATGAATAACTACTGATGTGTGTACAGTTATTGACATAAGATATTGTCTACATTTGCAAGGCATTCACTCAAAGATTGGTGAAATTACCATCAAAATGTTTTGGTTCAATTCGATTGTGACCTGGGTGGAAGCCCAAGAAATGTTTATTCACAAGATATTATGTACATAAAAGTCTACCACACATTCTCCCATCTTGTCAATAGAATTGTCCTCTGTGACTGGAATTGGGATGTTGCACTTGGTGCCCCCCCATTTGATCTGTTCATTCCTATTAAATGTTTCTATCTTACACTTTAACTTTGTTTCTTCACCTCCACCTTTGTAGTACAGCTTCAAACTGTCCCTTCTTCCTATCCTAACCAGGTGTCCTTTGCTCTCGCCTAAAATAATATCCACCCCACAGCTACCATCCCTCACATTTTTTTGGGTGAGTCTCTGTGTCGCATTCCAAGATTGACACATTGGGTTGCCCTGTTCATTCTGTTTACCTTTCAATAATGGTTTACATTATGGAACGTTAGCACAAATGTTGTAAACTGATTGTGTGTGTTTGCTGTCAAGATGTCAGTTGGCTTTCAGTTGTCCACGACTTTCAACAGGTGTTTCTGCTACAATACTTCCATTTCCTGTGTAACTACAACTTCATCAGTTCCGGCCAATTTATGGTACAGTCATCCACATGAGTTGCACCAGCAATCTCTTAAGAGTAATTCAAACCTGCAGCAAAGCTTTCAGGAAAAGTTTCTTTCTTTCCATGGAAGGTGGTGATAATATCCTCATTATTGTCCCCATATAAAAGCCGTCTAACATATTTGTAGTAGATATTTCACAATTCATCTTGAAACATTTTGCAGCTTAGAGTTGATTCATGACGGTGAGCCAGAATGTTCTATACACCAAACCCATTTTGAAAACTATTTGCAAAAACTGCATGAACAAAAAGTGAAATATATGTTTAATTTTTTTAATTGGGTCAAAAATTTTTCTTCTCCATGGATATTGAGATGTCCTTGAATATTGACCCTTTCCTCTCTGGACACCGCCACACACTGAATGTTTACTGAATTAAATAATAATAGGAGTCATAGATGATTAAATTTTCAAACAAGCTTGTTTAATTACATTTATTACAAACATGATTAAAAACTGTAGTTAACACAAAATACAATTTGAATTACATGCTAATTCATTTACAGTATAAACAAAAAAAGTTCCTAAATCTAATGGACGAAATTAAAAGCTCACTATTTCAATTTGAGTATCACAAATAAATTCAAAATAATACCAATATGTGCCTGAGACATTTCACAAATCTAAAAGTAGCTGCTCAACTTCTGGCATGAGTTTATCACAAAAGTGTGTCTACAACGTGACTAATTTCATTACTTGCAATATTGCATTTTATAAATAAACGTCTTGTGAGGAGAAGAAACGTATCGTCGATGACGCATATACATAAAGTGACTACACTTTTTAAGACAAAGTTCTCTTTTACTCTTCTGAAAGTGTTCAAAACGTCTACTTTTTGTGTGTAACTCGCTAACTTGAAAGTAAAATGTAAAGCATACTTCGACATGCAGATAAAGAACGTAGGCCTTCACAGTCTTACTTCATGTTTACCTTCAAATTATTATTGTTCACTAAATCAGCTAATGAAAAAAAAATAAAGTCATTTAATTGTTGAAATTGCACTCCTCGCAATTGCTTACGTTTCATTGAAAATTTGTTTTCACAGCAAATATCTGTTACACAAATTTTCAGTTGCTTCATCACATATCAATATAAAATTATTTTAATGATCATAACTACAAAATACTATTTACAGCGTGCACGACACTTAAAATAATTATCATAACAAAACAACTCATCCAGCTATAAATATAAAATAATATAACTCACACAGTTTCACTACTAAAAATAAAATATTTATGATCCATAAGTTGTATAAGTAAAAATGTTTGTAAATATAGGTATATATAGATAATTCTTGGAAATGTATAAAAGTTAACAATTTATATCTTAACTTTCAATTAGCCTTTTATATATTTTTATACATTGTGAGTACAAAAATGTCTTATCAACAACATGATAAATAATGCACTTAGAAAGCACTTCATATTATAAATTTGTTTCTTTGAACCAAAACGTGTTTGTCGTCAAGGTAATGGTGGAGGAGGAATGCATCTGTTGAACATCAGCAGCACTTTGCCACGTGAACCAATTCAATGGATACTATCTGCATCATCGTCAATAACAAAATTGTCTTACTTGTCTGGAATGCCTTTTTTTACACAATTACTACAGGTACATTGTGTAATTCACATAATGTATTCAGACATCATGAGGTGCATTTAGTTGCAGGTAAAAAGATTACTTTTGTACTTCAATTTGTATTCAGCAAATAACTCAAAACACAAAGTTAATCATTTGCCGCGCAAATAAGTGAAAAGCTACTTAGAAAATTCTGGAAGCCCTACAGTGTCTCTTCAAAATTGCTTATACAAAGAGAGAAGTATGGACACTTGATGCATAGAAACTAATTGAACACACAGCCTTTAAGAATGTTCCTTTTATGTAAACTAATATTTTGATACGTTAAGATTTGAAAGAGGTGGTGAAGGAATTCAAGAAAAGTTATGCAAAGTTTCAAACATAGTAATAAAACTGTCAAAATAAATTAGCGTATTAAAAAACAAAGTGTCGATAGTACTGAAATTTTTCCTAACGAGTACAAATGTCTAAATTACAGTATGGGCACTAACAAACAAGATTTTCTTGGCAATGATAATCTTTATATCAGAGCTTCGAAACCTTGGTGAATGCAATTAATTTATTTTGATTGTGTAGTTTCCAAACAGCTGAGAGTTAAATGTGCACAGCCAGAATGTCGAGGTTGATTCAAATGACAACAGAGGAACAGTGGGAAGGGACATTCACATAGATGCATCGTATTGGCAAAATGAATACTTCAAAACTGTGGCCAACATTTGTGATACATAAAACTCACCAAAAGAATTGGATATACCAATGGAAGTGAAGACAAATAGTCATTTTTTAAGTTAATGTATCATTTAGTCCTGTTGGGCTAATGATTATTTTTAGGACTATTTCCAGTTTCAATTTCTCAGAAGGAAGATTTTCTGTCATGAACTGACAGTATTATAATGGATTTATAAAGTTATTATTTTTATTCCAAGCAATATTCTCAATAATGTTGAAACTATATATGTATAGGCCATGAGATTCTTTTTTACTAATTTGAATACTTCATTTAGATTAAATAAACCATTCTTTTTTCTTTTGAACTTGATGTCCTGTAGTCGACTGAACAACCGCAGAATCAGGATCCAGGGCGTCGTCAGCTCCCTTGTCTTCCTGCGTGAGGTATTCACCTTTGTGCCGAGCAAGGTAGCGCCCGATGAGTACCGCCATGACCACGAGGGCCAAGAAAATAACAGCCAGCACACCTGAAAAAAATTTCGAGTTAAATATAAGATGACAAAATAAAATTTTCAATTTAATACATCTTTTTCCCCCAAAATTCTTAAATTATATATAGAAACATAATCACGGTAGCCTCAATTGTAAATTGGTGCATTGAATTGATTGAGTGCGACAGTGAGTTAGAGGGATTGATGAGGACAGCGAGTCTTAATGTCCACGTCCTGTAGAGAAGCAAATTTTTTGACGGCTCAATGAATAAATTCGTATAAATTATTACTTCGGTAAGATTTGTTCAAAGATTCTTAAACCAAATTGTAGCAGCGTTACATTACGGGACAACGTCCAGGTGTTTGTACATTCTTTAAAAACATTTAAACCTGTGGACAAATTGCAACAAACCTTGGTGCACGTACACTGGGAAGGTGTGTAACCCCTAGCATAAAGGTCGAAGAAATTATAGTTTTTTAAAAAAAAAAATGTTATAATTTTGCTACAATCTTCTGCGCGCGCAGATATGTGACGTCACCGCACAAGTTTTTAAGTTCGTGCGCGCGCGCAGGTCCGTGACGTCACAGTCCGCATTACGAAATGTAAACCAGAAACATTTCGATTGAATTAAAAGTACAATTACATGCGGCAATACTGCAAGTGGCATCGAATGTGTAAAAAAAAAAACTGTACGAAAAGTTTTACGATTCTTACAGTTGGAAAGCTAATTTTTTGGTTTTCTTGCGATGCGTCTCGTCAATAAATTGCTGCGAGCCTTACGTCTTAAATCAATTTGACGGGCGCTTTACATTCGTTTTATTTAAAGACTCCTTTTAAATGCGTGACATTACATATTACACCACGGACCATGATTTGGCTACCATAAAATTACACAACTTCTTACACGACGTATATACTGTAATAATAATAATTAGACAAAATAGTTGTCACCATTGAACTTCAAAGAATACAGCCATTATGATTCTCAATCAGCTGGTCACAATTATAATAAAAATATATTAAAATATAAAAAATAATAAAGCAGTTAAAAAAATTTCTCCTAAATAATCTTATATATGTATATATATAATCAAATAATGAAATGTGACAAGGTCATTTCTTTTCCAAATGAGTTAATCAGTTTGACCTAGTCACATTTCCTTGTTTGTTTGCTTACGATTCTTCAATCCCACTTTAGTAAATAAATCTTGATCTTCCTCAGTTTACTTCCTTTCTGACAATACACCCTATCATTTTACCCTTGCCATATACAACCTCTGCTCAAGGCCACCAGCACAAATTCCACAACCTCATTAGTCAGGCCCCGGTAAACATCTCTTCCAACATACCTGTCCCTAATGACCTCAATCCTTCTATCTCTATACAAATAGACAAGTTTGTTTCAACACACGACACACTTAAAAAATTTATCACCTGATTCTAATGATATCACTAAAAAAAAATAGAACACCCACCTTCTTTCTACCAGCTCCCGAAAATCCACAAACATGGAGATTGCGAGTGACGCAATTACAATGTCTACAAGTCCTCCACAAAAAGGATTTCTGCTTACAAATAGAGGAAAAACTATATTCCATTATCAGGATACCAACAACCATTTCCTTCGCTGCCTCTGTGAATTACCAAAACTACTTCCACCTGGCTACCATAGATGACGTTTCCCAGTACACTAACATTCCCCGTGCTACTGGCCTGGCAGAACTTGAATATTTCTTATCTCGCTGGCCACCAAATTAATTCCCAATCACTAACTTTCTGATTTTCCTCACAAAGGATTACTTCGCTTTTCCAAACAACATTCAAGTTTATATAAATAAATACTTGGACCCAGCTAGTCTGTGCGTGTGTCTATATATATATAACTGAGATCATTGGTATAGAAAAGAAAAAAAGATAGTTTGTGGCTTAACCTGAAATTGAAACTCAGTGTAGGCACATGGGTCCAATGAGTGTGTGTATATGTCCGCAGCTGGCTAGCAGTCACGCAGTTCAGACCTTCCTTCCTGACGAAGGGGGCTCAGGACTTCGAAAATTTGTATTTTTACGTCACCTCTGGACGGACTATTGTTTTCAGATAAGTCGGCATTGCTGCCCCCTCTTTCCTATCTAAATGTGTTACTTAATTTGGTCCAGTAACATTTTTCTTATGTGTTATATATACACACAAACACATAACACAGCCTCTGAATATATGGATAACATCTTTCTGTCCCAAGTGGCTACACTGCGCTTCAATTTCAGGTAAGCCACCATCAACTATCTCTCTTTCCTATCCATACCAATGATCTCAATTATTTTGACGTCATATCCTTACTCATATATATATATATATATATATGAAACCAATGTGTGGACAGACTTCGTCCACTCTGGCGTCAAAGGGTCACTTTGGAACAAATTGAGATGAACAATAGCTAGCTGAAAAGTCATCTTGAGACTATTTGTACAAGTGTGCCAGGAACTGACCTAAGATGCACAATGAACATTTTTTTTTTTGCAAAGTTTGTGAAAAGGAGGGGGGGGTGCAGAGGAGAGATGATAGATATATACTATGCTCCTGAGAGAAGTAGGTTTTTTCGATAGAGTTATATAATGAGTAAGGACGTGACATAATGCTCTTTTCTGAAGATTGGGCCTTAGAACCTCAAATACAAAAATAAAAGAGGATAAATAATATTTTCAAATTATACCGCATTTTTATTCCAAGCACAAAATGTTATTAAATTGCATAAATATATATTTAGTAATATATAAGACTTTATTGGTAATTAATTGTTAAAAACTTGGCACTTTTTTCAGTCTTTCTTGCCAACTCTCTTTTTGTTCTTGTTGTTTAGATTACAAAACTTTCTTTCTAAAACAACAGCATTCATGTAAAGGGGAGAAACCTCTAAGAATAAGCTAACAAGGAAGACTGAGCAGTAAAGTACAATTAAAGACTTAAACTATAAAACATTACTAATCCAAGTTCATATTACAGGATCTTTACATTATTTTATATAATAAAAACTACAACTTAAATTGGCTCAAAACAAAGTAATTTATAAAAATTACCTCCAAGTATAGCCGAATCAGTATGACGGTAAATCCCTGCAAGAATCTCTTCATCTACAATAGGTGGTGGCCTTGTTTCAACTATATTAGGAGGATGAGTAACAGGTTCCACTCCACAAAAGTCCTCATTAGGTCTCTCTACAAAATTAATAAATTATAAGCAAAATTGTAATTATAGTACTAAATTGAGTTATAAATTTATAGACAGAGTCAAAGGACCTGCCAGTAGGCACATCACTTTATAATAATCCATCATTGTACATCAGATTCATAGTGTCCATAATATTACAACCCATCAATCAGATGAATTAAAGCAATGCTATGCACTAAATTTACAAAGCATTCATGATATTGATTCAATTTTAAAACATTGAACTGCCAAAAATATATATTTACTTTGGATAAACAAAAACTTAAAAACACTTACGACCAATCCAACGAACATTGACTGGGGTGTTTTCTTGAAAGAGTAACTTCAAAGGATAAATATCATCAAATTCCACACGTGAGACACACCCAACAAATCCCTCATTCATAGATTCATTTCGTCCTATGTACATGTACTGAATATTATTGAACTGAGCATCTGCAGATGTTTTAATGTCAAAAGTTTCTTCATGTGGTTTATGATTATCTACCTATAATACAAAAACTGATCAGATGAATGTAAATAAATAACAACTTATTAAAAAAAATACTGTGTAAAACTATTCCTTCCACGTACAGGTTTGAAAACTATACCTGTATTTAACCTTCCTGTTCCTTCACATGGGTTTGGGTTCAAGCAAAACTACTGCATCTAATTACACTGCCAACTCACACTTACCATTAAATCCATGGAAAATACTGTTTACTATAATACGAATTACACATTTCATTGTGTGTAAATAATTCATCTTTCAGTTGTAAATATACCTGTAGGACTATTGTAGCTCCAGAATTTTTACGAGATATACGGACATCATGATACTGCCCCAATCCCAGGTTAAGATCTGGGTAAAACACTTCACGCCTTTCAAATCCAAAGTCAAAAACTACTCGGAGCGCCCCTGAAAATAAAACACTTTAAGAAGTACAATAATTTAATTTTTCTATATATATAGTCACACTTGATACTTAGATAGTGAGGAATTCATGCCCGGCTGGCACACAGTTCACATCTTCCTTCCTGACGAAAGGAGCGCAGGACCTAAAAAATTTGAACTTTCACCCTATACCAGACTGGACCTACTACTGATTTAAGGTAAGTCAGCATCACTGTCTCTCTTTCCTATCCAAATATATTATTTAATTTGACCTCGTCACATTTACCTTAAGTATATATTCGATATACCCACATTAGCTTTTCAGTTATAAATATAGTAGATTGAGAGATATTCCACATAATAAATTAATTATTGGATCCCCATATGAATGCATTTTTGGTGTCAAAAGTCCGCTCAGCTAAATCTCAAAATTAAATTTACATCAAGAATGAGAAATTACAAATGAATATGAACCATCCGTCTAATCGTAATAATTTTTGTTGCTTAGAATACTGATTGATCCAATGCCACTTTAATTTGTTTCACCACCAATTTACCATTTCCTTTCCATGAAAAGTTCACTATTTTTAGTACATATTAAGCTGAAACAAAATTCTTATCATTTATAAAAATAAATATAAGCTTATTTACAACAGTGATGATAATTTGTTTTTCCATTTATATGTAGCTATGTTATTTCTGTCTGAAACAATAAATTTGCTTATGCTAATCATATGTCTAAATCGTTTTCTTTTAAATTAAACTTACCACTGTTGGATATCATTATTGTCATATACTCCTGAGAAATGTTTGAAAAGAAACCCAGAAGGAATCCCTTTGGATTTGTTGTCGTGAACCCTACACGTATCTTCTCAGAAATAGTTGACCTCCAACTTCCCATGAAATCATATTTAATTATAGAGTCTGGTCTCATTACAACACCAATTTCTGAAAAAGGGAATATAGAAGCATAAATCAAAATATGACAGGTATGAAATGTAAGACTGAAAATCAATTAGTTAATTTAGAAGTTAACATAAACATGAACTTGTCATGTATTAGAAAAGAATCCTTTGAAGTTTATTTCAACAAAATTATTTTATTTTTTTTCTCCATTAAATGATATCTAGTATTCCAATCATCAATACTCACCATCTGCACAAATTGGGCCCTTAAATGCAGTCCATCTGCAATCACATGTGTAGCCATCATAGCGTTCATAACAAGTACCATTATTTAGACATGGACTACTTTCACATTTTCCATTACAACCTGGACTAATTCCTGAAAAAATAAACATAATTATGTCACAAACAATATTTCTCTCATTTTTTTTTAAAAAAAAAAGAAATATAATAAAATGTGGAATTTCCAATACTGATTTAAAAAAAAATAGTTGAAATAAATAATTGGGCTGCAGGTTATGAATATATACAATACATTCTAAGCTATGCAAACTTTAAATAAGAAAGCAAAGATATCCAATATTATAAAAGATTTATAGACCACTTATGAATTTCAGAATCCTATACTTCCAGCAGATAACAGAAATTTCAATTTGTTCTATTGTACAGAAAATAAGCTACAGCTTAATCTGACTGCCCCAACATAGTGTATTCACTCACTAGCACAAAGGAATAGTGTTACAATGAGAATCATCGTGCAGTTGGCCAGTATGCAATATGACTCTCCTGAGGAAGGAGGGTAACACATCCATATTTTTTAACTATGTCCTGTCTGAAAGTATGACGCTCCTTCAGAAGAGAGTACTGCACTTTGTGCTGGCAACTGTACAGTGATGAAGTCAACAGATTCTCTGGCACTCTTTCCTGTTCATATAATTATTTTGACAATTTCACACTATACTTAAATGTTCCATCCTTAAAAATAACATCCTTAATACAATAAGGCTTAACTTTATTTACTCTGAAACTTGAGATAAAAGCAATAGAAAATAATATATTGAAGCAAAATTATTTACATTGATTATTAAATCAAAACATACAAATCTTACCATAAAGGCCTTTATTGGCATAGCTCCTCAAATCTGCCAACTCTCCATTTAACAGTAATGCTCGAATGCAACCAACAAATCCGTCTCTGTAATCAACAGATGCACCTATGGAAAGAAACAAATTTCATTTAATAAAATGATAAATTAAAATATAAAAATGTCTGTATTAGATGAAAATTAATATTAAAAAATAATGAAGTATCCAATGAACAGTCAAAATTAAGAGTCAAGTACTTCATTATCTTATTAATTTATTATTGTATCATTAATTATGATTTTTAAGGATTGTGAGAGGATAAGGATTTCATGGGCATAAAAGATGAAATACGCAGAGTAGAGACTTAAAAATTTTTCACGTGTTATCCCCTACTTATATAGGTCCACTCCATTTGTCTCCAGATATTGTTGATTGAAGAAAATAAAGAGAAAAAAGTTGCTGAAAGACATGCTGATGAATGATCTTTACAGTGGAAAAAATAAGAGGACAGGGCTTTTAGGAAAGTTGTTATTGTGTACCAAATTGTTGGTAGTTACTAGTAAGTATCATTTAAGGTATAATTGGAACAATTTTTAGTTAAACTTAACTGTGATGCAATATAATTTGGTTTCAAATTATGAATTATTTCTACAGCAGGGTGTAGAGTTAAGGATGACTGAAGGTGACAACCCTGGTACATGGATGAAAACCATGACTGGAGGGTTTGCATGGGTGGACAACATTAACCACTATTAAAAGGAAACCATGGAATAAATTGTTATATTGAATACCAAATTATTCTTTTTCCAATCCAGCATTACAGAATTATGGCCTTTCATTGTCTGTGATCACCATAATTTCAATTTAACTTCTTAAGAGGAGAGGCATTCCTTTATGTTAACCACAACTGAGATCAATGCATTATAATTCTGAAGTTAGGTATGAATTGTCATTTTATAACAAAAGCCTTACCAACAACTAGATCAGATGTCAAATGCAGAGCTCGAACAGGGCCAGGTGGTTCCCTAAGCTCAGCTTTCTGAGCTCCATCAACTACAATGCGTGCCTCTTTCCTAGAAAATTACAATATACAGGTTTATGACATTAAAATAGTTACTTCATTAAACTACAATAATTCAAAATAAACATGGAAATAATGTCTACGATCTGCATGTTCAATTAAATATTAAACATTATTTCCATAAATATACTGATAAGGAAAAACATTATAACCACCAGCTAAACAGCAGTGCGTGTTTCAAGCAGCCATTCGCTGCAAGATCTGCAGTCTTAACATTTAAAAAACAGAATCGAAGTGGTCAAGACTATGTTTAATAATTACAAATTCTAAATTTCACCTGTTCCTCTCTACAGAAACTGAATGCCAGTTGTTATCTGCCAAGCGATTAGCTGTTTCGACATTTACACCCAGTGGACCACTTCCAGCTTGATATAAAAATTGCAACCGATTGCCTCCTAAAAATAAGAATAAAAATGCATATACTAAAAATAATACAAATTACTTTAGCAAATCTGATCATTCCGAAACCCAATAAGATTTTCTCAATTCTATTTGCAGGGAAATTCTTTAATTATGGATAAATGATCTATAAACATTAAGAGTGTATGAAATATTAGCAAGTGTTGGTAAACAAAGTTTTAATGAGTTGCATTTAAACATCATACTGTTAATAGGAATAAAACATTCTAATTATAATTAGAAATTTATAGATTATTATCCACTTACCAATAATTGAAATTTTTATATAATCTGATGGTCCTCTGCTATGCATAATAACTGCATTATCAGCAGTAGTCCTGAATTCAAAATAAATATCACCACTGTGGCCCATGTCAAATGTTGGTAGATTAATGGTAGCATCCGAAATGCGAAAGGTAACTACATTTTCAAACAAATCTGCAAATTTTATAACATTAATATTTTACAGTGTCTTAACAAAATAAGTTATTTTCAAATATTAAAATTAGTAATTGCAAATAGTATAGGCAACATGTTACTCAGTAAAGAAAGTTCTTATTAAAAGTTAATTTACTTGTAATAAGACAAAATATACTTACCATCTCCTTCACAGCTCAGGGGACCTAGAGTGTAGCGGCCTTCCTTCTCATCTAATGCTGTTCCAGTATCACCAAAGCGCAGGCGTTTCACAGGCAAATGTTCTTTCTCAGATATTTCTCCACTGTCTTCCAACCAGGCTTCAAGACCTGACTCAATTCGAGACACCGTTCTCATGTCTACTCTCCAGTAATGAAGTGCAGTTGTAACAAACATGCCACAAGCAACATAAAGCAGGTAAGCAACATAAAGTAAATAAGCAACATAAAGTAAATAAGCAACAAAAGCAACATACTAAAAACAATAAGGAAATATGGGGCAGAAATCTAGTAAAACCTATTTTGTTTGAATTTATAATTTCTGAAAACATAACAACTAAGAAACATGCCAAACTAAAATTTTCTGTGAAAAAGTGGACATTCCATCTATGAAAACATATGAATAAAATTAAAATATGCTAACCACAAACGCTAACAAATATAATGCACATATGCTAACCACAAACACTAACAACTATAATGAAAATATGCTAACCACAAGCACTAACTAAGAATAAAACAGCCAACAATTTTATTTTTTTATTTCAAATTGACAACATTTACAATTTTAAGAAAAAAAAAATCACAATTTTTACTTTGTAATACACTCAAATCACATTATGAAATGTTCTCATATATATATATAAATATAACACTTAAATAAAATGTGACGAGGTAAATTAAATAACACATTTGGATAAGAAAGAGAGATAGCAATGCCCGACTTACCTGAAATCAGTAGTTGGTTCAGTCTGGTATAGGTGAAAGTTCAAATTTTCGAGGGCCTGAGCCCCCTTCATCTGAACTACGTGACGACTGGACCAACTATTGATTTTAGATAAGTCGGCAGAGCTGTCTCTCTTTCCTATCCAAATGCAGTATTTAATTTGATCTCATCACATTTTCCTTATGTGTATATATATATATATATATATATATATATATATATATATATATATAATACATTATAATTAATATTAAATGTTTCATACAAATGATGAAATAAACAGCATATGTTAGACAGACACAAAGAACAATCAGAATTTAATTTATACAAACAATGTTCACAAAATATATGTTTTAGAATACAATATACAAACATAATTTAGAAAGCAATTTGAACTTTGTTTTTTAAATCTGCAGAAAAATCTAAGTTGAATAACTTGGTTTTTAAAATATAAATTTGATGAAAAAAAATCCTAAAAAAAAGTAATGGGGGAAAAAACAAAATAAAACAGAGAATATATAAGAAAGATTAATAAACAAGAAGTTAGAAGAAACAGAAAACCAGAAATAAAGATAAGACAAAGACAATATATATATATATATATATATATATATATATATACACACAATATTAGGAGAATCCATAAAGCGCAATCCTCCTATTTCTCCTATTTATTTCTATCCTTCCTCACTATCCAAGTTTGAATATATATATATATATATAATGACTTCAATAAATCATAAATTAAAAGAATTATATAAAATGATAAATCACAAGATTCAAATGCTATCCATATATACAAGAATAATTATATACAAAATTATTTATAATAATGATGAAAAATGTCTACCTTTAAAAATATAAATAAACAAATATACAGACTTAAGTCATCAAAGAACAAAATTTTTTTAACAAAAATTAAATTTACGACATCTTGACCTCATTTCGAACCTCCTCAGGTTGGGCAGTTTGAAGTAATTTTGTATACAAATCATGCACAAAATTATTAAAAAGAGTCCAACCTTAAAAAAATCCCCAAATGAGAACAAAATGTCATAAATTTAATTTTTGTTAATAAATATTTTACTTTTCTGACTCAATGTCTTTTTTTGTTTATAAAATTATTTAATTTCAATTTATAAATATTTTATATACAAACCTGAATCACAATTGCACCAACGTGTAGGATCAACACATGTTCCCATAATACCACATGCACATTTGAAGGATCCTGGTATACCACCAGCCCAATAATCCATTTTTTGATTATTTCGTGATACCCACCATGAAAATGGATTGAATTGTTGCTTACTAATTACTGAAAACAAAAACATTACAATTCAATCACTGGCTAAGGTGGAAAAAGTTCATTTTCACAGGAGTTTAATTGCACTGTTCAGCAATTAAGAATTCAATACAAAATCCTGATTTGTCAAGCTTAACCAAAATAAAAATATTTTTACAGTTGATTTAATACATGTAACAAAAACATGCAAGCATATATTAAAATGGGGAGAAATAAACACTGACCTGGTGAGTTGAAGAGTTTTGCATTACGGCACTGGTATCGTAAATTTTGATGACAAGTTCTAGAACGGTTAACAAGTGCATAAAGCTGATCTGCATCTGCCTCATATGTAACATCTTGGACAAAGCTTCCTGGTGCTCCAAACCCATCCACAGGTGTTGTTTGCATATTGCTGTGACTTACTTCAGTAAGTATACGTCCATCAGCTATGTAAGATATTCAATTACAACAAATCAGTTTTTACTAATTTAAATGAGGAAACATTAATTAAGGTATGTGGATAGAAACATTAATTATTGTGGATAATTAACAGGTACTGTTTCTTTATTGTAAGGTATACTCTATTGTTGAATTTAATTCCACACAACAAGTGTGATAATAATCAGTACACAACAAAGGCTAAGTATTACAATCCAACATTTTCTGTGAGCTACTGTGACTTGTAATAACTGTGAATGTCATTTACTTTATCATACTCATCAAAATAACTGTACAATGAAAGAAAGGGATGTGAAATGTTTAATCATTAACATCCTATCCACTCCTCCTCTACCCAACACAAAATTAGAACTGTTTAAGGACTTTTAGTACAATAGTTTAATAATTAGTTAATATATTTTATTCAATTTAACTTTATTACAAAAATTATCATGTATTGAGAATTTGACAAGTTGGAACTTAACCATGGCGCCAGTTTGTCAGGGGAGTTAATCCTCTGAGTCTGGGTATAAGCCTGTAGCAGACACTTGGTTTTACCCAAGATGTGATTCCATGCCTGTGAAGAGTGACAAGATGTCCCTAGAAATTTTAAATTTTGTAGAGCACATGATTGCCAATGGCATTTCTAGATCCAGGAAGATCAACCAAAAAAGTTGATAAAATCAAAACATTGCGGACCATTATACCATCATCAAATACAGGCTACTCAAGCAGAGACAATAGTGAGAGTGACTTGCCCACGGAGCAGCCATGTGACAAATGCATGAAAGGTAACTGCCGATATTCTCAATCCATGATAAACCTAGGAGGTTATCTACATCCATAGTTAAAACCTTATTAAGAGAACTGATTGTTTCTCCAGTTAGTGGAACCCAAATAATTTGTATATACATCCATGTAATTATATTCGTTACCTCAAATCAATAATTGTTAATAAATACCCTCAAACATTCCCTCAACTTTTATTTTTAATAATAAAGCCCAACCCCACTAGTTTCACTTTATATCAGAATGCAGCATATTTTTGACATTTTTAACTGCAGAACAATACTCACATAAAAACTGACAAGTAACAGGAAACGGCCGTAAAGGTCCACTGCCATCAACGTCAATTTTTATTTCTGCACGTTGTGTAACTGAGTTGGTGTTTTTATATGCCGTACATGACAATGGATTCAGAGCTGTAATTATGTTTCAGTTAGTTGAAACAAAGTAAAAAATTAAATAATCTATAATTATATTCTATGGTTCTTGAAAACCAAATATTACGATTTAAAATACACATGAATTAATTACTTGATTTTGTAAATAAATATTTAAAGTACAGTAACCATCTATTTCATGAGACATAACAATTGGCAATTATCAATCATTAAACCTGAAACCAATTCTTAACTAAATATGAACTGAACTGATTATTAAAAAATGATTGGGGATACACCAAATTTTAAATATTTACATTCAATACAAATTATGCTTTTATCTTCTACACAATTAACTATAGCATAGTGATTTCCATGGAATACTCATCCAAAAATTACAACTTACAGGAGTGACATACTGCCCCTGAATAACCTGTGTTGCTGCAATCACAAGAGAATTCTACAGAATTCTGTTTACAAATTCCATAATGCTTGCATGGATTAGGATTGCATCTATCTATCATCTGACATGCTTCTAAAACAACTTCATTCTTGCAACAGTACTCCTAAATAAAAAAGGAGAAAATATAAAATGCTGAATTTCAAATTTCTCTCTATTATTTTCCTGATACTAAACATTATTGTGCAGATATTTCATTTGACAATGGCGAAAAAACTATATCTATTCTTTACCACCCCTTCTTTTAATGGCACAATATCCATGTACAAGAGATTACATTTATATGTAAGAAATTTAAATTTCATCATGAAAGGAATAAAACAAAACAATACCTTCATTATATCTTACATTAAGATATACTATCAAACATATAATAATTATATAACACAAACAATTAATTATTTTTGTGAGTAAATTTAAACATTATGTACTTTGCTGCATTTTATGTGCAATGCCCAAATTTCATCTTATATTGAATTAAATACAATCTGGTAGAATGAAAACCTTCTTCAACAACAATATGAACTAATCTACACTTTATATTATAAGGTATTTAGCAAACTCATTTGAAGAGTTCCACTTAATAATTATAAGAAACCAGCCAGCCCTGGTGTTATACAAACAAATAACCATTTCTGTCATAGGTTTGGGGATATGTGGACAAATTTGGATGACTATCTGGAAAGGTTAATTTAAATATCAGGTTATTTATAGTTTACTAATTCATTTAAAGCAAATGTGGAATATTTGATATCATCATTACAGCATAACTAAATCAACTGACTTAATTAATTAGATATTGCAAAGTAAAGAATGAACATCTAACTTGAAACTTACGTCATCAGACCAATCTTTAGGCACTTTATAATTTCCATCAACACTTATCATACGCATACAGCCAACAAATCCTGGAGTTCCTGCTACACCTCCTGCAAATTTCCATTTATAAGGACCAATTACAATATTATTAAAAAATAAAATCAGTCACACCAAAATATAATTAATTTCTTTAGAAAGTAAAATATATTTCCATCTTAAATTACAGCTACTAGATCCAGCTAAATATAATATTCCAATGAATTATTTTTGTTTAAAATGTAATTGGTAGCATTTGTTTCCGTTAATAAATATTCCCATAAAGTGTTAAAGCTGCTGGTCTTAATTTATTGTGTATCACTAACCAAGTGCTTAGCTCTTGAAATTTACTTTGTAAGTTTAAGAAAAAGTTTAACGGGGAAGGTGGAGGGGGTGGTAGAAGTATTCTAACAAGTCCAGCATCTTTTGACACAACAGTTCACAAGCTAGCAAATGTTCTAAATTAGGAAATAAACTTCAAGGGTCTACCTGCTATGTAATAAGCAGATCCTGTTGTCATTGATATGAGTCTAACAGTCTTCATGGGGCGTCCATCCAAATTAAGAATTAAATAATTAATCCCCACAGTTAAGATTACAGTATGCCATCGACCATCATCAAATGTTTCGTCATAATTATCAAGCAAGGTTGCAGGATTGTCAGGTGTTTCTATTATCACTTTCACCTTTCCATCTTGCAAGAACACCTAAAATTTAATTTAATTCAGTTTCATAAACACGTAGCAAACCAAACACTTACCCTTACAGGTACTTATGTTACAAAACATTCCAAAAATATTTCTGGCTAATGAAAAAAACCAGTAAATATTAACCATTTAACATTAAAAATATTTTCATTGTGTACTAGTACAGGCTGTGACAAGGAAATGATTCTCAAATATGAATGATAAGAGAGAAATAAGATTTTATAACAACAGCAAATTAACTACATGTAATTAAACAGTAGATGTTTATAAAATAACTCCAGAAAATTTAATTTTTACAGTAATCTTACTGATCATTAAAAAAATTGAACAGAAAGATTATCATATTTTTTTCTGAGGTTTGTTAAATCCTCAATTAACTAAATAAAACTGGAAATGTGAATCATCTCCAGGCTGGTGTTGAATATGTACAGAACTATAAAGCCATTAAAGTAAATTTGTACAGAAAAGTAACTATGGTAAGGCACAAAAATCTTGAGTACGTAACAAATTAATACAAATCTTTAATGAATAACATATATTCAACATTTAGAAAGCCATTTAATGACCAGGAATTAAAACCAGTGCAAGATATTTTGTAAAGCATTAATAATGAAGGCTTTTGAGTCAACTGAATTGAGCTGTGACACCCTAGGCTCTTGTGTTTTTTAGTTTTCTTAGCACCTGAAGAAAGTATTAAGGTTTCCAGAAACGCTGTATGGTATTTATGTTTTTCTGTATTTGGCTATTTTTTTCTTATTATTAATTTTAAAACGGACGTAAATATCTCATTTATAAATCTACTAATACATCTTATACACAAATCTACAAATACATCTTCGTACATGATAAAAGCAAACATTGTGCGCTTTACAAAATCTCTTGAATTACTTGTATTTTTGCTCATTAAAACCCATATCAAAGATTATATATCCAAAATCAAACCCCACATTGATAAACAATCTGTTTTCTCCAAACATATTATTAATTCCAAACATTATTTTCACTGAAAAAGAAAAACAATGCAAAGGTTTTAGATGTTGACAGCAGGTATTGCACTAGAACTATATCTTAAATGTTTTATACCAAATCCAACAGCACTAGAATTGATGTATATATCAAAACTAAGAACTTTGCAATAACTGTGATTCCTTGCTTGTCAACTCTTTACTTGTAAATAAATATAATTGATTTCATATCTTCCAAATTATGCCACATGAAATTCAGAAAGCTCAAACTAATCTTAACTCTAAATCTGAAGAAAGTAATAAAGTTTGCTTAAACAAGTGGTACTTATTTTATCATCTAATTTTGTATGTTTTTGGCTATATCACTATTTACTTTAAAATAAAATCAATACAACTATGAGCAAAACATTCCAATGAGTCCATTTACAAAGCAAGTCTATCTTTTCTCTACAATTCATTTCCAAATATGGGTTTTTGTAGTTCTATGCCGTCTAATCACAAATTTTTTCCGAAGAGGATTAATTAGAAACTAAATTAACTAGAAACATATGAGTAATAATAAAATTTACATTACTTACCCTTACATAACCTCTTGATAAGAAACTATGGTGCATAAGCAAACCATTCTCTTCATACGTTCTGAATGCAAAAGAAACATTAAGGGATTTCACACCTTCATAGCCTTTAAGCATAACAAAAGACTTAGATGTCAAAAATGTTACTGGATCTATGGGAGGGTCCTGAAAACCAAAAATACAATTATTCACTTCTTACCATAGTGCATTATATTTAGAAAAATGAAAAGACTTAATTTGTTTGCGACCTTTGTCAACTATTTAAAACGTACTGAATCAACCATTTTTTAACTGACCTGACAATGATCATTACGGTTTACAATGAAGAAATTTATTTGATTTCTATCATACTGTGCATCTTTGACCAGACGTATGAGATTTGTTGAATTTAAATACAAATTTTCAATGCAGCCAGTGAAGTTTTGGTTCACAACAAGCCCATCTTGTTTGTTAGGCACTCCACCAATGTAAAACTAGGAAAATTAGATAATTTCAATTAGAATAATTAACCAATGGAAAACTAATTTCATTAAAAAAAAACAGTAAATATAGCCATTGACACAGAAAAATTTTATATGTAAAATATGATTATTAACAAGCAAATTGAACTTTTAATTCTGTAAAAACTTGTTTAGAAATATGTATCTGACACACAGATACTTAGTCAAAAGAAAGTTTTGAAATATGATAAGGGAGGATATACACATACTATGAACAATTCTTCACAGGAAAATGAAATGGATCAGACATACACTGTGTTACTGAAGCTATGGAAAGACAAATATATGTGATTAATTTGACGGGATCTGGGAGGAGGACCTGACATAAATAATTTTAAGGAGAGACGACAATACTAGATATCAAAGCCGTAAGCTTAATACAGAAATTAATATAGAGCTAAATTTTCAGACAAAAGTTCTTGTGCCTGACTAATAATCTAATAATAAAAAAGAATAATGTATCTAATAATTACAATTAATTATTAAAAAATTAATATGCATATACACATACTTCTCTGTTAAGATTAAGACTGAAAAATTCTCCCTTTATTTTGCCATCAATTCTCACTCTGTCAACGGAAAACACAATATTACGTCGATTACGACTGATAACTACATCATGCCAAAGGTTGTCATCTAAAAGGCTGCCAACAGCAAAACTGGTCATAACTCCTGCCCCTATAAAAATAAATTTATATATAAATAAAGTTAATATTGCAGGGTTAATTTATTTAACTCATTTGGATAGGAAATACCCCAGTCAATTTTACAAACCAAGAGAAAAAATCCTGGAGTTTTGAAAATTGGCACATTTGATCCTTGGTAGTGGTGGTGGTGAGGGCTTTAAAGGTGACTTTCTTAACTCTTTATTCATAACTGAAACTATCACTTGTAGCAAAGAATTGCTTTGAATAAAAGTTGAAGCTGAAAAAATTTCCTACTCAGACATCCATAACCATGCATTTGACTCCAATCTCGGGTGTATTCCTGTTATTTTCTTGTAATTCCCCTCCATCCCTACCCTTAAGGGTGCTTCTTTCCCATACTGTAAGGGGTTGAAATTATACACAGATAACAATGGTAGAAACACTATCAATGTCATTGACCCTGACAAATATATCTTCAACGCTAATATTAGGCATTTAATATGTTTGAAAATTTCCACTCCTGCTTGGGGGAGTAAAATGGAAAGTTGAATGTCATAATTAAACTCGGTGACATCCCTTAACCCCAAGTTCGACTCTAATCTCGGTTGTTTTTGTGTTATTTATATGTAATGCCACTCCACCCTTAAGGATATTCTCCTCCCAAGTCGAAAGGGGTTGAAATTATACGCCAAGAACATGTGCCTGGCAGGCATGCAGTTCTTCCTTCCTGACAAATGGGGTTCTGACTCTTGGAGATTTGAACTTCCACCTATTCCAGACTGGATTAACTATTGATTTCAGGTGAGTCAACATCGGTCTCCCTTTCCTATCCAAATGTGTTTTATATAAAATTATTTTTCTTTTGAAGACCTAATTCCCCTTTGTCAGGAGAGAAGGTCTGAACTGTGTTTATATATACATATGTGCGTGTGTTATATTAATATTTTATTTTAATAGTATCAGCTATTCATGTTCCCATCACACTTGCCAACAATACTACATTTTCTGCTCCTTTTCTGTATTCTTCAACTCGCTATCTATAGTTGTCGCAAAACACTTACCTGGATGAGTAGCACTTTTTCAATTTAAGCATAACATCAATAAAATATATATTTAATGTCAAGTTTTCTAATATTAGAGACATATATAAATTGAATTAACAGTTGTAAAGTTTGATCCTCGCAGTTGGAAAAGAAATGTATTTTCCCAAGAAATGCCCAGATAGAACCTTTAAAACTGTTTATTCTTCAGACATAACTACTAAATTTCACTTCCAATTATTTATACAATTCATTATGTGTGGGGAAAAAAAACATGTTTATCCTTGCAAATTCCTTTAATAAAATTCCTAACATAACCTTTTCTTAATTTTTTGGGTCTCTCCTTTCTTTAATATTCTAACTAAATTTAACATCTGTATAAAGAATGGGAATCATATTATCAATAAAAAGTTCTCATTCAATGTTAGTTTAAATATTAATTAAATCCAATTTACTTCAAACCAAAATATTAATCATTTTTCTATACATTGATTAATCTGATCTATTTACACTTTCAGTTCATTCATATAATTCCCAATTATCCTACACAACACTGAGTTCACCATTTGATAATACTGACCCCTTTTTTTTGTCCCTCATCTTACAGCATTTAGTATTTTTGCTATACTTCATAACACACTTCCCGTAATGGGTGTTATAGCTTCCATCATTCCTTAGTTAACTCCCATAATGTACTCCATCTTTATTAATCAAGCATGATCTCTATATCTTTCCTATACTTCCAATATATGACACTCAGCAGTTCTCTACTTACTTTATTACATTATTTAATGTTAGACAGATACAAAAAAAGCATAAATAAATATGTTAAAAGAGTATTTCACATTAAAACAAAAGAAAGTTTGAATTAGAGATGGTAGGTAGTGTTACAACATCAAAATAACTACTACTAAAATCTTGGATATTTGAAATGACCTTACCCAAGTCAATATTAAGTAGCATACGATTATCTCGTAACTGCAAAGCAATGAAGTCTCCTTGAGTTCCACGGCTATACATCAATACTCCATTTGCACTAACAGTCTTGAATCGAAATCGAATAGACTCTCGTGTTGCTGTGATAACATCACGATGAAGATCCCATTGCACCAAGGATGTGCCATTGAAGTAAAGGTTTTCCGCCACTACAAATATTATATTATGAGCATTATTAAACATAATTTACTGATAATTTTATGGCAGTAAAACTTATTCATCGACTAGACCGAGATTGTCAATAATTATTTGTAACACAATATAGTAATAATTTTAAAAAAATTAATCACAACAAAGTATTAATAAACCGTGTAATTATTAAATTTCAGAAGCTTACCATATTCACAACCATACAGCTCTACTCTTAATGATATTCGATCTCGCCATCTTGTTGGGTTTATACGAATCCACTGAGCAATGACTGGTACTTCAAACGTATTTCTTCGAGTTGAATCTCCATTATTGTTTCCTTTAA
Source organism: Zhengitettix transpicula (assembly GCA_037074705.1). Taxonomy (NCBI): domain Eukaryota; kingdom Metazoa; phylum Arthropoda; class Insecta; order Orthoptera; family Tetrigidae; genus Zhengitettix; species Zhengitettix transpicula. The sequence continues at coordinate 22,557,578 of CM073591.1, read as the reverse complement.
ACATCTAGACAACATACAAAACGACTGTTATGAAATAAAATTTTCATGTAAGTGGATTGGTAAATCTGATTTAAATGATGTAATAAACAACATTAATTTCAATACCCCCCCCCCCCCCCCCGGAGGAAAAAAAGCTGGCTGGGGATTGCGGTGGGTGAGGAACTATTTTTGAAACCCAACTTTTACTGTTTATGCACAAATCATTTACCTAACTTGGGATTTTAAAATCCACAGTTACAATTGCTGTTTTGTCCATGGAATGGATTGATTGACCTTCTATAGCCACAAAACAATATCCAAAGTTCTACAGAATTTTTTGCAACTTCTTACACAAATTTGACATGTTCATCCCTGTGCCTGTCTGGAGTTAACTAATCCGGCACCCACAGCACATTGTTATAAGCAGAATTGTATTCAAGATGTTATGAACCCTTACTCGTGATATGCCTTCCATATATTGAAAATCTCATGAACTTAGTACATCCAATATTAATAACAATTCCATTAATTTTAACCTAAATCTTTCCAAGCATGCAGCATCTATAGCATTAATATACTCATATTAGAATTAACTTATTCTGTGACAAATGGTCTTTACTATTGGAACAGAGTCCTCAAGAACATACTTCATTCAGTTTGTTTCTGGAACACACTTCTTTTTTAAATAATCATTTCAACTTTATATGAAGGATCTTATTCTTATCAGCCACACACTGCCTCTCATTCCTATTTATAAAATACACACACATACAATACTAGTAATAAGATTGGCAAAAGAATATTGGCTGATTCTAGCAATTGTGTTCAGACTTCAAGAAAGCATTCAAAAGCATTAAGACTTAGTCTGAAATAATCGTTGAAAATGCTGATACTTATGTCTGTGCAATAATGAAAGATCATAATATTTAGGTGCATCATTTATTCAAGTGATAAGGAAAAGGGGATTGTCCGAGTATTAATCTGCATTACCCAATTCCCATGAACATTCTTCTGTTTAACAGACAAGCGCTCATACAAAACAAAAATCGTTCTTAGCTTAATATGTAATGTATATGTGGCACCAGTCACAATTATTTGATTCTAGCAAGCTGAAGAGTTGCCACTGGTATATTTTTTAATTTACAATCATAATTCATTATATTGTACATTCCAACAAAATTCAGTTAAGTTACAAAAAAGCTTTTAACATGGCTATTAAACAAAAACTTGTATGAAAAAATTAAGTAATACAGATGAATATTTATTTTTCTACTAAAGGAGTTGTCTTTTTTCCTTGCCACTCATATAAACAAGTTATAAGGAGTTGTTAGTAATAAGTTTTAAGTGAGGTAAGAACTTGTCAACAGATGTAAAATAACATTAATAGTAAATTTTACTCAGTATCCAAAACCACACATAAAAACAAAATTAAGTTATTGTAGATGTCATTAACATTCAAACTTTGTTAGTTGAGAGTTTAAAAAAATATTACAAGACTAATTAGAACCAATTTATAAATTCAAGTTATTTCATGATATTATTTTTCATTACATAATGCCCATACAAAACAGAACCAGCATAAAAAAGCATTAGTTAAGTGCAGGCAATTTTAAGACAGTGCATTTGTCATTTGAATTGTTAATTACAAGCAAGTGCTACTTCAGAAGGCTTATTAAGCAAGGTCATGATTTTAAAGTTAACCTTCCTTTTATTTTGTAGAAAATGTTCAGCCGTTTCATAAGTTCTTCAATGCTAACAATAATTTCATTACAATTATTGACTCATATTTTAAATACAGTTTGTGAAGCGACAATGACTAGTAAAATAAATACCATTTAATTCAGTCCACCTGATTTAAAATAGGTTTTGGGAAAATTAAGTATACCTGCTGTGGAAATATTTAAAATTCTCTTGATAAAATCACAGAAATAAGTGAATGTAATAAAACTGGCATCAAGTTCATATAATATTTTGTACTGGTGTATCGATTTATAATATATTGAAAAACTTTATAATGGAATAATGAAAATGATTTTAAAGCTGTGCCAAACTAACACATTCAAGTCTTTGAGGAGATATTAAAATAAACCTACGGCATTCTAAATCATAATGATTGTACCTCATCTTCACCAGTAGCACTTGTATAACTTTTCCATCCCTCACCATCTTCTGAGTACATAATACTATATTCGGTAACAAATTCCATGGTTCTTGAACGACCTTGGGTAGCTATGCCTCGAATCTGTTTCCTATCCCCCAAATCAATTGTTAATGATTCACCGTAAGTATTGGCTTCCGGTGTCCATGCTAAATTGCCTGAAAATGAAACAGAAGAGAGCTATCTTAGGGGAAAGGAAAGCATGGCTCAAAGGAGGTGGGCAATTTTTTTTAATTTAGACTGATTTATAAAAGTAACAGAGGGCATTGTTCAGTATAATTCCAGATAAAATATCTGCACTTTAACTGCTATACCAGAAAAAATTTCAAACAATACTATTGAAGTTGCAATAGAAATATAAAATGTTTAAATAATTTATACTTTTGTTTAACCCATTTGATCACAGTGAAAAAGCTAAGTTAAAATTATTTATAAAATAAAACAACACCCCCTCCCCCCACCCTACCCTTCAAGACTTTTCTCAAATTGCTCCAATAATCATATTATTTCATACTGAAAGAAAGTCACGTGAAGTACTAATTATTCTGTAACAGAAATTAACATCTGTTGAAAATAATAATACTAAATAATAGTTCTAATTGTTCTAAACCAATCTGTTTTCTTCCATTATATGAAAGTGTAGAATACATTTAATCGTTACTTTGAATGAAATCAGTCTAAAAGCAATAAGGTTAGTAACTTATTCAAAAACATAAAATTAGTTAAAAGTGCAGAAAGTAATGCTGCAGAAAGTTCCCAACACCACCAAGTGCAAACCACAAGCATGCATACCTGGAAAGAACATTGAGTGATTAGTAAGCATAAAAGATTAGTTATTAATAATACCACACTGTTAACTGAAATAAAAGATAATAGTGGTGAAGACAACAAGATTCTCTTTAAAATTGTCATCCAATGAATTTCCAGCATTCACACTTATGTACCACATTTTTCAGTTTTTATTCTTATAATAAATAAGGAGAAGCATGGAAAAATACAATTACAAATTTACCTCAATTTATTTTATCTAAAATATTATATAATTCTAATAAGATGTACCAATGTCCAACAGTTCATTCTGAAATATTTATGCAAATAAATTTACACCTTCAATGAAACAAAATTAAGCGTGAACTGTTATACACACAATTGAACAGACCAATTACTACATATCAATATTATGTAAAAACATTAACTTCTAATCAGCTCACTTTTCAAAGTAATACAAGAAACCAGCAATAGCCACTAAATTACGTCAAATGCATAAAAATATTTTAAATGCAACATAATGCACTACTAATAATTACTACAAAGCTGAGGAAAGGAAGGGAGGTTAAATCATCACTTACCTTAACCTCTCCACCTGCTTCCTTGTAAGCGGCATAATCGAGACCATTTGTACCATACATGATAGCATACTCCATAACATACTCTGAGGAGTGAGCACGACCACGAGTTGCTATTCCTGTTATATTGTAAACTTTATTCAGCTCCACGATGAGATACTGGTCATAGTCAGAGCTTGAAGCAGTCCAAGCATTGCCTCCTTATGAAGTCAGCAGGATAGGAGAGGATGAGAAATCAAAAAAAGAAAAAGAAAAAATGGAGGAAATATCTACAACAGATTTTCATGCCTCAAACTGTATCAAAGCAGGCTATGTTACAAACATTTAATCACCAACCAATGAGTTTTGGACATATTATCTTACATTAATGTGTTTCAATAATGTCTTTTGTCAAAAACAGAGCTGATAAAACAGATTACAGTATGCACTGATCTATTTATTATGTTAACAAAATTCAACACATACCAAATCAATATAAACAAGAAATTATCAATTGAAACATGATAGCCCACATAACTCATTGGATTAACTTAACCTCTACTTAAACTGAATGATTCAATGGAACATTGGTTATTTTCTTCTTTTGTTTTCCAATTTCCACATATTAATAAATAGACTATAAAAAAGGGAATTTTAAAATAAACCTAGTTTAACATTGTGAACAATAAATTATTCTGTAAAAAATACAATTCAATAGATAAATAAACAACCAATTACTTTTATTTATTAAATGTGGATGATATAATGATATATATTCGCAGCCGGCCGGTGCATGGAATGGTGTAACACTCCTTTCTGAAGGAGGAGGCCGAGAGCCTCCGAAAATTTCAAGAACAACTTTCGGTTCCCTATGGCTACACCGCACTTCACTTTCAGGTAAGCCATAAGCTGTCTCTCTTTCCTTTCTATACCAATATCACAATTATATATACCACTTAAGGAAAATGTGACAAAGTCAAAAATAAATAGCATATTTAGATAGTAAAGAGAGACAGCGACTTACCTGAAATCCAGTTGGTCCAGTCTGGCAGCGGTGAATGAATTGTGTACCCGGTCAGACCTTCTCCCCTAACGAATTTGTAGAATTCACTCATTGCTGCCATACTGGACCAACTATTGATTTCAGGTAAGTCAGCACCACTCTCTGTCTTTCCTATCTAATTATATATATAATCAATTTGTATGGAAAGGAAAGAAAGAAAAGTGGTAGCTTACCTGCATTTGAAGCTCAGCATTGTAGCTCAGAACAGAAGAAAGTTCTTCAAATTTTCAGAGGCGTTAGCATCCTTTTTTAGAAGAAAGAAGTAAAATTTGAAGAACTTCCTCATGTTCTCAGTGGTAACGCCAAGCTTCAATTTCAGGTAAGCCATCAACTATCTATCTTTCCTTTCCATATCAATTATACATATAAGGGTTTAATTCAGATGAAGTGATATTGGATAACTGGAAAGTCAGGAAAGATAGAAATATAGGAGGAAGGTGCCATTCCACCTTCTACACCAGCAATAAGACTGAATTTATCCGCTAGGACTAAGGATTGGTATGGTAGCTCAGTCAGTACAGTGCTTTGTTTCAGTTCCAAGGTTTTGCTGAATATTTTCAGTCTTTCCTTCTTCCTTCCCTCTCCACACTTTAAACATACGCTTTCCTTTGTACACATTACTAAGCCTGAGCATATTGCTTTATTTAAAGCATATTCACACCTTTCTCCCGTATTTCTATATACTGTATATATATATATATATATATATATATATATATATATAAATTTGTATAATTAGTTTGCAATGTATTTTATTCAGTTAACAATGAGCCACACTCCAAAAATTATTAGGATCTAGATAAAATACTTTGTAAATAAATATGACATAACATTTCTGCAATCCTAGTTGCTTTTGTCAGGTGATTCCAAAACCTGTAAGTACATGACAAAAGCAACAAGGATTGCAGGAGCGCTGTGTGGTACTTATTTAGCACCTATTTTTTGTCTATTATTTGGCTACTTATTTAGTATACCCTACTTTAATTAATTAGTAAACCTTTAACACAAGCACATTATATTTAAATTTCAAAATATTTGGCAGTCTGAGAATATGTAACACATTTTTCCCTTTAGGAATTTATTTTTCATGTTTCGATGGATGTAATTCAAACTCTGTAGCACAATAAACATATGCAAACCAAATATAATGCTATAAATTTAATGTATTTATTATGCTCATATGTCTCTAAGCTCAACTTCTGCAACTCGAACATTATCCTAATGAAATATAATTTAGAACAAATCCTATAATAGAAATAAGATCCTTTGTGGTTATATATATGAAGGAAATTTTTATGTTACTAAGAACTTGAGTAGTTTAATAAACATTTTTTATTTCAACTATTGGACTAAATTGTTGGTATAAATGTATGAACACAGCCAAATTATTTCTGACTAATTTGGATGTGTTCATAATTTATGTAGGATAAATATAACTATTAAATTTTTGTTATATTTTGATAAAAAATAAATCTTAATTGCAACTAACAATCCAACAGTGGAAGAAAAAAATGATACTTTTTAAATTAATACAAGTAAAACATATTGAAAATATCCAAAAATTATTCTGTCAATATATTTGATTGATTTATTCAGGCCTTAGTTGAACTGAATAAATAGTCATAGACTTTTAGAAAACATTTCAAACAAATGGCATTTCATCAAATTGCCCAGTTCTAGCACCTTTTCAAGACCCAGGCTATTGAAAAGTTCAAATTTATCACAATTAAAAACTTTAGATAGACCCCACACATATATATTTATAAAGCATGCCTCTTGAGTACGCCAATTTGCACATGTAAAAGCTAATTTCAAACATTACAGAAGAACACCTTTTGTAAATCTACTTCAACCATGCACCTTTAAATTCTGTGTAATCATAGGGTTGTTGAGGTAAAAATTCAAAACTAACTACAGCTGTGATTGATATCCACATGTAATGATCATTACATAATAAACATAAAAGACTGCTACTAAAGAATACCAACTATGGATTATAAACTTAAGAAAACAACCAAGATTCCATTTTTTTACACACCATAATCATGCAGAAACAAACAGAAAAATTTGTTTCATTCAATCACTATCAATAAATTAAATTGTCTCCCCTAAAGATGTAAACAACTGCCATATATCTGCAACTTGAAAGTAAAATTTAAAACAGAAATTAAATTTACAAATAAAACAAAAATTTGGCTACAATAATAGGTAAATAACTTCATTCAATAAAAGGATAAAAATGAGTATGCCAACTTACAATATATTGTTCCAATACTCACAGAAAACATTGATGTTCTGCATAGACAGTGATATTAACAATACCAATGCACATCTGCACAATGTAAAACTAAACCTTTACTAAGCTTACCAATAAAATAAATTACATAAAATTAAAAATGAGTAGAAATTTATATTTTAAAAAACTCTCTAAACTCTCATAAAAGCCCTACTGAAAAATTTAATGAAGTTGTGTACACAGTTATTCAAACTGTTTTCCATTCTAAAATTTAATAAGACACAAATGAAAGAATACAATTGAATTATTAAGAGTGCTACTGTAAAGTATCAAATTCTATCAGTTTTCAGGGTTATCACACCATCTCAGCTCACTGTCTAATAATTGTAAAACAGTACCAATTCTTGACTGTTTACCAGTCTCTAATGAAGAAGTATAATTTTTCTCTAATTTCAGTGTTGAAATTTATTTACCTCACATTGCACAGCCTCAATAAAATTGAATATTATTTTTCAGGCTGAAAAATTATGGCTCATAATTTCGAAATTTTATTAGAATACATAATAAACAATTTTCTTCTCAGTGAGATATCAAAGATAAGATGTCAATATTTTAGCGATGACACACTTTTGGTGCAAGGATTGGTTTAAGGATTGAAGACTTACAACATAATGATCATTTGGTGGTCTAAATAATTGAAAGCAGCGCTCGGCTTTAAAGATCCATAAAATGTCTTTATTAAATTTTTATGTAAAGAATCATCATTTAAAACATCAATATTTGTTGATTTACAGATTTTTTCATAATCAAGGTTTTTCCAATTTCTGAAAGTAATTGTAACAATATACAGAATCTGGTGGCAACAGAGGCTCATAATTTTCAATAATATCCTCCCACTTCAAGAATGAGAATGGTACTGAGCTAAAGTTACTATCCTTGATTGCAACAGCAACACTATGTTGCGAATCCAATATTGATTCTTCAAATTTCCATCCTTCCTCAATTTTACCATTTACTGAAAGTGTTGTACCCATCTCAACATGTTCATACTGAGCAGCCAAAGGGGCATTAACAGAAAAACTTAGGCTTGCTAACTCAATGCCTATACCTACACCGACTGCTTTCACATAACTTTCTTTAAGACACCAGTGCCGATAAAAAGAAGTTAAACGTCCTAATTCATTGCCAGATGATTGTATTGCATTCCACTCAGGCGAAGTAAAATGACGATTCATAAGACGAAAAAAATCGTCTAACCGACTCTCTCTAGTTCTATCCATTTTCATTACATCCACTCCTATTTTGGAACCACATGTAGTATCACCAGCAAGAACAGTAAAATTCCCCTGGTGTGATACATTAAAAGAAACATGTTTACATTCCCCAGGTTCAAAAACAAATGGCTTCCCTTTCTCATCCCGTCCAAATTTAACTGCAGCATATGGTATGGTACACGATTCACTAACAAACTTGCGCATAAGTAACCTACCAATTATAGAGGCCTTAGCATCTTGCTGAAAAACAAATTTTCCTATTCGCATTTTCTCTTCTGGCTGAATGCATGAGGCAGCAATAATCCACTGGCTTTCTGTAGGTTTCCAAGCACCAAAATCAAAAGCCCAACGAATACCTGGCATTCTTTATAATTATAATAATTAAAAATACCTATGTATGAAACACAAAAGTACCACAACTTGATATTAAGATATACACAATGATATTTGATAATTAAAATCAAGAGTATTAAAATATAAAAGTTTTAACCGTTTTAAAACACAATGAAAAATTATAGAGAACTTCAGTTCACACTAAAGGCTTCAATAATTCAATAAAGCACCATGGCACAGGGCATCAGAGCTCAGAATCATCAGACCTGCAGCACAGAGGAAAATCTACGATCACTTGAATAATCTAGCTTCACAAATGTTTGAAGATTAAAAATTTATCAAAATACTGAATACTAGTGATTTGAAACTTCAACCATCTAATATTTAATGGTTTTTTTTTTCAAAAAAAAAACAAAAATATTGGAAATTTTTTTAAATTTTTAATATCACTAGAAAGTTTGTACCATAGTATATATTTTTGAAAATGAACTTTACTACTTTCCTTTTATATTCCATTACAATATATAGAAATTAAAGCCCATGTGTGGGGTGTGGCTTTGTAATATGTAACACTGTTACAAAATGTTGACATAATTCATAATACAGAAAATTAATTTTTATTAACATTTATCAGTTTCATAGTTTTAAAGATCATTCTAAATGCAATATTCTGGGTCCTCATTTCCTTAAATTAAATACAAATCATTAATTATCAATACAAATTTTGTTATTTGTGATGTAATAAATCAAATATTCTGATCATCTGGTAGGTAGACTGTGTGTGTATTTAAATGTACTAATTTGGAGCCACACCCTCTAATCATTCAAGCGAGAACCATAGTCATTCACGTAACTTCTTCAGGTGTTTTTACCAGAATTTTTACACACAATGGAAAAAAAATCAATTCTTTGACATTAGACTAATATACAAAACCACCTGATTAGTGAAACCAATTCTTGTCAACTGATCATATTCATCAAGCATATAAGTGTAGATCTGCAAGTTCAAAGACTCAAGTCCACCCAGATTGAGATCACATAACTCATAGTTAATAATAATGACAACACATACAATTTCTTTAGTTCTTATACGCAGATAGAATGTATGTAAGACACTTTAAACTAGACAAACAAATAAGAATATTAAACCAAGTGAACACTAATTTTTTTGACAAATTCATCTAAAGCTGCTACAGATTTACTGAGTTATTTGTGCACGAAAAGATTGATGGAACATTCTACTCTGGAAGAACAATTAATCATAGTTGGCATACTCAAATTTTCTCAGATTGCTTAAAACGAATATGAAATATGAAATAATACCATCTAATCTGGCATTTTCCGGTCCTCTATCACGCATCGCAGAAGTAGCCTTTATTACAGCATTATCCAGAAGAGGTAGGTTGCAGTCGTAATCGTCTATTTTAACGGAAAGAAAAGGGTGTATACATATTGAACAAAATAATTTAGTGAAACAAGTAACTAATATTTAATTTCAAAATATATTAAAACTATATAAATACAGGCAATATCAAGTTTGTTATAACGAATAACCTAAAATTAAGCCAACGCCATGATGAACAGGGCTTGGCTCTCAATTCGAAAAAAAGCTTGCTAATACATTGTGATATTTATTACTACGTATAATAAATTACTGTGGTATGCTCAAAATTAAAAAATATACCTGCTTGATTTAAATTAAAACACAAACAAAAGCTAAAAATAATTATTTTTAAATATCCCATGGTAACAACATATAAACCCAACAACCCTAACCAAAGTGACTCATACAAACAAACAAAAAAAAACAAAGGAGAGTCAACCAAGCGTTAGAGAAATGTCGGATAACAAAACGGGAAAAACTGTAATTCTAAACCCAATATAACCATATAATTGATTCACGGGGGTAAATTAAAAGCTTCAGGCGAGTGTCTTTAAATGTATTATGGATATAATTTACTACTTTTCTATCAAAACGGTAAACGCATGTTTGAATCGTTTCATTTTTCAGCAGCCGTTGATCTAAAGATTAAATTTATGTCCGTAAGGGTAACTCCTCCAGAATTGAAATATTTGTAACGCATATGTTTTTTACTAGTAGTTAACTCGGATATCTAACGAAACATCTATTTGAAAGCTCAATAAGCCCTTTCCCATCATACAGGGCAATCAACGGAAAATTGAAAACAAACGTAATTCAACGACGTTTTTGGTACCTGTTATGGAACAGTTTATTTTTAATTAAGGATGTTAAAATCGGATGTCTCAAGCCTTACAAGAATTCAAACGTTATTATGTTTCTATTATTCACTAGTATGATACTAAGCGTAAGTTTTCCAGGTGAAGATTATGTAAAAGAAAGAAGTCAGGAGTTTCAAACTGTATTCAAGATGTATTCGTACCACGACGTTTCGAGAACAAAAATTTCCGAAACCGTATCCATGTGTATTCTTTTATATGTATATATAAAAAAAGAAATAGGATACTTTGAAGAAAATCAGTTTGTAGCCACTTCCCTTTCCTGTAAAACAATGGAAAGTGGGGATGCTGAACGACGAGCAAGGTAGCTAAGGGGTTAAGTAGAATCCCCTGGCTATAATTCCAATGACACTGCTCCATACATTATTAAATTTGACATTAGGAAGACCCTAGATAAATCTGCATCTAGTTATTCCGTGTTCTCGGCACTTTTATTTATGGTTTTTCTGTTCTCGTCTCTTCAGACAGACTCCTGTAATAAAATCAACGGGCAACTCTAGACCCCCTGGACGCGCACACTCGTCGGACTTTGCCTTTGTTTATCTCTTCAGGCTTAACACCAGAGAGTCAAAACGCGTACCAAAGTTTGATGGTCCTTCACGTCGATGATCATCCTCCTTGAGGCGTGGTAATTCCCCTTTAATGTATAGGTATTTGAAATGCGGGACGCAGAAGGGAGAGCAAGGTAGCCAATAGTTACCTAGGGCTGCGAAAGTAATGTAGGGCAAAAGCCGAACACCTGCATCAGGATGGACGTCTCAAACTGACCGAGGTGTCTTGGCTTATGGGAACCTTAATTCAAAAGGCAGATGAAGAAGATGGCAGCCCTGCTGGTAGCCCTCTCCAATTCTCCAGGAAGGTTCCACCGACCATAGTGACCAGCTTCCGCATACTTCATTCTTTGTCTCGGTTATTGTTCCCGTTTGTCTCTTCAGCGACCGTCCTCTTCAAGGGCTTGTGCTAACGTTCCAATAATCTTGTTCTCTTAGATCCTCGTCACACGGGTGACTTAAGTCTCCATCATTGGCTGTTGAAGTCCATTCATGTGTTCACACGAGCCGAAGATGTAGTAATGGACTTTCTATGAGCTTATATTGATTGTTTTCAGTAGTTTTTTTTTCAAGATTACTATATTGGATTCTGCATTTGTTGTTCTTCAGGTGTAATAGATTGCGCGCATGTTTGTAACTTGAAAAGTATATTAAAGTAAGAGTCATTGAACTGAAAACACGTCATTATGATGATTCGTTTGAAAAGATCGGTGACACCCTTGGAAAAACGGTTCAGCAAAATCTCTATTGGAACCTGAATCAACAAAATAATACCATCACCAGGTTATTAGTTGTCCGCAAAACGTCGTGATGTGAATCCAAACTGACCCTTACTGGTAACTATCTTTTCTTACAGTACTCGGGGTGTTATGAATCCGTCATTTCAAACAATTGTCGAGATGCATAATGGAAGTCTACAGTCTGTTTATACCTTATCGTTACCGTCCCACGGTCAAAGAGATCTTCCTGCTAAAAATTCTGATCCCAGAGTCAGCGAAATCGCACAAGGTGAAGTGATCATTGTCATTGATTGTATCAAGTTCCCCCGATCTTATTTTTAACACTAAACCGAATTGTGTTTCTAATTAGTTTGAGAATTTTCGAAATACTCTGTGTACGGCCAATATAACCTGAATAATCTCTAGATAAACTTACCATAAAATTTAAAAAATATACACGACCGATTATTTAACGAAAAACAACTTATTGACTTTTCCAGATTGAGTTCGAATCCTGAATAATTTTCTTTTTATGTTCAGAGTATGTTTTTGCGATCTATCCGCAGGATACGAAGACAACACAATGCATCTGCCAATGGCTCTGTTAAAGGAGTTCTCACTTTCTCTCCGAAACAGATCGTGTCGTCGCTCACTATAAGTGACACCTCCTTTCGACAGATGTTCCATGAGAAGCCTGCGAGAGAATTCTCTCGCAGGTGAACCTTCCCAAAAAAACTCTGGTGGAGGCTACCTTTGGGGATGCTTTCACATCTCTCTGGTTTTTTGAACTAAGGTTCCCACATGTCGAGGCCTGTTTTGAGAGGAGTATGTTTCGGGGTCGCAGACCTTGGGCATACGATAAGAGTTGTCAACTGTTCCCATTGGAAAAGTCGGCCAGCTGCCTCCTAAACCGGTCAAGGCACGGAGAGGGGAAAGCTGTGACCCCACAGCAAACCCCTCTCCCGCCATCCAGGGAAGGGCGTGGGACAAATACCAAATGCTCGACATACCAGATGCAGGTTTTTCTAGGGTTTTCCCTGCATTACTTTTAGGCGAATGCCGGGTAGGATCCTTAAACCATAGCCCAGGGGCCCCTAGTTAACCCTTGGCTACCATCATTTACCCTTCCACATCCACCCTTTCAAATGCTATAAGAGGGGAGTTGCCACTATGTGCCTTACCCTATACATAGCCTGGCTACACCTAAAAAAAGACAGATGTTCCGCCGAGAGGGTAACGCTTCCCATGTTTTTTTCCACTCGCAATAAGTACAGAAATTTCCCAAACAGTTACACAAACAATCTCGTAAGGTCTTTATCATATTTATCTAACGTACCACTTGACTGACAATATTACATTTGTGATATTTCAATGGTCTTACTAATGTGTTATTTTTTATACTGGGGTTGGATAATTTTCAATCAAGTGGCACAACCCTTTTGTGAATATTATACTCAATGGTAATGCTTTACTGGTTCAGCCGATAGATATCCGTGGACACGTAGGATCATGGAAAGTCGCCATGGGCAGGGGGGACCCATTTCACCACACAAGTAGTAAAGACTGTTAGAATCTCCAAGAAAGCACTCATTTAATGAAATATAAGACTATTAAAATTTTTCTCTACAGAAACCTTCTGGTTTAAAGGGTTCAACATTTTAATTATTTGTTTTTCTAAAGTTCTTCAAGTAGTAAATGTGCACTTGAGAAAACTTATCAAATTTAAAATTTTTAACGATATTGATTTACATACATAAAATCATTTGTGATTGTAATTTGTTTATCTTTATTACAATCATTCACCCCCTTTTGAAATCATCTCAGAAATATTCATGTGCAACTTAAACCACTTCATATTTTCAAACAACAAATTTGTGATTGGCAAGTGTTACTTCATATAATACCATAACAAATTCCACTCAATATTTACCAAATTTCAATGTATTTGAGAGAAACTGAATACGAAAAATGCAATTTTAAAGAACAATTTAACAAATTAAAATCATATGTGTCATTAAATGTCAAATCATGTGGTGCAAATTTAACTATTGCTCATAAATGTTAGATCAAAATAATTTACTTTGGTCATAATAATAAAGACTATTTAAAATTTAATAACTGCACAATAATGCAGTATGTAGAAAAGCAATTTTTATTGTTTTTATATTTCATCATATAAATGATTGTTTTGTATACTACTTGGACAATGTCATTCAATTTAAGTTCAGAATAATATTTATTCCTTATATGTATATTATTACTGTAAAATTTGTTTACTGTATTCAGTGCATTAAACCCACACAATGTTTTTTATGGGCCACAAAAAAAATTATAATTTGCGTTCAGACACAGAAATAAATTAGATGTTTGTCCATGAAGGTTTCTGAACTAAATAATCCTGATTAATAATTGTTCAAGAGTTTTAATATCAGTAGAATATTAATAAATACTTAAAATTATCAACACAATGGAATATATATGAAGTTCAACAGTGTTATTTAAAATATAATTTGTAATCACATACACAACGGACAACATTTTTTATATTTCTAATTTACTTTCAACAGCTTTCTTAAACCCTAAATATAATCATGCCAGAAGAAAATACATTTAAAAAATCAAGAAATTAGTAGCAGAATGGCAAGTACCAAGGGAGTGAACTATTTATACAGCATATTTACTCAAATTTATGACTTTAGCCAGCACACAATTTCAGCATGTAAAAAAAATATATTCATAAATTACACAATAAATCAGATAATCAACAGCAACTTACAGATTCTTACACACATACATTTAGATATTTTTATTAAGTTTCACTATTCTATATACCATTTTTACACAGAATATAAACATTATGCTATTACATTTCTGTATTCATCAAAGATATAAAATTACAGTTTCAATACATAATTTATAACAAAAAATACAAAGACACTTATTTCTACAAAGCAAACACACTGTGCGAATACAACGCAATAAAAATTTTAAAAAAATTGTGCAATATGTTTCATAAGCCAACAATTATGTTCCTTAATTATCTAATAATACCTCATTCTGAACACCTATACATCGTCAACTGAAATATTGATTCTGAATACTGTATCTTTATTTACCAACATTGATCGAATCACTTTAACAAACCTTTCTTTAATGTGTGTAAAATCCATTACATTTTTAGGTTTAGCTTCAATCCAAAATCTGTCAAACTCATAAAATAAAAAGCAGTAAAACTGATGAAAAAATTTCAAACTAGGGTACGTTTTGCAAGTGTTATACATATGAGTTTTCGCAGACCCATCAACCATTAAATTGTACGCCATACTTGTCAAATTAATACCAACAATTGCAAATGCATAACCATACTGTGGATGATGTGAATGAGACAGAACATAACGTGCTGCACTTGGGTACTCCTCCGCGAAATACAATAAATTTTGCAAGCCAAGCAAGCCCATGCCTCTGAAGTCTGTTTTAGGATCATCACCTTGAAAACCAATATCTTGCCACTGTTTTGTAACCCTTGATTCAAGGACAACATCAGGCATCAAAAGCTTCCACAACTTTAAAAGGAGAACTTCATGTTCCGGTATCTCTGAACTGTACTGTGTAGTTCTCACAGATTCAATTTCTTGAACTAATTCACGATATCCCCAAATTTGTTCCACACAAGTACTGAACGATTTTATAAATTGAATGTGAATGTGTAAATTAATTTCTTTCACTCGTGCCACTGTAAGAAGTGAATACTGAATATTGTCGTTTTTCCTGGTTCCCCGAAAGCGTTTTTTGTTAGTTTCATTGTCCAGGTATTTGATGAGAGATTTAATATCTTCATTCTTGGAGTTGGTAAGAGAAAACTCCACTCCTAGTGAACGAGCAGCGCCGGCTTTTTCCCCATAGCAAATCCGCTGGAGTTCGCATAATTTCGTTGTTTTACGAAGAAACCATTTTATTAATGGCCTTAAAAACCAATACAGAAACGTCCACACTGGGCTATTCATTCCTATATCATAAATGTTCAAAACTTAAAGCATCATAAATTTACGTCATTCTTACAAAACTTCGATGAAGAATGTATGTATCTAATCTAAATTTTCTGATAAACAGTCCTGCAGTTCAAAATTCATACCATTTTATTTGTGGAATTTTTAAATACTTGACAATTGACTATTTATCATAACCTGCACATGAACACTATTGATACAACTGATGACATACAACAGCAGCTTCGACTCATCCAAAGAAATCGATTACACAAACACAGATAAAAAAAATTCCTATTCTTACAGACTCTATTACGCGTGACGTGCTCAGGTAAAAAGATCAATTGACGTGTTTTTTTTTAATATAATAATAGTAAATCTTTGTTGCCAAAAACAAGTTAAGCAAGCGTCAGGTTTTAACAGAGTATGTACAAGGCTATCTTAGTGATAATAAACAGTACTTAGTTCCGAAATAAAATTAAAATCACCAAACATCTTGATTTAATTCAAATAAATCAGTATACACTATACTGATTTATTGTATAATTTACAGTCCACAGTATTCTTTGAGGTAGGGAGCATTCTAGTATTCAATTGGCAGCCAGTTGTTCACCCTCCAGCCTCTCAGGTCCGCAGTTGGCCTTTGTTGTTCTCAGTGTGAGGATTGAGAGATTGTCCCTCTGCTGACCAGGAACAGTCAGGATCTTCATTTGGAGGAAGAGTGATCTGAAGGACTTTTGGAGTGGTGGCACCTGCCATAAAACGGACAGCTCTCTTTTGAGCTATGTAACTGCCTGACTTCCCTTCGACACCTTCCGCACAGTCTCACTCCATATTGGAGATAACTGTGAAAAAGAGCGTAGTAGGCTGTTCTCAAGTCTTCAGGCGGTAAGGTGTCTCTCAGTCTTCGCAGTAGAAAATTAATTCCGGCCAATTTTTTTGGTTCAGAGCTGCTGTTTGAGAACTCCAAGGTAGATTTTGTTCCACATGGATCCCCGTAACAGTTTGGCAGATGTGACTTCATTTTTCTCTAAGAAGAATTGTGTTTAGCGGTTTGCTTGGCGGAGGTCTGATGATTCATTAGCAGTTTCCTTTGCCGCTTCTGCACGAGAGTGCCTTTGTGACAATGGTTGTAGCACCTTCATATTTACAGAGAGAACACGTCTGATGTGGGATGAAAGACATCTTAGATCAGTTGTATATATTGTGGTAATGATTAATTGTTGTAGCATCTTCATATTTACAGAGAGAACACGTCTGATGTGGGATGAAAGACATCTTAGATCAGTTGTATATATTGTGGTAATGATTAATTAGGCCATTAAATTGTTTTGTTATAAATTTAATTGTTTTTAATAAAATTGAATTGTAGCGGCAGGAACTTCAAAGCGACAATGGTGCCGAGCTCTGTTGCTTTGATGAAAGCCGAAATGGAGACCGCTTGCGTAAGGAACGACAGTCTGCACTGGGCCTGGGTCGAGGAAGGTTAAACAAAAAGGCTAAAATCTGCATATGAGAAGTTAGAGTTCTTTTTAGGGCAACAGGCTACATGAGGGTAATCCACGTTGGGCAACTCCCCTTTAATAGCATAGGAAAGGGAGGGAAAGGAGGGATGCGGAAGGGTAGAGGAAGATAGCCAAGGGTTAACTAGGGCCACCGGGATATATTTTAAGGATACTACCAGGAATTTGCCTAAAAGTAATGCAGGGAAAACCATAGAAAAACCTGCATCTGGTAGGTCGGGCATTTGGTACTTGTCCCACGCCCTTCCGATGGCGGGAGAGGAGTTTGCTGTGGGGACGCAGCTTTCCCCTCGCCGTGCCTTGACCAATTTGGGAGGCAGCTGGCCGACTATTCCAATAGGAATAGCGGACAACTCTTACCGTATGCCCAAGGTATGCGACCCCGGAACATACCCCTCTTAAAACAGGCCGAGGTGCCTCGGCATATGTGAACCTTAGTTAAAAAAAAACCAGTGAGATGTGAAGGCATCCCCAAAGGTAGCCTCCGACAGAGCTCTCTGGAAAGGTTCACCTGCGAGAGAATCCTCTCGCAGGCTATCTTCTTAATTTATGAGAAGTTAGAGTTTTTTTTTGTAGGGCAACAGGCTACATGAGGGTAATCCACATTGGGCAACTCCCCTTTAATAGCATAGGAAGGGATTTGAAAGGGGGGATGCGGAAGGGTAGAGGAAGGTAGCCAAGGGTTAACTAGGGCCCCCGGGCTATATTTTAAGGATCCTACCCGGCATTCGCCTAAAGAAATGCAGGGAAAACCTTAGAAAAACCTGCATCGGGTAGGTCGGGCATTGGGTACTTGTCCCACGCCCTTCCGATAGCGGGAGAGGAGTTTGCTGTGGGGACGCAGCATTCCCTTCTCCGTGCCTCGACCAGTTTAGGAGGCAGCTGGCCGACTATTCCAGTGGGAATAGCGGACAACTCTTACCGTATGCCCAAGGTCTGCGACCCCGGAACAAAACAGGCCGAGGTGCCTCGGCTTGTGGGAATCTTAGTTCAAAAACGGAGAGGAAAAGACATACCCAAAGGTAGCCCCTTTGTATCTCTTCTAAAAGGTTCTTAGAAGTTAGAGTCTGGAATCGGCGATGATATGAGAAGGAGGCTAAAATCTGAGTACGAGAGATGTAATACAGTTCAGTTCTCTCAGAGCACCAGACAGTAAAGTCTGCAAATATAAATTGCAAGTAGCGAGTTCCTGTATGGTAGCAAGCAAATAGTTGTACAGAGAGATTTTCATAACAATTGAAAACGAGGAAGCAAAAGGTTGCTTCACGATGATGGAACAATTTTTGTATTGAAGGGAACCGACAACCACTAGCAGACCAGAGGGGGGGAGGCTCATCCGAGGTTCCAGATAGCTGAGGACGAGAAATTCTAGCGTGTGTATTAAAATCTTTAATGAAGTGTAGAGTCAGTGTAACTAAATGGCCTGTTAGCGTGGTAGTGTTGAAGCTACAAGAGAGAGATCTGGTACCAGACAGACGGTCCCTGAGTAACCAAAACTTTTATACAAATTTGTAAACGATAATTAAAAGGGTAGAGTCAGATTTCGTTCAGCTTTCTTTCCACTTATTTTCATATTGTTTCAGGTTAACTTTTTATATTTTAATTGTTAATCGTCAGGTTATGCATTGATTGTGTTCTAATTATCAAACCCAGTAGTGACCCTGAGATTAAGTGATTTTCAACATATTGGATTTTAAATATTGATGTTTAGAACAACATAAATTGTAAATAATTAAAGTAAAGTTTTGTAAATTTTGATCACAGACCAGCGGACAAAGACAGAGCTAACATTGTGCGTTTTAAGAAATAAAAAAACTTTAAATATTGTAATAATCAAACGAAAAGGGTTTAATAAATAAAAAAATTAATAATTAACAAACAAAAAAATTAATTGTGGCAATACTTGAACAATTACACAATTAATTAATATCTCAGGGTCATTACTGGGTTTGATAATGGCAAATCATTTAAAATAATTAAAGGCACTGATTCCAATTTAAAGATTTACTGGTCAATTGACAAAGACGAAATTTACTTGTTGACGAACTTAAACTACAAAGATGGATTCTACTTTAAAAAAATTATCAAAAGAAAGAGAACGATATCTAACATCTATCTTTTAATCCAATTTACATAATTGATTGTTTTACATTTGTACTCACGGCTGCCCAGCATTCCAGGATACTTTTGACTTACGAAGCACTATGGCGGGTTTTTTGCACAGCTTCTACTCAAACTCACAGATTCTAATTAATATTTTAGTTTTAAATCAGGAACCTCTTCTTCGTCGCTCCCTCCCTCGGTTGAGTTACTCACGGCTGCCCAGCTTAGCAGTTTCTTATAGTTCTGCTTGCGTAAATGTTTTGCCTATGAGCACAACAATCATGGCCCAATCACCTCTGTTGATTGATAATCCTCGTTACTTCTTTGCCAGTTTCCGTTGAATATTTGAACTGGTCTCGTCTATTTCCAACTTGACCCAACTGATGCGAACTGACTCCTCAAATATTTTAATGTGACCTGTACTTGGCCAAACCGTCCACCCAACTTTTCAATATTTTAATGCGATCTGCATCTAGCCAACTCAAAACTTCTCATTATTTTAATGCGGGCTGCATCTGACCAAATCATAACGCGAACTGAACTGCCGTCTCGCAATTTTGAGCGCGCAGTGCTTCTTCCGACAAAGAAACAATGCTCTACTACATTATTGTTTTGTGTTCGGTACCGCCGTCAAGAATGTGTTTCTCTAACAATTTAGATTATCAAATTTACAATTAATGTGTTAATTAATTGGCATTACAAAATGTTAATAATTTCTTTTAATAACCCTAATATGTTGTTCATTACATAAATGGCGCCCAACGTGGGGCAAAATTAATCGATAATTAGCTATTCATTACAATATATTCTGTAAAATAATGGCCCTGTGGTGGTACCCCCACCTATCACAGTTTGGTACCATATTACAAACATCGAAACGTCTTTAATTTTAACTAGTTCGTGATGATAAAATATCAAAAGGACTGATTTATTTTGATTTTATCACATATTGAAATTAGAATCTCACCTCACGTTAACACATGTCAAATAAACATTTCCAAGCTGAACCAAAATGAACTTCAATCTGTCAAGGAACTGTTCCATCATCTTGAAGGGTAGAAATACACCTTAGCTATAGTTTAAGGATTACATCAGGAATTCCCCTAATCTAGGGTAAACCGTAGTGAAACTCGCACAGTTGCCGAGGCTCTCTGTAGTTGTACAACTCCCTTTCGATGCTCGTGATATGTGGGGGAACACAGCATTTCTTCAAGAGTCCATTACAGCTACTGTAACATATCAACGGGTGTGTACGTTGACAGATGAGTAATTTGGATATATTGTTAAGTTCTCCTTTAGCAGCTAGATTCAACAATCGGGGCTACCGCGGGAGTGGTATTGTTTGTAAACTCACTCCGCATTACGCCTCCTCAGCCAGCGGGTGGCTGCTGTCACGCGTGAATCTCGAAACGTGCTAGTTCGGTGATTGAAAAATGCGTGTATCATACAGAAGTCTAGTTCCGAGTCGGGAGCCTTATTACAAAAAAACCGATAAGTACTAACTATAGTTTTTTTTAGATTACTACAGTGTATTTTGAAACCCCTCACTCAATCAATCTCCTAGCAATTAAGGGTGCAGTCAACAGATGTGCCAATGGTAGACCGCATTCACTATAAAAATGAAAAAGGTTACGTCCGATAGAAAATAATGAATAAGAACGATAGCCAATTTAGACAAAAAAAAATGGTAATATAAATACCACACAAAGTTTCTGGGATCCTTGTTACTTTTGTCAGGTGCTAAGAAAAGCCTAGGCAACACAACTGCACCGGTAGTTGACAACACTCAAAAACCTATTCACTATGAGACGTATCAAAGCGTATTCACTTTTTTTCTACTGCGTCTTCAAAACCCTTCTGCCTAATTTTAAAAAATCCAAATGTTTCAAATTATGCCTCTGTATACAATTGGCATAATTAGGCAACAAGTAAATAATACACATTAATCTTACTAATTGGTAGAATTATTTACAGTATATAGGAATATATATCATTGCTACGATATACGATAACCTTTACAAGTAATGTCACATCACATCATGTAGCTCTTACATTTTTTTTTTTAAATAATGTATGAAAGCTTTTTCATTTCTACCAATGTCACAAGTGTGTTTCTATCTTATTTTTGCCATTGCAATTAATTTTAAAAATAGGGTGTCTGTTAACAGAATGATTTTAATGACAAGACTGTTTTGAAAAGGATCATATTTTTCCCCATATGCACAAAACTTGATTGAAATTACAAACCTTGAAGGAATATTAGATAAATAATTAACAGACAAAAACAAGTGTTACATTAAATACTCCACAATGTTTCTGCAATCCTTGTTGCTTTCGTCAGGTGATTCACAAATGCAAGAGCAGTAAGAATGACACGCTACATGTTCTTACTGCCCTATTTTTCAATCACCTGAGGACAGCAATGAAACATTGTGGGGTATTTAATGCAGCCCTGTTTTTGTTATTTATCCAATTAGTAGTCTTTTAATACACGTTTTATATTTTATAATTTCATACTCAACCTTATTACCTATTCTTCTACTATTATTGCCCTTCAGTGTTATTTGTATTACTCACGGTTTCAGCTTGAAAGTTCATTAACACTTTTACACAATGTTTCATTTTAGCTTCAACTTTCAGCTGCACCAGTTTTGCAAAGCCTTCTTACGTTTTACAAGTGTGGAAGTGATAGTCTGTAAGCCATACATATCTACAAACCTAATTCAATATAGCAAAATGGCAAGCTTCTCTTATTGCAATACTTTTCTTTAGATATTTAACTTATTTTTCTTTTGGCTACACTGATTCCAACAATTGTCATTTTGAGATGCTTTAAATTATTTTTCAAACATGAGAAACTTTTTCAGCAAAATATAAAATTATAAATCTATATTGAGATTTGTTCAAGTTTTTGATGGTAAAAAGAAACATCTTTCTGGAGAGAAATAAGTACAATAGTAAAAAAAGATAATGAAATAGTCAATATACAAACAAAATTAAGTTATAAATTAAATACCGCACAACATTTCTGCATTCCTCGTTGCTTTTGTCATGTGAAGGAAAATTGTACAAACTGTAAGATGAAATGTCGCACAAAGCAGATGACAAACTTAAAATCAAAGATAAGGACAATACAAAAGTAGGCTTAGTCATCAACTGAGATCACAAATGAACCATATTTAGTAATTTCAGTAAGTAGAGATACAGTTAGCAAGAATGTACTTTGATACATTCTTAAACTTCATGCCAATCTGGTTTATTGCAACACAAGAAATTAGTGTTTTGTTATATCACTTTAATGTAAACTAACTTATGAATAGAATAAATCTTGACAATCTGATTTAACAAAATTCTTTCCTCTCTATACCATTCACACAAACACTAAATATATTTAGTCAGTTGAACTGTAATAGTAATGTTATTATCCTGCATTTTCTAATTCAAAATGTAAATGACGGTACATTCTGACTCTAAAAAAGCATTAATATGAGCAAAACTTAAATGTCAATAGTTGACATTTGAGTCAAATAACTAACAGTTTTAAGGACATAGGCTTCAATGGAAGAATGTGCTTTACAATAAAGTAAAATGATAGATTTTAGTGCCATAAATATATAACAATCTAAAACATGATTGCTTAGAAAATAAATCTCATTATACATAAACATATTTATGAAAAATATTCACATCTGATTTACAATTTAAAAAATAGTATATTTCATTGTTGGTGCACTTGGACAAAGTGTTTTAGATTAGACGAAGAAAAATGGAATGAGCACATAGAATTTTCACAGTAGTTTTGAAGAACATGATTTTCTTCTAGTCCAAACATCAATTCAGTCTTACACACGCTCAAATAAAAATATCGCTGTTATGATTTATACCTATATTAGTGAAGTAATGTTTATGGAATGTTAAAAAAATTTAATATTTTCATTAGTTACACCAAAATATAACACATTAGTTGCACAAAAAATTCACACATTACTTGCTCTTCTTAGAGACTTTCTTAGTTACTGGTTTTGTGCGCAGTTTACCATAGAGAATTGAAAGACACAGTATTCCAAATACTATAGAACCACACTTCCACAATAATGGATTTTCACGCAAGTAATCTGCAATCATCTGAACCAAATCATCGCTGAAAAAAAAATCACTTGGATAATTTAATGAAGTACATTGGTAGATAAATACTTCATAGTGTACATAGCTGAATATATATCAAGTCTATTAGATAAATAAATAGTCAAATAACAGACAAAAATACGTGCCAAATAAATACCACACATTTCTGCAATACTTGATTCTTTCGTAAGGTGTTTAAATATGCAAGAACCGTGAGAATGACATTTTATTTATCTAATTAGTATAATTAAATTTTTCATGTTAATTAGTATACATCACCACAGACATTTTATAATTTAATTTATATAAAAGAAGTCTTTCAGTCAAAATTTAAACAAAATAAAATGTTGACCATTTTAAAAATATGTAACATCTAACTGGTTGCTTGGTGTGCCTGGATATTTATTTATATAAACTTGAAAAAGTATTTACTTCTACATTAATCTATTAGTCAAGAAGTAATCCGTGCCTTTGAGAAGTATAAATACTCCTGAGGCCAAATATAAAAATAATACTCTTAGTACCTAAAGAGCGTCAAAAATACTCATAGTGGTACCCTAAGAGACTTGGTCCCCTAATAAGTTAAAAATACACACACTACGCTAAGAGAGTTAATTATTCTTCCAGTGCCTTATGTGAGTCAAAATTTCTTCATGTACCTAGAGACCGTCAGTATTATTGAGAGTAAGAAAAACTCTCATTACCTTAAAAGAATTAAAATTATTTGCCATACATTAAGAGAGCCAAAAATACTCATAATCATAGTAGAGAGTGAAAGTTACTTTCAGTTCCTTAAGAGAGTTAAAAACACTCTTCGTAGGTTAACATAATCAAAAGTACTTGTGGTACTTTAAGAACAATAATACTTCAATTACGAGAGAGTCAAAAAGACTCCACATACCCTAATAAAGTAAAAAATACTACTGGCATCTTAAGGGAGTCAGAAATCCCATAAGAAAATGAGTAATAATCCCAGCATCTTAAAGAGTCACAAAAACTCTCACTATTCTACAAATGTCAAAAATATTCCTGTTACCTTTAGCGAGACAGAAATACACCCCTTATATTATGTGAGTATTTTCATTAGATGAAGAGAATACGACATTCCCTTTAGCCTAAGAAAGACAAAATTATTTCTGCTGCCTTCAGTCCTCTTTATATCAAATATGTTTATTAAAACATTGATCTACACACATGCATTTGATAATGTTTTGTATTGTAAGTAACATCTATATGAAATTTGGCAGAATTTGCTGCATGTGTTTAAGACTGTATGCAGAACATTGTTTTCGCCTTCCATCCCTATTCCTAAGCAGTAAGGGACACGTCAGGAGTCGAGCACCTGTGGGAGCGGGTTCTCAGAATCTCCAAGAGATTCTACCGCACGACTCTGGTAATGAGCTGGTCTCATCACTAGGACGACACTACCCCGATAAGAAGGTAAACAGGAACCAACCCCTGTTGATCTTCCTGTAATGGTATCAATAGGTGACAGTTTTTCTTACTAATAGGCGAGCCTGGACAACAATAATCGTACAAACTTTTTACACTTGTACACTATGAAATTATTTATAACATACACTTATATATGTGTGTATATATATATATATATATAAATTTAAACATTTACCCTTTTAAAAAGAAAATTATTTCTAATACACTTAAATTATAAATAAATAAATTCCCTATGGGTCCCCCTATCCCACAGCCATGTAACAGGGAGGAAGCGAGGACTGCGTGCCAAGGAAGACATAGGAGTAGCAGCAGCACAATGGAATGAATGGCAGTATGAATGAGTGAGTGAATGACAGGAGTGTTTTAAAATATTAGGATGCCTTTAAGACAAAACATATATGATGATGTATTAATTCAAATAAGTGACATTTAGTTATGACATATGTTAGTACTTTTCAGGTCATACTACACAACATCAACACAGAGTAGATTCCAGTAGGAAGGAACTCTCATCACAACTACAGGAAGCTTGACTTCCAGTAAGTCATTGCTGCTGCTGCTGCCTATTCCTAGGGCTTGAAGTACAACTTACCTGGCAATTTGAATGCCATAATTCATCTGAGAGAACCTTAGCACTGGATTCTACTCCAATCTGAGTTGTTTTCATGTTATTTTTATGTAACAACCCTCCACCCATGCCAAAAGGGATTGACATTATCCACAAACATCAGGAAAAATACTAACAATCTCATTAACTCCAAAAGTAATTTTTTGACACAAATATCTGCCATTTTAGCATGTTAGCCATGTTTTATCCCCATAGTGCTTTTTTTTTTCGTTTGAAAGGAACACATATACCAAATTTGATCGAATTTTGTTTCACAGGTATAATTTTTATGCATATCATACACACATACAGCCAATTTTATTTATTAAATAGATTAAAAAACAACTTGTTGAAACAAAATCAATTGGATAATTAAACTCCCAGAGACTTTCGTTCATAGCTTTTTTGTACACGACTAAGAACATATGTGAACAGACCATGAAAAATAAACAATTTCCTCTAATATTTGGATGTCTCAACATTTTGTTTATCTAAAATTTAAAAACCTTAGTTGAATAATGTCTTTGTAAGGCTGCGAGTTACTTTTAATTGATATATGTAAATAAATAATAATAGCCTAATTTAAATTTACATAAAAATGTAGTAATAATAAATTAAGTAATGTGAAATACATACAAAGGTGATTTGGGAACAGGAACAATTTCTGTCCGTGCATTCTTGTACCAATCGGTGGCAAATGAGACAAATGATGTAACATCATATTTAGGAATACCATATCGGTACATTTTCCCTTGTCGGAACCTGTGAAAAATTACGAGCATATGTGTCAGTAATCAGAAATTATTCATAAGAAATTCATAACATTGTCATAATAACTGTAAATATATTCTGATTCTCGTAAATAATTTCAACCATAAGTTGCAGTATACTTACAATATAAATGAGGGCACTTCCCAAACTGTAAAACGTCGAGAAGTAGCACCACCTAAGCCCTGTTTGTTGACTCGAGCAACATTTATTTTTTGTTTAAGCTGACCACCCACAGCTTCCCATCGGGCTTGCAGTCTTTGACAGTCAACACAATCTGTGCTATAGCTAAAAAGAAAAATGTTTTTTTTATATAATGCTATTCCCCCTTTACCCCAAGAAATCTCTTTATCAGTAAATACATCAATTTAGACCATTTAAAGTTTTAAAATTTCACACATAAATAAAATAAAAAGGCTATAAACTGAAAACAAATAATCCTAAAATTAAATCAGTAAAAGTTTAATGGCGTTTATGCACCTGTTGTGTGGGTAAGTAGACCACTTTTAATATATATCTCAACTATTTATACCAAACTCCTCCAAAATTATCAAAGGGGTAATGAAACACAGAAATATGGTTCAAATTTACATTAACCTTCATTAGCAAGGGGAACATATGACCTTGTGATCCAATACATATTACCAATATTTCTGTAATTTGTAAAAGAATTTGTGTCTATTTTAAGGCTAACAATGAATTTTGGATATGTTTCGTATGTCACATTCCAAAATTTGGACAAATAAACCCAGCCAATTTCTCCTTTTTGATATGACAATAAACATGTCACTTATTTATATTTGAATGTTTATATGCATTAAAAGTATTCTGGCTGAGAGATTATTTCTTAAATTGTCCTCTGCTGTTATAACAACTTGAATCAAAAACTTTGAATTTGCTTAACAGATTAATGGAAAAGATAAACTTAATTACAATAACTATAGAAAGCAAACAGAACATTACACATTATTTTCAATGAATTCACGTCTTATGCTGTGTAACACTTGTTTTCGGTGGAGGTTCTAATCACCCTAGCAATTGATACATGTGCATATGTACCTGTTAATTTATTTAGAGAAAAGAAGTTTCTGTTACCTACAACATAACAAACCAATCTCCTGTCGTAGCCCCACTTGCTGCTTGTGTTAGATGCTCAAAGTTATCATCAGTTAATTCACGAACAGTTGGCTCCTTGTTTTCAGAAAAAGTATGCAGAATTAATTCATCATTTACTGGACCTGAATAAAAAATATTTAATTAAAATATGTATGGGTAAATATAAATATAGTTATTACCCCAGAGAATAAGTAAAATTATTTTATTGGCTTGGGTACACACAATCTGGCTACTTTACTAGCAAATTATCAATGATTGCATATGTTGGCAGAATAGGCTTAATAGGTTTGTAAGAAAATAGTTGTTCTTTTACAAAATGCATGTAAGAACAAATTGGGATATATTTAAAATTATGATGAAATTTAACTATTCTGGATTAAGTTTATTTTTACTATTGTATCATTATATTTGAGTATTTTTTAAAAAAAGTCACACACATCTGATGTATTCCTACCCTCTTATCCCACTTTAATCAACAATTTACAACAATTATATGCAGTTACCATAATATATGCTTAACATATTACTGACTCTGCAGTCCCAATATTACAGTACATATAATAGAAACATAATCATATTCTGGTAAGCCAAGTGTCCAAGGACCAAACACTGGTTGAATCCAAGAGTAAAAATAGTTTAATAATGCAGCATTCTACATGACACATAAATACTCATGAATGTCTATTACAAATCCACAATAGCTGATAATATTGTAAATGTCAAATCAGGTAAATATTCTGGCATGAAGATAAAAATACACGTACATAATACTCTAATACGTGACATTTGGGTACGAAAAATGAGGCAGCGAATACACAGGATTAATCAAAATTTATTTAAACTTACCATCGTAGAGCAATGGGACACCGTGTCTGAAGAATACCAGTGCTGGTTCTTTGGTGGGACTATATAATCTTACCAACTGACTATTTAATGACTTTACAACCCACGCATTCAAAGTATCCACGAGATCTTCTCTCAAATGTATCAATTCGTTTTCAAAATTCTCACATTGTTCACAATCCTTCTTGGCTAGAATAAGAAGAAACAAGACGTTGTATAAAGTAATATTTTCATTAGCAACATCACATAAACGATTAGTAATTTTTTTTTAACAATACAATAGCAGTAACTTACTAAAAAGTGCTACAACATATTTTTCAGTTTTGATCAAATTTAAAAGTTCATCATCTGATACTGTCTCTAAAGAAAACGAAGCCGAGCTACACAGTGATGTACAGTATGCTAATATACAGAAAGCAACAAACATTGTTCTAACAAAGTGTCTTACTATACAGAGAGTTAACGTCATTTTTGTCACTGTCGGCAACACGAGTTTTCCAAAGATATTATGAAGGAAAATATAGCCATCAAAATAAGAAACAAAGGTAATAGGTGGAAAGAGTGACCACAGACTGTCTGAATTGGCTATCTTTCTTATTCACGAATAGATATTTCGTATGCACTTCTTTAATCCATTATTGAAATTAAAATATAATACGTAAGTATAAAAATATACTATTTATAAAGTCTATAAATAAAGAAACAAAAAGAAGTGATAAATAAATACCACACGACGTGTCTTCAATACTTGTAGCTTTCGTCAGGTGATTCAATAATCGCAAGAGCACAAGCCAGTTGACGAACTCAAAGCTTTTTAATCCTTCTTTAACCTATCCTGATTCCATAATATTTTGGGAAGAAGAACCCAATTAACCTATTTACTTTACCAGCCTGCAGTGCATTTTTCAAAGCGATTTCGCGAAAACCAACACTTGCTAGACCACCAATAAATTGCTCAAACCCCAATAACTTATTGTTTGTATAACCCCATCCGAAGATTGAATTGACTTTTAATGGCAATGATGAACAAAATAAGATCAAACTTTTATAATTGTTAAAATTATGCAAAAGTTTCACGGTGCAGTGAAATAGCTGGAGTTCAAAATATAGGTTTTTTGGTTTCACATTATAATTCTTCTCTCATTATTACTAGTTTTTTTACCACATTTCTCAACTTTTATCCAGTATAAAATATCTTTATCTAGTATTTTATATAAAAACATTTATTTCACATCAAACAGAAACTAAAACCCCAAAGGATCAATAACAGCTTTCATTATATTAAAGTATAGACAAATGTAAAAAAATATAAAAGTATAACAAAAATGATTATGAATCATGAATACTCAATTATTCTTCCCCCGCAATCATTTAGTGTACGTAGAGAACAATAGCCGGAGAACAATAAACCACATTAAAGAATTACAGTAAAATATAACATAAGGGCATTCAGAACGTACTTAGATTTCTGGGGAAAATGGTAAATGGCAATATATGGGTAATGTAACATTTGGATTGATTTATAGTGCCCACATATTATTTCATAACTAACGTTATAATTAAAACATATCCTGAACTTACGAGGTTTTGGTTTAAAATGAAAATCCACCGCCTTCTTTCCATACAGTTTTCACGAAGTTTGAGTTTTATATAGTATCTTTGGTCAGTTCGAATGATACAATTGCTGTGAAGTCGCTTCTGTATTCTAGGTTAAAATTACCGAGATGACAGACAAAAGTAAAGTTGATTTGGGTTTGCTAGAAGAAGACGATGAATTTGAAGAATTTCCAGCAGAAGGTAATTTTTTGTTGTTCGTATTGCAATTATATTCTAAAAAAAATGCATTTATAAATCTAATATCGGTTGCCTTAAGGTATGGTTACTACTGGTCGTGTGTACATTTGTCAGTTTTTAAAGGTATTTATATAAATAGAAATGTGATGTCGTAATCTAAGCTTAGCTTGTGAGTTTTCATTAATTGGGATTGAGCATTAACTTAGTGCTATAAGTGCCTAGTCATCCCTCACAATGACTTGATAATTCCACTTGAACAAAGTTGAAGTTCTTTCATATTTTGTACCCATTCAAAGCAGTTTCATGTGCTACTGTACTATACATTTATTTTTCACAATACCAAAACTTACAGTCCTCGATTCTTCAATGTTGAAAGAAAAAACAACACAAGTCAGAAGTATATATCAGAAGGTTTCAATCATTCCTGGCCATAATCATCCATATCTCTCCTTCAATAGGACTGGAAATTTTGGGTTGTTTTTGTAATGATAATTTGAAAAATCTGGTCCTGTGTGTACTTTACATAATTAATTTTGATTTTCTTACAGATTGGACTGGTAAAGAAGAAGATGAAGAAGACATAAGTGTCTGGGAAGATAATTGGGATGATGACAATATTGAAGATGATTTCAGTTTGCAGTTAAGGTAAATATTAGTTTTTCTGAAGACAAACATTTTCTATTTATCAAATTTAACATTAAAAAAATCTGTTGACCGTGCTGAAATATTGTTTTCAGCTTAGGGTTAAAAATTTGATTCAAGCAAGTGTATAAAGTTTTTGAAGCATTGAACATATATACTTCAAGCCAAATATACCTTATCGACTTTACTGTATCACTATTCTTTAATATCCTACAGTGACACATTTAAAATAATTGACCCTGCAATTATTTCAAACACAAGTAATATCAGATGTTAAAATTTGATATGAAACTGTCTATTAAAACTAGCAGCATGCTAGAATTGTTTGTGTTTTTGGATTAATAATGACATCATTAACCCGGAACCAGATGCTTTTTTTGGAAGTAAGTTTGCACAAAACCTGCTAACCCAAGATAAATGACTATAATTGATATGGACTGAAAAAAGATTAAATTAATAGCTTACCTGAGATTGAGGGCCAGTATAGTTGTGTAATTTTTGGAGTTACTGTACCTGCTTCAAGTACTTTTTATTAAATGTTGATTGCAGTGTTTATGTCTAAAAAATTAAAGTTTTTGAATGACTCAGCACCACTGGTTCTTTCTTTCAGGTAGACCGTCTATTTTCTGTTTCTGTCTATATAAATTATTTTGACAATTTCTCTCACATCGTTCTTAGTTGCTCCAATATAAAGGATAGGAAGGTGTGATGTGGATTCTCATTCTCACTAGAGAATGAAGGTTGGTTACCATGTTGGATGGATGTAGTTCAAATTTTCAGAGATGTCCTTGCCCTTCATTTGTAGATAGAAGGTACACCTTCTTGTTTGTTGACATCACATTCACTTCTTTTTAATTCTCATCTGTCAGACCATTTATTTACTGTAGGGAACATGTCTTGAAATAAAAC
The DNA here is from genome assembly GCA_037074705.1 of Zhengitettix transpicula. Classification (NCBI taxonomy): domain Eukaryota; kingdom Metazoa; phylum Arthropoda; class Insecta; order Orthoptera; family Tetrigidae; genus Zhengitettix; species Zhengitettix transpicula. The sequence continues at coordinate 22,525,810 of CM073591.1, read as the reverse complement.
CACTTCCTCAAGAATTTACTTCTGTTACCCCTGACCAAATAAGGGATAAATATATATCTTTTAATTTAATGACTTTAGCGAGGTGTTTAATGAAATTTAATTGTAGTTAGTCCATTTTAGTTGTTTTAAGTGCTTTAATTTTATTTGATTTTTTGCAGGGCCGAATTGGAGAAGCAAGGAATCAAGCCTGAAGTGTGATGTTAAATTATATGTACCATACTTAAATTAAGAAAATTTTAATTTTCAATCTATGTTAAATAAATTTGATATTTTGTAATTTGAACCTTTATATAATTTTGTGTCATACACCTATTTATATTCGGTTAATTTATAATAATAGAATAGTTTTAATTTTCTGTTAGTTCTACAAATGGGGAAATAGGATTCCTTACTAGTATATAACAAGAGTAGTATAAAATTTTGTTTCACTCACAATAGTAGAACATTAAAATAAAACAAAATCACTCATAAATGATTATTTAGAATTACACAAAAGAGATATATGAAGTATCTTATTTTCAGTAAAAATGTGTTAAGAGATACAGAAAGACACAATCACTATTAAAACACACGACATTAAAGAATTTATGCCCTAGTAATCGTAAACATAGAACATACACAATTTATTCTACTCTTCATTCTATGTGATGCAGATCATTCAAAATTACCGAAGCAAAAAACAGAACAAACCCAAACAGGTTAAATGGACTATGACAGAAATACAGGTAGCATATATTCAGCACTTTTGTAGGCAACATGTTAATAAACAGTTTAAAAATTCATGTATGGAATATATATTTACATGCAATGAAATTTAGTGAGCATTCAGACTTTATATACTGGGACAGTCGTCACTCTAGGACCAGGCTGAATTTAGTAGGTGTGCCCCCCCCCCCCCCCCTTAATGAGTGTTTGGACTCTCATGTTTTGTGTCTGAGTGTTGGTCTCTCCTTGATGAACGGCGTTTTTCTGTACTGTTCAAAAGGTTTCTACATTTTTTTATGAACTTCCTGACGATTTTTCACAACCTCTGTTTAACCTAATTAGTTTCTTGCACACTGCCTCTTTCTGTTTTTCTAGTTTTCTTTGTTTTTCTATTTTACTTTTCTTTGCTGTGTTTCACTTTTTCTTGCTCACCTATCTACTGCAAGACAACAGAATAACCATAATAATCTAAATAATAAAAGCTTGGAAAATGGTGGCTCAATATTACAGAAAATAGGTGTCTGATAATGAACAGCAAGCAGTGTACACTGGTAAATAATTGAAGTATTATCTACTCCATTATCTAATTTCATATCCTAATTCATCAGGTACAATGGTCATTTGATGTTTAGCACATCAAGTGTAGCAGGATAATATTCAGATCAATATATCAGAACAAAGATCTCATTATTAAAATTTAATTTAATGTATGATGCAAGTAACATGGTTACTAAATATGTAATTATTTTGCCGTGGGGGCAAAGAATAACTGTAGCACATGTATTTACTTTGATAATTTCCAAGAGTTACAAATGTATGTTCACTTTAAAAGAGATATAAATAATGGAAATGTCATTTTGTACCATTTGGCATGTGAATGTGTTACTTGAAATATAGAGTAGTTCTCAGATCTTAGCCAAAGCATGAGAGTGTGGACATGTTATTTTGAAATAATTCTTAAAAATTGCAAATTGGCAGAATGAAATATTGTAATGAAAGACAATTGTCTTCAAGAACATTGACTGGAATTTGAAATTTGTACATGTAAATGTTTATCCAGTTTATTTCAGTATTTTTAAAATAAGTAAAAACTGCTGGAATTAAAAGTATGAATGGGTAGAAAATGTAATCTTTCTAAGAAGGTAATGAACTCATAATGGCCATATAATTAAAGAACAAGAAGGTGTAGACAGGCTATATATAGGGTAATCCACATAGTGCAACTCCCCACTTATAGCATAGGAAAGGAAGGATGTGGAAGATAGCTGAGGTTTAACTAGGGCCCATGGGCTGTAGTTTTAAGGATCCTACTAGGAAATTCATCTAAAAGTAATACAGGGAAAACCCTAGAAGAACCTGCACCAGGTTGGTCAGGTATTAGGTACTTGTCCCACGCCCTGCTGATGATGGTAATGGGGTTGTGCAGATTTTATTTGAATTCAGCCTTCGAAAATTCAACAATGAGATGGTACTTTATATATATATATGTATATAATAATACTAAATGACCTCATTCTGGATTAGGCAAAACCTTGTAGGAGAGATACGAATAGGGTGCCTTTTCCTCTCCGTTTTTGACCTAAGGTTCCCACAAGCCGAGGCACCTTGGCCTGTTCTGAGAGGTGCATGTTCCAGGGTCACAGACCTTCGGCATACGGTAAGAGTTATCAGCTATTCCCATTGGAATAGTCAGCCAGTTGCCTCGTAAACTGGTTGAGGCATGGAGAAGGGAATGCTGCGTCCCCACAGCAAACTCCACTCCCACTATCGAAAGGGCGTGGGACAAGTACCCAATGCCCGACTTACCTAATGCAGGTTTCTCTAGGGTTTTCCCTGCATTACTTTAGGGCGAATGCCGGGTAGGATCCTTAAAAATATAGCCCGGGGGCCCTAGTTAACCCTTGGCAACCTTCCCCTACCCTTCCTCATCACCCCTTTTTTTTAAAAAAAACAAAACTAAATGACCTCAATGCAGACAAACAATAACTAAGGTGAACAGCGGAGTTTGCGGTCGTCGAAACGTCGCGGTTAAATCGCTGTGACCCGTGATCTTTTTTTAATTGGGGCAAAGGCCCTTAAAGGACACCTGAGAACTATTTATTCAAGAATAACAGCGTTAGAAAAAGGCGCCAATCAACGTCGAAACGTCCGTCTCTTTAAATTTATTATTCAGTATTATTTTTTTAACAGTCTAATTTATATGTTATATTGTTTTAACTACTAAATAAAACTTCAAGTGTAGGACGTTAAGTGTAAGATCACATATGATGCATGATTTCATTTCATATAAATTTTTATTCCTAGGTAAGCTACAAGCCTTATACTGGAAGGAAATAGAAATTCTCCATGGGACATCCTCAGTTATGTGAACCTCAACGCACAGATTAGTTTATATTTTTACAGTCTTGAAATATATTGTTGGCTAAATGGACAAAAAACAATTCTCACTTGGCATTAAATGCTCATATAGCATGTTGTGTTATAGAAAAAAAAGGGTGATTATCGTGATCTGTTTGCAAGCAATCTTTTTTAATAAAAACATCAGAGTTAAGTTACCTTCAAATTTTATTCTTGTTGTTAAAATTGGAATATAAAAATAACACGTGCGATTTGATAAATTCTGAAGTCAAATATATCGTTGAATGTCTTTATTTTCAAATATACCGTATTGAAGGAATATAATAGTAGCAACAGGTTTCGTTAACATCAAAATAACAATAATTGTGCAATTCTGGCACAATTACTTCTTTTCCTGAGAGTATACGTTCTAGTAGCTACAGATTTTCGATCATGTGACTATGCGCAGTATATCTTTCAGTAGTAATATCTTTGTTTGTCAGTGTTGTAAAGATTCATGTTTATAAAGACCACTGACACAATACAGTAAAATGAACAGACTTTTCGGGAAAGGTAAACCTCAAGAACCGCCTCCAAACCTCAATGATTGCATTGCAAATGTAAGTTATATTCGTACTATCGACTGTCAGTAATGCCATGTTCGTATTAAAAAATTATTGTATTTTATTGAAAAAAACAACACAATATTCATTGAATTTAATATATATTGTTTCACATCCGTAATTCCATATCTTATACTGATAACACCCAATCCGATTTTGTTATTGTGTCAATTATAGATTCTTTTTGTAATTGAGGAAGAATAACAAATATTAATTTAGTTTTAATGATTGTTATGTGCTTTAAAAGTTAACAAACAAAGAGAACGTACTATAAGCAAGAGTAATGATGTCATTATAGGGCTTGATTTAACAACATTCTTTAATATATTTAATAATTGATATTTTGAACAAGTCAACAATCTAATTATATAAGTACTGTTGAATGAATAAGTGACCCCTATTTTTTAAACAAAGGCTATTCTTCAGAAGCTGTAATGTCTTCAAAAAATTTAAATTCTGTCCATGAAGGCATTTTTTCACATATAAGAAAAATCATATGGTTTAACGATTTTAATAGTAGGATTCTCACATTTCACATTGATTTACATGAACAATATATTGTGCACCCTTGTGTGTTACAACTTTCAACCAGTTGCTATATAATGTGAAATTACTGACCTGTCCAAATTTTCAACACATCTGTGTTGTATGTTCAATAATAGTTGTTTTGATAATGTCACAGCTTTTCGCACTTGTATGTAAATGTATGTAATTTGGAAAACAATTTGGACATTCTCAAAGTACTCAACAATGCTATTAGTTTTTTTTATTAATATTATACATTATTATTAAAGTCATATTATTTCAGATTACTCTTTTTCATCAAGATGCAGGTTAGGTAGAAAAAAATAATTACATGAGAATATTTGGTGACACCTGCATTTATACTATACAATTTATGACAGTAAGGACATAATTCTGTTATTTCTGAACATGGATTTGACTATATTTCAGTTATTTCTGTAGAAATAATGAATGTATGTTTACAATGTTGGTGCAACTGGTTAATTTGTCCTTTCTTATTAGTGAGTAGTTATTGTTTTGATTCTCCATCAATTTACAATTTTTACCATAGGCTTTGTTAATCAGAGAATTCTCTTACTTGACATGTCATCATTATCTATATCCTGTGACTCTGTGTTTGTGTTAAATTGAACTTGCCCACCCTTCTCAAATGTCTCGGTCATCACTGTATTTAAATTGTTTTTCAACTGACTTTACAGATTAAGTAATGATTGTAATCCTTCAGAATAATTCAACTGAAATTTTTACAAGCATTTGAATTCTTATGAATCATGCATAGTTAAAAACTAAATAATTTTCACATTTTTAAGGTCGACAGCCGTGCAGAGTCTGTTGAGAAGAAAATTGCTCGTTTGGATGTAGAACTTGTTAAATATAAAGACCAAATGAAGAAAATGAGAGATGGGCCTGCCAAAAATTCCGTGAAACAGAAAGCTTTAAGGGTCCTTAAGCAAAAGAAAATGTAAGTAATCATTTTCAGGCTGTTTAAAATATATTCACTGGAGTAAATAGTTATGCCAAGTAACTAATTTTTACACCTTTAAATTGATGATAAAGTAAATAATGAAAAATTTATGTTGGATTGAAAATGAATAAGAAAGATAGCCAATACAGACAAGAAAGGTATTGGCTGTCTTTCTTATTTGATAAAGTAAAAAATTTTCTTAATAATAATGGCAGTCTTATTTGTTGTTGTATCATTACTTAACATGAATTATTTAATGTTTACATTCCCTAGGAATTTCAGCTGGCTTCTTATATTGTTAACCTCCCCCCCCCCATTTACTTTTTGATTAGGTTTGACTTGCTTTGTCTATGTTTTAGGTATGAACAGCAATCGGACAATCTTAGATCACAAGCATTCAATATGGAACAAGCTAATTATGCTACTCAAACTCTTAAGGACACACATGCAACAGTTGCAGCTATGAAAGCTGGATCAAAACAGATGCAAAAAGAGTTTAAGAAAATTAATATTGATGAAATTGAGGTATTCATCATTTTTTGAGTATTTAGTGAAAAGTTTGTTCCTTTTTATTGGAACAACCACTTCCCTAATTTCTATTAGCCGCATAGCAAATGAAATATCTGAAAAACTCAAAAGAGGTTTAATAAAGTTTATAGTCTAATATATAATAAACCAATTTCACAAATTGATGATAATATAATTCATGAATATGTATGTTATATTTTATTGTGAAGGATATTCAAGATGATATGGCTGATATGCTCCTACAAGCAGAAGAAGTACAAGATGCTTTGGGGCGTTCTTATGGGATGCCAGAAATTGATGATGATGAACTTGCAGCTGAATTGGATGCTTTGGGTGATGAAATTGCATTGGATGATGACACTTCATATCTAGATGATGCTGTAAAAGCTCCTAGTGCACCTGACAGGGAACCTGGTGCTGATACTCTCAGGAACAAGGTATTTTACTGCATTAGTTATAAAAAAATCAGTCAATTGTTGTCATTATGAACTTCAAGTTTGTAATAATTTTTTTATATATAAATCAGTTATATAACCCCAAAAAGCTATTGGGTTTTTGGCATATAATCTATATATATATATATATATATATATATATATATATATATACAGTATTGGTATGGAAAGGAAAGAGAGAGGTTGTGGCTTACCTGAAAGTGAAGTGCGGTGTCATCATAAGGAACTGAAGGTTGTTCTTCAAATGGCTACACCGCACTTCACTTTCAGGTGAGGCACAACCTATCTCCTTTCCTTTCCATACCAATATCACAATTATTTTTGACAATGTCATATCCTTACTAATGTCATATATATATATATATATATATATATATATATATATATATTTCTGTCCTGGAAAAAATTAATGAAAGATTAGTTTATAAGACTTAATTTTTAGTAGGTGCTACTTGTTATACAATCTTTAATTATATACTTTAACTTCAGCTTATTACTTTCAGGATGGGGTTTTGGTGGATGAATTCGGCCTTCCTCAGTTACCAGCATCGTGAAACGGCATCTTTTACAAAGAATTATGTTATTACAGTATGTTAAGTAACCCTTAAGATATATAATTTGTTGATTAACAAATATTAGTAGCATCTGCTTATGACTATTTCTGGACTAAATTTGTATATTCTTGTCATTTCAAACTGCTACAGAGTGGTATAGAAATAAACTTTATTAAAAGATATTATTTGAATACAAAACAACGTTAACAATGTTTTATTTGAAAATTGGAAAGTATAGTTCTATCTTTGATCTTTAAATTGTATAATATTTTCATAATTGTAATTATGCTCAAGTTATTCAAACTGTTTATAATTACTGACCCTAATTGTTTATAATTTTATATGTTGCCTATATTTTGAGGAGTATTTTATTTTTGGATGTACAGTATTATTGTATATATAAAATAAAGAGTTGTGTTTATAACATGATTTTATGAAAATTTGTTTTTAAATTCTATTTTCAAACCTTATAACGCTATTATTATTTTTGGTTATAATGATGGAAATGTTTACCAAGCAAATTTTGACACAGTCATCAGTTGCCATTTAAATGTGTAATAGTGTAGTTTTGCAAATATTATCTTGTTAATTGTGTTACATGTAAAACATTTCAGACTTATTTGCAGATTTTGGCTAATTATTAGTATACATCTCATTTATCATCAGTTTTATTTGTGTTTTAATATTAGCATATGATTTGTCATGGTTCCTTCTAACACTAGTTAAGTGAATTTCATGGAACATTTAAAATTATCAGCTACTATAATAATAATTTAAGTTTGACCATTCAGTGTGATGGCATGTATGTTCAATAAATTATGTAATACTCTCTTTTCAATCACAAATGAAAATAAACGCTGCAATTGTATTTTTTTTATATGAACATTTAAATATACACAATTGAAATTACAGTGTGTTTATATTTTATTTATAAATAGCAACTATATGTAAACGTGGATTATGGGATACTTAAGAATGTAATTAGTAATTCACGATTAGACAATACTTCACAAAGTTTTCATTGATGGTATCATAACCTGTTATCAATGAGTGTGGACTAGGTGAAGATTGTAAGATCATTCAAGAATATTGTAACATTTTGCTCCATCTGTCTTTACTGTTGGTGTGGATTGGTGCCTACAAAGTTGTTAAAGTTTTTTGATTTGTGTGATTTTGGTAATGATGTTTCTTGAAACAGTTTTGTTAAAACTTTCAGGCATTCAACATGCAATGGTTTGTTGCCTGCTTCATTATGTGATTGTTGTTTTGATTAATATTTTGCTGTCGTAAAACATTTTTATTTATTCCCGTGGTCCGGCTACAAACAATTGAAAGAAAGTTCACGAGGACTTTGCACCAGAAATTGACACTACTTATTATGGAATAAATTAATTCTGATGTGGCCATACTAGAATATTTGTTATAATTGATTAAATGATTGACGAAATTTGTGAAACTGTGATAAAAGACTATTGCGACAAGTTTTGTATGATTGTGAGGCATCTCATGGATATATAATATCCTGAATTGAGTATGATTGGTGCTGTGTTGTTTGGTTCTTAACCATTAAGGCTTTTGAAGGCGAAAGTCTGGAAAACATTTTGTCTTCAGGTTAAGCAAAGTCAACTGTTTGTATGGTTGGAAAATGTTAAACTTGATGCTCTTATGTCACGATTGCATCCCTGCATAGTTACTGAGGCACAACAAAGTTCTCCATGAACAGGCGTGTACCTGCTCACTCATCAGTCACGTGATATCAAAAGTGTATGAGCTAGACATCAAAATGTCAACTATCATCTTTTGGCTCCATGATTAATATATACAGCTCAAAACTTATATTTCTCAGCAAATAAACTGCAATATCACTGGGTCAACTGTATTGAACCAACAGAAACAATGTTGGGGGGGGGGGGGGGAAATGTGTTTTCTACCAGCCTTATTCTCCATTTCTTCAAGTCAATGAGGTTTCATTCATTTTGTTTTTTATCCATGGTAAGTAGTAAGATATTTTGGTGTATATATCGGGAAATCCTGGACGAGCACAACCCGATCCAAAGGAAGTTATCCCAGCGAGAAACCATGAACCATCTCCTGTGGAACACTGCAGTGGACCTCCAGAATCACCCTGAAGAGCAAAGAATGTGTTTAGTGAACCCAAGAACCACCAAAGTAACTTCCAATTATATTGTTATTTATATAAATATAAAACAAATCTATTAAAATTCTTATAACTGATATTATTCCCATAACTTTCATTAATTTAGTATGATTTTAAACATTTATACATTCACTGCCTGTTTTTTTGTAAAATATCAATTTGTTTAATTCAAATACAGTAATGGGAAAAGTATTTATTTTCAAGCTTCTAGGAATTATGAAAGGAAAATGTCTGAAGTGATAACTATTTTTCTTATTGATTGATTAGTTTAAATTATCTAAAAACCATTGATATAATAGCCTTACCAAACACGTCCCTGTTGAGCCATCTAATTTTCCTGCACATAGGTGACCCTTTCCAAGATGAACTATATTTTTGTACTGTTTTTGGCATACCGAAAGGTCATGCAGAGGAATTTTTATTTCTAAAAGTCGGGAAGTTGAAAGCCCTTCATCTTCTCTTGAGACTGCACCCCACCCAGTAGCCAGACATGAAAGGAACTTTCCTCTAGTTTTCAAATGACCATGTCGAAGACACACAGGCATTACTTCACCCACTGGTCTGCTTAACATAATGAGCACTAGGAAAGAAATATATTAAATTTTATCTTATTTTTACCACAACACTTTATTTTAGATGAATGTATGAGATTAGAATTCAATAGTGTGAATAAAAGCATGAAATATTCATTAGCTATAAATAAAGAGAGACATGTTTGAATAGTTGGCATCAACTTTTCTTTATTGCATTGTTAATTTAATAGATAATATGAAGTATATAAATAAATTGTTATTTACTTCATTATACTATTTTCATGCTAATTGTAAGGTAAAAAATGAGTATTTATTATTTTAAACAACATAATATTTAATAACTGACATTAAAGTATTGGTACTATTATAATGTCATTTTCACGAATAATTGAAAATGAGAAAAATATGAGCTTGCTACACTTGTTTTGAGGTTTGTAAAAATACACTTTATTTATAATAAATTTTGAATACGAAAGAGCAGAAAAAATAATGATAAATGTTGGAGCAAACTATTATTGAAATGTTCTCTTTCATTCCAAATTAAAGCATGTTATAGATTGGCATAAATTAAATGTCAACCTATCAATTATCATCAAATGGAATTAGATTAGATTCATAACAAGTCCATTTATATAATAACACCAATTTATGACAATTGAAAATGCAATTAGCATTTCGATCTAAACTTTTAACTGTTGTTTATAATTAATATGTTTGTATCTTCTGTAAAAATAATTCATTTATATAAATGACAAATAATTGGACTTAAAATGTATCCTTGAGATACACCAACCCTTCCTTGATTCCAATTGGAACTTGAGGTTTGTTTAATTCATTTTTTCAGTATGATACTTTGTTTCCTGCCAGAGACGTAATACCTAACACACAAATTATACATCAGTAATTCAATACAATTTTATTTTTTTCTTAATATATTGTGATCCACACAGTAAAAATCTTCTGAGAGACTTTAAAATATTAATATATAATTTGATCATTAATATTACCCCAACACTAAAAATTTAATATGTTTAAAGAAATTGCTTGGTCATCCACAGTTAAGGCTTAAAAATACACTCAGAATGTTTTAATAAGAAGAATATGGTAAAATAAGTAAAAATTTAATAGGTGCCAATGAATTAATCAGAAATGTACCTATATCATTCTGGAAATGGTGGAACTCACTGTGAAGCACTATTTTATCCACTGGTATCTTCAGTTCCAAACCATTTTCGTGATCCCATTCTCCTAGTACCAGCGTCCACAGGGCAGGAATCGGCAGATTGAATAAATCACTACAAATAAAATAACACATAAGATGGCATTCAAAATAGTTTAATGCAAGTAAATATTATTAATGTTCCTGCTCTAAAATAAAATTTATTTATGGTGTAGCTATATTGAAATAAGAAAACACAATAATTTTCCTGAAATGTTATAGACTGATATGATGTTCTGATTATTGACATACAAGTTGAGTTTGTACAGTCAAGTCAAACAAAACCAAAATATAGCTGAGCTGTAACATTAATAGAAGCAAACTGTTATCTGTGCCTGTACATTCTGTAAATGTTGCCATTCCAAGTTTCAGGTTTCAGAACTTAACAAAGTACGCCTACTGTTTAAATGTTTTCCAAAATATATAAAAAAGAATTTGTTTTCAGAAGAAATTTTACAGAAAATATGAATTACATAAATTCTATATAAAAGTGTGGCTATACATTATTTGATACATGCAGTAGTTTCTGAAGTTGTCGATAGTGGTCAAGCATATTGGGCAGTAAGACACAGAATCATTCAGTAAAACGTTCCACCTATATATTGGTCATTGTAGTATTTTTTATGAACGTGGAGAGCAATTCTCAACAAATTATGTGGGACACTTATGCAGATCATCATCAACTAGCCACATAGATGTGGTAGCAGAATACACAATTACAGAAATGCTCCGGCCAAGTGATATTTTTGGTGCTCTTGGTTGTTCTTTATTTAAAGAAATAAGCACCATCTGGTCATGTTTGGATGAGGCCACAACCCTGACAATATTTGGAGGACCAGAGATTTTCAACTTTCAAATTGGGAAACAATGGAGGTTGACCTCCCTGTTTATGTCTTCACAGCTTCTGATGTTTTAAGTGTAAAAAAATGTGAAATAATGTGTTTCAAGAAAATTAAGTTAAAATTACATGCTGAGGGATTATTTGTAACTCCTGAAAGCCCAATGAATAAGCAGTTTCAATTTCTGAAGCTGGTGAGGTCTCATTTCTGTTCATAAATAGGTCTGCTGGTAGCTCGCCAAGCACTTTCAAATGTGAAAGTAGCTCCCAGGGTTCGTGGGCTTGACGACTGCTGCTCTATGTAGGTAAACAAACTTATCATGTTTGGTTAAAATTTGCTGCAAATTCAGCTAAAATTGAAAGTAGAAGACCGGAAGATTTTGTATTGCTGTAGTTGGGGAAAAAATTTTCAACATTTGAGGATTGGAAAGTTTTAAAAAATATAGGAGATGCAAGAAGAAAATTGGGATTCTGACAATATTAGTGGGCTATTTACAAGAGCTAGTGTTCAACACACTAATAGAAGTCAGTGGATGGTGAAAGTAGTTGGGAGACGAAACAACCACAGTACAAAAATCAGATTATTTTATTTAAATTAGGTCATTATATGTGTACTAAGTGATTAGTGAAACAGATAAAACTGGAAACAGAATCAACCTGTCTAATGAATGATCACTTAAAAAGAAGCAGCCGTGGATACATAATTAAATTGTATTTTTTAATGGACCAAATTGTTATTTGCATCCTGTGCACACACTTACAATTTGTGACAACCAAGAATTACAAAGACACTTGACAGTATATTTTAATAAAGCATATTAATTCTTTCCCACTACTACAAATATGATTTGCAGCTTTAAATATCCAGATATGTTTTAGTGGTAACATGATTTGCCTTTGATAGTTTACAGTAAGGGGGATAAAATTAACCACTGATCTTATGATGATTTTCTCAAGTGTCATTATTACAATATGAACTTACTTATTGATGCAATGTGCAGCAGAGAGAGCCCACTGTGGATGGATGAGGACTGCTCCACACCAGTGCCCTAACATACCTAATCTTGGATGCAGAACTTGGAGAGACGCCTGTACAAAACAAGACCACAAGATTAATATAAGCAGTTACAGTTCTAAAACTTAAATTTGTTAATTTTCTCCCAAAGTTATCAACTTTTCAAATTCATGCAAATTAAGATCTTCTTCCTACCATAGTTACTTGTGCTTTTCTCTCTCGATCATAGGTGTGTTTGTGGGAGGGTGTGGGAGTTTGTGTCTCATATTAAACAATTTACAGCTTGATGCATCAATGTTAATGACATTCCGAAATGGATGTTGTTCAATCTAGGAGTTTTACTGACCTGCCAGGGCCAGGCGCCCTTGACACTTTCTCTTCCGTTGATGATTCGTGGCTGGCGTCGACCAACGCTGCTGCCCATGCCACAACCTGAATGATGATAAAAACTCATAAACTAGTAGATAATTGTGTGTTAGAAAAAACAACTACAAGCACCACACATCTTAAATAAAAGAATAAATCCAAAATAGATCATTTTTCATGGGAAGTTGGTAGGTAGTTTATCAGCACTATTGTTTAATTTAAATTAAGGTACGGATTTCTCGTCGGAGAAGATATAAAAATATATTAAAAGTAAAATAAAAACAAATCCAGTAAGATTTAATTTTAAAAACAAATAAAGAACAAAATTAAATTAGTTCTCTTAGTGATACAGTTCCAATGCAGTTTTCTATGAAACAAGGATAATTGTAACAGTGATTTCGTTTTTGATTGAGTTTAAAATTTATTGGTCCAGTAATAAAATCATGCAGTTTGGGTAATTCAAGTTTTCAAAATAGAGTTATCAATATAGTTAGAAAAGAAGTACAAATTAGAGTGAGGCAATTAAAATAGTATCATACAGAAACTAATTATTTAATAGATTAGTAATAGGTCATACCATTAACATTATATCAAGAAAATATTATTGTAAATATGTCTTTAGTGTGACTTTAATTATTTCATTTGATAGGTACTCTCCACAGTGGAAGAAGCATTTCTGCAACTTTTAATAGTTTATTGAACTGATGTAAATTGAATTTGATTGCCTTGTTTCATAGGCGAAGGTGGGGTAAGATGACTAATTCTTCAAATATATTGCCTGGTCTCGGTAAGTGGTAAAGAACCTGAAATTTACAAGAAAACTTCTTTCAACCCTTATGTATACTAAAAAATTATAATTCCCTGATATCTCCTCTTAAAAAATGAAAAACATTTGTCCGCCCCAAAAATTTAATTTTCTTTATCCAGTGACAAATAAATAAATCAAAGGTAAAAAAAATTATTTTAAAAAATATTTTTGTATAAAAAGAGCCAAAAAACTAAAATATAATATAAATATCATACAAGATTATGCATTAAGAAAATAAAACTTGAAGAATTAGGTAAAAAGTTAAGGGAAACATTAGAAAAATTCATAAGCAAAAATTGCATTTTCAGGGTCTGCCTTTCGCTTCCTCATCATCCCAGCCGTTTGCCTAAGATTTGTACTTGAAGCACTGGTACCATAACTTTTCCTTCATCTGCTCCCTGGGAATAATGCAGTATTTTTTTTTTTTCGTCTTCTTTTTCCAATAATGATTCAATATCATATTCATCCCCCATATAAGGAAAATCTTTTTGTGATGAGTCATCAGATGACGTGAAAATCCAAGGGTCTTGTTCTTTTCAACACTTTGGAATAATTATCTTTTCTTTTAAACAATTTCTTCAATTTTCATTTTCAATTTATCCTGTCGTTTAGATTCTAGAACCTCTTTAACTTTATTTTTTTTCTTCAAGGAGTTCCAGAAGTGTTTCTTCCTTGGTTCCCTTATTGTTTTCTTGCTGGCCATCGGAAGCGGAGGAAGAGCTGAGCAAATGCGGTGTAGTGTTGTGGAGGGATAGTTGCCAGGCTGAGGAGGTAGGTGGGGTTGACGAAATGGCGAGCAGAGCACTGCAGGAAGGGTCCAGGAAAATTGGCTGCTGCAGCATTTACGCTTGAGATTTATCCAACATTCCTCTGTCCATTTTCCTGGTTGAATTACGTAGCATATTGTTGTATAACCACATCGGCATTTCGGTTTTATTGAAAAAATCCGTCGAATTAGATAAAGTTCACGATTCACCCTGTTAGACTAAACAGTGATCACCTCATAATCTAAAAAATAATGCAATTTTCAGCTTCTGCATGGACTTTTCAGAGTACCCGTGTGTTTATAAATTAACAACAAAGGTCTATTCAAGCATGGTTGAGGTATTTGCTATTATCACTTCAATTCAATTGTTGTCTTTACAACCCTGCATGGGGTTTTTGTCCTTCTCAACAATATTATTCCATTCTCCCTTATCATTCGCCAGTCGCCTTCATCCTCGTACTCCCATCGTCCTCCTCAACTCCGTCTGTCCATCGTAACCGAGGTCTTCCTCTTATTCTTCGTCCCACCGGTTTGCACAACATAATTTTCTTAAGTTGTTCTGTTCTCACCCATCCTCATCACATGTTCAAAACCATGCAATTCTTCTACTCTTCACGTACCTTAAGATATTTGCTTGATTAATCAGATTGTCCAGCTCATGATGGTTCATTAGAATCCTGTAGCTACCATCATTATTCTTCTTAGGGCCGTATATCCTTCTCAAGATCCGTCGTCCGTACTTGTCATGGTCCATGTCTCGCATCCGTAAGTCTTATATTGGTTTTATAAATTTTGAGCTTCGCGTTGTTATTTAAAGACAAAAAGAGGTCTGCGAGTGCTACTCTCTCGCAGGCAATACCTGCGAGGGATGTTCTCTCGCAGGCAGAACCTTTTAGGAGAGATACGAAAGGGCTACCTTTGGGGATGCCTTTTCCTCTCCGTTTTTGAAGTAAGGTTCCCACAAGCCGAGGCACCACGGCCTGTTATGAGAGGTGTATGTTCCGGGGTCACAGATATTGGGCATACGGTAAGAGTTGTTCGCTATTCCCATTGGAATAGTAGGCCACCTGCCTCCTAAACTGGTTGAGGCACGGAGAAGGGAATGCTGCGTCCCCACAGCAAACTCCTCTCCCGCTATCGGAAGGGCGTGGGACAAGTACCTAATGCCCGACCTACCCGATGCAGGTTTTTCTAGGGTTTTCCCTGCATTTCTTTAGGCGAATGCCGGGTAGGATCCTTAAACCATAGCCCGGGGGCCCTAGTTAACCCTTGGCTACCTTCCTCTACCCTTCCGCATCCCCCCTTTCAAATCCTTTCCTATGCTATTAAAGGGGAGTTGCCCAATGTGGATCACCCTCATGTAGCCTGTTGCCCTAAAAAAATAAAATAAAAAAATTATAATTTTTTAAAAAAAATCCATTTATTATTCGGGTTTTAATTTCGTTTTTCATTATATTTAAATTATTTGTGAACCCCAGATAAGTGAACTCATTTACTTGCTCAAAGGAAAAACTCCTTTACTTTCAAACTCTCAAATTTCTTGTTTTGCGTTCTATTAATTTCCATTTATTTTGTCTTGTTTCCGCTTATTTCGAAACCGTCTTATTTTGGCACCATTGTCTAATTCGGTTGTGGTTTCCTTTAAGTTCGCTATTATCATCCATTTGTAAAGTCAGCTGATCAATTCCTTGTTGAGTTTTCTTTTATTAAGGACAGACAAATATTTAAAAATTCTAATTTTGTCTTTGGTTTACATGAAAACTTTGAAAGTTTGTTCAAATTTTAGGTACTTCAATTGGTGAAGCTTATCATCATTTATATGAGCAAGTACTTAGTATAATAAACCTGCATGGAGAATATGCAGCCCCTTCACCACTGGAGGTACAATGGAGGGCAATGGGAAACTAGTCTGCATTGTGTTTGTGCCCAGGCCTGGATACACTTGAACTCTTGGGTCAAACAATTCATTCATTGTATCCTTCAACGTTTCCAGCCAGCGACTATCGAACCTAACTTCCTTTTCCTTGAAGCATTTAACATGTTAGATATGCGTTCACCTTAAACTCTCTCATTGATTTTTGTCATTCCAATTCGGACAACAGAGTCTGTCTGCCACGGAATCTATTCTGCTAGCTTCATTATTTCAATTCCTTCATTACCTTATTTTACGTTTCTATTAAATGCAACTGCTCTTATTTTTTTTTTCTCTTGTAATTTCACTTAATATTCCAGTTTAACTAGGGCCTTCATTTATACCTCCGGGCTGATTGCCCGTACCCGAAATTATTTAAGGGATGAGAGCCTTGGCCATCAGTTACTAATTGTAGAGCTGGCCCCTTGCCTGGCCATTACTCCCAGATTCACTAAATAAAATAGGGTGACTTTTAGATTTGGCAAGAGAACAATAGGCGTACAGCTTTAATTTCTGTTTTATTTGACCAAGAATAACCTCTCAAGGTGAGCCAAGGTCTCCGATGTGCTAACAGTGAGTACCTACCTGCCACCTCATGAACTGTATTTGTGGGGAACATTGGTGGGAAGTAATAAAAAGAATCACTAAATACGTCCAAAATGTGAAGAAAAAAGGGGGTGGGGGAGAAGATAAACCTGTTTCGACATGGCAGCTTCCATCTTGAAATCCAGAATCGATTTTAGCAGTTTTACTACTTTTAAAGGAAACGTACGGAGTAAGAACACTTAAATTTTTATTCCGGGATATTTTATATATTTTACTCAATGCAGGAGTTTCTTGATCGTTCCCCTAATAATTAATTTATTTGAAAAACTATAAATGTGTTGCTAATAACAACTACTTATTTCATAACATGCTTAGTCCTCTGTTGGTCTTTGCTGCTCTTTTCTTTGTACAAGGGCCTGGAGTTTACAGATTCCTCTTCCCTCTGTTTCGTGACGTCACTTGTCCGTCGTTTGTGTTTCCTCCTAGTGTGTGTGCGGGTGTGTCAAGGCTTTTGTGTTTATTCTTGTGTGATGTTGTCAATTCTATATTTTACGATAGTTAATTCTCTAGTACTTATTTATTATTTTTATTAGATCTGTAAATATTATATTCCACCCTTAGTATAGTTAAAGAATTATTATTTTTGTAATTATTCACATTATTTTACTTATGTTGGACGGGGAAAGTTTGTCTTTCCGAATTTTAGTATTTTTATGTTAACTTCTAATTATTTATCATTGTAGCATCCAATTATTATATTGTAATTTTATGTATTGACGTGTCCTAAGTCCTCATACTTGACCAATTATACTTGGTCCTCATTAATTACTAATGGAACAAAATAAATCAAATCAAATCAAAAACATCAGCCAATTTTAAGTCAGAAGAAAATATGGATTATTTTTCGAAATTAATGAGTGAAATGCTATATATATATATATAAATTGAAATTTATTAATTAAATTAACAACGTTTCGTCGCTTAATTTGCGACCTCATCGGGTTCAAGTTGAAAAAAATACAAAAAGATCGAAAGAATTATAATATATATATATAAATATATATCAGATCATCTAAAACATTTAATATATACAATCATTGTATGTATGTATATATATATATAATTTAATATATATTATAATATATAATTATATATATTATCATGTATATTAAATTATATATTATATATATAATATATATTAAATTATATATTATATATATAATATATAATTTAATATATATATAATATATATTAATTTAATATAATATATATATTAATTTAATATATAATATATATTTAATATATATAATTATATTTAATATATATAATTATATATATATATATATATATATATATATATATAAATATATATATATTAACATATATTAAATATATATTATATATATTAAATTAATATATATATATATATATTATATTAAATATATATATATATATTTAATATATTTAATATATGATAATATATATAATTATATATAATTATATATATTAAATTATTTATATTATATATAATGATCTCATATATATATATAATTATATATCATATATATTAAATTAATATGTTAAATTATATTATATATAATAATATATTATATATTATATATATATATACATATACATATATATGATATCATTTAAAACGGCTATTAACATAAAAAATTATACAATCAGTTTGAATAAAATTTATGACAGTTTGCTTATGTAATATTTAATTTATACATTGTTATAATTTCAAATTCTAAAATCTTTCCAGTGTTAACCACGCACAACAATATAGATTAATTTTTATTGGTCGTACTCGTTTTAAAATGTTCAGTTCGGCCACGGCAGTCACCAGAGAACGATCTGTCCATGAAAATTTGTTTGTAAGTCTAACACAATTTATATTTATGCTTGTTTCTTAAAAAATGTTGTTATAATCATTGTAATTGCTTCGATCTTTTTGTAGTTTTAAACTTGAACTTGATGAGGTCGCAAATTAAGCGATGAAACGTTGTTAATTTAATTAATAAAATAGAGCAGTTGTCTTTAGTAAGAGGACGTTCATTAGAACAACTGTACCTTCAACAGCTTATAAATTAAACAAAATTATTCTACCATGGCACATAATTTATCGTTCCAAATTTAAATGACTTTTATCCCCTTCGTAGCCAATAAAAAAACTTAAAATTAAAAATGTGGTCGTGGGTTTATATTTAATCGCTTTTTACTCCACTTCTCAGCAAAGCATCGTCTTAACATTGAGCTGAGGTTAATGTGAAGAATGGTAATTCTTTTTTTTCCCTAAAGCGGCGAAGTATAAAGTCACACTCGGTAAATGATGCGGATAACCCATTTATTATCGGCCAATGGAAATGCGCGCTCGTGCGTAAAAGACCACATCCAGCTTCAAAGGGTCAGGTTTCCTCTTTTTTTGTAGATAGCCGAAAATTTCGCCAAAAAAGTAATATTTTTTTAGGGCAACAGGCTACATGAGGGTAATGCACATGGTGGCAACTCCCCTTTAGTAGCATACGAAGGGATTTGAAAGGGGGGATGCGGCGGAAGGGTAGAGGAAGGTAGCCAAGGGTTAACTAGGGCCCCCGGGCTATGGTTTAAGGATCCTACCCGACATTCGCCTAAAAGAAATGCAGGAGAAACCCTAGAAAAATCTGCATCAGGTAGGTCGGGTATTTGGTACTTGTCCCACGCCCTTCCGATGGCGGGAGAGGAGTTTGCTGTGGGGTCGCAGCCTTCCCCTCGCCGTGCCTTGACCGGTTTAGGAGTCAGCTGGCCGACTATTCCAATGGGAACAAGAACAACTCTTACCGTATGCCCAAGGTCTGTGACCCCCGGAACATACACGTCTCAAAACAGGCCGAGGTGTCTCGGTATGTGGGAACCTTAGTTCAAGAAACCAGAGAGTTGTGAAGGCATCCCCAAAGGTAGCCCCCGCCAGAGCACTCTGGGAAGGTTCACCTGCGAGAGAATGCTCTCGCAGGTTTCCTTGAATCCAGTATTTTTTTTGGGAGGGGGGGGGGGTGGGGTGTAAGAGGCTACATGAGGGTAATCCACAAGGTGGCAACAACTCCCCTTTAATAGCATAGGAAGGGATGTGGAAGGGCAGAGGCAGGTAGCCAAGGGTTAACTAATGCTCCCGGGCTATATTTTAAGGATCCTACCCGGCATTCGCCTAAAAGTAATGCAGGACAAACTCTAGAAAAACCTGCATCAGGTAGGTCGGTTGAGCTGGCGGGTAGAAAAATCTGTCCTCAAGGGGTTGACTCACAGAAAGCTCAGACAGGACATGTTTTAACCTGTCCTCGGATGCCAAATATTTCTCATTTTCCTTTGAGTGCATGTTGTTTCATATATGCATCACAAATTAGCTCTCTTAGAAACCAACAGATGGCTCTGCGGTTGAGATACTAAAAGTTATGTTGTATATGTGCTACACTACACTATGCACCAAAGGGTTAAAGTACTAAGAGAGAGGTTTTTTCACATTTGGTAACGGGAGTATTTTTGATTCTCGAATAGGCTAATGTTGAATTAAATACCCGGGTAACGCAAGGCACCCAGCTAGAAATTATTTTAAAAAAAAATTTTCACTGCTACAAGAACGTTTTATCGTCAAATTAAAAGACCGAATGAAGGATTTTTGGTACATGTTTTGATACAAGTCAAGACCATGTGAGAGATCGTAATGTGAAGGTTCCGTCATGTGTTGAGCGAATTGATTTATTGGGTCCTTTTAAACGAACAAAAGGGGAAAATAATTAATATCAACAACTATGTTTTAAATAGGACTGTGATAACCTCCTGTGAGTTCGAAGCCTCGAGTACACATTCTGTAAACAGTTCACGATTGGCCTTAACCTCGTCCGTCTGCATCCAAAACAACCACGTCATATGTTGTGTTTCTGGAAATATGCCAGGGTTTAAAAAAACACACAAAATTATCAAGAGGGATTTCGCAAACGGGGAAATAGATTTCTAGGAATTCGAACTGATTAAAATCCTACTGGGTGCCTCCATAAGAGATGCCGCTGTGAACAAAAAGTAAGGTGAATTTATTTATAAAATATAAATTCTTCATTTATTCTTCCAAATCAATTTCATCCCCTTCAGAGTAATCCCCGTCCGATAAAACGCACTTTTTTCCAACGCTTTTTCAAGTCCTCGAAACAGTAGGAATAGTCTTTTTCCGGTGCAGCCTTCAAGACCTTCTTCGATTCGGTTTTTATCTCCTCAATCGTGTCACAACGGCGTCCCCGCATTGGCCTTTTGAGTTTTCTGAATAGCCAGAAGTCGCATACGGTGCTTGAGGAGAACCAATGCAGTGTGACGTGGTGCATTATCGTGATGAAGGAACCAAGAGTTTCAGACGCATAACGCTCAAATAATATTCTTTGTTGACAGTTTGGCCCGGCGGAAGGAATTCACAGTGCACCACACCACGACTGTCAACATGACCTTGATGTTCGCTGGATTGGTCGGTGGTTTCAGGGTCTCGTCTCCAGTAATGATGCACTTCAAGTGGTCCTGACAGTCAGACAGCAAAGTTTCACACACATCAACGCCACGCTTTTCTTCCACCAATCGAGACTTGACGCGTTTGAGACACAAAACATTCTTCAAAATGGTTTGAGCTGAGCCAAATGATGTTCCAACACCATCAGCGAGATCTCTAATTGTCCATCGACGATTTTCCAGCACCAAAACTTTGATATTTTGGACGTGGCCCTCGTCGGTAGACGTTGATGGTCGTCCAGAGCGCGCGAGG
Source organism: Zhengitettix transpicula (assembly GCA_037074705.1). NCBI lineage: Eukaryota > Metazoa > Arthropoda > Insecta > Orthoptera > Tetrigidae > Zhengitettix > Zhengitettix transpicula. The sequence continues at coordinate 22,504,175 of CM073591.1, read as the reverse complement.
TTCGTCTTTGAACTCGTTGTACCACTTATAAACGTTTCCTTGTGCCATAGTTTGATCACCAAAGGCCTTCAACGTGTCCGCACAAGAACATTCGTTCCGCAAACAAAATTTGATGCAAGTTCTTTGCTCAACAAAATCACCCAAATTGCAAAAAATCGAAAAATTCACTTTTGGTTGTTTACAAAAACACACACACACGTGTAACTCTGAGATAATTAAACCTTTTAACAAACAGACGCTTGGCAAATATTACAGACAGTCCTACCAACCTAGGGAAAAAAATTTACCTGCCTTCCGGGAGTTTTAAATGACAGTTTCACCTTACTTTTTGATCACAGTGGTGTAATGTAATTTCTTAAAACAAAAAGAAATCATTACATAGTTGTATGACATATTTTTAATGTTACAATAAATAAATTGTAATTATAAATTAGAATATATTTAATAAAGCAGTTGGCTGAAATGTATTTAGTCGACGATTCGTCAGGACTTGATCCAGTCCAAATTGAATTTGGAGCGTTATAAAAAAAATTGAATACATTCTTCGGCTAATATCAGCAAAAAATTGAGGTTATATAAATAAAGTTCGACTGCATCTTCAAAGACATCCTCTGTCCGCACTATAATTTGTATACATAGCCAAATTACGTCACGATGCACATCAAGTACTCGACCATGATCATCCAATGAGCTCTGAAATGACGGTCTTTTCAACCAAGCCCAGAATTGTTCGCCATCTCCGTCTATCGAAGGGACATCGAAACGACAAAGTTCGTACTTACGGTCGGCGAGGCCGAGGCTGCTGGTGAAGAACACAATGGCCGTCGCCACGTGCAAGCCGCTGCTGGCCTGGAGGCCGGGCATCGCGAAGGGAGAGTGCGATATGGAACACTGGGACACACCGGCCCACAAGGCAGAAAGTGAAGTGCCTCCACGACGACATGAAAAAAAAATAATGACGTGACCATAGCTAACCGCAACTTTCTTCTGCCCCTGCTCTGCCCTGACCGACATTCCGCTTTATTGTCTCGATGGAAACTTTCTCACTACAATGTCCCCTCTGCGCGCGCGGACAAAGAGAGAAGGGAAAAAACAAACGAGAAAGGAGTATACGCCATTGAAGGGAGAAAGAGGTTCAATGAATCACTAAGTGAACCAGTTAAGGAAAAAAAGTAAGCTGTAGAAACCCACGACCGAGGTAAGGGGAGAAAAACGAACGGACGGAATGCGAAGGAAAAAAAAAATAGAACGACCAGATGGCAAAAAAGGGAAGGAAAAAGGCTGAATAGATAGTAGGAGGAGGTGAAGCAACTTCTGTATGATTACATGGATAAATTAGAATTAATTTTGGATGTAAGATTTCATTACTGAGGTTAAACACGACGTTTCGCCCACAATTTTGGGCATTCCTCGGGTAATATACTGTTGTACATATATAAATTAGAAGAACAAATATAAATTTAGCGTCCTTCGACAGTTCGTACCATCAAAAATTGTATATTACCTCAGGAAGTCTCCAAATTGAGTACGAAACGTCGTGTTGTAATACTATTTTGGTTGAATTAATTAATACACTTTTTCCCCTGACATATTATCTGTTTATTTATTTATTAAACGATAATTGTCAGATTATATTAAATATTAACTTCAATAATGGAAACCTGATGTGCACCAGAACGTGATCGTTGGCAAGCAAACATGGTTAATCTTCCTGTTACGGTCTTTTCCTCTCCGTTTTTGAACTAAGGTTCCCACAAGCCGAGGCATCTCGGCCTGTTCTGAGAGGTGTTCCGGAGTCACTGACCTTGGGCATACGGTAAGAGTTGTCCGCTATTCCCATTGGAATAGTCGGCCAGCTGCCTCCTAAACTGGTCGAGGCACGGAGAAGGGAATTCTGCGTCCCCACAGCAAACTCCTCTCCCGCTATCGGAAGGGCGTGGGACAAGTACCCAATGCTCGACCTACCCGATGCAGGTTTTTCTAGGGTTTTCCCTACATTTCTTTAGGCGAATGCTGGGTAGGATCCTTAAAATATAGCCCGGGGGCCCTTGTTAACCCTTGGCTACCTTCCTCTACCCTTCCGCATCCTCCCTTACAAATCCCTTCCTATGCTATTAAAGGGGAGTTTCCATCATGTGGATTACCCTCATGTAGCCTGTTGCCCTAAAAAAAAAGGCTGCTGTCAGCAAAAGACACAGAAATGTTAACAATTTCTTGAAAGAAAGAATCTTAATTAAAATATCGAAGAGGAACACAGTACGGCGCATAAGATACAATTATAGAATAGTGAGGTTTATTAAAGCCTGTCTATTAATTTGTAAGGGGCACATTATAAGGAAGGGAAGATGGAATTGAATCCGTGTAAGAGCCTAATATAATATAAAATGGGATTACTAAACAGAAAAGAAGAAACAGTACAGAGACGATGAACAATGAACAAAAATTCGTACTGTAAAAACTATAATATGCTTCAAAGGTAGAGACGAAGGATGCAGAGCCGCGTTATGGCACCCAAAATATTCATGCAGGTGCTGGTGGTCTAGTTGAAGTCAGCCTCACTCAATAAAGTCAACGATCTCCGCTCTTGATCTGGAACACCGGTAAGGTTGCGGAAAGGACCGGGATCATTTGGCGATGGTGACAGAGTTATTGAAACAAGCTTATTTTGAAACCATCTTTTCATGGATCATTTTATTTCCCTTATCTCTTAAAACGAGCAGAAATTTTAGTGTTGGAAACGTTTGTCTGTGTTCCGCTGGTTCTTCCACATGTCATGGTCAATAAAGCACAACACGTAGAAGGCGTTCCGTGCCTTCATCGAAAGTTGCCAAGCGTAGTAGGTTAAAATAAGCGTGTACGGCCTCACTCAGAGAGTATAATACTAACTAATCAGCTCACGTAATTGTGCGTCCGTCACACATCTCGCTCGCAGTAGGTTAAAGAACACTTTCTAACAGTGCAGTTGGTGCACGAACCCGATGCAGGTTTTTCTAGGGTTTTCCCTGCATTTCTTTAGGCGAATGCCGAGTAGGATCCTTAAACCACAGCCCTGGGGCCCCTAGTTAACCCTTGGCTACCTTCCTCTACCCTTCCACATCCCCCCTTTCTAATCCCTTCCTATGCTATTAAAGGGGAGTTGGCACCATGTGGATCACCCTCATGTAGCCTGTTACCCTAAAAAAAAAAAGAACGTTGACATACCGTCTCTTTGTTATCTTTGGTGGATATATTTCTACAATCTCTGTGTATCGCTGTTATCAACTATTAAGTTAAAAAGTTGTGAAGCACGTAAGTCGGTGTGTGATGTTTCCAACCCCCTATTTTTTTATAAATAACCGAAGACATATATAACAACATAGACTGGACAAGTCGCCGCCATGTTTTATAACGTCAGGTGGTCGTTCCCCTGTCCCCTGCTAGCCTTCACTATGCCGCACAAATCACCTAAAACAACGTATTTATTTTTACGGTTTAAGTAAATATAAACACATTTAGGGCGTTATTGACCTTTAAATAATATCAGTTTTGTGTACAATTGCCTAATATTGCGTCCTCTTTCATCCATTGCTTTCTGTTTACACATATGACGATTTCTGCAATGAAAGTAATGTTTTAATAAAACCTCTATTAAAATTGAGTAATGAGTTTCCTCACCCAAATTCGGCCGAATTATGTCCCAACATCCGGAATACCTACACACACACACACTTATAATAGCAAATTCTTCTTTCCTTACGTGTGTTTCATTATCCCTCAATACTTGTCCAGCAACGTCTTTAGACGGGTCGATTAACTTGTCTTTGAGAGCGAGTAGCAAGGAGAACCTCTAAACACACATGCATCTGTCTTGAGGATGAGAAGAGCACATACAACTATAAGCACTTATCCAGCCTCACATTTATTACCCATCGTTTTTTTAGCTTCAAAGGAAATCTATATAAGGAAAAGGGGACTAGATTACTTGCAGTACAGAGAAATACTTTAATAATAATAAACCTGACTCTCATTATAGATGATCATGAAGAATACATAAATTAGATAAATACGAACTAAGAATAAGTTAAGTTAGAAATGAAAAATGCTGATACGTCGGAAAAATAATAAGGAAGGTCGCGTCTAGAGCGACACAACAGCACCTCCAAAGCTTGTCAAAATACGAGTGCAGTTGTGTCGCTCTAGGCTCTTCTTAGCACCTGAAGAAACGTTGTGTGGTGTTTACATCATCACTTATTTAGCCTGCATTTGGCTGTCCTTCTTCTTATTATTATGCTGACACCTAAAATACGATACTTCAACTACGGTTATTACAACTGCAGGCTCAACACACGCTTGGCACGATTAATATTAACAACACAATATATTTTAACACAAAAACTTCAAAACTTTCACCCTCAACAGCGTAAACACAACTAAGAATTTCGGTGAAGTAGACCTACTTACAAAATGGCGGTCAGTGTTGTTTGTTGCTGCCACCCAGAGCGCTGTAACGCTGATATAAGCCACTCTATTATGTTTATTCATCTCTTTGTAACTAACTAATCCTCCTTTGATGCTTTATACATTACAAATCTTTCTACTTCGTTACTTTAAAATAATACAAGAAAAAGTACTAGTTAGACAGACGGTTTTCCAAAGATGTAATGGATCTTGTAAAGAGATACTTTGGCAAAATTGACTGGCGAGTTTTACAATGCCCTGACCAAAATCGACTAAGAAGATTCATAAACGCCGTCAAAGAAATATTAATTGCATTTTAAAAGATTCATTCATTTTACTCATTATATTAATGAAATTTATTTGCACCCTGTTTATGTTACGATTAAATTTTACATTTTTAATGTGTCGTGTAAAGAAATTATTAAATACGTTCCAATGCGCATAAATTTCTACAAGTCAAAATATAATTATTACAATACATCTTTTTTATCTCACTATTTCTGTTAAATTAGCTGTGATGACAAAGTATCAGAGGTTTATTTCCACACACGTCATGTGTCAGGGAAGTGAGTGACTCAGGACGCGCTGAACAGCTCAAAAGGAAAATGAGTCAACAGTGTGAAAGGTCGAGGATGAGTATCAGTAACGTCAGTTTTCTTTTTTCTTTGGCACTTGTGATATAATCAATTGAAGATACTTTACTATAATATATTAGCGTTTAAAAATCAATCTTTAAAGCCGAAGATTTGATTAACTTTGAACACTTAGACAGCGTCTTGGAATTATTATATTGAGATCAAATCTGGCTTAGGTCTACTACTCAATTCAACGAAATCGCTTTTCAGATCAATTCCCATTTCTTTCTAAATATGAGGGGGTCCTATTTTGAAAATTATTATTTTTCTACACGTGACCAAATAAACATACCACTGTGATCAAAAAGTAAGGTGAAATTGTCATTTAAAACTCCCGGGTATTAGGAAGGCAGGTAAATTTTTCCCCCTAGGTTGATAGGACTGTCTATAATATTTGCCAAGCGTCTGTTTGTTAAAAGGTTTAATTATCTCTGAGTTACGTGTGTGTGTTTTTTGTAAACAACCAAAAGTGAATTTTTCGATTTTTTGCAATTTGGGTGATTTTGTTGAGCAAAGAACTTGCATCAAATTTTGTTTGCAGAACGAATATTCTTGTGCGGACACGTTGAAGGCCTTTGGTGATCAAACTATGGCACAAAGAAACGTTTATAAGTGGTACAACGAGTTCAAAGACGAACCTCGCGCGCTCTGGACGACCATCAACGTCTACCGACGAGGGCCACGTCCAAAAGATCGTCGATGGACAATTAGAGATCTCGCTGATGGTGTTGGAATATCATTTGGCTCAGCCCAAACCATTTTGAATAATTTTTTTGTGTCTCAAACGCGTCAAGGATCGATTGGTGGAAGAAAAGCGTGGCGTTGATGTGTGTGAAACTTTGCTGTCTGACTGTCAGGACCACTTGAAGATGCATCATTACTGGATTTGCGCCTACGACCCTGAAACGACCGACCAATCCAGCGAACATCAAGGTCATGTTGACAGTCGTGGTGTGGTGCACTGTGAATTCCTTCCGCCGGGCCAAACTGTCAACAAAGAATATCATTTGAGCGTTATGCGTCTGAAACTCTTGGTTCCTCCATCACGATAATGCACCACGTCACACTTCATTGGTTCTTCGCAACCACCGTATTCGCCTGATCTGGCTCCGTGCGACTTCTGGCTATGCAGCAAACTCAAAAGGCCAATGCGGGGACGCCGTTGTGACACGATTGAGGAGATAAAAACCGAATCGAAGAAGGTCTTGAAGGCTGCACCGGAAAAAGACTATTCCGACTGTTTCGAGGACTGGAAAAAGCGTCGGAAGAAGTGCGTTTTATCGGACGGGGATGACTTTGAAGGGGATGAAATTGATTTGGAAAAATAAACAAAGAATTTATATTTTATAACTAAATTCACCTTACTTTTTGTTCACAGTGGTACATTCCAAATTTCATCAAATTTCGATCGGCAGTTTTTCTAAACAGTTGGTCTAAAAAACAATAATTTAGGGTGTTTGTATTAAGGGTAACTGTTCATCGTAGATACGTCGTAACACATCACATTCTGATGAACAAAAAAAATATGATGATCATGTATCTTGCATTTTCTTGATGTGACGGATACACTTTGAGGAATATGAAAACTTCGAATTTATTTGCGGAGAAGGCGGTGCCTGCTCGATTACGATACGTTTGCCTTAGTTCTTGAGAGATGGTTTTAAAAAGAAAATTTTTCGCCAGGTAAGCAGCAGGGTAAAAGCGTGAAGACATGACAGTTGTGAATCCACACACAGTGTGTGCTGTGACGTAATGGATGTCGCATTAGCCGCCAAGGTCATCATCAGCTGTCTCCACTCTTTCTCAGTACCTTTCGTACAACCAACCACCTTAGAAGAGAAAATTAGCAATTTAACTACTGTCATTTAAAGGTAAGTATTTGTTTGTTGGATATATTTAAATAAAAGTCTAATTCCTGTAGTTGACGTAAAAACTAACATATTCTCTGTGATTGATTTCTTTCAATTCTTAGTCTTACATTCGCTTTATACACATAGAAAATTATTGAATAGATTCTGAGAAATCATATATAAAAAACATTGGAAAAAAATTTGTTATATATATATTATACCCACAGTATTTTCCGGCTTGTCCTTTTTTTAAGGTATTTAAAGTAAAAGTTACTTATCATTTCTTCTTATTTTTAACCATATTCTATCACATCACCACTCGAAATGTACAGTATTTTTCATTCTTTCTTAAATAGTTTTTATTTTTTTTGCTTCGAATGTTTTTAATATTTTTCTTTATTAATTTATTAGTTTTAATTTTTTGCTTGGAATGTTTTTAATATTTTTCTTTATTTTTTTATTAGTTTTAATTTTTTGCTTGGAATGTTTTAATATTTTTCTTTAATAGTTTTAATTTTTTGCTTGAAATGTTTTTAATATTTTTGTTTCTCTCTTAAATAGTTTTTAATTTTTTTGCTTGGAATGTTTTTAAAATTTTTCTTTCTTTCTTTAATAGTTTTAATTTTTTGCTTGAAATGATTTTAATATTTTTCTTTATTTCTTTATTAGTTTTTAATTTTTTTCTTGGAAAGTTTTTAATAGTTTTCTTTATTTCTTAAATAGTTTTAACTTTTTGCTTGAAATGTTTTTAATATTTTTCTTTCTTTCTTAAATAGTTTTTAATTTTTTGCTTCGAATGTTTGTAATATTTTTGTTTCTTTTTTTAATAGTTTTTAATTTTATGCTTGGAATGTTTTTAATATTTTTCTTTCTTTCTTAAATAGTTTTTAATTTTTTGCTTCGAATGTTTGTAATATTTTTTGTTTCTTTTTTTAATATTTTTTAATTTTATGCTTGGAATGTTTTTAATATTTTTCTTTATTTCTTTAATAGTTTTTAATTTTTTGCTTCGAATGTTTGTAATATTTTTGTTTCTTTTTTTAATAGTTTTTAATTTTATGCTTGGAATGTTTTTAATATTTTTCTTTATTTCTTTAATAGTTTTTAATTTTTTGCTTCGAATGTTTGTAATATTTTTGTTTCTTTCTTTAATAGTTTTAATTTTTTGCTTGGCAATTTTCTGTTCATTAATTTAAACAACGCGAACAAATGTTACTTCTTCTTTTTCCGCTCCGATACAGGGACAATGTCGTCTGCTAACTATAGCGTCGCAGTTGACAGTGTGTTTAGAGGTTGACAGTATCACAAAATGGGATTTGTTAATGCGCTACTGTTTATAGAACCCTTACGTAAGTTCGAAATAAGAGCAAACAAACGCTTTGTTCACGCGGTCCTGTTTAAATTTACCGACTGCGGTCTACCACATCTACAGTCAGCTGATTTGCCCTGATTGGCTGAGCTTTTGGCATGAGTTCTGAATGTTGTTGCGTTTCCTTAATTCTCAGTCGACTCACGAACTTGGAAGTGAACGCTGTATCGTTCAACGTAAGTTTGATTAGTGATTTTATTGAAAATATTTTGAAGTGTCTCTTCATTTAGTGGATCTGCACATCAATAGTAAGATGTAATGGATGTCCTGTGATTCAAATTTTACAAGCATTGTTTTAAAGTAGTAAAACTACTGTCAATTGTTGCGGTACCGAATTGTTTATCTGGTCTAAAATAGTGGGCAATAAGATTCGGCAGTGATTATAAGCAAAGTATAGTTTTTCTGTGTGTCACAAAGTTTTGCAAACTTGCTTCAGTCCATTGTCATTTGATTTATTAATAGAACTATAAATAAGTCTGATTTCTTTTTCATTTATATATATATATATATATATATATATATATATATATATATATATATATACATATATATATATACCTTTCTATTCATGGCTTCATCTGGTAATCGAGGCACATAGAATACTGAAACATTGTGCAGTAATATTTGAAATAACATTATATTTATTTATTTAATTAATTTGCAAATCAAACACAAACATCTGTCTAAATATAACTGCACTGATTATATTACGCTTGCAAAATTTATAATTAATAACAATTAGACATGTATTTAATTGATTGATAACTCTCATTTCAAATGAAGTTATTCAATACAATAGAAATAGCTCTGGAGAGGTTGAAAATTTCATGAATCCAGCTTTATACCAAAAAAAATATACAATTAGTAATGCTTCAAATAAATCAGTCACTATTTTACTTGATATTAACATTGATTAAACATCGTCAAGTTTCTAGGAATCACCTTTAGCTATATGACCAAGTTTATCCAAGGCAGACTAGTTCCTCATTTTTTTATTTTCTATCTACTTTGAAGCTATTATCAACCCTAAATATCATTATTTAACTTTTCAATGAAAAATAGATTCACAAAACTTTACTTTAATACAGTACATGACAAACTTAGTCTTGTATTGAATCCAATAAATATAAATTTAATATTTGTTAAAAAAAATATTTCTTACATGCTTGAGCATGTATATTGTTTGTTATGAAATCTCTCCAGATTTAAAAGTCCAATGACAGTGTGCAAGAAAGGTAGCACATTTTCATTTCAGGATCACTAATCAAACAGGTTGTTTTAGGAAAGTCAAAAAGTGTGTATTCAGATAGGTTACAAAATAGCCAAATAGCACACAAATACAAGTACTTATTTTTGTCTGTTATTTGGTTATTTCTTTATCTAATGAGAGTGCATTATTATATAAGAAAGATAGCCAATTCAGACAAAAAAGTGATAATATAAATTCCACACATTTCAAAAACTCAAAAGTTTTGTCAACTGACACGTGCAGTTGGGTCGCTCTAGGTTCTTCTTCGCACCTGACAAAAGGGACAAGCATCCCTAGAAACGTATGATATTTATATTATCACTTTTTTGTCTGAATTGGCGATATTTGTTATTCATTATTATCAATCAGACGTAAATTTTTCATTAATGTTTAAGTTCTATTATTTTTTATATTTTGTTTATTATATTGAGAAATAATCTTTCTGCTTTGGCATGTATTTAATTGTATATATAAATTAATTAATCTGCTTTGCTTCAGAATATGTTACAAGTTTAAAGTGTTTTATTTTTTTACATTTGTGACTATGTACTTATATACAGCTTATATCAGATTTATTTTTCACATGGCTATTACAAATATAGTATTAACAGTTGGTTACATGCTGCAAACTACAACAACATTAGCTCTCTAGATTTTCTAGTTTTTGGGTTTCTAATCAAGTTGGATATATGTTTTGTTTCTTAAACGAGTCATTGAAATGTCAAGCAACATATATCCCACTTGGTTACTTGCCCCGAGTATTGTTAATTAAATGTTAGTAATTGCAGCTTTTTGAATGTGTCAATTAAGATAGTAGAATATATCAGATTGATAAAATTTGTTTTTCATCTTGAGGAGGCATTATGTTTTATAGATCAGTAATGCAGCGCTTGTATAGCGCAGGAGTGATCCTGCTTCTGCTGTTTATTGATCACTCACCCGTTGGGGGAGATAAGTATTATGGGTACCCCGGTCGTCCTTGGGATGGACATGCATTTGCTGCAGAAAAGTATCACCAATATGCTGGAAACTATCAGCAGTATACTACAGGAAGTGGCCCTCCCCCGCATGAAGAAATAGTACGCATGGCTCGATACATAGTACACAATACAGGTAAAAATATAACTGCAATTGAAAGTCAGTTTATTTTGTTTTTAATTTAATAAAAATATATTAAATTTTTACAAATTATGCTTCTCATTTAAATAAAGATATTATTAAATGAAGTTTTTTTGGGCTTCTAACTGAGTAAACAATTGTATTCGCAACATTTTGATGATGTTCACTGGCGTTGTCTTCTGCAGTCACTGGAGTATATTATTTGGAGAAATTTTATCACCTATTGCTAGAAGATGATGGCAGAGAATGTCATTGAAACATCGTGAATACAACTGTTTACTCAGTTATAAACTTTATTCATTCTCTAAACCGAGAAAGGTTACATTCTTTATTAAAGTTATTATTATTTAGTTTGCATGTTGACGAATATATATCTGTCCCACATTATCACTTTTATGAACGTGGTTTCACAAATTGAGCTATAAGTTGTTTCTTATTTACTTGTCCGTGTGCATATATTACGCAGAATCAGTGTATGATTTGGACTTGGTGCTTACATGTCTTAAAAAGTTATTAAACAATATAATCCTCCAGCCCATTATTGATTCATTTACTTTAAAGATTTATTTTAGTTGGCCCTTTCATTACTCTCTGTGTCCTGAATGTTTTTTTTTTTATATTTCCGTATATATACTTCCTGTAGTACACATCTATTCTTAAAATGGTAAATCTAATACAAGAATTAAAACCGGAAATGATTGTTGCTTACACTATGTTATGAACATACTATTTTGTCTCACGGACTTTTATTCTTTGTACATATTCATAATTATGGCTTGACAATTTGTCTCCATCGCCATACATTTGTCTGTTAACATTAATTCTGGTAACTTTGTATGGCTTAGGTCATTGTAAAATTCCCCCGAGTATCCAAACCATATACTTCATTCCCTCAAAAATAGTTCATGGTTTCTTATAATAAAACCTATAGTTTATATATTATATGACTTGCTTATTGAAGTTAACTATAAATGATTAAGAGTATTCACCTTAAACACATTGCTTTAATGTATTTATTTGTCTCTGTTCTAGATTGGACTGCTTTGTCCACAATATCTACACTACCTGGAATTTGGAGTTTCCCCTTCTCAAACATTGTATCCTTCAGCGATGGTCCTATTGAAAATAGTTCAGGAATTCCGTATATGTATTTGACTCCTCTTGATATGAGTGTACAGGATTTATTGGTATGACTCAATTTGAATATTTTATATTGGAAAGTTTTATAAATATGATTAAAAAATTATAACATATATACAATAAGTTGTTGAAGGTTGATATTTGTATTTCAGTAGCCAATTATTTCTTTATTCCAACCGTTATACATGAAAGTGATCATGGCTCTATTTAATGTTGTCAGAACTCAGTTAATTGGTGCCCTTTGTTTTCAATCACTATCCCTAGTCTGCAGTCAATGGGGTATATTATTTGGAGGAATTTTAACATTTATACAGTATCAAATTCTTCAGTTATAAATAATTTTACAATTTATTACTGGGATACATACAAACATAATATAATAATTGAATTTATAATATTTTGATTGTCATACATAAAATAGCAAAAAAGCCAATAAATTGCATTGGTATTAAATTGACACCAATAATTATTTGTTACATTCTGTAATTCATTACCTAAAATTTTAATTAATATTTTTTTAATTTCAGAAAGATTATCGCTGCTCATTAGTAATGTCTCTATCACAGACTGATTATTGCAAAAAACAGTCTTTAGATCCAGAAGATCCTCGATGTGCTCGTGTCGTATTAACTGGGAAAATAAAACGTGTAAGTACTCTTGACGATTTTCAATTTATATCCATAACTCAAAATTGGCAGCATTTTATGAAAATTAATATATCCTTGGCCTTTTTGTTTAGATTCTATAATAATAAATTTAATTGAATCTCCCAATGAAGGCATTTATATTGTTCCATTTTGAGATTACTTTAAATAATTCTATAAAATACATGTTTATGTAAGAGATTTTAATAAGCATATATTCAATTAAATGCATTATATTCATATAACACACTGGAAAAAGCAATCAATTTAATTTTACAATAAGCTAATTACAAATATTATGTAAAACAATTGTCAAGTGAATCTATGAGACACAGACACAAGAAATTCCTGTTGCTCTTTGAGGCAGTAGCATGTATAAAAGAATATGTTAAGTTGCATTATAATTTTGAATTTCTTTCTCCAAATTACGAAGGAATTATAAGATAACTGTCCTGTATATGATGGTGTTAGTCCCTAATGTATTGGTTTATATTTCTGCTTAATAAGAATTAAAGTACATCAGCCTTTGTCCTCATATTAATATTATTATCATTTACAGGTTAAAGACCCAGTAGAATTATCTTTTGCCCAAAATGCCATGTTCAGTCGTCATCCTTCGATGAAAAATTGGCCTGCAGGCAAGTAGCTCACACACACATTGAATAATCTTTTGATGGTAGTGATATCAAAAATTGATAAGATGATGTAGTGCAATAATTGACTTGCAATGGCAAGAGAGAAAGATGATGATTTACTTCAATGTTAAATGTGTTTTCTAGAAGGCAAAGTATTCAGAACTTACTTTTAGGTGTTATTTCTCATATTCAAAGGTGAGAAGGAGCCAGAACCATTGCTTCAGATAAGTAAAAAGGGGAAGAATGAAAAATCAATATAAAGGAAGAAAATAATTAAATACTCTCATCACCAATGTTAACCTTTTCACTGCTGTAAGCCAGTATAGTGGTGTGGTCACAGTGCTATGCACCACTATTGTGGCTTTTGACTTCCTTTGCTTCAACTTCCACTAATATTCGAATAGTTACTTGATGCTTATAAGATGCACCGGAAGGTGAAGAAGCAGTGAAAGGGCTAAACATAATACTTGACGCTAGGAAAGGCACTCAATATGGATGTAATGAATGACAGTTATTAAGGAATTATAGACATTTTAAATATTTGGAAATACTTTGTTTGCTTCATAAATTGTTAACTGAAAGTTTATGTACACATTATCAGTGGAGACTTATCCATGCTGTTAAATCACAGATATAACATATAAATTAATGACTGTTAAAAAATAATAATATTACATATGACCTTCGTGTAGACAAACTTTAAATAGAGACAAAAATTTTAAAAGTGCTGGATGTTTTGACATGGATTGGCATATTTTGCTAATGTTAAACTTGTATAAACTGACATCAATCCATTTAGAAATTTTCTTTATTTAAAGTTTGTTAGAAGGCCGTATTTAGTATTATTAATTCACAGATATAGTTTTAATTACATATATTTTTAAAAAGGTTAATTTAAAATAGAAGTTTTCTATAATCTCAACGTAACAACCATCAATTAGATGAATAATTTTCTGTTAATACTATCTTCTTTATAAAGTGTTGTTTATAAATCCATTAACTATTGTTGCAGATCATCACTTTTATTTTGCAAGATTGAAGATCGAACAAATTGTCTTACTCGACTATTTTGGTGGGCCAAAATTCATAAATGTCAAGCAATATCTTCACACTTTACCTAATCTCCGCCAGCCTAATGCTGTTTGAACCTCACTGAAATACTTCTCTTATAAGACAAATTTAAAAAAAAATCAAGTACAAATAACATGCTGCGAAAGTAATTAAGAGTAAATGTGTTATATGTTCCAAGGAAAAAAAAATTATTATGGAACACAGTGTATAATATATCAATGAATTTCTATATGTTGACTTATGAGACTGTTCTGTATATTATATAAATTATACACAGGCAAGTTTGTAAGGTTTTTCAATAAACTTTATATTTTAAGACTTATTCCTTTGCCGGAAAAGTAAATGATACTAACATAAAATATTGCAAGTGTGTAGTATACTCACTATATAAACTTTGGCAGTTTTATTCTCACCTGGTAAATTTGAAATAAATGGGAAACAAGATAGTGAAAGTTATTAAATGAACTAATTATTTTCTCTCTCTATTAGGTCAGATTATTTTTAAATTATATAATACTATCCAGCAACTTTCAATTATACATGTATAAATAGTATGCTGTAAAAAGAATTTATTAACATTTTGCTTTGAACAGAAATAAGATTATACTGATGAAGTGAAAAATGGTTTTGTAAAGCTTAATTTAATTTTCCTAGTCATTACACCTGAGCTGTTAATTAACCCATGACACAGAAAAAGGCCACTTATTAAATTTGGAGTGATTTGTATTTGATGGAAATACAAGTGGAGCATCAGCATAAGAAGGTCCTATACGATAGAACCAAAAAAACATTCTGTCCAGGTTATTTGAAATATTGACAGACTGATTGATTAATATTAATTTGTCATCAAATAATGCACGAGTTCACCACTGACTGGACTTCTCAAGGTATAAAATACAATATATTATAAGAATAGACAATGTTATACTTTTAGATTTTGTTGGATAAGAATGAAACTCATCTTACTCCAATGGAGGTAGAACATTTGTATTCTCAACCAGCTATACGAGGACTGCAATTGCAATCATTATAACAATTTTTGTTTATAAAATACCTAGACTTCATTAGCAACAACTTTTGTTGTCTGTATGTCTTCTACATAATGTGATTTACGGTAGGAAATATTTTGTTCATATCTTGTCAATGCAAAAAAAAAAAGAATTTATATTGAAATTTCAGTGCAACAATAAATGAAAGATATTTTATTCAAAAGAATTACAATTTATTCATAGGCTCTAACGGCAACATTAAACTCTGCAATCAAGATATTTAATGATATATGTGTTATGAATTGGTTAGTCTGGATAATAAAAGCAGCAAGTTGAAAAGAAAGCATCACCCAATTAGTTGGAAATTTTGTATTTACAATTTAAAGCATAATGATTTAAATTTTACATAATCAATTTCTGACTAGTAGGCAGATGATGTTTTTTCATTTATTCAAAATAACCCATAAAGATAATTTATAAATTGAGGAAATAACAAGAAACATAATTTTAAAGTATTAATAATAAATCATTTTAATTTTCACTACTGTTTATAGGTACGTTAAAATTTTGTTGACCTATTTTATCTACAAATTACATTTTGTAATAGGTATAAAATTTGCTACTTGTAGTTGAAAACTAGACCATCTATTCCCATTATTCACACAGGATATTTCAAACAAACCAAAGCAGATCAAAAAGAAAATTCTAATATGGAAGAGGAACAACAAGTATTTCAGATTCCCATATTTTTATTAGTTTCATGTTAATTGTTTTCGTAAACAATAATCAAACTAATATATTATTGGGAAAATTATAAGCCAAATTCTTTAAATAACAAAAACTTAAAATATAGTATCACATTCTTAATATTAGTACACACCAGTCCTCTTGACTGCAATTACTAACAATTCCAATTAAAGTCTTTCAGCATTCTAAACCAAACATTTCATGAACTACACCATTTCAACATCTTGTGAAAATCGTAGTTTAATAACTACAGTGTTTGGCGTAGTAATGTCAGCAACCATTACTTCGTGACCATCCAAAAGACCAACTTCAGTAAGTTTTTTTGCAAGGTTAGGGCGAGTACGTTCTTCAATGCTGCTTACTGTGGGCATATACAGAGTTCGATTTCTTCCGTCCACGTGTGCAGTAAGTCCTGGATTTTTCATCTGAAACAGTGGACTATCACGTAGAAGGCCTATAAGTCCTTCTAGAGTCATGTCAACATCCTGAAAAAAAAGGAGATAAATCAATTGAACAACATAAAAAGAATATAATGATTACACATATATATAAAAGAAATAAGGAAATGTGACAAAGTCAAATTAATTAACTCATAGGGACAGAGGAGCTAATTAGACTAAAACCAACATCAGATCAAATAAGGTTGTGACATAATAGGTACATATATATGGACGATGTGACTGTCAAAGTAATTAAATATTGACAGGAAAAAACTTACTATTGTAACAAGTAAATAATAAATAAATATCCATCAGCCTTTCCCTATTATTCGGGTGTAACTCAATTGTTAAACCAACGATCACCCACAAGATAAAAAAAAGGGAACAGGACAAACAAGGAAGTATTCTTTCACTGGAATGTAGTATCATAAAATGCACTTCTCATTGTGAGAATACCATTGTCAAGAACAATTAATTTTATTCAAATATGTAGAAATAAAACTACAAATATTATCATTATAGCAAGAATTTATTAGTATAAAAATTAGGCACAACTTACCTTTACATCAATTACTTTTGGAATCTGACTACATGCAAGGCAATCTGTCTTCCTTTCAGCCTCATACGTGTAAGTATATATTCCATCAGTATCGTTAAACACCATGTAATTGGCTAAGGGAATACAACAGCTAGTAGCTATCTTGAAAGCTTCTGTTGCACATGCTGCTGCGACAACTGCATTTGTTGACGCCACAGCTGGAATGATATTTTTTACTACACCTTGAACAAGTCGGTAAGTTATGCCAGGGATGTTGAACTGAGATGCTCTTTCGGCAGCTTTTTCATGAATCCAATTAATGTGAGCTGGATCATCTCCATCAATAGGACCATCCCAAGGACTTTCTCGAGACCATTGGATAACTTTGACATATTCAATGCAGTGTTCAGGGAGACGAGGTGTATTAGCAATGGTACAGAGAGGATATGTGATTTGTGGAGGGAAAAGGTCTAGGGTACACTCAATACAAGCAGTCATACCTGGTAGTATAACACGAGCATTTCCTTTGAAACCTTCAGTTCCACCATCAATCATAGGTATAACAGTAGATTGATCTAAAACAGCGTCTTCATAGCATAACAAAGAAATAAGCATTCCATTAATCCAGCGTCGTGCAACGATGGAATCGAGTCCGCATACTACCAAATGAAACCCTCTATAAAACGATTCGTCAAAGTCTTGTATCTTGCAAAAATGCGGTGTTACATGACATCCAGGTATTCTATTATTAATAAAAGTTGCTGCTACCTCTGCTTTGGGTTTCCCAATATCTTTCCTTCTAAATAAGAATTGTCTATTTAAATTCGAAAGTTCGATTGTATCCATATCAATCACATGAATGTTCTTGAAACCCATCAAAGCTAAATCCTTCAACAGCTCACAACCTAATCCACCAGCACCTATGACTAGAACTTTGCAAGTACTCATTAAAAAGTTTAAAGTTTCTGGTGATGGATCAAAATCAGGATGACAAAAGGGACCAGACCTTTCCAACACTTTTCTTAAATGACACCATCTGTGCTGTAAGTTATCTCCGTCTCCTGAACCCATGTTTAGCTGATTAAATAAATATGTCAATTATTACTTATTAATTATTAAATCAAACTTCAAACACCGAACACTACCATCAACATGCCAAAGATATTCACAAAGTTACTCTTATTCAGAAAAATCCAAACATAATTAAGCCAAACAGTTATTTCAGTATCAAAGATTGTATACTTTCTAGGAGAAAATTGAGCTTGCAAATACTTTGGAGAAGTCTTCCCTCTGAGAGCGGGAATTAAATTTTATGTTCAAAATAGATTACAATTACAAATATCAAACGTAAATAATATGGCGGTGGTTGTACGTCACTATGCAAACAGTGGAAGATATCAGGCTAATTTTGAGTATATTTGTCTTCTACGAGGATCAATTGCAAGTAGTAGTGATAATTCTATTTGACTTATCGTCTTGGACAGTCGCGTACTTAATACAGAATAAAAATTCGTAAATTACATATTTGCAAGATACAAGTTATTTTTTTTATTTCTCCGTTAATCAGTTACAAGTCAATAAACCAGAACGAGAACATTTAGCACTTTCTAGTCATCCCAGCTGAAAAATAAGTGTAACAACTTCAGAAACAAGTAGTTCATAAACTGTATTTGCAAAATTTTAACTTAATTGATTGCTTAACATTGAAATGAGCATAATGGGATTATTTTTTTACCATAATTTTTTTTGGGGTGTAGACAGGCTATGTATAGGAAGGGATTTGAAAGGGGGAAAGCGGAAGGGTAGAGGAAGGTAGCCAAGGGTTAATTAGGGGACCCCCGGGCTATGGTTTAAGGATCCTACCCGGCAAATCCTAAAACTGATGTAGGATAAAATCTGGAAAACCTGCATCAGGTAGGTCGGGCATTGGATACTTGTCCCACGCCCTTCCGATGGCGGTAGAGGGGTTTAGTGTGGGATCGCAGCTTTCCCCTCGCCGTGCCTTGACCAATTTAGGAGGCAGCTGGCCGACTATTCCAATAAACTATCAATAATAATTTTGTATCTTTCCAGGTTAAAAAAAACTGCGCGTGGTTAAAAAAACCATTTTTATTCCATTACTAAGACCTCAGGTGAAATAACTTATGGTTTTTGGGGTACAAAGAAATTTGGTTAGTAGGTATCAGTTTTTGAAGTGTTGACCACCTTTCGCTTGTCCTCTCATATACATAACCAAACGTCGAAGATCACACACTGACTTCAAGTCAGTCGTTTAATAGTAAATACATTACTGTTTGTCCCTGATGCAAGAAAGCCATTGAGGTCGAAAAACGAAATATATAGTACTCAAATTATATGATAGAATTGAATATATATATATCACCTTTGCAGGATTTTTTTTTAATTATTAGGTAAATGATGATAGCTCTATACTGATAAACTATTGTAGGGAAGTTTATTATATAAAAAAATAAAATGTCTGGTGATTACAAATCTGGCACATGTTATATTAACGATTGAAACATATTAATTTTTTGTTTTACAAACTTAAAAGATATGAATATAATAATCCTTACTATAAAGTGTTATAATGGAATGCGTTTTCTGCATATGAGAACTTCTTGAAAAATTGTGGACAAATTGCTAGCACTTTCTTCCGTGTCATTCGATAACTAGGGCATTTATTGTGTTGCAATAGCCCATGTTAAATATTTCATGAAACTTTTTTGCATAATCAGTTTAAGTAAGTGAATAGTACATTTATTTCAAGTCCAAAATAGATGTTGGTTTGCAAGTGATCCTGAATTCTCACTTCAAATAGTTGAAGAATTCTGAAAGTTCTCATTAATATTTATTTACAAGGTTCAGCTAGATTTGGTTAGAATACAAGTTTTAGATGATGACTGCTGAGCTGCTATGAAGAGATTTCTTGGATCCATTTAAAATTTTATTCAGATGGCAAACTTATACCAGATTAATCATCATGTCATTCAGGTTGTTGCTCAATAATAATTTGTTTTAACTCACCATACATAACACAATTGAGACAGTCTTCATTTGCTGCAATGCTGAATAACGTTTGATTTGATGTTACCCTTGCTACAGAACTAATGGATTGATCATAATAATTTCCTCTTCTTTGCTGAAATCCTTGGATCACTAATCTGGCCTTAAATCTATGTATATCTATTAGCTGTTTGCTTTGATTTTTAGAGACACAATTATTTGAAGTTGCATTTCTTCAAGGAAGTAGTTCGATCAACTCGGAAAACTCAGTAAGTTTTTGCAGTCAGTCAGAAGTTCAATTTCAGGTAAGAATTATTTCTCGCTAAATCAGTCCATATCAATAATTCTGACAACGCATGCCACATCACCCTTGGATAGTGCTGCTGTTCCCCAATGAGTAATCATTATTGGAAAACACTGTTCATGAATGCCTTGCTCCTAATTGGTTCCTCAGGTAACGTCACAGAATGACGTCACGCCTGCAAATTTTTAATTAAGCCTATCTTCGTTACTATATGTTTCCGCAAGAAAAAAAAGATATTTAACTAATCAACTTGTAAATGGTCAGAAAGTGTTTAAGAATGGCTGATATTTTAATCGTTTTCATTTCTTCGATATTAGCCCCAATATTTGATTCAATAGAGAAGAAACAATGAAACCGATTTGAGAAGTAAAACACATTTTGTTTTCAGGGATAGAATAAGAAAAGAAAACAATGCCATATTTTTGTAATTATATAGAATATGTAATTTATTATAAAAGCACAGCTTTTACAAAATGTATATAAATATAAATAAATTAACAAAGAGGATGTTTTACTCATAACAAGAAAATATGAGCTAACATACATACACAAAATAAAATACTGTATATAAAATTATAAACACATTTTATCCTTGAAACTGTCAAGTAATACTTTGTGTAGTTAACAGTTCGACCAAAATTTTTACCATTTTTTGTTCCTATTGTCACTCACACAAAATACTAATTTATGTCTGTCCATGTCTTAGTAGTGGAAGAACTGTCAATAATATAAATTTCATATTTATCTGTTCTTCATTGATGAAATTTGGAGTTAACTTAAGAACTCTCATCATGATGATATGTTTTCGTCCTCGATAGAATTTATGATTGTCCTTTAACCTCCCTGTACATGCTGTATATAACCAGAATAAAATATGATTGAAGTCCTGTTGGAATAAATAAATACCATGAATGATAACAAAAAGAAACGCAAAATGTGTAAACAGAATTGTAACATATATTTGAAAAACTAACTAATGTTGAAGACAAGGAAGTAAATCATTGATATGTTTAATAATTATAATGTTTTATGTTTAACTGGATTTCTATGGTTTGATTATATTCTTATTAGAGTTGAATTTTTGCTTTCAATTATATAAATGACTTCATATAAATTCAGAATAATTAATTTTAATTTTCTCCTTCCAAATGAGTATTTCTGTGGACAGCATGACAACATATATTAATTGGAATTGTTTTTGTGATGACGTGACTCACCTAGTCCTACCAACATAGCAATAATGAATGATACTCCCAAAGCTACACCCACTCCAAGTGGCATCATGAAACAGATAATAGCTGCAGCAAGGTAAGCAACACTTGTCAGAGAACATACAAGGATGTGAGTTACCAGCCAGGGAATGAAGAGTAGATGTTTATCCTGTAATTTTAAACACAAGGTTTTAAATACTTGATTTTTTTTTACAAATATTAGGATATATAAAAATATGAAAATAGTATATAGTTTTTAAATGGATATATAAATATATTTTTTGGTCTATTTAATAAATAACTCTTCTCTGTTCTTAAGTGTGGTATTTTACTTTTATCCTCTTTCATGGCACATGGATGGTTGTCTAGTAAAATGAGAAACGATGTGATCCTGTTTAGTAAATTGAAAATATCAAATAGTGATTATTACAGTAAAACATGAAATGGCAGTAAATATTTTGAATGACTATCTCCATTAGTTCCAATCCACGAAATAACTTTTTTGAAAAATAAATATTAATTAATATTTAGTTTATTTATACTACATTGAATTTTCCACCTCAATGAAAAAGCAAAACCATCTGTTGTTTAGTTGTTTGAAGTTATATTTTGTTTTAACCTTTGAATGTGCAAATTATTTAGAAACATGTATGAATATGAGTTGTGTAATTAATTATTTGATAGTATGATTCTATAAAACCATTTTTAGAGATTTTCAATACTATGCTTGAAGAATCTGTTTTTTTATTGGTGCATTTCTGCAGTAAGCAAAGTATTTGAGGTTTTTATTTAAATATAACTTAAGTAATATTTTGGTAAAAAAAATGTATTATCCAAAACAATAGACAGCATATTTACAAAAATAATGCCAAAAAGAACAACGTTAGGCCTACATTTTGAACCAAATCCCAAAATCGTAAATACTAAACCTATTCTTGGAGATTCTAATACCATATGGTGCAATGGACAAAGAGCTGTGCATGCCAAACTCATATTTCTTATCAGAAAGCAGGCACTCAGGCCTCAGAAGTTTTTTGGCTGTGAGGTCGGAGTTCCCAAAGTCTCTATATTAGGTCCTCTGTTTAACATTATATTCACAATAATCTGTAATTTAATCTAGATATTAATTTCTGTGGAATTCAGCTCTATATCTCAAGTGGCACACTTCACAAAGTGCTATAAAATAGAGATAACACACCTTCAGATCATTCCAACACATTAAAACTAAATGAAACTTAAGTCAGATAATAGACCTAATAAAATTTCATGGAACTTCCAATTGCATTTTACTTTGAGCATTTTCATTGTAATATGTAATATACAGCAAAGGTTTGATCTATAACCATCGACTCTTACTTGGTTCACTATTTTTATGACGTAATAAGGGTAGTTTGGTGTGTTGAATTCTTGCAGGGAAACTTTTTAGTTTTCATGCAAGATTTAGTATGGTTTGTGTTTCGATTTTTGGTTATATATATATATATATATTGTATTAACCAGCTCAGAAGGACAGGTATTTTGTTCTTATTTTTGTCAGATTTGTTTACGAACTCAGACTGGGGATCCTTGAGTGGTTTGAACATATAAAAAAATAATAATAAAATGACGGATAAGTGACATTTCGAGGGGGGAAGAACTAATAATTGGGGCAGCTCTTAGGGCTAATTGGTTGTGACCAACATCTGGACGACGGGATCCTAATGGCATAATTACAGAAGGTTGTTGGACGATGTAATTATATTAAAAGGAAACGTTTAATTTAATTAATTGAGTGGCTCTCGGAGCGGGAGAACGGCAACAGATGGTGTTTGTTTGGCGAAAGCGGAAATGCAAAAAAACTGTGAAAACGAGGGAAGATTCGGGAGCCCGGATATAAATAAGAGGGCAGTTGGACAGTTTGAGCTTCATTATTATTTTCGGTTGGAGAGGAGACGAACGTGTCAGCGGGGAGTGATCGCTGGTGCAGGTCCGCAGGGCTCACGCAGGACCGAGAGTAATCAGCTGGACATCAGTCGTCAACAGTTGGTGGGAGTCTCATCGTGGAGGTCTGTCTGCCAGCAGAGGTGTTTGAATTCGTCGAGAGGGTGACGTCGTCAAGAGTGTGAGCGCAGCCTGGGGACTTTTAAGCCTGTATGAAGTGAGTGTGTGGACCAAAGAGCGTGTAAGTTTAATTTTCTGAATTAATAATTGTAAATTGCTAATAAAGGGTAAAAAGTGTCAGATTTCGTCTCATTTCGTTTCAAAGATTTCGGTTAATTTCGTTACTTTCGTTTTAATCATTTAAATCATTTAAATCATTTCGTTTTCCATTTATTGTAACTGTATTTGTTTAATTGTAACATTTTGTTCCGTTTCCTTATCAGCCCAGTAAAGACCTTGAGGGTACCGAGTCCAATTATTTAAAATGGATTCAAGTTAAATAAAATTGTTTTGATTTATAAAATTTCATCAGATTTGTGTAATTGTAAATTTGTGTTTTAATAAATGATAATTGATTGTTTAAATTGGTAGGTATATATTTTTTTACTTACGTGGTACCGCTATTTTATATTACAATATATATATATATATATATATATATATATATATATCAAAATCAAGGCTTAAGCTGTGTTTCCAAATGTAAATTGATTTATTAGTAACCTTAATTAGTTAAAATGAGGTACGTACGGCAAAAATTGCAACCAACAGCAAGACGTTTCCTACGAACTGGATTCCATAAATAACTGCCAAAACGATGAACACGCTTTCAATGGCTGGAAAATCGTGCAAATTAGTTAATGTTTGTAGAGAATATTAATAGATACTTTTTCTGTAAAAAGTGAACTTACTGCTGTCATTAGTGTTAATATTGGCAGCGGTGGATGCGTACGAAGAATACAAAATTAAGGCAGCTCCACTGATGATCTAAAAAAGACAAAAAAAAACAACAGTTCATGAAACTAAACTTTGTATAAAATGCACACAGGAGCACACAATGTTTATTTTAAAAAAGACAGTCATGCTTGTAGGTTTTACAGGAATATTAAAATGTACTACTGTTTTTCGAAAATATGCCGACTGAACTGTGCAGTTGTGTCGCTCTAGGCACTTGGTTTTT
Source organism: Zhengitettix transpicula (assembly GCA_037074705.1). Lineage (NCBI taxonomy): Eukaryota > Metazoa > Arthropoda > Insecta > Orthoptera > Tetrigidae > Zhengitettix > Zhengitettix transpicula. The sequence goes on along the minus strand of CM073591.1, from coordinate 22,479,691 downwards.
TTTAAAAAAATTTTCTTAGCACCTGAAGAAAGGAACAAGGTTTCCAGAAACGTTCCTTTGGCTATTTCTTCTCATTATTGCCAGGAATATTATTGCTTTGATTGCGTACTGATTATGCAATTTTTTGAAGAAAAAATAGTCCGTAAAATACGGTATTTGTCAACGTATTTTCCGATTTTTTTTTTAAAGAAAGGACGACAAGAGACAAGTTAAAACGAGTACGGTATAAGATACTTACGAGGTAAAAAACTCCTATTATGATAGACCCGGTTCGCAACGAGCAGCCACAGCAACATTGGTTTACGGTCCTCATCTTCTACTGCAGAGCTGCAACAACAGTAAGGTACATTAATCTGTTAATGGCTATAGTCGGCTCCACGAAAATGTAATATCAAGGTCAAGTAGCCAACAACCCCGCTCCTGACCAGCGGGGTTGCCAGATCGCGGACTCCCTTACTGGTCGTCGCGCGTGTCTGTTGACGGACCCAACATTCGGCAACGTAGTCAGGAGGATCCGTGATGACCTTGGTATTACATTTCCGTGGCGCAGACTATAACGCAAAGACGACTATTGCATATTTATTTATTTATTGAATTAAAATAATTCACTAAATCAATGGCTATAGTCGGCTCCACGAAAATGTAATATCAAGGTAAAGTAACCAACAACCCCGCTCCTCACCAGCGGTGTTGCCAGATCGCGGACTCCCTTACTGGCCGTTAACGTACGGTCGTCGCGCGTGTCTGTTGACGGACCCAACATTCGGCAACGTAGTCAGGAGGATCCGTGATGACCTTGGTATTACATTTCCGTGACGCAGACTATAACGCAGAGACGACTATTGCATATTTATTTATTTATTGAAGTAAAATAAATCACTAAATCAAAAATCGATACATTGACTCATTCAACGGTCTTGAAGCTTAGCTTCCGTACAGAATATTCTAATAGTTCATGGAACAATGATCGATTATAATTATATCGATGTACTTGATACGAAGAGATCGAACTGTTTTGAACATTAGGAATTTACAGCTCCACCAACATTAGAATTAAATAAATAATAATTATTATACTTGAAATATAACAGAATTAAGACTCGAATCGGGTTTATTGAAGGTAACAAAATGAGTTCTGAACGCTTTAGGAGAATTCTGTGAACTCCAAAATGGAGGAAGCGAACGACGAACCGCAATTAAACGTTTTTCAGTGTAAAACAAATATCAGAAAGTCTAGAAACTAATCGAAACACTAGTATTTATTTTTAACTACAAAAATTAAGCAGAATTGACCGTAATTTAGCTAGTTATATATTTTAAGAAACCCTTCAAACAGTCAGAATAATAAAAATAATTGTAACGGTCAATGCAATGACCTCGACTTCATTACACTGTTCTAGTTTCCTAGTTTTGATAATTTAATTAAATCCTTTCATGGATCAATATGGCAAAAAAAGTCATCAAAGTTATTTTCTATCGTTACTATAAATATAGTATTTATTTTAAAACATTAGAAAGTGAAGCGTGGAGAGAAAAAAAACCCCATCATTAAATATTAAATAATTTTCAACCATAATTGGATGAAATAGCCAAAACACAGACAAAATTTAGTGATGATGATCACACAACGTGTCCCGGATCCTTGTTCCTTTCCTCGGGTGACTGGAGGGAAAAGAGAAACACACGAGAGTCAGGTAGTGGAACAACCGCACAATTGTTATTGAGATTATTCGGGGTATTCCATTGTCTTAGAGTAGATGAAGTGAGAAAGAAAGAGTAAATAAGAGGAATGATAAGCCAAGGAACACAGCAAGGAAGCCTGTGAGAGAATTCTCTCGCAGGTGAACCTTCCAAGAGAGCTCTGGGGATGCCTTCACATCTCTCTGGTTTTTTGAACTAAGGTTCCCACAAGCCAAGGTACCTCGGCCTGTTTTGAGAGGTGTGTGTTACTGGGGGTCGCAGACCTTGGGGCATACGGTAAGAGTTGTCCGCTGTTCCCATTGGAATAGTCGGCCAGCTGCCTCCTAAACTGGTCAAGGCAGGGAGAGTGGGAAAGCTGCGACCCCACAGCAAACCCCTCTACCGCCATCCATGGAAGGGCGTGGAACAAGTACCAAATGCCGGACCTACCTGATGCAGGTTTTTCTAGGGTTATCCCTGCATCACTTTAAGGCTAATTGCCGGGTAGGGTCCTTAAACCATAGCCCGGGGGCCCCTAGTTAACCCTTGGCTACCTTCCTCCACCCTTCCACATCCCCCCTTTCAAATCCCTTCCTATGCTATTAAAGGGGGAGTTGCCACCATGTGGATTACCCTCATGTAGCCTGATACCCTAAAAAAACAGAAAACAAAGAGGCAGATGAAAGTGATGACGATCTTTCTCGGTTTTTCTTTTTGACCTTCCTCTTTCTTTCTTTCTTGCTTGTTGGCTTTTCATTCCTTTTATTTTATTTTTAAAATTTTTTTCATTCTCACTTTTTCTACTCCAAGACAATAGAATATCCCGAATAATCTTAATAATAATATAATCTCAATAATAATAATATCTCACCATTGTCTAGAAATTTTAAATCCAGATTAACCGCACTACTAGCTTTTTGAGTTTCTGAACTGTAATTGTGCGGTTGTGTCGCTCCCTGCTCTCGTGTTTTTGTTTTTCCAGTCACCTGACGACACGTTATGTGGTTTTTATATCATCACTTATTTTTGTCCTTATTTGGCTATTTCATTTAATTAATTTACTTTATACAGACGTAATATATATATTCTCATTTAAATTTTCAATTATACTTGCTAATAAATTACCAAGGAACGACTCTGTAGAGGAATGGAGTTTTTTTGCGGGGGGGGGGGAACTTAAAGAAACAATCTGTATCAATGAAATTGGGGGTTTCTAAACCTGACTATCCACAAGTTTTAAAACCTGCGTAGGTTTTGATCGGAAGCGGTTCAGAAAACTGTTGCACCCGACACTGGGCAGATAAGAGAAGTATCTATAAAATAATTACTAATATCGAGAAGGGAAGGAGCTATTGGAGACAATTTTAGTTGGATATAAATTACTTTAAACCCCGGGACAGCGACCATTATGCGATTACATTCGATGACGTAGACCCGCAACGGGTGGAACAAGATGGCGGACAGCTTGAAACCATTAGTATGACTCCAATAAATAAATAGAGAGACTGGGTTTCAGTAATGCTGGACACTCTTGTCTTTCACCGAGGAAAATGAATGTATATTCTCTGTGATGTGTGTAGAAGTGTTGATATATTTGTGAATTCTTTGGTAACTCACGTCAATGCATAGATAAAACTAATTAATAAGAAAGACATTTATTTTGGTCTGAATCGCCCATCTTTCTTATTAATTATTTTCAATCAGACGTCAATTATTTTTAATTATATCAAAGATAAAACTATTCTCCACGTAAGTAGAACCGTTGGATGAGTCTACTTAATTAATCTTCTATATATATAAAAATGAATTGCTGTTCGTTAGTCTCACTAAGACTCGGGAACGGCTGAACGGATTTATCTTATCTTTGTCTTGAAATGTTCGTGGAGGTCTAGGGAAGGTTTAAAAGGCGAGAAAAAATCGAATAATTTCCGGGAAAACCCTAAAAACAGCCCTTTTCTATTTCCCATACAAACGTTTTCTAAATAAAATACAAATCTACACCAGTCGAGCAATTTTCACCAAATTTCGTACACGTGTTCTTTGTGACCAGGAAACAAACACTGTCGGGGTGAGACGCGTCTTCCACCCCCCAGAAGCGGGGGTGGAAATATTTAAACATACTAAAACAGCCGATATTTGAGTCGGATAAATATTTTTAGGGGTCAAAGATATTGATAGTGTTTCTACCAATGTTATCTGAATACAATTTTCATCCCCTACGCCCTGTGAAAAGGACACCCTTCGGGTTTGGGGTGGAGATGCTTTACAGTAAAATAACGCGAATACAACCGAGATTGGAGTCAAATCAAAGGTTATGGAAGTCACTCTGTTTAGTTACGACATTCAAATTGGCATTTACCCCTCAGATGCAGGGGTAGCGGAGTGCAAATTTTGGAACATACAAACACGGCAGATATTTGCGTTGAAGAAATATTTTTCAGAGTTAATTATAATGATTAGGGTTCGAGTAGCGTTACATAAAAATTGCGCAAAAGCAGTCGAAATTGGAGTCATATCGGGGGTTATAGATAAATGACATCTCGGGCAACGCCGGGCACCCAGCTAGTAATTGTATAAAAGTATCATGGAGTATCAACACGTGACAGTGACCGAAGTTGATGGTTATCATGGAAGGTTTATTAATTGTTTTTTTTTTTACGAAAATGAACCCTTGAGGTGCACCAGCGGTGAATGTTTCTATCCGCGTCATCATAAAATGATGATTATGGTTTAACACACGAACATATTTGGGTGAACAGTGCCAGAACTATTTGTTGGTTTGATATCCTCTCAGTTTCACCGATCTTCCCGGCAACCACTAATATTTCCTTCAATACACTTCACCACCGCGTGAAGACGTGACCAGCGTCCTGTGTGGAAAGAGCTGTAATCAAATCCGTAGCACTACCCCCCGCAGTCGTAACCTACCTTTACGTTTCCTGATGAACGGTGTCTGGACGACGTGTGTGGGCTCTAATCAATGAAACCCCTGACTTTATATCTCCAGCGGCTCCTCTTATCAATTGTTTGTCGGACGCCATATGACGCAGGGGAATTCAAGTCCTCACCAACCTTTCTACGAAATCAACGATTGTCGAACGGATCGGTAATTGATGTGTTGGGTTATTTGAAGAAACTAATTAATTTTGTCGTTGTTGATCTGTCGCAGGTCACGAAGCATCAGATTACTTACATCCCTGTTTATACAAATATTATTATCAAGGTTTTGGTTACTCACGTAATGTCCGACTGGTACCAGCATTCTTATGTAGCTTCAACACTAGACTTTAAATGCAAATTTTACTACACTGATTCTAATTTCCTCACAGATTCTACACACACGCTGTAGAAATGCACGTCCTCAGCTCCCAGGAACCTCGGATGATCCTCTCCTAATTGGTCAGCTATCGGATGTCGGTTTCCCTCAGTGCAAAGCTGTTCAAGTTCTTTATGATGAAGCACCCTTTGCCTCACCGTTGGCTGGTTGTTAGAAAATCTCCCTGTCCAACTATCTGCTTGCTCACAGGAACTCACGATTTGCAGATTTTTAGACTTTTACAGTTTCATTTATCTATTTGGACCGAACTGCTATGCATCTCTGTGAAGATTTGTTTTAATGTCTCTCCTCTCGTGGCTGACCGTAGACTGAAGACTAACTTTACTTTTCTAGGGTTTTCCCTGCATCAGGTTCGTCGAGCATTTGGTACTTGTCCCACGCCCTTCCGATGGCGGGAGAGGGGTTTGCTGTGGGGACGCAGCTTTCCCCTCGCCATGCCTTGGCCAGTTTATGAGGCAGCTGGCCGACTGTTCCAATAGGAACATTGTACAACTCTCACCGTATGCCCAAGGTTTGTGACCCGGAACCTCTCAAAACAGGTCGAGGTGCCTCGGCATGTGGGAACCTTAGTTCAAAAACCAGAGAGATGAGAAGGCATCCCCAAAGGTAGCCTCCTCCAGAGCTCTGTAATTTTATCTAGTGACGTCTCTGATTTATTTATTTTTACGACTAAGCTTAGGGGTTATTACATATACATACAACTATTTACCTATCACTTTATTTTATCTCTAACTATACGTTTTAAAGAAAATTCATTTTAACTATTTGTGTTCTTTCCGCCTACAGTCAAATCATTATACAATATTAATCCTCTATTAAACATTGATTTTTTTTGTATTTATTAGATTCAGATCCTCAATAAAAAATTTTTCCCTCCCTCTGGTGTTATGATTATGGACATCTAATTTTATGTTAATAAAAATATTTAAATACTGTGGCAAGTGTCCCTTATATATTCTATAAATAAAAATTAACAAATCATATAAAATTAATAATATATATATATATATATTTTCGTCAATTGAGTTCTAAATAATCTAATATGTTGATAAACTAACGTTTCTCTTACGCCTTCTTCTCTTTGCTGCAGTTTATGGGACCGGTTACTCTTTGAAATAGTTATAGAGGTCTATTAAGATTCCTAACGTCTCACAAAACCATTTTATTGGTGAAAGTTTTTTGTACATTGCGTAACAGCAGAGGCCTTCCTCCAGTCGTCCCATGTCCAATGACCTAACATTTTCTCTCTTCTTGTCCACTGTCTGTTAATGTTGTATTTCTCCACGACGACTGTTGTACGTAATCCTGAACGGGTCAAACCTGTAAATGCCGATTCCTCTTGTACATTCTAGTGATAAACTAAAGAACTTTAATACATTAACTTTATCTGACTTGTAGTGAACGTTGTAATTGAATTTATTTATTTATTTATTTAAATACATAAAAACTGGTATTGACATTTGTTGACAATGCTGAGGTAACATAATTATTATTTAGATCATTCCACTGTCTTGGAGTAGAAAGGTGAGCAAGGAAAAGTGAGTGTTGTTCTCTCCCTGAACAGAGTTTTTTTTCTGTACCGTTCGAAACGTTTCTACATATTTCTCTAAGCTACTTGACGATTTTTCACGTCATCTCTGTAACCTAACTTGTTTCTTGCGAACACTGCCTCTCTCTCTTTTGCTCTTTTACTTTGCTTTGGAATATATCAGTACATCTTCTCTTTGACCTGCCTCTTTCTTTCTGTTATTTCCTGTCTTTTTATTCCTTTTATTTTCATTTCTCTATCTCAATTAATTTATACTCCAAGAGAATAAAATACCAGGATAGCCCGGGGGCCCTAGTTACCCTTGGCTACCTTCCTCCACCCTTCCGCATCCCCCCTTTCAAATCCCTTTATTATGTTATAAGAGGGGAGTTGCCACTATGTGGATTACCCTATACATAGCCTGTCTATACCAAAAGAAAATAAATAAATAATAAATAAAAAAAATAAAATAAAAATAAATGATAAATAAATATATAAAAATAAAATAAAAATTAATAAATAAATAAATAAATAAATAAATAATAAATAATAAATAATAAATATTAATAATAAATAATAAATGATAAATAATTAATAATAAATATTAGTAATAAATAATAAATAATAAATATTAATAATAAATAATAAATAATAAATATTAATAATAAATAATAAATAATAAATGATAAATAATTAATAATAAATAATAAATATTAATAATAAATAATAAATATTAATAATAAATAATAAATAATAAATAATAAATAACAAATAATAAATAATAAATAATAAATAATAAATAATAAATAATAAATAATAAATAATAAATAATAAATAATAAATAAATAAATAAAGCTATCGACCTCATCCTTCCCCCAGAACACTCTGGCACCTCCTAACCCACCCCATCCTCAAACCCGCAGCACCCAACCCACCCACTCAATCCATCCCATCAAATTCAACAACACCTGTGATCAAGACACCCAAATTAAAATACAAGAATAATTTGTAAAATTATGTTAATTGCTGGATTAACTTAAGTGCCAAGTTCCCAGGTTAATTATGTACATAATTTTAATTGTATATACTCTAACTTTTTATGTAACAACTAATAATCGTAAGATAAAAGTTTTCCCTAATAAATAAAAAAATAAAATAAATAAATAAATAAATAAATAAGTAAATAAATAAGTAAATAAATAAGTAAATAAATACGTAAATAAATAAATAAGTAAATAAATAAATAAATAAATAAATAAGTAAATGAGTAAATAAGTAAATAAGTAAATAAGTAAATAAGTAAATATGTAAATAAGTAAATAATTAAATAAGTAAATGAGTAAATAAGTAAATAAGTAAATAAGTAAATAAGTAAATAAGTAAATAAGTAAATAAGTAAATAAGTAAATAAGTAAATAAGTAAATAAGTAAATAAGTAAATAAGTAAATAAGTAAATAAGTAAATAAGTAAATAAGTAAATAAGTAAATAAGTAAATAAGTAAATAAGTAAATAAGTAAATAAGTAAATAAGTAAATAAGTAAATAAGTAAATAAGTAAATAAGTAAATAAATAAATAAATAAGTTAATAAGTAAATAAATAAATAAATAAATAATAAGTAAAGAAAAGTTTCATACCTTGGTTTAGGCTCCTCTTCAAATGAATATCCTTAAAGAAACAATTAAAAATATAATGTCAATTTGAATAAAACAATTGTAAAGGAAAAAAGTTTGGACATCCTCCATTTTCTTCCATGTCTCTTTTTTTAAACATAAAAAACATTTATGATGATGGAAAGTGTCTAAATTATTTCTGTTCAATTGTTTAGTTCAAATTTGCAACATATTTTAACAGCTTTTTTTAAAATATATAATATACAACTCTGAAATGTGGCTAATATACAAAGGGGATGAAACTTTATGTATTTAATTTTAAATTTTAATGTTTGTAAACAAGTTCCAATTTCTAAAAATTAACTTCAATAATAAATATTGTAAGTTCCATTGTCTATTTATGGAAAGTAGATAAATATGGACATTACTGTACAGATTCTAAATTCTCAGCTGTGAATAAATCAGTACAGTCTCCTCTAAATGTTATAAATGTATCTTTTCTCCTGCATTATATTATCTCCTTTGCTTTATTTCTTCTTCTTCTTTTTTTCTGTGTTGTTTCCTGTTGCCTACGAATCTCAGTTATGGGCTTCTTGTGTCTATACTTCTTACTTCCACATATAAAATTTGAAAAGAAACCATTACATTTTATTTATTAAAGAGCTTTATGTTACTGTTATATAATTTGCCAGTTTTCTTAATAATCCTCTTATAAACTTTGTACATGTGTGGCACCAGCCTGCAGACAATAGATTAACACTTTAAGGAGCTTTTGGCTCAACGGTCATCATCTGCAAAAAAAAAAAAAATTGGTGCAAACAAGTTACTGTGTTTATTTTTGGAAAATAGATAAATAAGGGTATTACTGTAAAGAATCTAAATTCTCAGCTGTGAATAAATCAGTAGAGTCTCCTCTAAATGTTATAAATGTATGTTTTCTCCTGCATTATATTGTTTCCTTTTCTTTATTTTTGGCTAAACCTTTTCTTTCTCCTTTTTGCCCCCTACAAATATCAGTTATGGGCTTCTTGTGCCTATACTGTTTATAAAAATTTGAATAAAAACAAAAAACTATTATTTATTAAAGGGCTGTCTGTATTTTACTGTAATATAACAATCAATTTTCCAGTTTTCTTAATAATCCTCTTATAACCTTTGTACATGTGTGACACCAGCCTGTAGACAATAGATTAACACTTTAAGGAGCTTTTGGCTCAACGACCATCATCTGCAAAAGAAAAAGGTGCAAACAGGTTACATTAAAGGGCATAATTATTTGCTAGAGCATCCTTTCACCATTCCACACTACCTTTTGCAGACTTATGGATCTAAGCCAGTCTGGAGTGGTGTAAATTGGTACGACCCGGTTTTCTTCCTATGAAACTCTTTTTTAAAAAATTATAAAGGGTGAGAAACCTTGTAAATTTTTTTTTCAGTGCCTTCTTGTACGAGGTTTTATAGCGAATATGAGGCTGTCGCCAAGTAGATGCCGTAGGGATCAGAAACTGGGTTCAGTTAGAAAAGGAGCCTCCATAGTACGAGTGTTGAACTATTTATCACAGTGATGTCACTGCGACGGGAAAAGTAGTTTAATTAAAGGTTCTATTTTAGGCCACCACGGAGACATTAGATATCTAAGGAATAAACCTAGGTAATTGCGTCACGATTCTGCACTGACGTATCCCTGGATCTCGTGAGATAAAGCTGTGCGTCTGGACCAAGCGTGCGGGGAGATAACTGGCCCACTCAGCTTCAGATCAACGTCTGCGGGAAGAATTACTCTTATCTGAACGGTGCATAACTTATCTGAGAGTTCAACGTAAATACCATTGGTGACGCTCGTGTGAGCGATGATCTGGAGGATTAATTACATTCAGTTTCGTGTTTTGGCGAAAAAAGCCCGGCGTTACGTCATTTAAGCCTGAGTGAATGACGAGGAAGCCGTTGTTAGAATTTTATCAGACGACACACGGACTCCATCTTAAGCTTCTCGCGCTGTAAAACTTCTCGCGTCTCCCATTGTTAGTGTGGTCGTTCCTGTTTTTCAGCAGTGGGAAGAGGTAAAGGAGTCTATCGCGTTCCATACAATATTATTTAGAGATAGGAAGATCGTCTACAACCTCTACGTGTACCAACAGACTTCAGTCAATCGAGACAACAAAGAATAGAATATATTTATTTTCCATAGATCCTCATGCGGAGTAAATAGATTGTTTTAAACCTATGGTTATTAATTTAAATTACATAATAAAAATAGCAGCCTAAAAAAAAATTAATTGATCAATTTGAAACACAATAAATAATATTTTCAGTCTTTTGATCCAGATAAAATACTTAATAAGTTATCATACATGAGTATTATGTGAATTAAATGATTAATTATAGAAAATTAAAAATAGGAGCTTATTAGCCAGAATTTTTTTATTCTATTTGAAACACAATTAATAGTAAACACGACGTTTCGTCCCTTATTTGGATTAATTTTTTTTCGGCCGCAGCTTAATTTTCTTATAATAAATGTATATTGGAAAGGTCTGCGAGGGCTATTCTCTCGCAGGCAGTACTTGCGAGGGATGTTCTCTCGCAGGCAGAACCTTGTAGGAGAGATACGAGGCTACCTTTGGGGATGCCTTTTCCTCTCCGTTTTTGAACTAAGGTTCCCACAAGCCGAGGCACCTCGGCCTGTTCCGAGAGGTGGATGTTCCTGGAGGTCACAGACCTTGGGCGTACGGTAAGAGTTGTCCGCTATTCCCATTGGAAAAGTCGGCCAGCTGCCTCCTAAACTGGTCGAGGCACGGATAAGGGAATGCTGCGTCGCCACAGCAAACTCCTCTCCCGCTATCGGAAGGGCGTGGGACAAGTACCCAATGCCCGACCTACCTGATGCAGGTTTTTATAGGGGTTTCCCTGCATTACTTTTAGGCAAGTGCCGGGTAGGATCCTTAACATATAGTCCGGGGGCCCTACTTAACCCTTGGCTACCTTCCTATACCCTTCCGCATCCCCCCTTTCAAATCCCTTCCAACGCTATTAAAGGGGAGTTGCCCAACGTGGATTACCCTATACATAGCCTGTTGCCCTAAAAAAATAATAATAAATGTATAATTGACAGTAACATCTATATACCTGAAGAGGTCCTAATCTGGGACGAAACGTCGTGTTTGATATTTATTAAGTTTCAAATTGAGTTATTATTTTTCCCCCCGAACTAATACGCTTCTATTTTTTAAATTGTAGTAATTAATAATTTAATTTACATAATACTCATGTATTGTCTCTTATTAAGTATTTTATCGGTATTAATATCCCAAGTTTATTGTGTTAATCCAATTATTTTACAAAATCTTATACAAGGTGAGTAGCTGAATACAAGCTCACTTTTGAATTCAAAAATGCTTTAATATAAACAGGAAGTTTGTTGCAAATTCCTGTATATTACACCCCCTATTTTTTAGCAACTCTTGTGTAAATGATTTTTATTTATTGTATTAAATTAATACACATCAGATTTGGCACTAAATTTATCATAAACATTTATTAGAAATACCATTAGTGAGTAAATGAATTGATTCTTGAATATTTATCTTCATAAAGTCCTTGAATTTACTTAAAATATTAACCTAATTACTCCTTTTTTTTAGGGGAGAGGGGGGGGGGGGCTAGCATGACTTTTATGATTATCCATGGAGTTATCCCAGAATATAATTCCATATGTCATTATAGAATGGAAACAAGTCTTTTGCAGTTTTCACTATAATATGACATAACTCTAACTGCACATGTTTCTGAGTTGAGCTTGTTAATGAATGTATTAACATGTTTCTTTCCAGTTAAGTTTATTATCTAGTGAAAGTCCTAGGAATTTTGAGCTTTCTACTTCATTTATCACTTGCCTTTCTAAGTAAGGTTACTGGATTAATGCAGAGTTTTTAGTGTGAAAATAGCACTGGGGGGGTTTACAGTTGAGAGTCAAGCCAAAGCTGTCCATTCATAGCATCTGTATTGTTCTTTATTTTTTTATTAATATACTTGAATAGTCTGCAAAAAATTCTTTGAGTATATTATTTAAACTGCATATTTAAAGAAGAATTGTGTTAAATATTCTATAATATAACACTATTTAAGGTCACTATGAGGATATTTAGTGTTTAAGTTGGACACTCATGAGAGTTTCTCTTTAAACTTATCACAGTCAGTTACAAGCAATGTTGCTAGCTTCCTCCTTGATCTAATTGTATGTATTAACAGAACAATGTTTAGGATGTGAAATAATAACATTTGAAGAGCATAAAGATATCACAAATAAATTTTCAGAAGGGATATGTGGGGACAATGAGAAGAACGTTAAAAGGTAAAACCCAGAAAAGAAACTTGATAAGGTGATGGCAGTTCCTTTTTGAACTAAGGTTCCCACAAGCCGAGGCACCTCGGCCTGTTCTGAGAGGTGTATGTTCCGGGGTCACAGACCTTGGGCATACGGTAAGAGTAGTCCGCTATTCCCATTGGAAAAGTCGGCCAGCTGCCTCCTAAACTGGCCAAGGCATGGCGAGGGGAAAGCTGCGGCCCCACAGCAAACTCCTCTCCCGCCATCGGAAGGGCGTGGGACAAGTACCAAATGCTCGACGAACCTGATGCAGGTTTTTCTAGGGTTTTCCCTGCATCACTTTGAGGCGAATTGCCGGGTAGGATCCTTAAACCACAGCCCGGGGGCCCCTAGTTAACCCTTGGCTACCTTCCTCTACCCTTCCGCATCACTCCCTTTCCTATGCTATAAGAGGGGACTTGCCACCATGTGGATTACCCTAACCATAGTCTCTCTACACCTAAAAAAAAGGTAAAATTACAAATCTAAAATTACAATATAATAGATACAAGAGTGTAAACATACAATATCTAATATCAAGACTTATTAATTCTGTAAGATGAGAGAAAATTAACACATAATCTCTGAGCACAATGATCATACATACACAATTATTAACACATACAAAAATACTTTAAGGCAGAATATAAATTTTCAAAACCAAGAAGAATCTGAGACAACGTCATATGAGCTAGAATATTAATTATATTGTGTTTATTACTATTTTGGTTGTCATCATTAAACTCAGTGACATCCATAACCCCGGATTTGACTCCAATCTCGGCTGTTTTCTACGTTATTTTGATGTAACACCCCGCCACACCTACCCCTAAGGGTGCTCCCTGCCCATGACGAAAGAAGTTCCAATTATGCATACACACAAAAAGAAAAACATCGAGAGAAACACTGTCAGTCTCATTGACCCGCCGCAAATATCGACCGTACATACACACACACAAAACAAACCGTCTATTTTTTTATTAGATTTTGCTACTATTGGGGCATTTTCCCGGTGGCAGCTATATGTAGGAAGTAAACTATATTACAGACTTTTGAACCTCTACAGCTTTCTAAGATGACGGCTGATGTCTAAACTTTTTCTTTTCGATTTATTTATCCAAATTCCCTTCCGCATCCCCCCATTCAAATCCCTTCCTATGCTATTAAAGGGGAGTTGCCACCATGTGGATTACCCTCATGTAGCCTGTTGCCCTAAAAAAAAGAAAAAAAAAGTAAAGAACAAACAATGTAATATTTCAAATAAAATAATTAAATACCTTTTTTTCTTCTTCTTCTTCTTCTTCTTCTAAAATTTATCTAATATGAAAAGCAACAATATTCTTGTTCCTGGAATGTTGTAACGAATAATAAAATGTAAAATCAAATCATTAAGTGTTCAAAATTATTGTAATTTAAAAATAAATGTCATAAAGTAACTATTGTAACGATCATTTTAGTTAGGGTTGTGAGACTGGCCCAGTCACGGTGGGTTTAGAGTTGCTGGGCGACTTGACAACGTGGTCAGTGGCCTATAATAATAATATACGGGGGGGTGGACCATCGCGTCTTGGAGAGAGAACGGCAGATGTGGTTGAGGGTTCTAAGGAGGAGGGAGACACTGCGGACAACACGGGACTTGGCAAGTTGTCTTAGGCATCCCGCGATCCTGTCCACGTGTCTGAGGCATCCGGAAGGGAACCCGGAAATATTTCCGCCCAGAGGTGAAGCCGTGACTGCCGGACCACGAGTGAACCCAACGGTCAACGGCCATCGTGACTGACGTCAAGGAAATTTAAGTTATTATAAATATATAAAAGAAAAATTTAAATCATGCGATTCGCTGCCACAGGATGTGAACTCACAGTTAGGCCCAGATAGCAGCAGCCCCTGGATTAAGTCAGGACAGTTTATTTAAAATTCTAAAGAAAAATATAGAGATATATGTATATCAGGAATGAAGTTTATTTTATTCCACCCTTCAGTCAACTAATTCAAGTTGATGTGTGGTACAGTATTAACATAATTTTTTCAAAACTGTACCAAAAAAATGTGTATAAATTTTAAAAATATTTGAAAGAAATTATATCAAACGTTAAAAAAATTGATTATAAATATTACTTAATTTGAATGTATTATTATGTGAATTTATTGTGTTTACAGTTGTTTTAATATGTAACATCTCTGATAAATTCCTTTTTCAATGTACAAAGTTTCAACATTATTCAATCAAATACATGTTTTTCTACTCATTTATGTATTACTAGCCGGGTGCCCGGCGTTGCTCGTGTACTTATTTATATAAACTCGAAAAAGTATTTAATTGATTACTTAAATATATTCCTTGAGTATTTCAGGATATAATCGTCACTCAGTCTTCATACATTACGAAATATTACATTGATGAAATTGTTAGCTAGACTCACAACTAATACAGCGCGAAAATTAACTTACATTTCCCCCCAAGGATGGTAAAGTAATTCGTATTCTTCTTTATTACCATTCGATGGAGTATTGCTGCATAAAATTATACTTTTTATTTAAAGAAAATATTTCTGCTTTATTTCATTCCTAATAATCTCCTTTGTTCGTTGCGTAGTAACGTCTTTCTCTCGCGTGACGTCATTGTCTCTTGGCGCGCAGTAAATTAATATTTAATGATCACGGTTTTTAATTATAATTCTTTCCACATGTATACTTTATATTAAATAAAAATATTTCTGCTTTATTTCATTACGAAATACAGAACTATATTTAGGATGCGTCAATGTCTTGAAAACTTATGACGTCATCGTCTCGCGCAGTAATTTAACACTAATTCGTAACTTATTTCAATTATAATTATTTCCACGTTTATTCTAGGGGTTTCTCACCCCCCCACAGTACCGGTTCTCGATTTTGGCAGAATACGTATACCAATTTTTGTTGAATTCTGTCCACGCGATAAAATTTGTATAAGGAACAACGTAAATACAAACATACATACATACAAATATACTCCCTTTTTTATTATATAGATTATTATTGTGATTTCATTTTAAATGTTATATTGTTTATTTTAATCATGAGGAATCGACCCCCAGTAGTACCTTCCGCTTTCCCGGGCGGCTGCTCAGACCACTCAGGTATCCATCTACGATGATTCCCGAGCCGGTTAGCTTCCATAGAGAAAAATAACTGATTGAACAAGGATTGCCGAAGGAGTAATAGGAGGAAAGGTCATCAGAACACACACACACAAGCTACTTGGCCGCAAAACACATTTACCAGCTGAAGAACCAGACAAGATGATGTCTCCTCCGTAGACTGAGTCACTCACTTGGCAAAATTCCGAAAATGACAAGTCCTGAACAGATGTTGAAGCAACTGTCATTTGTCATGAGTATTCCTGGAAGATAAACTTACTACAATATATATATATGTATGTATGTATATCTACGAAATCTCACACGTGCAGACAGCGTGACCTCTGGAAGCGACATTTGCAAAGCAAACCGGTCTCAAGCCTGATTTACGACCGAAAGTTGCTGACCAGAGTGATCACTTCCAACGACCTCCTCCTCCTCCTCGTCGTCCCTGGACCCGCCTCATTCATTTCATTGTGTCGAAGAGAGATATTGTGTTTGCTCACGAAGAACCCAACGATCCTACGCCAAAGATTGTGCGTCACGACGTTCGTCGCCAGAGAAATACCGCACGTTCCGTTCACTCGCGCAAAGGTTAAGAATCGATTCGTAGAAATCTGAATTGAATGTCTCTGACCTGACTACTATAATCGTGCGGCTTCAATGTTCTTTTCAGGGAAACTTGTAAAAAATTTTCTGCTGTCGCTCAACCCATTAAAATTTGGTTTTTTGAGTCAATTAAAACTACGGACGCAGAAGCAACCATTTTACTACGTCACCCTGGACTTCCGCAGCCCATCTTTGTTCGAGGTGAGCTGCGATGTGGTTGAACTTGGTGGCGTCCTGCGTGATGCCGGCGATGGCGAATTGGCTTTCCGCCTGGGCGAACCAGACGTCCGTATTGTCCGCCCAGAAAGCCGGCAGCTTCGGTGTGATCCTACAGACCTGTGCTGCGTCATGGTGTTGGCCACGTGGATCCTCCTTCAGCCTTGCGATCTCCTGCTGTAGCTCGGCGATTTTGTTGTTCAAAATGTCCATCGTAGGGGTCACCAATATAGGAGAGACTCGTGCAGGGTTAGGATTCCCGGAGCCGGGAGTAATAAGCCTGGTCTCCTAAACTAAGACTTTATTCCACCACGTGGTGCGACTCTGGCCGTTGTCCGGAAGCACAGGTAATGTGTCGCGCGAGAGCCGGAACAGAATGGGGCTCTCCGTGTGCACGCTGTAGGTGCTCGGTAGGGTCCCGTTACTTGGTGGGGAGCATTGTTTGCATCCCCTAACGGGACGCGTAACGGGACCCTCTTGCTCGCATGGGGACACGGAATATTCGTCCCCACACTACGTCAGTATCTCAACGTTGTTTGAGTTTACGTGCAACCCAAAAAAGTCTCGGAGTAATTTTAACAGTTTTGGAGACCCGTTGGGCTAGTAAATCTATTTACTTCGATAGTATTCATACAAGTACATTTTAAGGGAAAGTTAATCGAAACTAAAATGACCAGAAGTTGGTTAAAACTACAAAACACTTTGTAGTCCCAATATAGGCAACTTAGCACAATTACTTTGAATGATATTAATAAGTATTCAAGAAATGAACTAACCATCTTTTACCACATATTATGCTCCTTTTTGTGGAGGAAAACACACTGAAAAAAAAATCTTGTCATCGCTATTCCCTCTCCTTGCTTTTTGTATAATCCTTGGAAATTCTTTTATTCCCTCTTAACATAAACTGCATCTCTGGTGACTAACAGTATTACTACTCAAATGCTACTATTTTTGTGACAGTATTTGACAAAAAACAGTATATTTTGAAAGAAAAAAACGTTATGAGACTGTTTGCGGCTACTATGATTTATTCATTAATTTGGTTTTATGTTCTTCTTCTGCTTTCCAGGATTAGACTTTTTAGCCTGCTGTTCCGGCTTCAACTTACCATCTCAACCTTGGGTCTTCCAACACTCCTTTTTGCCTAATGGTTTATATTCCAGCACTTGTCTCTCTCCATCTTTCTTTATACCCCTCTTAACTTGTCTGTGATCGCCTCAACACTTATGGAACTACTCCTTACTTTATCCATCCTTGTAACACCCCCTTCACTGCTCTAAGAAATTTCATTTCAGCTGCATTCTGACAACATTGTAGGTTTTTTTAGGGCATCAGGCTACATGAGGGTAATCCACGTTGGGCAACTCCCCTTTAATAGCATAGGAAGGGATTTGAAAGGGGGGATGTGGAAGGGTAGAGGAAGGTAGCCAAGGGTTAACTAGGGGCCCCCGGGCTATGGTTTAAGAATCCTACCCGGAATTCGCCTAAAGAAATGCAGGAAAAACCCTAGAAAACCTGCTTGAGGTAGGTCGGGCATTGGGTACTTGTCCCACGCCCTTCCGATGGCGGGAGAGGAGTTTGCTGTGGGGACGCAGCATTCCCTTCTCCGTGCCTCGACCAGTTTAGGAGGCAGCTGGCCGACTATTCCAATGGGAATAGCGGACAACTCTTATCGTATGCCCAAGGTCTGTGACCCCGGAACATACACCTCTCAGAACAGGCCGAGGTGCCTCGGCTTGTGGGAAACCTTAGTTCAAAAACGGAGAGGAGAAGACATCCCCAAAGGTAGCCCCTTCGTACCTCTCCTACAAGGTTCTGCCTGCGAGACAACATTCCTCGCAGGTACTGTTTTTGTTCTTTACATCACTCTTTCTTCTTTTATTGTCACTATAACCCGGTGTGAGTTTTGGCCTTATTAACAATTTCTCCTGTGTCAGTCTCCGCCATCCTCTTACTTTCATGGTTTGTATATCCTTCTCGATGTCATCTACCCCCATCTTGTCCGGGGTCTCCCCCTTGTCCTCCTCCCGAATGACTGGCTTCCAGTCCATAATTCATCCAGGTAGTTCTGCTTTCATCCATCCTAAGTACGTCTTTACAACACTTATGAGCAAAAAAAAAAAATAGAAACATAAACAACCTGATGAAAGGACAAAAACGTTGTTGTGTTGAATAAAATATATTTTAACATGTCGGTTTATCTGTTGGTTGTTATAATATTTTTCTCGTGTATCCTCTATCGTCTATCGTCATCAGTTGGGAATGTGAAGTCCACTTAGATCGTTCACTAATCGAGCTATACCTCCGTTAGCTCACCTGGCTAGCGATCTAGAGGATAAAGGAAGAATTAAGAACAGGAAATAGGAAAGCCGGAAACGTGAGGGATCGGGTTCAACTAATTGAACCCAGGCGTAGTGGTTGGTGTTTCGCTGCACTTCAGTCAAATAAGAGTTGATGAAGAATAAAGAGATTTAATAGACAGAAATAAAATAAAGTAAGACAAACTGGCGGATAGCACCAGGAGCCACCGACCCGTCTGGAGGTTGGATCACGACTGTCGTTCCCAAGAAGCTCTGAACAATTGGAAGACTCCTTTTCCCCTCCTTGATGATTTTAAGTCTCCAATGAGAGCTCTTAGAGAAAGGAAGATTTCTGCTGCACACGGCACCTAAGGTGCTGACTTGCGCTAGACTCAGCTTTCTTACAGCTGCGCCCACTTATGTCCGTTATGCGGAAGAGACGTTATTATAAGATGGCACGTGTAGACTATTATATTACACTTGTTGTCTGATTTTTTAAATTCGCAGTGAATGCGATTGTATTGGGGTTAATCATGTAGTCGTCATTATAAAAAAAATAATTAATGGTTAAAGTGCGATGAACCCCCTGGTCAGGTTGGTAAGTCTGGAGTCGAGGAAAGAATCCAATCAGCACATGGAAATTCTGACACCACGTGGTAATGCTGTACGCGTTTCATTTCGTTAGTTATGTTGAGAAATCGGGCTGATGGACCACTGTGGAGGGGGGGGGGCAGAGGGGGAGATAACCAAGTACGTGATGGTGAAGGCGAGAGAAGTCAATCAGGTCAGCCGATATCATCTGAGTGGGATCCGCTTCCTTCCTCAATACAGAGAGATTACAATCTGGCAACGTGGTTGCTGTCTGGATAATTGCGAGGCCCTAGGCTGATCTGGAACGTATATCTTGCTGTAACGATTCATCAACTTAATAATCTGGAACTAAATGGCCGTCTATGATCGTATTCGCACGTGGAGCTACTTCGCTTTGCGAACCAACATCCTCTTTGCCTACGTAACAACACGGTTATGCGCGCGCATCTTACACGGTCAGGTGGAAGCTTTAACAAGGGTTGCCTTCCCGATAGCCAAATTCGGTTCTACAAATGGCCTATGAAATTTTACATACATGACGCTATGAATATTCTAAGACACTTTAGAAGAAACTGTTTTCAGAAAGCCATCTTAATTACTGAGAGATATATATGCAAATTAAGAATCGTGACGTCATCAATACAGTGACGACACAGGCACCCTCGTGACGTCAACACGCGAGTAATTATTTTTTTTGGTGGTTTTATGTTGAAGTTGGCATCACTTCGGCGGGACACGCAGCTGTGTTGGGCAGTACGACTGACGTCATCAGTACTTCGAATGTTTTCGGCGGTCATGATGTCTCACTACGTCAGAAATGACGTATTCAGAGCCGGGGAAAAAAAATGGCCGCTTTTAGGGGCATCCCGAAGCCAACCCAAAATCTGGACCTGGTGTTCAATAAAACACTTAAAACGTTATCTTTCAGATGACTGTATTTCAAATACCGAAATCTGCTGTAAAATTTTGTTTTTTACGATATTGAATATTTACTTCATCACAACGACGTTTCAGTACTTGTTTTATTTTTGGGTTACCTTTACTGAAACATTTTTTTCGCGTGTTTTATAGATTCTAGACGATATTCTAAGACCCCTTTAGAAAGACTTTTGCTCTGCTCTCTCTCAGTTTAGGAATTATAAGCACTTAAAAGTTTCTGAATTTCATGACGTCATCACCATCTATGACGTAGCGCAGCCATCAAAAAACCTGTGGAACTGGCCTCCACCCCCGAGCTCAGAAACAGCGCCACCTAGCGGCAAATTACTGAACTAAGCCAAACAGCGCCACAAGACCCCATGAATTTTTGGTGGGAATATGCTGGGGTTGGCAGCGCTGACGCCATATGACGTCAATTGTGACGTTTAGGCCAACGAAAAAAAAATTCAAGATGGCGGCTCGTGACGGTCAGTAAAGACGAGCCCAATTAGCCCTGGTTGAAAGCCGAGAATTATATCTACAGATTTATAATCTTTTTTTTAAAAAAAAAATTTGACCGTGGAAATATAACGAACTGATAAGCTCAAAAAAGGAACTGAATGAATAAAAATGATTAAAAATATATTTAAATTTAAGCTGTAAATAACAAAAGGCGTAGAGTAACATTATAAAGGTATATAGAAAAGGCAAAAAAATCCAGATATTTCAGTCATAACCCCGGTTCTGTGATTTTTAGAGCTTCGATATGAGACTGTGTACAGCAGTTTACCAGAGAGCTCTGGAGGAGGCTACCTTTGGAGATGCCTTCACATCTCTCTGGTTTTTTGAACTAAGGTTCCCACATGCCGAGGCACCTTGGGCAGTTTTGAGATGTGTATGTTCCTGGGCATGCGATAAGACGTATCAGCTGTTCCTATTGGAATAGTCGGCCAGCTGCCTCCTAAACCGGTCAAGGCGCGGAGAAGGGAATGCTGCGTCCCCACATTTAACCCCTCTCCCACCATCCAGGGAAGGGCGTGGGACAAGTACGAAATGCCCGACCTACCTGATGCAGGTTTTTCTAGGGTTTGTCCTGCATTTATTTTAGGCGAATGCCGGGTAGGATCCTTAAACCATAGCCTGGGGACCCCTAGTTAACCCTTGGCTACCTCCCTCTACCCTTCCGCATCCCCCCTTCCAAATCCCTTTCCTATGCTATAAGAGGGGAGTTGCCACTACGTGGATTACCCTGTACATAGCCTGTCTACACCTAAAAAAACATCCTGGACAGGATTCGACTTAAAATAACTCATTTTACTAATTCTCCTTAAAGAAGAAATTTCATGTTAAGTTGATTTGTTTCTTTAAATATCAAATAATGGCTTCCCTCGCACCTTTATGCGACTTAAAAACGAACGATAATCTGGTGTCAATTCTACGATTTATTACTGTGTTATCTTTACCAGATTCTGCAAGTGCTTCAGCCTGTGGTCACGTGATTTCGTAGCTGTGTAACTTTTAATCTTGTCCCATTGCTTAGATTCTTTTATTTGCCAGTGGTAGATGTTCTCAACTCTGGCGGGTGAAACCTTCTTGGACAGTCACAGGTGGTTGCCTTCTTCCTCTCTCTACTTTTCGAACTAAGGTTCCCTCATGCCGAGACACCTCTGTCAGTTTTGAGAGGTCTAAGATCTGGGGGTCTCAGACCTTGGGAGTTGTCCGGCTGTTGCTCCTGGAACAGTCGGCCAGCTGCCTCCTAAACTGGTCAAGGCACGGCGAGGGGAAAGCCGCGACCCCACAGCAAACCCCTCTCCTGCCATCGGAAGGGCGCGGGACAAGTACCAAGAACTACCTGATTTTCTCCGATCATTTTAAGGTGAACGCCGGTTCGGATCCTTAAACAACAGCCCGGGGGTCTTAACTTAACCTCTTCCTATGCTATTAAAGGCGAGTTTCCACCACGTGGATGACCCTAAGGTAGCCTGTAACTGAAGAAAAAAAATAGGCCTGTTTATGAGTGTACAAGGTAATTCTTTACTTTTTTTATTGCTCTCAACTGTTTTATTAGGTTGGTTGTAATGTGACAGGCAGCCGAAAGCTCTGGAGTTGAAAATTTTAAGAACGAATAAAAATGCGGGACTGATAATAAAAAAAACTTAACGCAACTGTCTACTTCAGTGATTATAAAAGTCCTATTAATTTTTATCCAGCCAAAATTGAAGCAGTCGTGACCCGCGTAGACGAGCTGAAGCTAGTAATTACAATGGAAACCAACCCCGACAACTGTCATTGTGCGGACTGTAGAAGGCGGCAGCAGCCTTACTTTCTCCCAGTGTGTGTGCTACAAGATGTATCGCTATCGGCGGAGTGATCTGCAGAGATGAATCACGGGCGGGCGCGGCAGGGATTTACCCAACAGGTTTACCTGCCGAGAAAGCCGCTTCCTCACAGCTTAAATCCGCTTTTAATCGGACGCCTAAATGCGGATCTCGTTCCTTCAAATTAACTAAGGTTACGTTGTTGTTTTTTTATGTCAACTCGTCGCAGGTGACTGGAGCTTAGTTGGAGGGAATTTTTTTTTTAACGATAATACCGGAAACGCGAAGAAGTGACGAGTGGAGCCACGTTGAAGGGAGGTCACAAGGGATACTGAGTTAGAAATTCGGCAATGAATACACCGTACAGTATCAAGGGACTGACTAGTAAATGGGAAAGAGATACACAAACTAAATGGCAAAGAATGCTACCAAGATTTTACACGGAATAATTTGGAATAAAAATTTAACAAAGGAAACAAATATCAAAATTTATAAGTGGCTGGCGATTCTTCTGCTCCTGGTCTCATCTTACTATACTATATATTGTAATTAAATATTTTATACCGCTAGGAATTTTGTTATATTTTACTGCCAGTGATTGTCTTGCTTCTGCGTGGCATTGTAATATAATAGTCTGCACGTACCCTCTTATCATAACGTCTCTTCAGCATAGTGGACCTAAGAGGGCGCTGATGCAGTTAAAGACATCACTTTAGATATAGTCAGTAACTAAACACAACAACAACATAAATCTTCACCCTTCCGCCTAGGCAGCTGTGAAAACGCTGCGTCTAATGAAGTCAGCATTTTAAGTGCCTTATGCAGCAATGCACACGGCAGCAGAAATCTTCCTCTCTGTAAGAGTTCTCATTGGAGACTTAAAATCATCAGGGAGGGGGAAAGGAGTCTTCGAATTGTTCAGAGCTTCTTGGGAACGACAGTCGTGATCCGACCTCCAGACGGGTTGGTGGCTCCTGGTGCTATCCGCCAGTTTGTCTTACTTTATTTTATTTCTAACTATTAAATCTCTTTATTCTTCATCAACTCTTATTTGACTGAAGTGCAGCGAAACACCAACCACTACGCCTAGGTTCAATTAGTTGAACCCGAACCCTCACGTTACCGACTTTCCTATTTCCTGTTCTTAATTCTTCCTTTATCCTCTAGATCGGTAGCCAGGTGAGTTAACGGAGGTATAGCTCGGTTGGTGAACGATCTATCTGGACTTCCCATTTCCAACTGCTGGAATGTTACATGTTCACAGTGGTGGAGTGTTACGTGATGGCAGTTTGGAATGTTACAGCATATTAGAAAAATATAATATTTGTGAATTTAATTATGAAACGTTTTATACAATTTTTCGGTTTTAAAGCTAAAAAAAAAGCAAATTTAGTGAGGGAACGAGAGCCACTTTTACTGCGAATAGGTCGTGAGATATAGCAAGTCGTGGCAGGTGCGCAGTAGAAAAAAAAGGTAGAAGGGAGTATTGTCGTCAGTTGGGAATATCCCCTTGCGGGGAACCAGGTCAATGCCAGTACCTAAAATAAATGCAGGACAAACCCTAGAAAAACCTGCATCAGGTAGGTCGGGCATTGGGCACGCCCTTCCGATAGCGGGAGAGGAGTTTTCTGTGGGGACGCAGCATTGTTATAAATGTGAAATATATTTGCCAGTAATTGCAATGAAGCCTGCGAGAGAATTCTCTCACAGGTGAACCTTCCCGGAGAGCTCTGGCGGGGTCACAGACCTTGGGCATAGGGTAAGAGTTGTTCGCTGTTCCCATTGGAATAGTCGGCCAGCTGTCTCCTAAACTGGTCAAGGCACGGCGAGGGGAAAACCGCGACCCCACAGCAAACTCTTCTCCCGTTATCGGAAGGGCGTGGGACAAGTACCGAATGCCCGACCTACCTGAACCAAGTTTTTCTAGGGTTTTCCCTGCATTACTTTTAGGCGAATTGCCGGCTAGGATCCTTAAACCATAGCCCCGGGGCACTAGTTAACCCTTGGCTACCTTCCTCTATCTTTCCGCATCCCCCCCTTTCACTCCCTTTTCTTTGCTATAAGAGGGGAGTTGCCACTATGTGGATTACCCTGTACATAGCCTGTCTACACCTTAAAAAAAAGACAGTAATTTATAAGAACCGAAGAATATGTAACTGATTGTTCTACGTTTTTGGGAAGTTGAGGCTGTAGCAGCTCAGTGACGTTGCGTGACGTCATCTCACACTAACCGCTAATGGCGGGGCTTAATAGTTGTTACATATATGTTATCATTCATGTGATTGGCCCAATATACACGTTTAGTGCGGTGATACCTGGAAGCATTCTGCAATTGTTTAAGAATTTTTTTCGTACTGAAATTAACGACCCCAGCATCATAGTGACTATTAAACTAATCTCTAAGATCTTCTCTAGAAGACCAGTATCACAAGCGACCAAGGATCGTATACCATACTATTTGAGAAGAATTCTATGCTTTTACTCTCTGTTGTTCTCCAACCACCCCAATCAACTTAATTTGTTCTCGAGAAGAATTTTATCAAGTGTCTCGTAAAAATACCGGTTTGTGGCAAGAGTGCACGTACGTGTCTACATCTCTCTGCTTCATGATGACATTCCTTCCTTCCCTTTTACAGGGTGTTGTTAATTGCCTTCCATTACCATTCCAGAAGCTCCGTTTAAAATGACGATGGGCGAGCAGTCAAGTTTTCTCATTAATTGTAAAAGAAAACCGTGTCGGAATTTGGCTTCAATGTTGCGTGGTATATTTGCAACCTTACAATTACGTTTTATAGCTAACAACAAACTGAACTTAAGTCGGTCTAAAAATAACACTAAATCAAGTAAGAATGTCTGTGCAACAACACAAAAGCGCCATGTTTGGATTTAGTTTGAACGAGTTAAACGTCGTTAATACTTGGTGGCTTCTGTAAGGGAAAATAAAACTTTTAGTGAGTGTTAAAATATATTAATTTAATTGAGCATCTCTGCTTCGTAGGATGATCTTTGAAAACGATATCTGCGTCTTGCGGGTGTCGTCGGAAGCTTTCGAAATAACTGGTTATTGCCAACCTGTTTCAGCAGGAAAAAAAAATATCATGATTGTCTGAGTTGTTGTACGTTGGTTATAATTAACTGAAAAATGGAGTAATGTTTGTTAATGTATAATAAAAAGTACCTTACAATTTTGCGAGCAAGGGAAAACATTATTCTATCGTTTTACAAAGATTATCCTACAAAGCAGAGATTGCACAATTACATTTATATGTTTTTCCAGTGTTCTCACAATATCGAATACGAACAAAATAAAATTAAACAATATTTTCCGTGAACATGTTAACTTTTATCATTCACCTACAGTGCTTCGTTTCATTACCAACCATGTTTTTTTTAGGGCAACAGGCTACATGAGGGTAATCCACATGGTGGCAACTCCCCTCTTCTAGCATAGGAAGGGATTTGAAAGGGGGGATGCGGAAAGGTGGAGGAAGGTTGCCAAGGGTTAACTAGGGCCCCCGGGCTATGTTTTAAAGATCCTATCCGGCATTCTACTAAAAGTACTGCAGGACAAACATTAATAAACGTGCATCGAGTAGCTTCGGGCATTGGGTACTTGTCCCACGCCCTTCCGATAGCGGGAGAGGGGTTAGCAGTGGGGTCGCAGCATTCGCCTCGCCATGCCTTGACCAATTTAGGAGGCAGCTGGCCGACTATTCCAATGGGAACAGGGAACAACTCTCACCGTATGCCCAAACTCTGTGACCCCGGAACATACACCTCTCAAAACAGGCCGAGACGCCTCGGCTTGTGGGAACCTTAGTTCAAAAACGGAGAGGAAGAGGGCATCCCCAAAGGTAGCCCCTTCGTGTCTTTCCTACATGATTAAGACATTTTAAAATATTTAAAATTCACTCAAGGAAGCCTGCGAGAGGTTTCTCTCGGAGGTGAACCTACCCGGAGAGCTCTGGCGGAGGCTACGTTTGGGGATGCCTTCACATCTCTCTGGTTTTTTGAACTAAGGTTCCCACATGCCGAGGCACCTCGGCCTGTTTTGAGAGGTGTATGTTACTGGGGGTCACTGACCTTAGGCATACGGTAACAGTTGTTCTCTGTTCCCATTGGAACAGTCGGTCAGCTGCCTCCTAAACTGGTCAAGGCACGGCGAGGGGAATGCTGCGTCCCTTTAGCAAACTCCTCTCTCCCCATCCAGGGAAGGGCGTGGGACAAGTACCAAATGCCCGACCTACCTGATGCAGGTTTTTTATAGGGTTTCTTCTGCATTACTTTTAGGCGAATGCCGGGTAGGATCCTTAAACTATAGCCCGGCAGCCCTATTGACCCTTGGCTACCTTCCTCTACCCATCCGCATCCCCCCATTGAAATCCCTTCCTATGCTATTAAAGGGGAGTTGCCACCATGTGGATTACCGTCATGTATAGCCTGTTACCCTAAAAAAATTAAAACTTTCATGCATTAATAAAATTATTTTTTTGGATTTAACATGCGATGTCCATGCAATTTCTACTTATTTAAAAAATTTCTTTGTCGCCTGAAATTTATTTAATATGGAACATGTTAATTGCACTTATTAGAATCCAACTAAATCTTCTTTCTTATGCTATGGGTTTCTTCTCACCCCCCCCCCCCCACACAGAAGCGTTTCTCGTCGTTTGAAGAATATGTGTACCAATTTTTATTGCAGTCTTTCCATCCGGTTTAAATATGTATAGAGATTAACGTAGATACATGGAGACATACAAATATACATTCTTTTTTATTATATAGACTAACTGGGTGCCCGGCGCTGCCCGTGTACTTATTTATATAAACTCGACAAAGTATTTAATTGAATACTTAAACATACTCCTTGAGTGTCGTTGGATATAATTGTCCCTCACACTTCAGACATTACCAAAGATTATATTGATGAAATTGTTAGCAAGATTCAGTACGTAAACAAAAGGTCGCCATATTGGAGTCACTAATATGGCGCGAAAATTAACTTACATTTTCCGCAAGGCTCGTACTGTTTTTTATTATCTTTCGATGGAGTGTTGCTGGATAAAAATGTACTTTTTATTGAAGGTAAATATTTCTGCTTTATTTCATTACAAGAAAAGGAGCTATTTCCTTTGTTCGTCGCGTAGTAACGTCTGTCTCTCTCTCTCGCGTGACGTTATTGTCTCTTGACGCACATAATTGAACATTTAAAGATGACGGTTTTTAATTATAATACTTGTCACTTTTTTCTAGGGGTTTCTCACCCCCTTACAGTACCGTTTCTGGTGTTTTGAAGGATATGTATACCAAGTTTTGTTGCAATCTGTCCCCGCGTTAAAATTTGTATAAAGAACAACGTAAATACATACATACATACAAATATACATCCTTTTTTATTATATAGATAGATTAATTGTCAGATTATGTTAAATAAGGGGTAATTATTTTGTACAGAGTGTTCTTTTTTTTCTCCTCTCTGTTTCGAGAAACGAGAACCGCGACGTACTGGAGACTCCCGGGTCGATGTTTACGTAATGGCTTGCTCGAGATCCAGTTGTGACGGGAAGTCATCTTGATGTGAGAGTTTCGGTCTTCCACTTCTGCAAAACGCCTTTCTCTCTCTCTCTCTCTCTCTCTCCGTGCCGCCTCGAAATAACCACACTTGCGCGGGTCGAGGATAAAAGAAAACCACCGGCAACACCTACGGACTCGCGTGAGCTTAAAACGACTGCCCCCGCCCCAAGCGGTGATTGCAAATAACGAGACTGAAACACGGGACATCACAATCACGCACGAAAGCCTGCGAGAGAGTTCTCGCGCAGGTGAACCTTCCCAGAGAGCACTGACGGTGCCTACCTTTGAGGATACCTTCTTCTCTCTCTGATTTTTTGAACTAAGGTTCCCACAAGCCGAGGCACCTCGGCCTGTTTTGAGAGGTGAATGTTCCGGGGTCGCAGACCTTGGGCATACGGTAAGAGTTGTCTGCCGATCCCATTGGAACAGTCGGCCAGCTGTCTGTTAAACTGATCAAGACACGGAGAGGGGAAAGCTGCGACCCCACAGCTAACCACTCTCCCGCTATCGGAAGGGCGTGGGACAAGTACCCAATGCCCGACCTACCTGATGTAGGTTTTTCTAGGGTTTTCCCTGCATTACTTTTAGGCGAATGCCGGGTAGGATCCTTAAACTATAGCCCGGGGGCCCCTAGTTAACCCTTGGCTACCTTCCTCTACCCTTCTGCATCCCCCTTTCACATCCCTTCCTATGCTATTAAAGGGGAGTTGCCACCATGTGGATTACCCTCATGTAACCTGATGCCCTAAAAAAAACACCCCGAACCGCCGTAACGTTTCTTCGCTAAAGAAAATTCTTATCCGTAATTATCTGTGTATAATAAAAATGATTACGGCAATTTTCCTGGTAAAATAAGAGTTATCCGTATTTCATGCAGTATCGATTCAAGGGAAGTTACAAAAAAAAGATCGATCACATTTTCTTTGGAAGCGTGACGTCACAGCAGCAAGATGCAGTTAGGTAATGGCACTGAAGATAATTGTTAGGCCACAGATAAGTCTGTTTGTGAGGCCTGGCCTGGAGTGGCTTAATCGCTGGTTTGTACGTGACTGAGTCATCGACATCAGAGATATATAAACACTAACGTTCAGTCCAAGTTTACGAAATTGACCTTGAAATAAAAACCCGTGCCTTCTTAACCTCTCAGTCCATAGTATTTGAATTATTTATATAATAGTAATACGTCACTAGTCACTTGAAGAATCAGTGTAAAAAAAAAAGGGTGTCAGTTGCATCGATTCCTGACGCGAAACGTTTTAAATTATTTCAATTTTATGCATTAAGTAAATTAACGACACCCCCCCTTTTTTTTACAAAACATTTTAATAATATTAAATTCAGCTCAACGTTTCAGAACCTTTTTGTATCCTTCACAAGGTGGTGGCTAGTTGAATAAAATATTTTTAAAAAGTCTGTAATAAAAGGTCGATTAATTATTTAATTTATCTTATTAATAAAAAATGACGTAATGGACATTTTTTTTATTTAATATAATCTGACAATCAGTTTATCAGTTGATAAATAAATAAACAATTTAGACAATATGTTAAAAAATATTAATTAATGTAATTCTTTTTAAAAAAAATTCTTGCGACGTTTCGTCCACAATTTTGGAACTTTTTCAGGGTAAACAGGTAATGTGAAGTCTGTAAAGGGTAATAGGACGCAGTGCACGGCAGTAATTGTATATTTATTATTATATATCATACAGAAATGCTGATATTAAAATCTGCATACTACCAGTTTACCTGAAGGAGGTCCCAAAATTGTAGCCGAAACGTCGTATTAACTGATTTTTTTTTCGGATTTAAGTATAAATAATTTTTTCTGACATATTGGATGCATTCTTTAATTACTTATAAACTTTTACCTAATCCAGTAAATATAAGATTGTTTGTGTGTATGTTCCACATACAAATCTACTTCCGTGGAGCAAATTCGTCCGAATTTCGTGCAGGTGTTCCTGGATAACCAATAATGAAATTTTAAAAGATACGTTTAGTTAACCCTTAGAATGACGGCTATTCCCTCGAGGGATGTTCTCTCGCCGGCACAACCTTGTAGGAGAGACACGAAGGGGCTACCTTTGGGGATGCCTTCTCCTCTCTCCGTTTTCGAACTAAGGTTGCCACAAGCCGAGGCACCTCGGCCAGTTTCTGAGAGGTGTATGTTCCGGGGTCACAGACCTTGGGCATACGGTAAGAGTTGTTATTGTTCCCCTTGGAACAGTCGACCAGCTGTCTCCTAAACTGGTCGAGGCACGGAGAAGGGAATGCTGCGTCCCCACAGCAAACTCCTCTCCCGCTATCGGAAGGGCGTGGGACAAGTACCCAATGCCCGACCTACCTGATGCAGGTTTTTCTACGGTTTTCCCTGCATTACTTTTAGGCGAATGCCGTGTAGGATCCTTAAACCGTAGCCCGGGGGCCCTAGTTATCCCTTGCCCTTGGCTACCTTCCTCTACTCTTCCGCATCCCCCCTTTCAATTCCCTTCCTATGCTATTAAAGGGGAGTTGCCACCATGTGGATTAGCCTCATGCAGCCTGTTACCCTAAAAAAAAATAGTACTTGATTACTTTACTTTGAGGAGTTCGACGCTACTGTCGTATGTGGTTAGTCTCCTCATATGTCGTATATTAGAGAACAGTACCATTTATTAGAGAAGTCAACTCTAAAAACACTGATGACTAATTTTCTAACACAGGACGACTTAAGCTCCCGCGGTGCGAGACATCGGAGACGATTTACTTGAGGTGTTGTGCGACCCCGTGGCAACCTTCCTGCCAGTGTGGTCATTATTTACTTTTCAGTTACACAGACTGTGTTTCGTCTTCACACAGTAAAATAAAAATGGCCACACACTGACCGAGAGCTCGCATTAATACGAGATTAATCGCCAATCGCCAGGTAGTTTAAATGTTATTATAAATATTTTCTATTTACCAGTCAGAGTTGTGGAAGTATTTAAATTTCGGAGTTAGTAATTGTATTGCACTTGCGACGTTGCCAATTCGCTTTCTTGGTTTCCTTCTTGATCATTAATTAATTACGTTTCTTTTTAATTACCGCAATATATATATATATATATATATATATATATATTTATATATATATACCACTGTGAACAAAAAATAACGTGAATTTATTTATAAAATATAAATTATTTATTTATTCTTCCAAATCAATTTCATCCCCTTCAAAGTCATCCCCGTCCGATAAAACGCACTTTTTTCCAACGATTTTTCCAGTCCTCGAAACAGTCGGAATAGTCTTTTTCCGGTGTAGCCTTCAAGACCTTCTTCGATTCGGTTTTTATCTCCTCAATCGTGTCACAACGGCGTCCCCGAATTGGCCTGTTGAGTTTGCTGAATAGCCAGAAGTCACACGGAGCCAAATCAGGCGAATACGGTGGTTGCGAAGAACCAATGCAGTGTGACGTGGTGCATTATGGTGATGAAGGAACCAAGATAATATTCTTTGTTGACAGTTTGGCCCGGCAGAAGGAATTCACAGTGCACCACACCACGACTGTCAACATGACCTTGATATTCGCTGGATTGGTCGGTGGTTTCAGGGTCGTAGGCGTAAATCCAAGTCTCGTCTCCAGTAATGATGCATCTCAAGTGGTCCTGACAGTCAGACAGCAAAGTTTCACACACATCAACGCCACGCTTTTCTTCCACCAATCGAGACTTGACGCGTTTGAGACACAAAACATTCTTCAAAATGGTTTGGGCTGAGCCAAATGATATTCCAACACCATCAGCGAGATCTCTAATTGTACATCGACGATTTTCAAGCACCAAATCTTTGATTTTTTGGACGTGGCCCTCGTCGGTAGACGTTGATGGTCGTCCAGAGCGCGCGAGGTTCGTCTTTGATCTCGTTGCACCACTTATAAACGTTTCCTTGTGCCATAGTTTGATCACCAAAGGCCTTCAACGTGTCCGCACAAGAATATTCGTTCCGCAAAAAAAATTTGATGCAAGTTCTTTGCTCAACAAAATCACCCAAATTGCAAAAAATCGAAAAATTCACTTTTGGTTGTTAACAAAAACACGTGTAACTCGGAGATAATTAAACCTTTTTAACAAAAAGACGCTTGACAAATATTATAGACAGTCCTACCAACCTTGGAAAAAAATTTCCCTGCCTTCCGGGAGTTTTAAATGACAATTTCACCTTACTTTTTTATCACAGTGGTATATATATATATATATATATATATTGTAATAAACAACATGTTAACGATTAATTTGCCCCTATTTGGTGAAGCCATAAATGTAATAAACAAACAAAATCATTAATTAAAAGAAATTAATAAACCAAAAAAAATTAATTAAAATTTGAATGATAGTCAGCCACACGTTGAAGACGTCAAATATGTAATGATTAAAAAGGTGGTCTTAAATCATTGAAATAATTAACAAAATTAATTTAAGATTTAAATTAAAATTTTTTATTATTGTTGATAAATTTACATTGTACAAGATCTATTTTGCACGGCGAATTAACAGCAAATACTTCAATTTTTTATTTATTAATTAGTGGCATTTTATGAAAGTACAGTTCTTACATCATTACAATCAAATACGTCGCATCTCTTATCTCAGGGTCACTACTGGGTTTGATAATAAGAACACTCCAGTTAAAACATTAACAATTCAATTCATTGAAGTTAAAGGAATACAAAATTAAAATATTAGAAACGATTGAAAAGAAAAACTCGAACGAAATCCGACTATACCCTTTAATTATCGTTTACAGTGCTTCTGGTACCAGTTTGGATTCTTGTAGCTTGAAGTCAACACTCACTAAAACAGGCCATTCATTACTCACTGATTCTACACTTTAGAATTTGAATACACCACGTGGTCGTTGCCCTCTCGTGTCTCTGCTATCCTGGAACCTGGCCCTCAACCAGTTGCCGGATGTAGATTTCCTCAAAGTCTCTCGATGCGACAATTAGTTCAATTTGGGCAGCAAAAACTTCTGCTTCCAAATTGCGATTGCTTGTGTCTCTCCGCCAAACTGCTTACTCGCGTTTTATATAAACTATCATGTCTCGCCGTTGGTCCTCCTGGATAACACTATTCATGCTTTCAGGTTAGCAAACTTTACTGTGCTATTACTTTGTGTGGACCGTTCTGTCTCGTATCTCCAGGCAGACTGACTGCTGTTCTCCAAGCGCGCGGTTTTCCAGTTTCCATTGTTAAACAAAGGAAAAACCCGCCTTGATTGTCGCCTTTATGCAATTGGTACCGCTAACAATTTAATTATTAAATACGATTAATAGCCTGTTTAATTGGTATTACAATATATATATATATATAAACTAAGGAAACTGTGAATGTCAGTAATGCTGTTCCACGCATCAAAAATGATGTATGTATTAAGGAGGTTATATTTTATTTTTGTAGAACTTCCTCTAGACACACGCACACACACACACACACACACTCAGTGGATCCAGTGATGTACGCGCTTGCTCTTGCCATTGGGGGGAAAGCAGTTCACCTTTCGCAGGCCGACAAATAAATGAAGCAGTTCTGCAATCTTCAACAGCTCCATTTCTTAAATCTCTGCCGCGTGCTCATTATCATTCCTCGCTCTCTCCCAATAAACCAAAAAAAAAAAAACAATTCCGGGTGTGCTTCTGTTGCGCATTTACTTGTGTAAAAATCCTGGAAGGATGCTGGAGTCCAGAACAGGGAAACAATGTGTGGTTAATTACACTTGACATCCTTCGTAAGTGAAAAAGTCACAGGAAATTAATGAGTAAAGAAATTACCTTGCGTGTCTGTAATATTCCTGGGGGGGGGGGGGCAGGGTGGCAGGGGCGGGAGAGTGGATTCATAGTGCGTTTCATTATCTGTACCAGAGAATACGGAAACAGCTGTAGTGAACTGAAACGAAATAACAAAAAGAAATCACATGAGTGAATTAATAATGTACAATGGCCACTTGGAGAATAAATTAAAAAAAGAAAGGTTACTCACACACACTACTAGTTGATGTGCATAAATAACCTATATTTTTAATTTTATTAAATAATCGGTTGGAAGCTTTCAACTATTTTCTTATAATCATCCTGAATGAACATTCAAACGTTACTCCTTATATAAAAAAAACATCAAGTTAAGAAGAATACATCAGCATTGCGTTCCTGTCACTATAATTACATCAGAATAACTTTAAAAATATTAATACCTTTTGGTACTTCGTCACTACTATAAAACTATGTTGTTTATTCCACAAGGTCTGTTCTTAAACTACTCCTTTAGGTGGTTCAGTGCGTATCATTACAATAGGTTTTTTTTAGGGTAACAGGCTACATGAGGGTAATCCACATAGTGGCAACTCCCCTTTAATAGCATAGGAAGGGATTTGAAAGGGGGGATGCGGAAGGGTAGAGGAAGGTAGCCAAGGGTTAACTAGGGCCCCAGGGCTATGGTTTAAGGATCCTACCCGGCATTCGCCTTAAAGTGATGCAGGGAAAACCCTAGGAAAACCTGCATCAGGTAGGTCGGGCATTGGGTACTTGTCCCACGCCCTTCCGATAGCTGGAGAGGAGTTTGCTGTGGGGACGCAGCATTCCCTTCTCCGTGCCTCGACCAGTTTAGGAGGCAGCTGGCCGACTATTCCTATGGGAACAGAGAACAACTCTCACCGTATGCCCAAGGTCTGCGACCCAGGAACATACACCTCTCAGAACAGGCCGAGGTGCCTCGGCTTGTGGGAACCTTACTTCAAAAACGGAGAGAGGAGAAGGCATTCCCAAAGGTAGCCCCTTCGTATCTCTCCTACAAGGTTCCATCATGTTGTTAGTTATTATTTACCAAAGTGGAAGGAAAACTTACCAAGGAGTTTGAAGTCAACCGAGGGCCTTACGACAGGGAGATGGATTGTCCACAACTAACTTTTCAACATAGCACTGGAAAGAGTGATGAGAAAACTGGAAATCAGTAATCCAGGAGGGCGCTCTGTTCACCCGTTTGAATCAGAATCTGGCATAAGCGGATGATGTCCAGAAAACTGAAAGAGTCAGAGGAAGGGCTGGAAGAGGAGGCAGAAGAATTAGGGTTGCGAGGAAATAATACTAAAAACAAAAAGTCTCTTTTCTTCAAGGTGAAACAGTGCTCTGGAAAACACAGTAATCAAGCTACATGGAGTTAACTATGAGAGCTGCCAAAGTACTTGGGGGTACTGGTGACGAAAGATAACAGTGTAAAAGCAAGGATTGCATCAGGAAATGAAGCTTACTGGGGCCTAATGAAGATACTCAAGTCACGTAGTCTTAACAAGTGACTGTTTATAGAACAGTGATAGTCACATATGGGCTCGGAACACATGGACAATGACCGCGGCAGAAGAAAGAGTGTTGGAGAAGATGGGAAAGGAAAATATTAAGAAGCGGTAAACTAAGCAGGTAAATGGAGAATACGAAGAAATAGGGAACTGGAGGAACAGTATGGGTATGCAGATATTGTTGGAAATAAACGTGGAACAGGAGACTGAGATTGTTGGGGGCCATAGTAGAGAGAATGTCAGAAGACAGGGTTGGCAAAAAGACCAAAAAAATAAATCCAGGTGACAGAAGGGGCAAAGGGAGACGATGGTTGGACGATGTGGAGGACGGCTTACAAAAGAACATGGAGGAAATGAGCAGAGGACCGGATATGATCTTCATAGAACAATGATAGTAACAAATGGCTCGGATACATGGACAATGACCGCGGCAGAAGAAGAAGAGTGTTTGACAAGATGGGAAAGGAAAATTTTAAGAAGGATTTTTGGAGCTGTAAACGAAGCAGGGAAATGGTGAATACGAAGAAATAGGGAACTGGAGGAACAGTATGGGTATGGATGGAGACATTGTATTGTTGGAAATAAAGGTGGAACAGCAGACTGAGATGGTTGGGGGCCATAGTAGAGCGAATGTCAGAAGACAGGGTTGTCGAAAAGATCTACAAAGGAAATCCAGGTGGCAGAATGGTCTAAAGGGAGACGATGGTTGGACGATGTGGAGGAAAAGATGTGTGTTAGAAGATGGAGGCGACGAGCAGAGGACCGCCAAGATTGGGCTATGAGAGGCCAAGGTCCTACATGGAGTATATATTTTGAACTGTACGTCCTTGTTCTCATATGAAATTAGGTCAAAAACACTATTCAGACCTGCAGAGTGATTCTGGAAAATATTTAATGGACGGTCCTTATCAGAAGAATTGATTTTATCGTTATCTACATTCCACGTAAAGTCGTTGAGCGACGTTCCCACGACGCTTCTGTTTACACCTTGGTCGAAATAAATAACTGTATCTAAAAGTCAAGGTTAAAACATCGTCTATCTCAGTCCCTGCCTACTATAATTTTTTACTTCTGGATTTGCAGATATCGCGGCATAAAAACCTGTCAAAATAATTTCCACAAGCGATCCTCGAACGCGTACGTAACTATTCAAACATCAGCGCCTCTAACATAACAAATTAGAATTGATTTTTGATATAATCTGTCAATTGTCATTTAATAAATAAACATAAACTACTACTCAACACTTGGGCGTTACAGTCCATGTAGGACCTTGGCCTCTCATAGCTCAATCTTGCCGTTTCAGCCATCTTCTAACACCCATCTTGTCCTCCACATGGTCTAACCATCGTCTCCCTTTGCCCCTTCTGCCACCTGGATTTCGTTTGTAGAACTTTTCGACAACCCTGTCTTCTAACACTCGCTCTACTACGGCCCCCAAACATCTCAGTCTGTTGTTCCACCTTTATTTCCAACAATACAATGTCTGCATACCCATACTGTTCCTTCAGTTACCTATTTCTTCGTATTGTCAATTTCCCTGCTTCGTTTACCGCTTCTTAATGTTTTCCTTTCCCATCTTGTCAAACACTCTTCTTCCTCTGCCGCGGTCATTGTCCATGCTTCCGAGCCATATGTGACCATCATTGTTCTATAAACGATCATAGCCATTCCTCTGCTCGTTTCCTCCATCTTCTTTTGTAAGTCGTCCTCCAGATTGTCTCCGTTAGCCGTCTTCTGCCACCTGGATTTCCTTCGTAGATCTTTTCGACAACTCTGTCTTCTGACACTCACTCTACGGCCCCCAAACATCTCAGTCTGCTGTTCCACCTTTATTTCCAACAATACAATGTGAGCATACCCATACTGTTCCTCCAGATACCTATTTCTTCGTATTCTCCATTTCCCTGCTTCGTTTACCGCTTCTTAATATTTTCCTTTCCCCATCTTCTCAAACACTCTTCCTCTGCCGCGTGTCATTGCCCATGTGTTCCGAGCCCATATGTGACTATCACTGTTCTATAAACAGTCACTTGTTGAGACCACGTGACTTGAGAATCCTGATTAGGCCCCAGTAAGCTCCATTTCCTACTGCAATCCTTGCTATTATTTCTTCAGACATTCTCCTAGAAGTTATTATTTAACCAAAAAAGCAAAAAAATAATATATATATATAATAAAAAAGGATGTATATTTGTATGTATGCATGTATTTACGTTAATCTCTATACATATTTAAACGCGTGGACTGATTACAACAAAAATCAGTACGCATATTCTTAAAAACACGAGAAGCGGTACCGTGAGGTGGGGGGGGGGGGGGCGGCGGCGGAGAAACCTGTAGAAAAAAAAGGTGAAAAGATTTATAATTAAAAAATGTAATCATTTTGTGTTAAATTCCTGCGCGTCAAGAGACAGTGACGTCACAGCACACGCGAGACAGAGACGTTACCACGCGACGATACTGCACAAGAAAGTAAATAGTTCCTTTTCCCGGTAATGATATAAAGCAGAAATATTTTTATTGAAAAGTGTAATTTTATCCAGCAATACTCCATGGAAGGATGTTAAAAAATAAACAATACGATCTGTGGAACTAATTTTCTTTTAAATAACTTGACTTTTAAACGACTGACACGGGACGTACCATGGATTTGCCCAATTTTGTTTGACCTGGAGGAGACACAGAATGACGGTAAAATCAATACTTAATATTTTTAATAATTATAATTAAATATATATTTTTTAATGTGCTGAAACTGACCAATTATTTCATATTTCGGTTATATGTGTGTACCATTATAATTTCACATATTTTATTGTAAATGTGTAAAGACTGTGCAACGCTGAGCACCCAGCTAGTAGTAAAAAAATAAAAATATTAGGAGGAAATGGGGGGGAAAAAAATCTTAACATAAATAAGGTGTAAACAAGGAAAGTTTCTGGCCCTGTCACTAACATATAGCTTTAATTCTTTATTAATAAAGCCAATTTTAAAAAATACTTGCTTAAATACTCACTTAGAAGCCATTTTATGGGTTAAAGAACAGAGATTGAGACGGATTGGATAATTTACAAATATTTGCTTGGCAGTGAAAGTTTCGTTGCGAAGGCAGATATTTTATGCATCTCTCTGGATAAAAGTATTTAAAATCCCTCCCATTTCGTAATAAGATTTTTTTTTGTAAACGCCTTCGTCGTCGAACCGTGAGAAGTAGCTTTTAAGTATGTGGTTCGTCCCACTTCTGTCGGGTTCGGGGGCACAGTGTTGCAATCTTTTATGTGTAAAAAACTATCTGGGAGGAAGACTTGCAACATTTGGTCACGGACAAGTTATGAAGACGTAAATACAGACTTGAATGTCTGCTCTGCTTTAAAATCCAAGGCGTGGTGGTGGTGATGCTGTAATCACTAATAATCCATTGAAATATCACTTCATCTCCTTTTCTTACGAACACTATCCTTGGTGCCGCGGCGTTGCCACGTGTACTTACTTATATAAACCCGGAAAAGTATTTAATTCTGTATTAATCTTTAGTGAAGAAGTGATTTAACCTAAATCTAACTGTTCCTAGTTCCGTCCACACTTTCCACAGATAATAGTGCATTAATTCAACAGCTGTAAAATACATTGAATTTTACTGCATCAGTCCCAACAAACCTACCTGCGAATTTCTTCTTAAATATACTCCTTGAGTACTGCAGGATATAATTGTCCCTCAGTCTTCAGACATTACCAAAGATTTAAATTCTTAGCTAGATTCACAATGTAAACAAATAGTCGCCATATTGGAGTCACTAATATGGCGCGGAAAACTAACTTACATTTTCAAGCAAGGATCTTAAAGTATTTAGTGTTGTTTATTATCATCATTCGATGGAGTATCACTGGATAAAATTATACTTTTTATTCAATGACAACATTTCTGCTTTATTTCATTACGAAAAAAGGAACTATTTCCTTTGTTCGTCGCGTAGTAACGTCTCTCTCTCTCTCTCCCCTTCTCTAGCGTGACGTCACGGTCACTTGGCGGCGCAGTGATTGAACACAAAATTACCCCGTTTTTCAATTACAATTCTTTCCACATTTATGCTAGGGGTTTCTCACCCCCCCCCCACCACAGTACCGTTTCTCGTGTTTTTAAGAATATGTGTACTGATTTTTGTTGCAATCAGTCCACGCGTTTAATCTGTATAGAGATTAACGTAACTACATACATACAGATATACATCCGTTTTTATTATATATATACATATATATATATATATATATATATGTTATTAGCTTGCTATTTTTGGTTCAATAATAACTTCTGGGATAACGTTGGATGATGCTAGAAGTACTGTAAAAAACTGTAGTTCTGTTCTGATGTTGTCTGTGAGGGCTATTCTCTCGCAGGCAATACCTGCGAGGGATGTTCTCTCGCAGGCAATACCTGCGAGGGATGTTCTCTCGCAGGCAGAACCTTGTAGGAGAGATACGAAGGGGCTACCTTTGGGTATGCCTTTTCCTCTCCGTTTTTGAACTAAGGTTCCCACAAGCCGAGGCACCTCGGCCTGTTCTGAGAGGTGTATGTTCCGGGGCCACAGACCTTGGGCAAACGGTAAGAGTTGTCCGCTATTCCCATTGGAATAGTCGGCCAGCTGCCTCCTAAACTGGTCGAGGCACGGAGAAGGGAATGCTGCGTCCCCACAGCAAACTCCTCTCCCGCTACCGGAAGGGCGTGGGACAAGTACCCAATGCCCGACCTACCTGATGCAGGTTTTTCTAGGGTTTTCCCTGCATTACTTTTAGGGTACTGCCGGGTAGGATCCTTAACATATAGCCCGGGGGCTCTAGTTACCCCTTGGCTACCTTCCTACACCCTTCCGCATCCCTCCTTTAAAATCCCTTCCTATGCTATTAAAGGGAAGTTGCCACCATGTGGATTACCGTCATGTAGCCTGTTGCCCTAAAAAAAACTAGTTCTGTTGGAATTACCTCAGGGCAATTCTTCTCCACCTTGTTTTTATAAACCAGGCCTGATGAACATTTATTATATAATTTTTCAGATTAGATTAATGAATTAATATAAACTGAAAAAAATTGACAATTTTAAGTTTTTCATATCAAATTTTTTTGACATTTATTTCAAGAAATTATGATATTAACAAATTAATGGTTGGTCTCTACTAGACCAGTTTTAATATGACTTAACACATTCGGCGTTTATTAAAAAATAAAAAAACAAATTATGATATTAATAATAAAGATACAGTAGCCAAATACAGGAAAATGAAGTGATGATACTCGTATAAATATAACGTTACTGGAAACTTCTTTCTTGAGGCGCTAAGAAAAGAAAAACACAAGA
Organism: Zhengitettix transpicula; assembly: GCA_037074705.1. Classification (NCBI taxonomy): domain Eukaryota; kingdom Metazoa; phylum Arthropoda; class Insecta; order Orthoptera; family Tetrigidae; genus Zhengitettix; species Zhengitettix transpicula. Next base: position 22,438,858 of record CM073591.1, on the reverse strand, counting down.
GCCAAGAACGACACAACCGCACAATACAGTTGAAAAAACTCAAAAGCTTTTTATTTTTAGTCCGAAACCAATATGAAAATTTAATACAGCCTTTTTCGAGTAAGGATATAGTTTATAATTATTAAGTACGAATTCTAGGAAACAGCCATTCTGTTAAAAATAAACTTAGGTTGGCAGAACTTATCCGCATAATATTATAATTTACAGACATGAAGGTTGTCTCACAATACGCAGGCAAATAATAAAACATAATAACAGCAGATAAGGTACTTGTTTTTATGATTGTATCTTATTTTGCTAGTCGTGATAATAAATATGCATTTGTACGTTCGACAGTAATCGATATCTGAACGAGTAGATAATTGCGTGTCGATATCGTAAACAACTGAATTTACCCAGACGGCAACGCGCCTTGTGACGTCACGGACGCTTTTAAACGCTGATGCCTTTAAAGACGTGCATTGTATATAATATCGGACATAAAAAGTACATGTATGTGCTGTGGACTGTCACCTTTATTACTTTACAAATTCATCTACAATTGTAAGTATGATTTTTATAGTTTAATAATTTTATTTAACAATGTAAGTTAGAAATAACTAGCCACATATTACAAATATTAGGAAAAGTTGTACAATCATCACTCCACCAATGGTGGTGGTGGTGGTGCTTGAGTGATCCTGAGAGCCATGCCAGGACCTCCCAGGTCAAAGGTGATGACCCAGACTAAATGGCATACCCTGGCCCTCCAGGTTGGGGGTTGGGGCTTGAGGACAAAACACCCTCCTCCCTTAAAAAGACCAAAGTTACGAAAATTCAAAGAGTTGAAGCCGGACGGATGAATAGACAACGACACAGCATGCACCCTGGACAATGTAGAAATTGGAAGAGGAGAGCATCGTGAAGGATGGCAGAGGCTCGTTGAAAAGGCCAAGCTTCACTACGGACTGTAGCGCCATGGAAGGAGGAGAAGATGCAATTATCAAATGCGATCGTGTTGTATATAATAATAATATAATGTCCACTTACACACGTCAATCATTATTTTTTTATGCTTAAATTGGTTCAAACTAACCAGTAAGGTTGAAAGCTTGGATACGAAAATCGAAACGATTTAAATATAACCCATCCTTATACAGTTTTTGACCATTTACAAGTAGAAATGTTAGGAAACCTTTTTTTTACGGAAACGTGTACTTTCGGAGACATATTAGTAGGCGTGACGTCATTATGTGACGTCAGTAATGGGCCTGATGAATCACAGAGAATCGCGTGCTAAGACATCCTTCTGCATTAGTGGAAATTCGGCTTAAAATAAAAAGCATAATTTTTTATTCTATCTTATTCGATACTATTTGTATTCCCAGATACTTATTTTCTCTTGATCTCAGAAATATTTTATTTAATGATCTTTTGCCACAAGTCTTCGGTTCTTATTTCTTTATGCACAAGAAAGATACTGACTTTAGATGGCTTATTTCTTAATTTAGTTGGTCGGTACCACCAAATTTCCCCGGTCGACAGGATTGCACGAAATGTTCTTCACAGGACATCAGCACCTCAGACCCATTTCTGACGTCATATAATGACGTCACACACTACTAAATCGTAATTAACTATATCTACGAAAGTATACATTTCCGAAAAAAACGTTATTTAACAATTATACTTGTAAATGGTCAAAAAATTCTTAAGGATGTGTTACATTTAAATCGTTTCCATTTACATATCGTCAATATCAACCAAGCTATCGACCTAACCGGTTCATTTGAACCCTATTTGAGTATTTAAAAAAATTATGACTGACGTGTATAAGTGGACATTACGTTATTATTATCCCTACGACGCGACCCGTTTTGATGATTGTATAACTTATTGTAATATCTGTAATATGTGGCTAGTTATTCCTAACTTACAATGTTTAATAAGATTATTAAACTATAAAAATCATATATACAATTGTAGATGAATCTGTAAAGTAATAAAAGTAACAATCCACAACACATACCTCAAATTGCATGTAGTAATTGAGTCAGATTTTATCTACAATACACGTGTCTTTAAGCGTCAGCGTTTAAAACCATCTGTGACGTCAGCAGACGTCAGCGTTGTCGTTCACGAAGTGTTGCATATCTAGATTTTTCTAGTAACATTGTAATCAATATTAAGTGACTTCACTCACACACCATTGGCTTTTCAGTTCTGAACGGCACGTCCAAAAAAAATGGTTCTTTAAAATTTGAAAAGGGAAAATTATAATCCACGTTCAGTTTTCGATAAAAGTTTTCTGGAGGAATCCAATTGTAATATAAACGCGGTGTGGGGGAATATATATATATATTTTTTTGCTAAAAATACCCGACTCCAAAAACATGTTAAATTTTTCACCCTTGCCAGAAATCGAGACACCGGCCCTCAATTTCACGCTTTACAGTCCATATGAATAATTCTGACATCCTTGGAAAGCGCTGCTCACGAATGTGTCATTGACCTTGCGTCGGACTATTGATAAACTAATTTGAGGTTATGTTTTTATGATCTTCAGGATGCCCTTCGTTCTGTAAATATACTCATTATTTCCTTTGCAAGTCCAATAATTTCCGTTTGAATAATTAGAATTGAGTTTCTCGGTCGGTACGTTTAGATTTTTTATTTTTTTTAGGTAACAGTCTACATGAGGGAGATCCACGTTGGGCAACTCCCCTTTAGTAGCATAGGAAGGGATTTGAAAGGGGGGATGCGGTAGGGTAGAGGAAGGTAGCCAAGGGTTAACTAGGGCCCGCGGGGCTATGGTTTAAGGATCCTACCCGGCATTAGACTTAAAGTAATGCAGGGAAAACCCTAGAAAAACCTTCAACAGGTAGGTCGGGCCCTAGGATACTTGTCTCACGTCCTTCCTATGACGGGAGAGGGGTTTGCTGTGGGGACGCAGCTTTCACCTCTCCGTGCCTCGACCAGTTTAGCAGGTAGCTGGCCGACTGTTCCAATGGAAATAGCTAACAACTCTTACCGTATGCCCAAGGTCTGTGACCCCGGAACATTCACCTCTCAAACACAGGTCGAGGTGCCTCGGCATGTGTCGGAACCTTAGTTCAAAAACCAGAGAGAGGAGGAGGCTTCCCCAAAGGTAGCCTCCGCCAGAGCTCTCTGGGAAGGTTCAGGTACATTTACATTTTTTTTAGGTAACAGTCTACATGAGGGAGATCCACGTTGGGCAACTCCCCTTTAGTAGCATAGGAAGGGATTTGAAAGGGGGGATGCGGAAGTGTAGAGGAAGGTAGCCAAGGGTTAACTAGGGGCCCCCGGGCTATATTTTAAGGATCCTACCCGGCAATTCACCTAAAAGTGGTGCAGGGAAAACCCTAGAAAAACCTGCATCAGGTAGGTCGGGCCCTAGGATACTTGTCTCACGTCCTTCCTATGACCGGAGAGGGGTTTGCTGTGGGGACGCAGCATTCCCTTCTCCGTGCCTCGACCAGTTTAGGAGGCAGCAGGCTGACTGTTCCAATGGGAACAGCGAACAACTCTTACCGTATGCCCAAGGTCTGTGACCCCCACGGAACATACACCTCTCAGAACAGGCCGAGGTGCCTCGGCTTGTGGGAACAATAATAACTGGAGGAAAATAGCTTTGACGTTAAGTAGGGTTAGAAAAAGAATCTTTCAAATAAACATTAGGTCTATGCGAAATTAAGTTATCGACAGTAATTTAGATAATACTGTCGTTTGTTTTTACCGCTGAATGTTTTTTTTTTGCTGGCGCGTGTTTAAGAGAAATTATAACATCTTTGTTTTTGTTTTCCCCGGTCCTTTTCTTTCCTCGAGAATTTTTTTTTGTTTCTCTGTTTTGACGACGAGGTCAGTGGTGAAAGGGGAATTGCTTTTGAGGTCCAGTCAAGGCAATTAAAGGATCGTATTCTAAGGCTGTGCTTGTGTTAAGATATAAATAAGACGTTAAGTGATGTAATAAATAAGAAAATAAGGAGTTGTCCGTGACGGAAGAAAATTGTCTAGTATTGACATAAAATATACTACAAACACGAATAGTAGTAACAGTGAAAGGAGACCTGCAATAATAGCGGATAAACATTAAACGTAGAAAGTACCGTTGAGGCTGTCTCCGTGCAGATCTGGATGATGATTCATGGCTACGGAGGGGAAGAAAAGATAAAAAAAAAATAGAGGAGCGTCCCATAATTTCACGACATGGTTCCGCATAACGAATGAGCCACTTCTAAACTAGAGGGTCCAGCCTCCTGATGGATGGTTACTGGGAGCTGTCATTGTATGCAGTTTCGCTGTCTGGATTTATGTATATTTCGGGGTCAGCCGCAACTGTTCTTCCGCGTGCACATTTCCCCCTGCTCGATGAGTCCGAAACCAGTTTCTTCGTGTTCAGGCTGGGTGTGGCGGACTCTGCGGACGTTGCATCAGATTGTAATCTACATAATTAATATAGTACGTCCATCCGTAAGAATCCACAGATATTAGTGTATATACCTACGTTTCATGATCCAATGTCTTCCACGCTGACTTTGATTTCAATGAATTTGGATCAGATAACAGACAAAAATAAGTGCTAAATTAAACACCACACAAATATTCTGCATTTCTTGTTGCATTCGTCATGTGATTGAAAAAAAAAAGAAAACTCCTCCCAGAGTTGTTTTGAATCACCTGACGAAAGCAACAAGGGTTGCAGAAACGTCGTGTGGTATGAATAAAAACCCATTTTAGTCTTCCAGTCACAATTTTATTTAAAGCTGTTCGAGATTCAAAAGTAGCTTTCGACCCTTATGGTCATATATATATATATATATTGTAGTAATTAAAAGGAAACAATTAATTAATAAACAAAAATTTTGGCCGTGTATTGTTGGCGGCGTAAACATACAAGTTGTGTACAAGAATATGGGGCTACAATGCCTGATTTGCTGGGGGTATTGTCGAAAAACGTTGCTGGACGCGCAGAGCTCCAGTGTGTTGACAGGAGGCAGAGGAATAACAGTTCGGACAAAATTTCAGGAAGTGTGTATTTGGGAGGCAAGGCTGTGTGTAGTCTAACAGCTCCAGTATTCAGAACGATCTACGGTTTCCAGTCTATGAGCAAATAACTGCAACGATACTACGCCGACTGTTATTTTCCCTGAGTCTAGCCTACGTTCACGAGTTAGACACTTCTTCATGTATTGGGAGCCAGGTTGTTGCATCAAGTAAATAACCAAACTTTGAGAATGCTAACAAGTTACTGATAGAGAGAACAGCGGAGCAAGTGTTGTAAGTAAACTCAGCAAGCAGGAGGTGTTGCCTAGTAAATTCTGTGTGTAATGGCCTGTGTCAATAATAATCGTTTGTTTGTGTACGAGCCCCTTTCCTTGGCACAACAAAACTATAAGGTAAAACTGCACAACTTATTATCTGTAAACCCGCCAGTAAATGATATCTTATCGTCAGATTTCAGACTTCATATTTTAATATTTTACTAATTGTTTATATTAAGGTTTTAATCACTTTGTAAATTTTAATTGTTTAACATAAATATCCTTTATTGAACGCCCGATGAGAGCTAGCCGTGGTGTATTGTCAAGTTTTAATATGCAATATAATTTCAATAACCGGCCTGCTGTGTCCAGTGTCATTACCTCGTACCACACAGGTCCCGGGTTCAAATCCCGGATGTTTGTGGTCGTCCTGGTCACGAAAACTGAGGTTAAGGCTGTGGGAGAATCGTCACTCCTAATCCAGAATGTGTCATGTAAGATGACAGTCTGGCAGCCGTCTCGGTTAGGCCAAGGCCCTTCATGGGCTGTCGAGCCAACGAGTTAGTTAGTTAGTTATAATTTCAATAATCGGGTTTAATAAATTAATTTACTTGTTTACTATAAATTTGATCTTTTAATTAACACATCCGATCACTTAATTTTTTATTTGCTTATCATTTATCTTTAAATACTACAAATTGGTGCTTCAACGTGGCGATTAAATTGTGTTCACTATGTATAATTACTGAAATATATATATATATATATATGTAAAGAAAATGTATTTCTTCAATTTGTATTTTCAAACTTTGCCGCTCACCGCGCCATTACCAATCACGGGAGTCGACAATTGGGAGAATCCAATATGGAGTTATGTGGCTACTGAGTGAACATAAAACGGAATCGACTAATTTATAAATAAACTTTTAATGTCGTTCTTTTGGTTACAGGTAAATGGTGTATAAGTGTAGTTGTAATGTTATGTTTGTAATTTACAACTTATTGAAATAAAACTTTGGTTACAGAGCAACACACAGTTTATTCACGTCATTCCGAAAATAAAAAATAAAAATTTATAGAGAACCATCTTATATATATATATATATATATGTATATATATATATTGTAATACTAATTAAGGAGACTATTAATTGTTTAAATAATTGTTTAGCGGTACAAATTCTTAAAGACATCAATGACGGCAGGCTCTTTGTCGGCGGTCTTTGTTGCGAGCTGCTAAGACTGGCTGAATTCAGTCTGGCGGATATTGTGGTCGAGAGAGGCAGCAGAATTTTAAGAGTACGAACAGCGTGGCCCAAGCTTAGAAATTCAACTGTGAGACTTATATGTTTTAAAAATATAGGTAAAAAGGTCTGGACGGAGAGACACTTATAAAAAACCTGCAAAGCTGAAACAAAAAGTTTAGCGCCACGTTCAGATACATACGACTACCGAAATAACATTTTTCTGCATAAAAGCATTGAGAAATAATATGTCCGACTGTTGACCGGAGGAATAATACAAGATCTACAACTGTGTGTTTTGACCATGATGTGTAGAATCAGTGATTAATGGCCTCTTTAGTGAATTGTGTCCCCAAGCTGCGAAAATTAAGTCTGGTACCAGCAAGACAGTTGTAAGTACGAACCAAACTGATTAAATTCTGTAAACGGTAATTAAGGGTATTAGACAGATTACGTTCTTTTCACTTTGTTAGGTTTCTTATTCCGCTAGTTTCAAGTTGGTTGAATTGTTAATTATTTAATTTATAATATTTGATTTTTCTTACTTATCAAACCCAGTTAAAGACCCTGAGAAGAAGAGTTATTAATTTTGATTGTTTGTGAAATATAAAAGATTGTATTTTACTTTGAATTTTGAAATTATTGAATTCGGCGTGACAACCTAGGGCAAATCATTTGTAAAGAAACCCCTAAATGAACACCTGTTAAATTAATCTTTGGCAAATTAAAAGTTTTTTAATCATAATCATTTTGTTAAGTAATTCCTTTGATTAAATTATTTATTTTGCTCATTACATTTTTGGTTCCACAACCTGGGGCAATTTAATAAATTATTTATCTTTAATCATTACAGTATATATATACATACACTAATACATAAATATGTAGTAATAATTGTAGATTGCAGTTGAGAACGGCCATAAGGGTTGAAAGTTCCCTTTGAATCACCAACATTTTTTAATAATATTGTGACTGAAGGACTAAATTGGTTTTTATTCATTAATTGTATAAATATGGTACATAGTTTATTGAAGTTGTCTGGTATTTAGTTTAACCCTTACTTTTCTCTGTTATTTGTCTATTTAACTGATTAATTACTTCGTTGTTATACAGACCCACGTGAAGGTTCTCAGCCGTGTCAAACTGCCGGGCGCCATCTTGAGATAAAATGGAGGAAGTTCCAAAAAAAAAATTCTTTTTATCACCGTATTTTAGTGGTGATCTTGACATCATTTCCGGATGCCCTCCGTTTTGTAAAATATACTCATTATTTCCTTTGTAAGTCCAATAACGTCAATATGAATAATTAGAACCGCGTAGCAACCAGGGGGGGTTTATTTTAAGGGTTTCTCGTTAATAACATTTTTTTTATGCTATATACTTTAACTTATAATAATAACTGTAGGAAACTAGCTTGGACGTTGAAGTAGGTGTGAAAGATTAAGAATTAAAAGCCAATGATGTGTAAAATAAGTCTTGGAAGTCACTGAATATCGTCCACATTGTTAAAAATACCTCCTGAAAATATAGTGTAATAAATAACAAGAAGATTTAATTAAATCAGCCACACGTTTAGGAAGCCAATTTATGTAATGATTAAAAAGGTGGTCTTAATTAATAGAAATAATTAACAAAATTATTATGATTTAATAATTTATTGTTGATAATTACACATGATAAGCCCTGCCAAATTCCATCAATTTAACAAACAAATATTTCAATTTTATTTTATTAATTCGTGGCGTTCTATGAAAATACAGCTTTATAATTTTACAATCAACTACGTTGAATTTCTCATTATTTCAGGGTCACCACTGGGTTTGATAGGAAGAACAAATACAATGAACTAAAACATTAACAATCCAAACTCATTGAAGTTAACGGAATACAATATTAAATACAAAGAGTAAAAGAAATCTGACTACACCCTTTAATTATCCTTTACAGTCATTAATAATTGTTGTGTACTCACGACAGTGCTACTGGTAACAGTTAGGACTCTTGCAGCTTGAAGTCAACACCCACTAAACAGACCATTCATTACTCACTGATTCTACACACGGTAGTTGCTCTGGATCTCTGCTATCCTGGAACCTGGATCATCTCACCCTCAGTCACCCCTCGGACGTAGATCTCCTCAAAGTCTCTCTATGCGAAAATTAGTTCAGTTTGTGAAGCAAAACTTCTGCTTCCAAACTGCGATTCTATGAGTCTCTCCGTCAAAACTGTTTACTTGCGTTGTATGTAAACTATTATATCTCGCATTTGGACTTCCTGGATAGCCCTATTCATAATTCTGGATCCGCAGACTTTTCCTGTTTCTATTTCTCTACGTGGACCGAACTGCCATGTCCCAGTTCTCGACGCAGATTGAGTTCTCTAAGCGCGCGGTCTCCAGTCTCCATTGTTAGAAAAGAAAGACCCGCTGCGATTGTCGTCTTTAAGCACCCGTACCGCCAACAATTAAATTATATTAAAAACAATTAATAGCCTGTTTAATTGGTATTACAATATATTCCAGCTTTTCTTGAGCCTTCATCTTTCGGATAGACTGAAATAAAAGGGAAAAAGGATCGTAGGAGGGGAATTTCTATTTTCTAAAATACCGATGAAACCAAAGAAACTAAGATAAAGTTACGGAATATCCAGAGAAAGTGTTGAATTAGAAATTGAAGGAAGGAAACTTATTCTCCCACATGTTTTAGAAAGAGGCGAAAAGTGTTCAGACAACCTTTCACTTTACCATTTTTTTTAGACCCTGGAAGTTGTTGGATGAAGTAAAATAAATATTTTTTATCTGTTAAATGATTTATATAAGTTAACATCACGTGCTGTTAAGTATATACAACGGTGAGAGGTCGCTGAACGTAGGGAAGAAACGTTTTACAGTTGAATGTTGTAAATTTTAATGTTCACAAGATTTTGGAACCTTTTCCCCGCCAACAATATACCGATTGACATTTTCCAGTAAGGTTCGTTTTTACGAAATAGAGCATAATATTAACCCCATATAACACTTCATATGTTACTTATCATATTATACATTATGACTGTAAATTAAGTTGATGCGGGGAAGAGTTTCAACCACGTCAGTGCGGGCAAACGACAGGATCCCCCTCTAATTTTATTTAATACAATTCACATTAACTTCCTATTTTAATTTAATACTAACTGGGTGCCCGGCGTTTCCCGGGTCGTCATTATTAAACTCAGCGACATCCATAACCTCAGATTTGTCTCCAATCTCGGTTGCTTTCGCGTTGTTTTTATGTAACGCCCCTGCAGTCCCACTCCCTTAGGGTGCTTCCCTTCCCTGACAAAAGGGGTAAAAGTTATACACACGAAACATCGGGAGAAACACTATCAATATCATTGGCCCAGAAAAATATTTATCCGACGCAAATATCGGCGATTTGAGCCTGTTTGAAAATTTTCAGCCGCGTCCCTGGATGGAGGGTAGTAGCTGTGTCTTACACCCCCCCTCCCACACAGTGTTTGTTTCTGTGTCGCAAAGAACACGTTTTACGAAATTTGTTCAAATTTCTCCACGGTTGTAGGTTTGTTCTGTGCGGAACACAGCCAGTTTCATATATCAGAATGTTAATTATAGGGGATGTAGTTGTTATAAGAGTCAACGAAAAACGAACAAGATGGCGATACACATTGAATTTATATTACAACCGACGGCTCCCAAAAATATAAGCGTAAAAAAACACCCGGAAACAACAGTAAACTTTAGGGTGGTATTTATTTTATTACTTAAATATCCTTGGTGCCGCGGCGTTGCCACGTGTACTTATTTAAATAAACCCGAAACTGTATTTAATTACGAAATAACATTAATCTTTGGTCAATTAGTGATTTAACCTAAATCTAACTGTTCCTAGTTCCGTACACACTTTCCACAGATAATAGTGCATTAATTCAACAGCTGTAAAATACATTGACTTTTACTGCATCAGTCCCAACAAACACACCTCTGGATTTCTTCTTAAATATACTCCTTGAGTACTGCAGGATATAATTGTCCCTCAGTCTTCAGACATTACCAAAGATTAAATTCTTAGGTAGATTCACATTGTAAACAAATAGTCGCCATATTGGAGTCACTAATATGGCGGGGAAAATTAACTTACATTTTCCTGCAAGGATCGTAAAGTATTTATTATTGTTTTTTATCATCATTGGATGGAGTATCTATGGATAAAATTATACTTTTTAATTCAATCTATCTATTTCTGCTTTATTTGATTACGGCAAAAGGAACTATTTCCTTTGTTCGTCGCGTAGTAACGTCTCTCTCTCTCTCTCTCTCTCGCATGACGTCACGGTCTCTTGGCGGCGCAGTGATTTAACGCGAAATAATCACATTTTTTAATTATAATTTTTTCCACCTTTATGCTAGGGGTTTCTCACCCCCACAGTACCGTTTCTCGTGTTTTTAAGAATATGTGTACCCATTTTTGAGGCAATCTGTCCACGCGTTTAAATTTGTACAGAAATTAACGTAAGTACATACATCCTTTTTTTTATTAAATAGATTGAGGACTTCTTTGCGTAACAGTGAACTTTAACCTCACATTTTAATTAATTATATTACCGTAATGGTCTGTTTGTAGAACCAGTTTGACTTTAAATCCTATTCGTCCGCCACAAGTTTGAGAGGGGAAAAAAACGGGGAGGATAGTCTCCGGGCAACCTTTCACTTTTCAATGAGAGTTGTCTATTCTATATATATTTATTTATTTTTACCTGGCATTATTTCATATCATTGCATTTAATCACCGTGGAGTAAATTAGAAATTAAGTTGCACAACACGTCGACGAAGTGTTTTATTTTTCTCGGTCGGGTTTGGATGGACCTGTACGAGAGTTCTTTTTTGTCCTCCTGCAGACGACGATAAGATCCCTAATTAAGGGCAGAAGCCTGGATGTACGAGTACCTGAAAAACGTCTTGGTGTAGCAGTTGAGCGAGCAAGTGTGTTTAATTGTTCCGCGGGAAGATAATTGCCGCGTTCAACAAGCTGCTGGGATTAGCTGCGGCCGTAACGAGGCGGCGTGTACTTTAACTTATCTGAGGCAACGAGGGAGGGGGGGGGGAGGGAAAGAAAACCTGGATCACGGTTTCTCTCTACAGCGGAAGTTGTTCTGGTTTATTCTTTCACATTGATTTCACAAATAATTTTTTTGTAGCATATAATTGGTTACATGTCGAAGCAGTACGCGATACGCCAATTAGGCCTGGGTTGTCCTTCAAGAATCCCGTAGGTATAAGGCAGTCATTGACCTTCCATATGGAAGTTTTCACGGTGATAATTGAATGAGGTGAGAACATTACTCTGCATCAAACGATCATTAACGTTGAATACTGAATACTCCACGGTATCTGTCAAGTCTACGTGGTCCACAGCTTCCACCACTTGAAGACCTACAGGAAGATTTTTTTTTGTTAGTACGAGCAGGAAAAATGCTGATAAATGAGGCCGTGGTGGGATGTTAATTCTTCAGCGTTCCTTTATGGAATTGTTTTGGGCCTGTCTGTTCCACTATTGCTCTCCATTTCTTCCTACCTTGTACAACTTGTATCCATCTGCTTGATGATGTCTTTGATTACCTTCCCATGATCCTATGTTCAGGTTCCGTTGACCTTGCTGGGTCTGTTTCCATGTATCAATCCTATCTCTCCGGGGCTTCTTAGTGGAACGTTTAGCAGGGATTTTTTTTACGGGTGATGAGGAGCTGGAAACAACCCTCAACCCCTGCAACTTGGAGGACCGCTGGACTGCTCTTAGTCTCTGTCTCTCCTACCCTGTGACCTATCTGGCTTGGGTGGCCCTACCAGCATAGCTCTCAAGGGTCAATTCCAATGGTGACGAGCCTCAAATATTTAGGAATACTCTTCATAAATAGCCTTGGGAGGGAGGAGCCAAATTCTTTACGTTTCAATGCGATGAACCTGAAAAAAGAGGGTGGTCAAAACCTGAAGCTTAAATTTTGGAATACATAGCAGCTTTGTTGGGATCTCTACCGAAAAAAAAAATCAAATAGAATCGCTGGAGAACGTCCAGGAAAGATGCAGCTTTTTTTTAAGAGTAGGAAGGACCAGATAATGGGAACGAGGGAAAAAAAGGGGGAAACAATGAAGTTGAGAATTATCTTTACAAAATACGGAGAGGTTTCGTGGGGCAAAAACCCAGGTCCATAAATTCAAACACCCCAGTAATATCGGCTGGTTGGGCCATCAGTTTAAAATGTCTGAAACAAGAACCAGATCTGGGGAATTGTTTTTAGAGTAACAGGCCACATGAGGGTAATCCACATGGTGGCATTGAAAGGGAGTGAAACTGGGGATGCGGAAGGGTAGAGGAAGGTAGCCAAGGGTTAACTAGGGCCCCCGGGCTGTGGTTTAAGGATCCTACCCGGTAATTCTCCTGAAAATGGTGCAGGGAAAACCCTAGAAAAATCTGCATCAGGTAGGTCGGGCGTTGGGTACTTGTCCCACGCCCTTCCCTGAATAGCGGGAGAGGTGTTTGCTGTGGGGACGCAGCATTCCCTTCTCCGTGCCTCGACCAGTTTAGGAGGCAGCTGGCCGACTACTCCAATGGGAACAGCGAACAACTCTTACCGTATGCCCAAGGTCTGTGACCCCCGGAACATACACCTCTCAGAACAGGCCGAGGTGCCTCAATAAAGAGAAAGTGTTATACATATTTACTCGACTCTTACAGAATTACTGCAAGATATTAGCGTGTGCAGGGCTTTACTTAGGTCTTTAGATGAACATCTTTAACTGTATAAGAAGCTCAATTAATTAACAAGTGTTTATAGTATTTTATTTAGTAATAAATTCAGAGTTTTTACGGTTTTTTATATCATTTGGGAGACTAATATATATATATATATAATACTGTAAACCCTTGTTAATATATATATATATATATATATATAAACATAGCGGTGTATAATTCCCAATAGTTGAGGAGAGATCCTCCGTGCTGTGTCAATGAGGTTATCTTGGCAGTGTTGACAGTTGGTTGTTACTTAAAAGTTTCGTCACATCGCAGCACTTTGCAACACACACACACAGGAAATGTTAGACAATCAATCGACAAAGATGATTGCGGCTTGATTAAAGATCAAAAAAATTGGTAACAACCGTTGACCCGAATTTCTGCTCCATAAAAAAATTCCGTGGACTGAATTTTCTCAACCGCAGCCGTGAATTTCTAAGTGAGAACTACAACGAACTTTAGAATATTAAATTAATTGCTAATATTGTGTCGTCGTAAACAAAACAGGAATTCTCGCGATAAGGCAACACATAAATTTTTTAAATAGTAACAGGCCACATGAGGGTAATCCACGATGTGCAAATCCCCTTTAATAGCATAGGAAGGGATTTGAAAGGGGGGATGCGGAAGGGTAGAAGAAGGTAACCAAGGGTTAACTAGGGCCCCCGGGGTATGGTTTAAGGCTCCTACCCGGCATTCGCCTAAAGAAATGCAGGGAAAACCCTAGAAAAACCTGCATCAGGTAGGTCGGGCATTGGGTACTTCTCCCACGCCCTTCCGATAGTGGGAGAGGAGTTTGCTGTGGGGACGCAGCATTGACTTCTCCGTGCCTCGACCAGTTTAGGAGGCAGCTGGCCGACTATTCCAATGGGAACAGAGAACAACTCTTACCGTATGCCTAAGGTCCGTGACCTCGGAACATACAGCTCTGAGATCAGGGATCGGCATGTGGGAAGCTTAGTTCGGAGAGGACACATGAATGCAGCCAGACGCCACGTCGTAAAGTTGGTAACGATTTTAACTGCAAATGAAACGATTCTAATAATGGTTACTAATAGACAGGGCTATTTTGAAATCAGCTTTCAAGTTCTTAAGCATAAAATCAACTCTGGACATCGTACAATTTATTAAGTTAATTGAATTTACCTCATTTTTACGTATCATTAACGATACACACGGTTTGTAAAACGACGCTGATGCTGAAGTGATTTTTACATGAGGTCTGACCCAATTTAACCTAATTTTCGCCTTTTAAATTCTAATAAATAATTTAATCATTCTAACTTCCTCTCAATTAGTCTCTCTTGTCGTCTTTTATTTTAATATTGACTATTATAACTGTATATATAAACAGCTAATTTGTCTGTTTACATTATTACAATAGGCTTCATTACGTGTGTTATTTAGTTATAATAATAATAATAATAAACGCTAAATCATATGTGGGTATCTTTGGACGTGGCAAAGATGGTTGTTGAGCGAGACTTCTCTTGGTAGTTGTTGTATCTTTGGCTTGATTGACGAATATATTGTCCTGTGTTGTTGTTGTTGTGGATTTAAATTAATAAATAAGTTGCAAACTTTGGTGAATCTCGGAGAATTTTGTTTCTGATTAGTTGTGAGAGCTACACGTGGACCAGTAAGGAAGATTAGCAGCCATTTTGGAGCGTCAAGCAGCTCTTGATGAACCTGAGCAGCGGTGGTGAGTCAGATAATAGTTGTTCTTTTACGTCTCTGTCTTTATTTTATTTAGAGCGCAACTACGTTTCAATTTTTAAGGTTTTATTTTGAATTATTATAACAATTAACATGTTATTAAGTTCTCAAAATTTAGACCAAGGAGGTCGTAGCAGGACTTGCTGTATAAGGTCAGAAATTGATTTATGAAGTCAGGGATAATATTAACTGTTCCTTGCTCACACTCCATAGATACGTTTCACATTCGTTGTTGCCTTTGTATTTATTTATAGAGACCTCAACGACGTGATAGACATGAATAAGAAATTCTTGGGATTCCACCCGAGACACACTGAGCTTTTAAGTTGCGACGTTTCAATTGAATATTTCTCAAGTGATATCCTTCAATAATTTGTAATTATTTGACCAATATGGAAAATGGCATTCATAAAGGGTTTTTTTTTTGGTGAAGAAATGACATGCATTGGCACCCTTCATCGAGTTTGTACTTTTACCTATTCTTTCCTCTTTAGCATCAGCGCATTGTAGGTCTATTTCCTTAGTTAAATCCATAATTTTATTATTATTATTATTCAGGCATTTTCCTAATTATATACAAATGCTATAATTTTTAATAATTAATATATTTTTAATTAGCATCAGTTGATGAAGAGCCCTACGTAGCCTGGTCCATCTTGATCCTTCAATTCAACTGTAACTGAGCTTTGTTTGAAAAGCGTTTCTTCTTTCGTTGAATTTAATTATATATATTGTAATGCCAATTAAATAAGGCATTAATTGAGAAATTAAAAAAATAATTTGTTTGAGAAATCTATTCGTGACGGTGGTACAGAACACAGCAACAATGTAGCCAGGTATTGTTTCCTTTGTCGGAAGAAGCACTGCGCGCTCAAAATTGCGAGACGGTTGTTCAGTTGGCTGGAAGGTTTGGTCAAGTACAGGTCGTATTAAAATAGACGAGATATTCTTTTAACAGGTAAAGTTAAGTAGAAGGAGTTGGCAGTCAGACAGGACAGAAATTGGTCGTGTTGGAAATAGAGAAGACAATTTCAAGTATTTAAAGTAAATTTGCAGAGAAACATCGAGAATTACCAATCAACAGCGTTGATTGGTCCATGAACAGTTTGCTCAAGACGAAATATTCACTCGAGCAGAACTACGAAACCTGCTAAGCACAAACAGTCTTGTGAACATGGCCGGGCAGGATTAGCAGAAGTCAACTGAGGGAGAGACGAAAAGGACGATCATCCTGGTTCCTGAGTTTTGATCTAAAAACATTAATTTAGAATCTGTGCGTTTTCGAAGAAGTGCAAAACCCGTCATAGTGCTTCGACAATTAAAGGTATCCTGGAATGCTGGGTAGCCGTGAGTAACAATACAAAAACAACTAATTATGTAAACCTGATTAAAAGATAGACGTCTGAGTTCGTTTTCTTCTTTTGATTAAAATTTGTTAATTAGAATCCATCTTTTAAGTTTAACTTCGCTGACAAGTAAATTTCGTCCTAGTTAATTGACGAGTAAATCTTTTCTCTTTTAAATTTGAATTTGTGTTTAAGTTGAGAAATAAAATGATTCGCCATTATCAAACCCAGTAGAGACCCTGAGATATATTTTTAAATTGTGTTTAAAGAATTGCTAATAAATTTGTTTGTTTCTCAAGTTAATTATATTTTCATATAAAAGGCGACTCCTTTTTGAATATTACAATATATATATATATATATATATATATATATATATATATATATATATATATGTATGCAACGTATCTTATTCCAGCAAACAGGCAATACCATCACAAATTAAATGTTGATGTTTTCCTGTGCGTTGCTTTTCCAAAACTCTTGGTATTCAACATCCCAGTAAAGAAGGAGAAGAAGGGGCAGGAAAAAAAATGTGAATAAGAAAAGTGAACTGTAGGCACAGTCTAGAGAAAATCATCACCAGAGACAAGCAAAATAACGCAGTAATGTACAAAAACCTGAAAGATAAATCAGTTGGATTGGAACTAATTGAGGGAAAGTGACAACGACGAAATTAATAAATCGTATATCGAGGGGGAGAAAATTGAGTAAAAAAGAGGATAGTATAAAGTGAAAGTAGACAGGAAAGAATCTCTGATCAACTTCTGGCAAAGAGAAACGTTCAGAACTAGATTACGAGGGTCCGTATGAGTGAGGAGTAGCCTTGCCATAGATAGACAGGACAGCCATATACTCGCCATTGCCAACATATTTCTAAACTAGATCAAATCTTTTCCCACTCGTTGCGTCAATTCCCGAAGGCTACGAACGAAATCGGCAGAGGAATCCGTTGTTCAATAATTGGAGAAGTAATCTTCTTCTTCTAATAAAAAAAATAGACTTTGTGTGTAGGTTTGGGTGTAAGTTCCGCATATAAATCTACACACATGGAGATAATTTGACAAAAAAAACACACTGTGGTGGTAATACACGTGTAACACGCGCAGGGGCAGGGGTAGAAATTTTCAAACATGTTAAACGGTCTATATTTCGTAAAATAAATATTTTTCAGGATTAAAAATATTATTAGTGTTTCAACCGATGTTGTTTGCGTATCATTTTAACCCCTTTCAGCATAGGAAGTGAGGACTCTTGGGGGTGAGGCGTTACAAAAAATAAAATAAACAGTGATTGGAGTTAAATGCGGGGTTATGGATGTCGCTGAGTTTAATTATGATGACCCGAGCAATGCCTGACGCGCAACTAGTTATAATATAAAAATAGTACTAGACGAATGTTAACTTACATAAAGTGTAACGTGTGTCTACGTGGTTTTTATATTAGTTATTTATTTACAATATAATTTATAATATAAAATAATAATATAGGCTAAATCAAAGGCGCATATCTTTGATCATGTCAAAGATGGTGGTTGAGAGAGGGGCTCTGTGGAGATGAATCTTTGGCTGGATGGTCGGGATGTGTCGTTTGGTGTTGCTGCGGATATAAATAACTAGATAACTTTGCTGTATTTCGGAGAAGTTTGTTGTAATTAGTTCTGAGTGATACATGTGGACCAGCAAGGAAGATTATCAGCCATTTTAGAGTGACGGGCAGCTATTTATGAACCTAAGAAGCGGTGGTTGCGACAGGTTTTAGTTGTATGCATTTTTCTTCTGTAGTGAGGCCCTATTTATCCCCTAAAAGAGAGAGAGGAGAGGAGAGAGAGAGAGAATAGAGAGAGGAGAGAGAAGAGGGAGAAGAGAGAGGAGAGAGAAGAGGGAGAAGAGAGAGAAGAGGGAACAGAGAAGGCAGAGAGAAGAGAGAGAGAAGAGAGAGAACAGAGAACAGAGAGAGAGAAAAGAGAGAGAGGAGAGGAGAGAGAGAATAGAGAGAGAGGAGAGAGAAGAGGGAGAAGAGAGAGGAGAGGGAGAAGAGAGAGAACAGAGAACAGAGAAGGCAGAGAGAACAGAGAGAGAAGAGAGAGGAGAGAGAGGTGAGATAAGAGAGAGAGAGAAGAGATATGAGAGAGAAGACAGAAGGCAGAGAGAAGAGAGAGAGAAGAGAGAGAACAGAGAACAGAGAGAGAAGACATATGAGAGAGAAGAGATAAGGCAGAGAGAAGAGAGAGATGAGAGAGGAGAGAAGAGAGATAGAAGAGAGAGAGAAGAGTGAGAACAGAGAATAGAGGGAGAAGAGATAAGGCAGAGAGAAGAGAGAGAAGAGAGAGGAGAGAAGAGAGATAGAAGAGATAGAGAAGAGAGAGAACAGAGAACAGAGAGAGAAGACATATGAGAGAGAAGAGATAAAGCAGAGAGAAGAGAGAGGGAAGAGAGAAGAGTGAGAGAAGAGAGAGAGAAGAGAGATAGAAGAGAGAGAAGAGAGAGATAGAAGAGAGAGAAGAGAGAGAAGAGAGAGAAGAGATATGAGAGAGAAGAGATATGAAAGAGAAAAGATATGAGAGAGAAGAGATAAGGCAGAGAGAAGAGAGAGAAGAGAAGAGAGATAGAAGAGAGAGAGGAGAGAGAGAGGAGAAAGATGAGAGGAGAGAGAGGAGAGAGAGAGGAGAGAGAGAAGAGAGAAGAGAGAGAGAATAGAGATAGAAGAGAGATAGAAGAGAGAGAGTGAGGACTGCGTGAGACTGAGTTTGTGCCAAGGTAAAAATATTTTATTGCAAATATAATAATATTTACAATGCAAAATATATAATTTTTTCGGACCTCTTGTTACATATTTTAACCTTTATTTCATGCTTCAAAAGTCCGATATAATTAAGTCTACCCATGAAAAAAAAGGTTAAAATATGTATTTAAAGAATGAAAAGAATGGTGTTTTTGGTAATGTAGATCAGTGATATATAAAACTGTAAATACAGCGATGCAATTAAATTATGGCAATTTTTTTCATAACAGAGGATAATAATTGTTGTTTTTTTGCTTCTGTTAATATGAAATTGATAATTCAGTTTATGAACAATTTCAAACAGTTTTATATTATTTTTTTTTTAAAAAAACAACGTTTTCGTACGTCGAAAACACCTGAAGAAGGTACGACCAGGTACCGAAACGTTTTTTTTTAAAAAAATTTAATATCTAAATTGTCGGAAAGTGGTAATAAACTGAGGTATGTAGAAGATACTAACACTGGGAGACTGCCATCGAATTAGCATGCAGCCATATTTAATAATCAGTTAGGAATGAATTTTATCAGATTCTACGAGCGTTAAAGCTTTCCCTAATAATAATATTAGCTGTAGCATTAAGGGGCTATACAATGAAACCTTTATTCTTCTGATATCTTCCTGATAATTAACCGGTGCTTTCTCCCCGCCGAAGCCCGCGCACGGATACCAACTGTGCCGTAACGAGCCCATCCCCTACACCACCTCAGGCTCTAATAAAACACCTCGCTGATCTTTAAAGAACCATTTGTTCCTCAACTCGTGGAACATTACCACCATTATTCTCCAGGAAGTTTCTCGTTGCGCGTTTAATGAGCCGTTGGGCAGGAATAAGCTCCATATTTGCAAACGGACTGGTGAAAGGAAAACACGAAGCGATGGAATAACCCGATGAAGGGGGCAGTGAGAGAGAGAGAGAGAGAAAAAGGAAGACTTTACATAATTTGCGAAGGGGGCCGGTCGGGTAACAACAATGTGAAAGTTCCGGGTGACTTCATTCACGCCAACAATTAGCGCAAGTGTTAACACCTCGCGGGGAGCAGAACGTACTCGTTGCGAAGGCAAAAAACCTCATCAAGCCACACACACATACTGGCTGCGGATCTCCCAAAGGATCGATTGCTATTTACCGTCAAAACTCGAATTAGAAGACAAAATAGAATATTTCGCTCTGTTTTTCAGAATATAGATGAAGAGAAAATGGGTGACGTGGCGGCACCTGAGCGGAATATCTCGATCGAATAACAGGAAATGCTAATCTCTTGTCCATCAAGCACAATCCAACCAGGAAAAGCTCTTTCCTTATCTAATCCGTTCCATCCATCTCGTACACAATTTGAATTTTTATGGTCCGTTTAATTTTCGCTGATAAAAAAAAATTCCCTCATCACTTGGCTGTAGGATTAATTACTTGGTGTTGTCGGTATTGAAATCAATTTCGGAAATATTTACCCGGGGAGAAGATTTACAATTTTTCCCAACATCACGTAAAATTTTAAATAGTTTTTTTAGGGAATTATATTATTGTTTAGTTATAATAGTTCTCAGTAAAGAAAAATATATTATCTGTATACAGTACGCGGTTCCTGCGGTTTCTATTCGTGCATTCGGAAATGTTCGGGTAAGGTCGGGAGAGTTCGGAAGATGTAGGTCGGGCTTGAAGTATAATAGCGTTTTAACACTCAAATGCAGGTCTATTCAATGAGACAAAATTAATAGTTAAGAACAATATATATATATATATATATATATATATATATATATATATATATTGTAATGATTAGACTTTATTACCATATATATAAAAAAAACTTTATTACATAAAAAATATAAAAATACATGAATAAAAGTTGATTGGTCGCCAGCAGCTCTACATATAGTCTGCAAAAAATTAACAATAATTCGCTTGGTTAATGAAATCCTCCTCCTCTACAAGGTAATGTGGGCGGCTCCGTAGCTATTCATGAACAGAGCTTACTTCCGTACTGTGTAAAAAATCTTTAACTTCTGAAGGCAATTTACATTAATGGTGACCCTTACTTTATCTCATAGCATCAGCCGACATGCAGCGGATCACTGGTCTTGTAGCACCCCACGATCTCCTTCTTCGGCCTCCCCGCGATGGACGTCCACACGCCAAAACTTTTGTTCGTTACAGCCCGCGAATTTTTGCACCCTCTCTATCTCTGTTCACTTTAAGTCCTCTCTGGCCAGTCTCCCGGGTGCGGAGCATATACCCTTACTCCGCCCCCCCCAAACGATGCAAAAAAAAGAGACGCGTACCCTCGGCTTCTAGGGGCTTCTCCGCGGCACAACTGCACTTTTAATTAATTCCCTCTCAGGCCCGCTGACAAAAGGCGGCCACTTACCGGTGTTGTTCACTACAATATATATATATATATAATGTTTATAATTTGCAAATTATTTTATTTTTAAGTCGAGAGGTCTGTAGAAATTTTTTTAAAAAAATGTAGCAAACATATTACAGTAATTTATAAGAATCTCGATGGATTTCGTTGGTCCGTGACTGTCGTATTACATTTTCGTGGCTCAGACTAAAAGTTACGTACAACGAAAGACTTCTTTTTTTGCAGTAGAGCACATTTTGTAATTAATTTAAACACGATTAGGAGCATAATAGCATAGGAGGGAAAAATGACGATGCCGACTTAAAGCACGTTGTTAAATTAAATTAATTATTACTTTTTGTTTGTAACCTCATTAATAATTTAAAATATATAAGTAAATAAAAGTTACAAATAATATTCAAAGTAAATCTAATTGTCCTCAAATCTAACATTACACTTCCTAACCTCTTAATTTCTCTCAGGTAAAAATAATCACAGCATTAACATATGAGTTACACACTTATATATGTAGAAATGAGAACCTTGTAGGAGAGATACGAAGGGGCTACCTTTGGGGATGCCTTTTCCTCTCCGTTTTTGAACTAAGGTTCCAACAAGCCGAGGCACCTCGGCCTGTTCTGAGAGGTGTATGTTCCTGGGGGTCACAGACCTTGGGCATACGGTAAGAGTTGCCCACTATTCACATTGGAGTAGTCGGCCAGCTGCTTCCTAAACTGGTGAAGGTACGGAGAAGGGAATGCTGCGTCCCCACAACAAACTCTTCTCACGCTATCGGAAGGGCGTGGGACAAGTACCCAATGCCTGACCTACCTGATGCAGGTTTTTCTAGGGTTTTCCCTGCATTAATTTTAGGCGAATGCCGGGTAGGATCCTTAAACTATAGCCCGGGGGCCCTAGTTAACCCTTGGCTACCTTCCTCTACCCTTCCGCATCCCCCCTTTCAGATCACTTCCTATGCTATTAAAGGGGAGTTGCCACCACGTGGATTACCCTCATGTAGCCCGTTGCCCTAAAAAAATATATATGCAGATATAATAGACAGAAAATAAAAGTAACTATTTTTTAACCTGTCACATTGTCGTTGGTTTTAGTCGCTTTTGAGTGTAGTCAACTGACCAGTGCAGTTGTGTCCCTCTAGGCTCTTCTTAACACCTGATGAAAGGTGACAAGGATCCCAGAAACGTAAATTTTTTCGTTTCTAATTATTAATTGTAATGACTTGTCCTACATTCCCAGCACAGGACTAATTATTAATATTACACTTAATTATTACTGTACCAGTCATATGAAGCAGTATTCTTACAGAACGGTTTTAAAGCACGCAACGTTCATGTTAATATCTGGAAAAAAGTGATCGGTGTCGATAAATTACCGATTACTGATCGATACCACGATTCTCGATTCGACCTCAAAGTACGCGTCGTGCATATTTGAAAGTCGAATCAGTAAATCAGTAAAAAAAAAGTATATATATCGTGGAAACTGCCGTCCGTTTTAAACGGAGCACGACTCACGTACTCACGTCCTTGGTTCACTTTCTTTCCGAACAAGGATCGCAAACGCCGCTCTCGATTTCAGAAAAGGGAAAATGATAGGAGCTTGTCTTCTGCGTTGTTCCACCCTAGAGAGATAGACGCTGCGTGTGTGTGGGAAGGTTGTGACCTGGTCATTTATACAGTCATTGATCACATTTGTACAGCTGATTGGCGAAAGAATTGGATAGAATGACCAAGCTCACTTTGTTGCGGGGGAGGGGGGTGGAGCGGGGAGAAATAGGCCGAATTGAAAATCAAACGAAGAGTAGAAAATTCCTACGCATGTTTAACATCAAGCAGAGAAGCCAACAAATATTTATAGGGATCTGTAGGGATATCGATTCTTTAATCTATGATATGGAGTTGGAACAGGTTGCATGCAGGTAATTTTTTTTTCGTATAATAAAGTATGCGAGGGATGTTCTCTCGCAGGCAGAACCTTGTAGCAAAGACACGAAGGGGCTACCTTTGGGGATGCCTTTTCCTCTCCGTTTTTGAACTAAGGTTCTCACAAGCCGAGGCACCTCGGACTGTTCTGAGAGGTGTATGTTCCAGAATCACAGACCTTGGGCATACGGTAAGAGTTGTTCGCTATTCACATTGGAACAGTCGGCCAGCTGCCTCCTAAACTGGTCGAGGCACGGAGAAGGGAATGCTGCGTCCCCACAGCAAACTTCTCTCCCGCTATCGGAAGGGCGTGGGACAAGTACCCATGCCCGACCTACCTGATGCAAGTTTTACTAGGGTTTTCCCTGCATTTCTTTAGACGAATGCCGGGTAGGATCCTTAAAATATAGCCCGAGGGCCCTAGTTAACCCTTGGCTACCTTCCTCCACCCTTCCGCATCCCCCCTTTCAAATCCCTTCCTATGCTATTAAAGGGGAGTTGCCACCATGTGGATTACCTTCATGTACCTAAAAAAAAATTACCATTGCATTTGACGTTCTTTGCTTCAGTGATTCCTCCTCCTTTCCTGAACACTACCAACTCCGTCTTCTCTTCATTTATGTGTATGTCATTTCTCTCCGCCCCTAATGGGACATATCTACTGCCGAACCTCATTGACCAAAGAAGGAAATTTATCATGATGTGAAACATATGACAGTGTAGTCCAAAGCTTATCCCGATTAAAGAACCAAGAAATTGAGACTTATCAATCTATCTCTAAATCAGTAACTGTGTGTGTTTAATACCCATTAATTTCTACACTATATATGTTTTTAATAAAGGTTTACAATTAGACCTACAGTCATTTTAAACCGAATTCCGATGCCCGCGCGTATGCAGATTGTACATGACTATACAAGGGCATCAACTGTCCTGCACGAGTCGCGACTACTTTAAGGCAGAGCAGAAGAGTAACCTGTTAACGCAAGAAACTAGTGACGCAAACACACTTCAAAGAAGTCAGAGATAAGGGAGATGTCGTCCGTCTCTTTAAGCGACACCGCCTCCTCTCGCACTCTGTGAGGACATCAAAGATTGACTAATCTGACGTGTTTCTGTGAAACGTTCCGAAACGTCCAATTTTTTTTGGGTAATAAAAATTTTATTGGCTGGTTATACACGGGTGACCCTTCACGTCAAAGGGCTTTACGTGTGTGTAGTTACAAAATAAATCTCAGCCTCTTTGAAACGTTAATAATAAGAAAGACAGCCAAATACATAAGTGATAATATAAATAAATACCACACAACATCGTTTCTGGGATCCTTGTTCCTTTCCTCAGGTGCTAAAAAGAAAAGCCTAGAGCGACACAACTGCATTTGTTTTTTTTTAGGTAACAGGCTACATGAGGGTAATCCAAATGGTGACAACTCCCCTTTAATAGCATAGGAAGGGATTTGAAAGCGGGGATGCGGAAGGGTAGAGGAAGGTAGCCAAGTGTTAACTAGGGGCCCCCGGGCTATGATTTAAGGATCCTACCCGGCATTCGCCCGAATTAATGCAGGGAAAACCCTAGGAAAACCTGCATCAGGTAGGTCGGGCATTGGGTACTTGTCCCACGCCCTTCCGATAGCGGGAGAGGAGTTTGCTGTGGGGACGCAGAATTCCCTTCTCCGTGCCTCGACCAGTTTAGGAGGCAGCTGGCCGACTATTCCAATGGGAATAGCGGACAACTCTTACCGTATGCCCAAGGTCTGTGACCCCGGAACATACACCTCTCAGAACAGGCCGAGGCTTGTGGGAACCTTAGTTCAAAAACGGAGAGGTAAAGGCATCCCCAAAGGTAGCCCCTTCCTGTCTCTCCTACAAGGTTCTACCTGCAAGAGAATAGCCCTCGCAGGCCTTCTGTCGCCCAATTCCAACTGCATTTGTCAGTTGACAACGGTGAAAAGCAAACGAAAACGCAACGACAATGGGAGAGGTTAACAATAAGGGAGCAACGACAATGGAAAACAGAAGGTCTAGTGTAATAATAAGGGATCATAGCAATTGTTGAGTTTCGTTGTAAATTTTTTCATTTTAACAATTAATAAATTGTACATATATTGTATTTTCGTGAATTTTTTTGTGTTACAGTTTTATTTATGCAATTGTAAACGTCTAAATTCTTTTAATTATTCCAGAATCATTCCAGAGATGCTAAATCCAACATCACAGCTATTAATGTACAAACAGACACTATGAAACTCAAAAATTGCTACTATCACTTATTGTTACGCTGAACCTTCTGCTTCCCCATTGTCGTGGCTCCCTTATTGTTACGCCAACCTCTTCGGCTCTCCAATTGTCGTTGCGTTTTCGTCGCTTTTGAGTTTACTCAACTGACGAGTGCAGTTGTGTCGCTCTAGGCCCTTCTTAGGCACATGACGAAAGGAACAAGGATCCCAGAAACGTTGTATGGTATTTATATTAACCTTTTTTGTGTGTGTGTGTATTGGCTGTCTTATTCATTAATTTCAATCAATGTAAAAATAGATACATAAATTTAAATTACATTTATGATTTTATTACGATTATGTATACTGGATATTTGTGAATATTTATTTTTGTGTTTAAAAAATTCAGTTACAGCTTGGTGAAATGTTTGCTTGGTTGTTGTTCCTCTAATTTCGACCGTGGGAGTTAAATTAATGAATGAATTTTCTTCTTCTTCTTCTGCTTTCTAGGATTAGGCTTCACCTCACCATCTCAACACTCCTTTTTGCCTAATGGTTTATATTCCAGCACTTGTCTTTATACCCCTGTTAACTTGTCTGTGATCGCCTCAACACTTATGGAAGTACTCCTTATTTTATCTATCCTTGTAACACCCCCTTCACTGCTCCAAGAAATTTAATTTCAGCTGCCTCTATTTATGTTTTGTTACCCTGCATTCTGACAACATTGTAGGAACTGCCATCACCTTATCAAGTTTATTTTCTGGGTTTTACCTTTTACCGTTCTTCTCATTGTCCCCACATATCCCTTCTGAAAATTTATTTGTGATATCTTTATCCTCTTCAAATGTTATTATTTCAAATCCTAAATATTGTTCTGTTATTACATACAATTAGATCACAGAGGAAGCTAGCAACATTGCTTGTAACTGACTGAGCATTTCAAAGATGATAAGTTTAAAGAGAAACTCTCATAAGCGTCCAACTTAAACACTAAATATCCTCATAGTGACCTTAAATAGTATTATTATAGAATATTTAACACAATTCTTCTTTAAATATGCAGTTTAAAAAGAACAATACAGATGCTATGAATGGACAGCTTTGGTTTGACTCTCAACTGTAAAAACCTTATAAAAATTTAATTTTTGTTTCTTTTATGGTTTTACCTTTTAACTGAAATTAAGTATGCATTTATTGGCAGCTATAATTAAATTTTAAAATTTTATATCTAGATTTAAACTTAAATTACAAAGGAAACAATCGAAAAAGACATTTATTACCCTTGAATAATAAAGTTGACAACACTCGAAAGTCAGTGTAGTTGTGTCGCTCTAGGCTGTACGCGGAACACAGCCACACAAAGTCTATTTTTGTGGTATTAGATTCGTTCAGTGTCGAAGTAATAATATTTCGGTCAGTTTATTTTTTCCACACGGAGCAGCTCTTCCCGTATATTATTTTCGATATCCTTGTTTTTCTTCTTAAATGTATCCATGAACGTAAAAATTCATCTTCAATTCCGCCATTTTAACTTCGTGGTAAAGCAATGCGTGCACTTAATCATACACTATGCATGTATGTCAGTTGAAAGACCCGTGAGACGACTTCCCGCTCCTCTGGGCCTTCAAGGTGATGTTAACTGCCATGTTAATTGAAGTTATCAGTTGTGTGCGTGAGTATCTGCTTCTTTCGCAAGTAGTTTGTGACATTCCTTAGTTTACTGTCTGTTCCTGTTAAAGAGGCCCGTTTATCAGCGATTCCATCACATCAGAGTCTCCGCTTGAGTAATCTGTGCTCGTGCTCGATAGCCTTCATATTTGGAGATACAGTCCGGTCAATCTACGACGAAAATATGAATAACACATTTATTTAAAACTAGCTGGGTGCCCGGCGTTGTCCGAAATGCCATTTATCCATAACCACCGATACACTTCAATTTAAGTATGTTATAAATAGACTCAGCGACATCCATAACCCCGATTTGACTCGAATCTCGGTTGATTTGGCGTTAATGATATGAAACGCCCCTCCACCTCCACACATAAGGGTGCTCCCCTCGCATGCCGAAAGGGGATTGAAATTATACACAAACAACATCAGTAGAAATACAATCAATATAATTAACCCTGAAAAATATTGATTCAACGCAAATACCTGCCGTGTTTGCATGTTAAAAAATTTCTACCCCACTACCCCTGCATCTGAGGGGTAAATGCCAAGTTGAATGTCATCACTAAACTCAGTGACATCCATAGCCTACGATTTGACTCCAATCTCGGTTGGATTTACGTTATTTTCCTGTGAAGCATCCCCAACCCAAACCCTAAGGGTGCCCTTTCCCCAGGGTGTAGAGGATGAAAATGATATTCAGATAACATCGGTAGAAACCCTATCAATATCTCTGAACCCTAAAAATATTTATACGACTGAAATATCGACTGTTTTAGCATGTTTAAATATTTCAACCCCCGTTCACCCCCCCGCTTCTGGGGTTGGTAGGCGCGTCACAACCCGACAGTGTTTGTTTCCTGGTCGCAAAGTACACGTGTATGAAAATTGGCGAAATTTGCTCCATCGGTGTAGATTTGTATAAGGAACATACAAATATATATACATACAAACAAACACTCTCCTTTATTTATTAGATAGATTATCTAAAGGATTGTACAAACTCTTTCTTTGGATATAATATAACATTTATTCTGATTCCTCAGCTGGGTAAATTATCAAGATCATATTTGTAATTTTAACAATTAATTTTTTATATATATTAAAAGATGTGAATTTTTTAAATACTTGGGGGGGGGGGGTCAATAATTACAAATGTAGGAACATGTGAAAGAGATATACAAACTAAATTTGCAATGGCAAAGAATGCTACCAAGATTTTACACGGAATAATTATTGGAATAAAAATTTAACAAAGGAAACAAAAATCAAAATTTATATGAGGAGCATAAAAACAGAACATTTTATGTTATGGAAGTGAAACTTGGCCCCTGAAAGAATTACAACAGTAGGACAGTAGAATTCGATTATCTGAGGAGAAGTCATCAAAAAACAACAAGATAGGATGAAATTAGAAATGAGCTCCTTTGGAAAGAAATGAACGTAACCACGTCTGTCGTTAAAAGGATTGAAAATCAAACCGTTAAATGGTATGGTCACGTACAAAGAATGGAAAATGAAGATGGCCAAAAGAAATATACCAATGATCAACTCCTGGAAAAAAAAATAAACGGGGGCAGGCCCAGATTAAAGTGCGAAACCCATAATGGAGGATAGGAATTTGGAAGAGGGAGATTGAGAACGAACAGACAGAAATGGAAATTGAAGACGGCAAACCTATAAAAGAGGGAAAAGCCGAAGAAGAAGAAGAATTAGTTATGCAATAGTCCTAAAATAATTACGGATGATAAAACGATCCTTTGCTTATCTCAAGTGTATAGGTTGCGGGAAATAGCAAGTCGTGTCAAGATATGATGCTCAGTCGTCCACCGCCCTGTCCGTCCTTGTAGCGGCTGGAAATAACCTGAACTCACTTTATCACGAACGAAAACTTGGTGGTATAATCATTGTCGTATAGAAATGTATTGAGTTCAGGTCAGGATGTGTTGTACACCACAAACTTATCCGTTTAACTTTTCATCCTCTTCTTCGGCATTTCCCCCCTTTTATAGGTTTGCCGTCTTCAATTTCAATTTCTGTCTGTTCGTTCCAATCTCCCTCTTCCAAATTCCTATCCTCCATTATGGTTTTCACATGAGGTTACCTATTTTAATTTGGGCCTGCCCCCGTTTATTATTTTTTCCAGGAGGTGACCATTGGTATATTTCGTTTTGTCCATCTTCCATTTTCCATTTTTTAAACGTGACCTTTAGCATTTTAAGAGGTTTGATTTTCAATTCGTTTTAACGACAGACGTGGTTAGGTTCATTTCTTTCCTAACAGGAGCTCATTTCTAATTTTATCCTGTCTTGTTGTTGTTTTTTGATGACTTCTCCTCAGATAATCGAATTCTACTGTTCTAATTTTCTTCTTTGTTGTAATTCTGTCAGGGGCCAAGTTTCACATAGAATGTTCTTTATTTATGCTCTTATAAATTTAAGAGGTGATAAGTACAGTGATGTGGTAAAAAGATCTTACTGCTGTCTATATATGTCCCATTCATAAGAATATAATTACTGTGTTTAAAGAAATGGTACTACTGGCATTGATCCTGGTTCCCCGCAAGGGGATATTCCCAACTGACGACAATACTCCCTTCCACATTCTCCCTTTTTTTCTACTGCGCACCTGACACGACTTGCTATATCTCACGACCTATTCGTCGTAAATTTGAGCAAAAGTGGCCCACACGAATTTTTTTTTGAGCTTTAAAACCGAAAAATTGTGTAAAACGTTTCATAATTAAATTCACAAATATTATATTTTTCTAATATGCCACACACAAGCAAGACAATCGCTGGTAGTAAAATATAACAAAATTCCTAGCGGCATAAAATATTTAATTACAATATATAACATAGTAAGATGAGACTAGGAGCAGAAGAATCGTCAGTCACGATTTTGGTTGATATTTTGGACAGGAAATTACGAAACATCCTTCGCAATGGCGCTCGTATTCTGTTTCAATGTGACGTCACGTTACCAAGTTTTCTATTGGCCGTATCTCATGGGTTGGGTTGGCTTTATAGAGGATCGCCCAATCAGGACACGGGCGAGAATGGAACTGAAAGAAATCAGTAATATTTAAAAGTGTAAAAAAAAGAAAGGATTCCGTGACTGTAAATAGTGCACTTTCAGTGCATGAATTTAATTTTATTAAATTGGTTCTGTTGTGTAAGATGCCTTCACCCATAACGTGTTCTACTCTGTCCAACTCTGTAGGCACGACGATACGCGCGATCCATATCCAGAAGAAACTCGCTTGTTGCTTACTACAAGTTTCGCATTCTCCGATACTCTGAAATTATTTCTTTTTTCTTTTTCCTTTTGCCCACTGTTGCCTTTTGAAATTCTCCACGTTTCCAAGTCAGGTCACATTAATCATTTACCCGTGACACGAGGCCAGTGTAGCCAACTTGTCTGCCTGCAGTTGAAGCGGTTCCTTAATAGGACTTCGCCTTGTTGCAGATCCTCGAATATCTTGCAGAATCTCTCCTTTTCTCTCGGTGGTCGCTGTCGCAGCCATTGTCGCCGTTTCATACTGTAATTCCCGCAATGAGGTTGTTCTTATGTTTATTAAGTCCAATAATACTTCTTGGAGCACGAAATGGTTTCTATGTGAGAGGAAGCTGCCGTTAGAAACTGCGGTTTGGTGACATCGACGTCCTGTGCGACAATAATTTAACGTACGTATACAAATGCACATAACGCATTTTAAATATTATGATTTACTGTAGCGCGATAGTTTTATTATTGATATATATTGTAATACATACATAAAAAATAACAGTACCAATTTAAACCAAGAATTATTATTTATTAAGACACAATTTACAATTACACAAATAATGAAATGAAATTTTATAAATCAAACAATTTTATTTATCTTGAATACATTTGATAAATTAGACTCGGTACCCTCAGGGTCTTTACTGGGTTCATAAGGAAACAGAAACACATTTTTTTACAATTAAACAAAACAGTTAAAATAAATGAAAAACGAAATGAAATGATTGAAACGATTGAAACAAATGAAACGAGTTCCGGAGTCACACACCTTGGGCATACGGTAAAGAAATGTTCACTGTTCCCATTGGCATAGTCGGCCAGCTGCCTCCTAAACTGGTCGAGGCTCGGAGAAGGGAATGCTGCGTCCCCACAGTAAACTCCTCTCCCGCTATCGGAAGGGCGTGGGAC
Organism: Zhengitettix transpicula; assembly: GCA_037074705.1. Lineage (NCBI taxonomy): Eukaryota > Metazoa > Arthropoda > Insecta > Orthoptera > Tetrigidae > Zhengitettix > Zhengitettix transpicula. Next base: position 22,407,342 of record CM073591.1, on the reverse strand, counting down.
AAGTACCCAATGCCCGACCTACCTGATGCAGGTTTTTCTAGGGTTTGTCCTGCATTTCTATTAGGCGAATGTCGGGTAGGATCCTTAAACTATAGCCCGGGTGGCCCTAGTTAACCCTTGGCTACCTTCCTCTACCCTTCCGCATCCCCCCTTTTCAAATCCCTTCCTATGCTATTAAAGGGGAGTTGCCACCATGTGGATTACCCTCATGTAGCCTGTTGCCCTAAAAAACAATTATTAAAACACACACAAAAAACAAATTTAAATTCGTCGCTTTTGAGTTTTGTCAACTGACGTGTGCAGGTGTGTCGCTCTAGGCTCTTCTTCGCAACCTGACGAAGGGAACAAGGATCCCAGAAACGTTGTGTGGTAGTTATATTGTCACTTACTTTGTCTGAATTGACTATTTTTGGCATTAATTTAAATATGTTATAAATTTTCGCCCTCGACCTGCTAGTTTTTTTTAAACATTTATCATATATTTGAACTCTACGATGTTTTTCAAATACAATTCGAAGTGATATGGCTTAAATATTAAAGCGAAAGAATTGGTATAAATATAAATAAATATTTGGGAAACTAGATTGGGGATCTAGAGAATAAAGTAAAAGTCAAATCAATTTCCGGCAGCGTGTATAAGATTTAAATGACTGTTTCCGTTACGCCGAACACAAGGATTTATTCTCCCAGGACGTTGTAAGATAATTTGTTTGCGGAACGTTTATTATATCCATGAATCTTGCTGGAAAGGTCAGTTCCCTTTACGACTCTAATCAATTAACGAGTTTTACACAAGAGACCAAAGAATTTCCTCCTCGAAGCTGTTGAGATGCATGATAACTCATCTCGCGAAAATTGCAACGCCGCAGTTTCTGAGAAACACTCCACGGAAAAGAACACAAGATATTCCCCCTGGTTCAGTAACGGGTCTGTCTAATTTAGTCTTTGTCAAAGATATCTCTCTGAGGAGTAATTAAATGATTTTAACCTTCGTAGCGTCATTGGAAAAGTTATATCGTTGTGGAGGACGCGAATAGTATTCTTTGTTGTTGCGAAGACTACAAACACCGTTATTTACATACAGCGGTTGGTATACGACATTTAATTTATTTACAAAACATTTTATTTATCTTTAATTGTTCACCTTAGAAAAATACTTTTGAAGCAATAAAACCAATTCAAAGGAATTAGAATTAATATTACAAGGGAAACATATAAATTAATTAGAAAATATAACGATTAAATCTACAGTCTGAAAAAATATATATTGGAATGATAAAAGGGCAATTAAAAGAATTAGAAACTACTGAACTGAATTGTTGCCGGCGAACACACAGAGATACAACAATGGTCGCGAATATTGGAACAGCCCGAGACATTGTTAGACAACGGCGCGCGTAAGTTGATGGAGTGGGCAGTCAGCCACGAGACCTTGCTGAGGACGGAGGGAATTAAAAATTTGTGAGTCCGCTACGAGACACTGTGGAGTACAGTATAATTAAATTTAGCAGTTGGCGAAGGATTTCAGTAGAGGACGGAACTAAAAACTAATAAAGTTGGAAATGAGAAGCGAGAGCATTGAGTTATGTTGGCAGTCTGCAAGGACATGGTTAATGATTATTTTGTGGTACAAGTCTCCAGTTTCCCTCGAAAGTTCCCAATTATTGGCAGAGATCAACAGTGTTTGCAAACAATAATAAATAAATTCAGTGTTACACGGCCTGTTCATAAGTTTTTTTTGGGCGGTATAGACAGGCTATGTATAGGGTAATCCACATAGTGGCAACTCCCCTCTTATATCATAGGAAAGGGATTTGAAAGGGGGGATGCAGTAGGGTGGAGGAAGGTAGCCAAGGGTTAACTAGGGCCCCCGGGCCAGAAACGTTGTGTGGTATTTATATTATCACTTATTTTGTCTGTATTATTAGAAAGGGATTTAGATGACATCCTTCAATGCTTGAAACGTACAGATAAAATGAAAGTAGTCGTTTATAAGCCGAGTGTAGACAAAAATATTATTTTATCAAAGTGGTATGGATGGAAAGATGTCGACCAGACCGGGGATCGACCGCGGTCTGGTTGACATATTTTTTCTATCCATATACTTTGATTAATCATAACCATTTACCTTTGGATTCAGTGTATAAGAGGGGTTTGCTTTCAATATTATTTAATTTATACTGATACACTTTTCAGAGAGTTTATTATACATTAAAGACATGACGCAGAAAAATGAAAAAAGTAAATATGATCCCATTTTTTTTAAAATTAAATTTACATTATATATATATATATATAAACTTATTTTGTTTTATAAAATTATGTCAAATGTTACGCTTTTGAGATTTTTCCACTGCCTCGTGCAGTTTTGGGGCTCTTGCGTTTATTTCTACACCTGATGAAAGAAACAAGGCTTACAGAAACGTTTTGTGGTATTTATATTATTATTTCTAATCATTAATTAATTTTTTAAAAAGGCTATATTTATATATATATATATATATATATATATATAATTATATATAATTTGAACAGGACCGGGAAGGATGTCTCTATGTGCTCCATAAATTGCAAAGATGTTGTACGAAAAATAAATTTAAATAAAAATTCTGTGGAGTGTTTTTTAGGGCAACAGGCTACATGAGGGTAATCCACGTTGGGCAAATCCCCTTTAATAGCATAGGAAGGGATTAGAAAGCGGGGATGCGGAAGGGTAGAGGAAGGTAGCCAAGGGTTAACTACGGCCCCCCGGGCTATATTTTAAGGATCCTACCCGGCATTCGTCTAAAAGAAATGCAGGACAAACCCTAGAAAAGCCTGCATCAGGTAAGTCGGGCATTTGGTACTTGTCCCACGCCCTTCCCTGGATGGCGGGTGAGGAGTTTGCTGTGGGGACGCAGCATTCCCTTCTATGTGCCTCGACCAGTTTAGGAGGCAGCTGGCCGACTGTTCCAATGGGAATAGCGGACAACTCTTACCGTATGCCGCCAAGGTCTGTGACCCCCAGGAACATACACCTCTCAGAACAGGCCGAGGGGCCTCGGCTTGTGGGAACCATAGTTCAAAAACGGAGAGGAAAAGGCATCCCCAAAGGTAGCCCCTTCGTATCTCTCCTACAAGGTTCTGCCTGCGAGAGAACATCCCTCGCAGGTATTGCCTGCGAGAGAATAGCCCTCGCAGACTAATTCTTCCGTCAGTGTGGAGTGAGCCTCGTATATATTTTTAAACGATCCTAACCTTATATATGCCTACGACATCGCTCATTGCGAAGTTAATACACGTTCAACCAGCGACGGTGATTAACTAACAACATCTCTGGCGTGCATACTTTCGATTGGAACGGTCAATTAAAATTGATATTCTGCGACACTTTGATGACGAGGACGAATGACATAACGACAGCGGTCTGGCAGGTCGGCGTTGAAAATAAAAGCAACTAGAAAGCGTTCCATCTACTGGTAATTACCGGAGGCTCCGTCGTCCTACATCACATACCTCCGTCGTCGCATTAAGGAGCGTTCATTTTTTATTACTTTCGCAAACACTCCAGTTGAAGATTGAATTTCTCTTCATGAGATAAAAATTAATGAATGGTGGCATTCGTTTACAACGACCAATAATATTAATTTCCCCGCGGAGCTGAGAAGAGTCCTGGAAGCGAGGCTAATTGAACTTAATTATAGGGTTCCAGAGTCGAGTCTCCTTCCGAGTTGCCAAATATGCCAGAGGATCCATAAATTACTCTGAAAGATCGCTGTAGCGTACTTTGGGTTGTTCATCGTTGCCTCGGCGGTGTTTGAAGTCAGCAGCAGTAGGACGATTCTTCAGGTTTATTTTACTGTCCATGAATGTCATTTTAACTCCTCTATTAAACAAATCCTGTGTGTCCAATAACTTAATGAAATTTATTTAGTACTCTGATAATTTTCCTTTAATTCTCCTTCCAATTTTATAGTCATAATTAAAGGCAAATACGGTTAAGGTGTTCCATCATCTTGAGTTGGAGACGGAACTCTTTGATAAAACCTTGCCTCCTTCCTTGTATTCGTATATTGATTCCTCTAATTATAAAATAGGCAAGGAATGGCTACAGGAAGAATGCCAAAGATATATAAAGGGAAAATATCAGGATATCCTCAACAGTACCAATAATACATCTACAGAAATTAATCAAAGAATAATAAATAAGGAAGTAGAGCACATTACGCAAACATCCCAATATTAAAATCGTCCCTAATAACAAGAATAACAAAAGTATATGAAACATTAATTAGACCCGTAGTAACGTTTGGGGGCAGAAACATGGACCCTAACTATATAAAGATATGGAGACTCTAAGGAAAATTATATTAGGAGAAGTCTATGGAGCAGTTAAAGAAGGTGAAAGATGGAGATTAAGATATAATGAAGAGATAAATAGCAACCTAGAAGGAGAAGACACAGTTAGAGTTATAAAATCACGTAGAATCTCATGGCTGGGACACACACAAAGAATGGCTACAGAAAGAACGCCAAAGCAGATATATAAAGGGAAAATATTTGGTACTAAAAAATAGGGTAGGACCAAGGAAAAGATGGATCCCAGATGTGTTAGAAGACTTGAAGAAAATAAAGACATTCAGATGGTGGGAGAAAGCCGAGAGCAGAGAAGATTGGAGGCAGTGTGTGAAGGCAGCCAAAAGCCCACGTCGGGCTGTAGAGCTTAGGAAGAAGAATAACAATTATAAAATAGGAGAAATCGTAGGACCGATTATCTTCTAATATATAAACTGGACTGCACGCTTATGAGTCTGTAAGATGGGTAGATGGGCGTTTAAATACGAATAACAGCCGAGATTGGAGGCAAATCCGGCGTTATGGATGTCGCTGAGTTTAATCTTGAGAACCCGGGCAACAGCGGGATAGTGAATTCTATTTAAAAATCTCCTCTCTGTATAAATAATTTATATTTATCTGTATTGTAAGTAGACTGTTTCAATTGAATTTTTTTTATGTGCGTGTGTATGATATTTCTTTGTGTACTTTCATATTACATACCTTCTTTGTAGTGTAATGTGAATCCTCAGGCGCGTCAAGGATTGAGACACTTGGCAGTTGATCTTTGGCCGTGATCATGTGGCACCCTCGTTCTCTCCGAGTCCTCTGGATGGTGCAACTTTTGGGCTGCACGTCCGTCCCTGGCGATGGTTCGTCGAGGAGTCTTCCTCTACACGCAGCATTCCCTTCTCTTTTTTTTTTTTTTTTTTCGGGCAACAGGCTACATGAGGGTGATCCACATTGGGCAACTCCCCTTTAATAGCATAGGAAGGGATTAGAAAGGGGGGATGCGGAAGGGTAGAGGAAGGTAGCCAAGGGTTAACTAGGGGCCCCCGGGCTATGGTTTAAGGATCCTACCCGGCATTCGCCTAAAGAAATGCAGGGAAAACCCTAGAAAAACCTGCATCGGGTAGGTCGGGCATTGGGTACTTGTCCCACGCCCTTCCGATAGCGGGAGAGGAGTTTGCTGTGGGGACGCAGCATTCCCTTCTCCGTGCCTCGACCAGTTTAGGAGGCAGCTGGCCGACTATTCCAATAGGAATAGCGGACAACTCTTGCCGTATGCCCAAGGTCTGCGACCCCGGAACATACACCTCTCAAAACAGACCCAGGTGCCTCGGCATGTGGGAACCTTAGTTCAAAAAAAACCAGAGAGATGTGAGAGCATCCCCAAAGGTAGCCCCCGCCAGAGCTCTCTGGGAAGGTTCACCTTCATTCAGATCGGAGCCAACGCATATTTTTATTTTTTAGGGCAACAGGCTACTTGAGGGTAATCCACTTTGGGCAACTCCCCTTTAATAGCATAGGAAGGGATTTGAAAGGGGGGATGCGGAAGGGTGGAGGAAGGTAGCCAAGGGTTAACTAGGGCCCCCGGGCTATGGTTTAAGGATCCTACCCGGCATTCGCCTAAAGAAATGCAGGGAAAACCCTAGGAAAACCTGCATCAGGTAGGTCGGGCCTTTGTAGTTTAAATACAGATCATTCTATGTTATGGAAGTGAGAAACTTGCATTACATATAAAATAATATGAGAAAATAAAAGACAGCCTCGTCTCAGTTCCGTTTATACGAGGTTCTCTGACAGAGTTTGTGTAATCTCTGTAGTTTTTCTTCTCTGCGACACAGTTCATTGGCAGGTCAGAGGAGAAAGCTTCAAAGAAATGTCCCCGAGGCCCGCTAATTCCCTTTGTTGTTGCGGAGAACCGAATTCTGCGTAGAGTGCAGGCCATTGTGTTGCGGATTCTTGTGAACGTGTTGCGTCCAACAAAGAGGCCTCCGTCTTTCTTCTCACGAGACCATTAGCGCAGCTTGCGGGGTATTGCTCAAACCAATAATCTGTATGACCAAGTTAAATTTGGACCCTTCCTTCTTCTTCTTCGGTTCCCCCCCCTTCTTTTATAGGTTTGCCGTCGTCAATTTCCATTTCTGTCTCTGATCGTTCCAATCTCCCTCTTCCAAATTCCGTAGTTTAATTTTCCATAAATAAAAACCTATTTTCTGACTTCATATTGACTGTTGTTTTTTTTACAGCCATTTTTAGAAATATCTCATTGAATACAACAAGGACGTTTCGGTACCTTTCTGTACCATCATCAGGTTTTAACTTTAATGTTTGTATGTCAAAAAAATTTTTTTTGGTTATATGCATAATGAAAAGAACAAATCATATTTTGTTTAAAAAAATTTACAACATTTTTTTATTGTTAGTCTTATATCTTAAAATGTAAAAGTATTTAATAATTTTAAAGTCAAATCAGAAATTTTCAACATTATTTCAATTTAACCCTTTTTTTGTCTTCTTCTTCGGCTTTTCCCCCTTTTTAATTGGTTTGTCGTTCAATTCTCTCTGTTCGTTCTAATCTCCCTCTTCCAAATTCCTATCCTCCATTATGGATTTCACATGGGTTTTCCCCACTTTAAGTGGTCACTTGACAAAACTGAAAAGCTTTGGAATTTATTAATAAATTATTTATTTAATATTCATTTATTGGCTTTTAGTGTGTTTGTCAAACTGACGAGTGCAGTTGTGTCGCTCTGGGATCTTCTTAACACCTGAAGAAAGGGAACAAGGATCCCAGAAAACGTAGTTGTATAGTGTTTATATTATCGCTTCTTTTGTCTATCTTTCTTCATATTATTAGAAAGGGATTTTTAGATGACATCCTTCAATGCGTGAAACGTACAGATAATATTAAAGTATTCGTTTATAAGCCGAGAGTAGACCAACATATTATTTTATCAAAGTATATGGGTGGAAATATGTCGACCTGACCGGGGATCGAACACGAGTGTTTGAGAAGATGGGGAAAGGAAAATATTAAAAAAGGATTTTTTTTGAAGCGGTAAACAATGAAGGGAAATGGAGAGTTCGAAGAAATAGAGAACTGGAGGAACTGTACGAGTATTGTAACGCGTGTATTTTGGTTTAGTTTTGCTTTGTCTCGGGAGTGTTGTTTGCTGTGGTTTGGAGAATTCGAAATCGTTCACGTGCGTGGGGGTGGAGGAGATGAATATTTCCATCCAAGTAATTTTCGTGTCCTGTCTCGATTGTTGGCCTCAACATGACAGAATAGTTGGCCATTGTTGACTACGGAACTGCAGCTGCGTGCTATAACTCTTGTAACAATGGAAGAATCAGTGAAATTGACATTTAGACGAAGTTTTCTAATAATGAAAAAAAAGTAAAAGAATGGGAGGCTGTAATAAGATAAGCTTCTGAAACTGGGAGGCAGTTGTTCTGCGCTCACCGCAGCTGGTGGATGTGATTATGAGAGGCTCCGTATTGCGTTACGTTTTAAGTGTCACCCATCTACAAATCTCATGAGTTCTGCTGTAAACGTTTCCAAGTTGTTGTCTCTGATATAGTCCGAGGCAGAAAGGGGCTACAGTTTGTTAGTGAAGAGTTCATCGAAGCCTTAGCCAGTGGTCAACCCCCTGAGTCGACGCCTTGCAGTGGTCCTGACTAAAGTCATCAGTGCACTTAACCCGTTCTGCCGGCTGTGAGATACGGAGACGTGGGTACGAGAGCTACAGCAGGCAACACAACACAGAATAGCAGCACGTATTTGCTACGGGCAGCAGATCTCTTCTATGTGGTGCCTGAGATAAGAGTTGTTCATCCTTAACTGTAATAAACTTATATAAAATTTCTTTAATGGTCAAATATTTATTGATTTAACGTAAAAACCCAGCCCACAAAAATAATTCTTTACAGTATGCATGGAGACATTGTATTGGTGTAAATAAAGGTGGAACAGCAGACTGAGACGGTTGGGGGCCAAGTAGAGGGAATGCCAGAAGACAGGGTTGTCTAAAAGATCTAGAAAGGAAATACAGGTGGCAGAAGGTGGACTGGACGATGTGGAGGACGACTTACAAAAGAAGATGGAAAAAACTAGCAGAGGACCGGCTATGAGAGGCCAAGGACAGTAACGCCGAGGATTAGTATTAGTAGTATTTCATTTATACTGATATACTTTCCAGAGAGATTATTTAACATTAAAGAGATGACGCAGGAAAATGTTAGAATTTTATCGATATTTTATATTAAAAATGAAACCGTGGTTATGATGTCGGGGGGTGGTTGGAGTTCCAAATCTCCCCACCGCTATCCTCATTACTATATCCTCTTCCCCTTCTGATCACTGGAGATGATTATAGAAGCTCCACAGATATTATATGTTCCTGTAAGATTTCTCCGAATGACAATGACAACTTTCTCTTATTGTTCTGGATCCCAGCCAAAGAAAAGGTTTCGTTTAGTGAAGAAAATGTAACGGTCATACATTTCTGCTGTAAAACGGCGGGGGGGGGGGGGGGATATTTCAGTCATGTAACGTTCAATGGTTCACAGTTCATTTCAAAGTGTGTTGGGGATAGATCTTCATGAGATCTCGAGGACGTGTTTCCAAAAACAACCACGAAACACTCACGTGGTCTACAGTAATTTACTAATTTATAAAGGTGTAAGGCGCCACCGTACAGAATGTGCATGGACATGCACTAACAATTATCAAGGACATTAATCTTCTAATTAAACGTCTGCCAACATCAGCTTTCCCATTAAATGCACTCTCACAAAGGCGGGCATAAGTGTAGGAAGATATTACGTTAAATAAGACCACCAAAACAGATTATATTAATTAAATAATGCAGTTTTTTTAACAATACCAGGCAATTTACAACTGATAGAAAACAATGAATAAGGAAGATAGTCAATACAGACCAAAAAAAGGGGTAATATAAATACCAAACAACGTTTCTGCGATCCTCGTTCCCTTTCGTCAGGTGACAAGTGCAGTTGTGTCGCTCTAGGCTCTTCTTAGCACCTTACGAAAAGGGAACAAGGATCCCAGAAACGTTGTGTGGTATTTATATTATCACCCCTTTTTTTGATCTGTATTGGCTATCTTTCTTATTCAGTACCAGACAATATTTTTATTTATTTACGACAACGTTTCGGTACGTGTTTGTACCTTCATCAGGTCTTTTCTAAATGTGCTAAATGTTAAAAACTATATTCACGTGTTGATAGCTTTTTTTTAGGGCAACACGCTACATGAGGGTGATCCACGCTGGGCAACTCCCCTTTAATAGCATAGGAAGGGATCTGAAAGGGGGATGCGGAAGGGTAGAGGAAGGTAGCCAAGGGCCAACTAGGGGCCCCCGGGCTATATTTTAAGGGTCCTACCCGGCATTCGCCTAAAAATAATGCAGGGAAAACCCTAGAAAAACCTGCATCACGTATGTCGGGCATTGGGTACTTGTCCCACGCCCTTCCGATAGCGGGAGAGGAGTTTGCTGTGAGGACGCAGCATTCCCTTCTCCATGCCTCGACCAGGTTAGGAGGCAGCTGGCCGACTATTCCAATGGGAATAGAGAACAACTCTTACCGTATGCCCAAGGTCTGTGATCCCGGAACATACACCTCTCAGAACAGGACGAGGTGCCTCGGCTTGTGGAAACCTTAGTTCAAAAACGGAGAGGAAAAGGCATCCCCAAAAGGTAGTTCCTTCGTATCTCTCCTCTAAGGTTCTGCCTGCTCACGTGTTGATAGCAGATGATGACGCCATAAGCGATAGACAAGAAATAAAGGCAAATGTGACAGCAGAAATAGAGCATAATCGGCCCCTGATGAAGATATTCAAGGCAAGCAGTCTCGAAGGTGTCTGTATACTGAACAGTGGTAATGGACAATGACTGTGGTTGATGAGGAGCTGCTTAAAAGATGGGAGAGGAAAATACGATCTTCGGAGCAGTAAATGAGGCGGAGGTCTGTGGATGTGCTAATGTTATGAGTTTCCTATTTTGTTAAATACAGTCAGAATAGTTTCTTTATCCTTGCAATGTTGCCAACAGCTCCACAGTCCGTCCCTGCGGGCCTCAGCCTCGCATGCTGATGGTCAATCACCGCCGAGACCGGCCAGTGAAATGAGGAAGACCGCGGGCCTGGAGCGAGTGCGCGGATGCGAAACATACGAGAATCTGCTGTGTGGAGAAAGCCGCACCGCCGGGGCGTGGTCCATTGAAAAGGGGTTCAGCTGCTGCTAATGCGATGCAGAACACTTCCGACAATGCAGAACTGGTCCTCGCCTGGGACCACTTAGCAGTTGCGATAACTTCGAATGTTTGCACATGTGCGGAACGCGCCAACTAATATCCTCCGCAGATAAATCTCTAGCCAGGGCCTTCGCTAACTTTTACTTGAAAGGCCATCTAGAGACCTTTTTTTTTACAGGCTTCACTCACATTAATGACTTGTCTCTGTTTTCCAACTCATTCTCTCTTATTCGTACACGAGGACTTTCGACAGGCTACATTTGAGGGTTTTTTTCTCCCCCCCCCCCCCAAGGCTCACGGATTTAATGGAAGCAAATCTCATTCTTGTTAAACTACACCCAATATCAGCCAAAGTCCTCCACTGCCACATCATCAGCCAACATCTTCATCTGCCAGTATTTATCTGACTTGTATAGTGATGTTTCTGTCTTCTTCTAACACCCCTGCCCTCTACTGAGCCAGACTGTCAATCAGCTGTAAACAAAGCAGGATGGCAACGTTGCTGCATTGCTGCGACATTACAATTTGTCTGTTTCATGTACGACGAGGGCCTGAGCTTTACAGATTCCTCTTCCCTCTGCTTCGTGACGTCACTTGTCCGTCGTTAGTGTTTCCTCCAAGCGTGTGTGTGTTTATTCTTGTGTGATGTGTAAATTCTATATTTTACAATAGTTAATAATTCTCTGATAATTAATTTTTTACTACTGCGTATTGAGTTCTTTTTTTGAGTACTGTAAATAGTAAAAGGATTATTATTTTTGTTATTATTCCTATACAGTTCTTTTACTACTGTTGGAAAGGACATTTTTAGTCTTTTTATGTTACTTTCTAATTATTTATAATTGTAAAATCCAATTCTTATATTGTAATTGTATGTATTGACGCCTCCTATTGACCTCATACCACGACTAATGGAATAAAATAAATCAAATCAAATTCCAGTAACTTCATACACACAATTTTTGAATATTTTTCTGCATTATTTCCTGTTCCTTATTTAAATATTAAATGTCAATGTGCACTTATTCGTTTTTTGCTAATGTACAGGGTTTGAATTTATACAACGTGTTGAAACGTTTGTCTTTTACTCGCAGTCTGAAAATAAATCGGGGTATGATTTAACCAAAATTTTCTTCTTTACATTTTCATCCTTTTAATTAATAATATGAATTAAAGATATTAATTACCTTAACAAATAATCTTTTTAAAACTTTATTGTAACACCTTAACAACGTTTCGGTGCGTTTTCGGACCTTCATCAGGTTTCAACAAAGTTCGTCCCTTTAATTAATAATAGGAATTAAAGATAATAACCACCACATCAAATAATTTTTTTTTAAAATTTTCTTTAACATTTTAACGACGTTTCGGTACGTTTTCGGACCTTCATCAGGTTTCAGTAAAGTTCGACCTTTTAATTAATAATATGAATTAAAGATAATAACCACCTCATCAAATAATTTCTTTAAAATAATTTTTTTAACGCTTTAACGACGTTTCGGTACGTTTTCGGACCTTCATCAGGTTTTAATAGAATTCGTCCTTTTAATTAATAATAAGAATTAAAGATAATAACCACCACATCAAATAATTTTTTTAAAATTTTATTTTAACACGTTAACGACGTTTCGGTACGTTTTCGGACCTTCATCAGGTTTTAATAGAATTCGTCCTTTTAATTAATAACATGAATTAAAGAATATTTTTTTAACACTTAAACAGACTGCACTTAAACGACGTTTCGGTACGTTTCGGACCTTCATCAGGTTTCAATAAAGTTCGTCCTTTAATTAATAATATGAATTAAGGATAATAACAACCTCATCAAATAATTTCTTTAAAATATTTTTTTAACACTTAAACGACGTTTCGGAACGTTTTTGGACCTTCATCAGGTTTGAATAAAGTTCGTCCTTTTAATTAATAATTGGAATTAAAGATAATAACAACCACATCAAATAATATCTTTAAAATAATTTTTTTAACACTTAAACGACGTTTCGGTACGTTTTTGGACCTTCATCAGGTTTCAATAAAGTTCGTCCTTTAAATTAATAATAGGAATTAAAGATAATAACAACCTCATCAAATAAAATCTTTAAAATAATTTTTTTAACGCTTTAACGACGTTTCGGTACGTTTCCGGACCTTCATCAGGTTTCAATAAAGTTCGTCCTTTTAATTAATAATAAGAATTAAAGACAAAAACCACCTCATCAAATAATTTCTTTAAAATTTTATTTTAACAGGTTAACGACGTTTCGGTACGTTTTCGGACCTTCATCAGGTTTCAATAAAGTTGTTACTGCAACAGATTTCTTATTCAATCATCGAGTAAGCCTCAGAACGGTAAGAAAAGGATGCTTCAATTAGACAGTACATTTATTTAATAGTATTTACACACGATATTCAATTACATTTGTGAAATTGTTACGTGTAAATAATAAAAATATATATTTCATATATGATTAGACTTTATTACCATACATAAAAATACTTATTACATAAAAATACATTAAAAAAATTGATTGGGCGCCAGCAGCTCTACATATAGTCTGCAAAAAAAAAATTAACAATAATTAGCTCCGGATTGGTTAATGAAATCCTCCTCCTCTACAAGGTAATGTGGGCGGCTCCGTAGCTATTCATGAACAGAGCTTAGTTCCGTACTGTGTAAACAAATCTTTAACGTCTGAAGGCACTTTACATTAATGGTGATCCTTACTTTAACTTGTGGCATCAGCAGCGGATCACTGGTCTTGTAGCAGCCCACGATCTCCTTCTTCGGCCTCCCCGCGATGGACGTTCACACTCCAAAACTTTTGTTCCTTACAGCTCGCCAAATTTTCCACCCTCTCGCCTCTCTCACTCCACTTTCAGTCCTCCTCTCTGTCCACTTTCACCCGGGTGCGGAGTATATACCCTTACTCCGCTCCCCCCCCCCACAAACGATGCAAAAAAAAAGAGGGACGCGTACCCTCGGCTTCTTGGGGCCTCTCGGGCGCACGTGCACTTTTAATTAACTCCCTCTCAGGCCGGCGGACACAAGGGCGGCCACTTACCGATGTTATTCACTACAATATATTTATATATATATATCACTCGGAATATAAACGAAATTACCAACTTATATAAAATAAACAAGTACTTTACTTGTATAATTAATTATTATTTTTGGTTAAGACTGAATGATTATTTCCCTGCACAGATATCTTTGCAATGTTTTGTAATAAATATACGAATTATGAATTTTAAAAAAAATGAAAGTGGTTAATTACTATTCTTAATAAAAATTGGGCGACTGATGAAAACGTTGAGGAAAAAATACCAAAAAAAATTAGTATTGATATATGTAAGATTAAATAAGACGTGGAGGCCCGCAAGAGCATTGATAAATAATAAAAAAACAAATCAATATAGGAAATAACAACGTTTATTCACTTAAACTGTTCAGGAAAGTTTTAAAAGTAATTTAGTAATTAAAATCAGAAAGTTTTAAAAGTAAGTTAGTAATTAAAATCAGACTTGAAGTAGACTTGTTGATGAATGGATTCATTCACCGTCAGCCCACGTATGAAGGATAAGTAGTTACATAAATAAGAGAAACATTTTTGGAATACACTAAAACAGACCTTGTGGCATTACCTTTAAGATTACGACACGTGCCGACCGATTGTGGGTTACGTTCTTCATCCATACAAATATTACGTTTAATTAAGCTGTGATATGCTAACTTTCCGTTCAATTAAAGTTTAATAAATTGAAATTAATGCAAATGATAAGCAAAGTCCGCTTTCCCGAATTAATGTGAGGCACGTGTGGTTGACGTTATTCAGAGAAGGGATCCTCTCAGGCAAATAACACTGGTCATCTCTGATTCACGTCACAACCTCAAAGGTTTGTATCTTTGGAAATTTTACGCACACTAAGAGCCCTTCGTGGCCCTCCAGGTTGTGGGCTTGAGGTTAACAACCCTCCTCCCGTTACGAAAGTGACCAAAGTTACGAACATCCAAAGAGTTGAAGCTGGGACGGATGAATAGACCACGACGACGACGACACAGCAGGCGCCCTGGTGGACGAGGAACGGAGTGGAGGAGGATCTACGGAAGCTGGGACAGCACTTGACCATGAAGAAGCTCGTTAGAAAGGCCAAGGTTCACTACGGACTGTAGCGCGATATGGAAGAAGAAGAGTCCTCCGCAATACTATGTTCTGGAAGTTGTCCCTTAGACGGATAAGTTTCATTCACAAGTACAAGATTTTTATTATTTTTCTCCCACGACGCGTTTCTCTTGGTCGTTCCCCCTAATAGTTTAAATTATTTCTTCCTGCCAAAGTGTTGAAAAATATTCCTTTGCGCTCTGGACGAGGCTACCTTTGCGGGGGATGCCTTCTCCTCTCTCTCTCTCTGTGTTTTTTTTTTAACTAAGGTTCCCACAAGGTACGAGACACCTCAGCCTGTTTTTGAGAGTTGTATGTTCCGGGGGTCGCAGACTTTGGGCATACGGTAAGAGTTGTCCGCTGTTCCCATTGGAACAGCCGGCCAACTGCTTATTTATGGTAATAATAACAATAATAAATAGTAACGAGTTAAACTAAATACAATACAATTTGCGATTCCTCATTGTTCAGCTCCGAGAAGTGGCTTGTCCGTAGTGTGTGTGTGTGTGTGTGTGTGTGTGTGTGTCAGCTTTGTGTTACTGTGTGAGTATAGTTTGACATTTATTTTGATCGTCTTTAAATAATTCTATTTATTATTGTAACTTGTGAAAATACTCTGTAAATATTAAACCATGTTATTATTAATAATGTCAAGTCCACTTTCTGTGTTCCATTGGTTCTTAATCATATGTAAGGCTATTAATTAATAAATAATCACTTTTTCTGAGTTCTATTGTACAGTAAAAATTTTGTTTCAGGTTACCATAGAATATTAACTTTTAATGCTATAATTTAATTAAGTGACGTATCTTCTTATCCTCAACAAAGGACTAAAGGAATTAATAAAATAAATAAATTCTTTAATCTGTGTGGTGTTGCAGTGATAAATCCCCCTTGTGCTGAAACTGACTTTGTTTAGAATTTCACTGTCTGTCTCTCACTGATCTATAACCTACTGTAACCGCTATTCCTATTGGAACAGTCGGCCAGCTGCCTCCTAAACTGGTCAAGGCACGGCGAGGGGAAAAGCTGCGACCTCAAAACTAAACCCCTCTCCCGCCATCCAGGGAAGGGCGTGGGACAAGTAGCCAAGAGCCCGACCTACCTGCTGTAGTTTTTCTAGGGTTTTCCCTGCATCACTTTGAAGCCAATTGCTGGGTAGGATCCTTAAACCATAGCCAAGGGGCACCTAGTTAACTCCTGGCTACCCTTCCGCATCTCCCCCTTGCATGTGTTGAGGAAATTTACTTTGCTAACGATCTGGAAACATGTGTATTAATACATCACAGTAGCTGGTTTCTCCACCAGAGCTAAAGGTCATCAATCTGTCTGTAAGAACATTCCGGTTTCTTGTAACCGCGAATGCAGATCTTATAAGGGAATTTCGCATAACCGAGTGTGGTTGGATAACACGAGTGAGACATTTTAAATGACGTAAAGTCACGCTCCGCGCTTATGACATGCGATGTTGGTTTATTTCCTGTAACTAAAACCAAAGTCAGCTGTGATTAATCATTCCAACACGTTAGTATGGATTAACCCCCGCAAGATTATAAAATGTACAGCTGGATTCTGCTCAAATAATCCAGGTACACATTTCTTAAATTTTTTTTACTTTTAAAATTAACGCCTGTAAATCTTTGCTTGGATATTCTTCTTCTTCATCGTCTTCTTCTTCTCCTCCTCCTTCTTCATCTCCTCCTCCTCCTCCTTCTTTTTCGTCTTCTTCTCTTCCTCCTCCTCCTCCTCCTCCTCCTCCTTCTTCTTCGTCTACTTCTTTTTCTCCTCCTCCTCCTCCTCCTTCTGCTTCTTCTCCTTCTCCTCCTCCTCCTCCTTCTTCTTTTTCGTCTTCTTCTCCTCCTCCTCCTCCTTCTTCTGCTTCTACTCCTCCTTCACCTCATCCTCCTTCTTCTTTTTCTCTTCTTCTTCTTCTACTCCTCCTCCTCCTCCTTTTTTCGTCTTCTTCTCCTCCTCCTCCTCCTCCTCCTTCTTTTTCGTCTTCTTCTCCTCCTCCTCCTTCTTCTTCTGCTTCTACTCCTCCTTCTCCTCATCCTCCTTCTTCTTCTTCGTCTTCTTCTCCTCCTCATCCATCTCCTTCTTCTACTCCTCCTCCGTCTCCTTCTCCTCCTCCTCCTTCTTTTTCGTCGTCTTCTTCTCCTCCTCCTCCTCCTTCTTTTTCTCCTCCTCCTCCTCCTCCTTCTTCTGCTTCTTCTCCTTCTCCTCCTCCTCCTCCTTCTTCTCCTCCTCCTTCTCCTCCTCCTTCTTTTTCTCTTCTTCTTCTCCTTCTCCTTCTTCTCCTCCTCCATCTCCTTCTTCTACTCTTCCTCCTCCTTCTTCTTCTCCTCCTCCTCCTCCTCCTTCTTTTTCGTCTTCTTCTCCTCCTCCTCCTTCTTCTTATACTTCTACTCCTCCTCCTCCTACTCTTCCTTCTTCTTCTTCTTCTTCGTCTTCTTCTTCTTCGGCTTTCCCCCCTCTTCTATTTCCATTCGTGTCTGTTCGTTCCAATCTCCCTCTTCCAAATTCCGTAGTTTAATTTTCCTTAAATTAAAAACATATTTTCTGACTTACAAATAACCTGTTGTTTATTTACAAGTTAATGATCTTTTTTTTAACAGACATTTTTAGAAATATCTCATTGAATACAACAAGGACGTTTCGGTACCTTTCTGTACTTTCATGAGGGGTTTAAGTTTAATGTTTGTATGCCAACACCTTTTTTTGGTTATACATAGTGAAAAGAACCACCCATAGTTTGATTAAAAAATTTACAACATATTTATTGTTAATCTTATATTTTAAAATGTAAAAGTATTTATTAATTTTAAAGTCAAATCAGAAATTTTCAACATTATTTCAAATAAACATTGACCTAATTTGTTTCCTCTTCTTCTTCTTCTTCGGCTTTTACCACCCTTTAATAGGGTTGCCGTGTTCAATTTCCATTTCTGTCTGTCGTTCCAATCTCCCTCTTCCAATTCCTATCCTCCATTATTGTTTCCACATGGATTTCCCACTTTAATCTTTAATAAATAAATGAGAAATTATTTTCAAAATAAAATGGGTTCATATTTACTTGATAATTGGTAACATTTATTATTACATTTCATTTTAAATATTTGATTAATAAATATGACTTTATTGTCAATTTTCCACTAATTAAGCTGTACTTTTACTTTCTCTTCTTCAATCCCTTTTCCAACAGTTGTCTTCGTAGATGCGGTCTAGAAGGTTTATGGTTGAACCACGCGCCATCACAAGCAACGCCTACTCGAACATTGCAAAGGGAAAGACATGCAGAAGTGGTCTGTGTCTGTGTGTTACATGGAAGTTATTAAGCAAGAGGACACGACTGTGTTGTTCTTGTCTTCCACGAAGGCAGGAAAGTGAAAACGAGTCCCTTCCGGAAGACGGGAATTTGTACTTAAAGCGAAGAAGCGGAAAAACTGTCTGAAGCGAACTGGATCGTTGTCTGAAATTTGTAAGGCATGTGATGTGCCTGCAGACGACGTTCCTCACGTGACGCAGCGCCTACTTTGGACACAACATTCTGGTTCTTACCTGCCTGATGGAAGAAACGTTCACTCGACGTAGAGAGAGACAGCATCTTATAGATGGTATCCTTTATTATTAGTATTAATTAGTCTTCACTTATTAACTGTATAAGATTCCCTCTTGAGCCTGGATTTGAAAATGTTACCAACGGTGAGGCAACATCATTATTATATAGATTTT
Source organism: Zhengitettix transpicula (assembly GCA_037074705.1). NCBI lineage: Eukaryota > Metazoa > Arthropoda > Insecta > Orthoptera > Tetrigidae > Zhengitettix > Zhengitettix transpicula. The sequence continues at coordinate 22,388,852 of CM073591.1, read as the reverse complement.
TTTCGGGTATTCCATAGTCTTGGAGTAGATACGTGAGCAATAAAAGTGAAAAAAGGGCAAACAAACACAAGAAATAAAGAGGCAGGTTAAAGAGATGACGTCTGATGATCGGAATAAAGATGTAGAGATGTACTCCAACCAAAAAAAACACACAAGATAAACAGAAAGAAAGAAAGAAAGAGGTTAAAGACATCACGAGAAAGATCTTCTAGAAGATCAGAAAAAATTATGTAGTGATTTACTCCAAGGGAAGAAAAACAAAGAAACAAGACAAACAGAAAGACAGAGAGGCAGTGTGCAAGAAACAAGTTAGGTCAAAGAGATGACGAGAAAGATCGTCTGGGAGAGCCGAAAAGTAATGTAGAGATTTATTACAAGAGAAGAAAAACAAAGAAAACAAGATAAACAGAAGGAAAGAGGCAGGTTAAAGAGATGCCTTGAAAGATGGTCAGATCAGAATAAAGATGTAGAGATGTACTCCAAGTAAAGAGAAACAAAGAAAACTAAGAGAGAGAGAGAGAGACAGTGTGCAAGAAACAAGTTAGGTCAAAGACATGACGAGAAAGATCGTCTAGGAAAGCCGAAAAATGATGTAGAGATTTACTCCAAGGGAAGAAAACAAAGGAAAACAGCAAATAAACAGAAAGAGAGAGGCAGTTAGGTTAAAGACATAACAGGAAAGATGGTCAGAAAATCGGAATAAAGATGTAGAGATGTACTCCAAGTGAAGAGAAACAAAGAAAACAAGAAAACAGTAAGAGAGAGAGAGAGAGAGAGAGGCAGTGTGAAGGTAACAAGTTAGGTCAAAGAGATGACGAGAAAGATCGTCTACGAGAGCCGAAATATGATGTAGAGATTTACTCCAAGGGAAGAAAACAAAGGAAAACAACAAAATAAACAGAAAAAGTGAGACGCAGTTAGGTTAAAGACATAACGAGAAAGATCGTCAGAAGATCGGAATAAAGATATAGAGATGTACTCCAAGCGAAGAAAAAGAAAGAAACAAGAGAAACCGACAGAAAGAGGCAGGTTAAAGAGATGACGTGAAAAATGATCGGAATAAAGAGGCCGAGATGTACTCCAAGTGAAGAGAAACAAAGAAAACAGTTAAGGAGAGAGAGAGAGAGAGAGAGAGAGAGAGAGAGAGAGAGAGAGAGAGAGAGAGAGAGAGAGAGAGGCAGTGTGAAGGTAACAAGTTAGGTCAAACAGATGACGAAAACGATCGTCTAGAAGATCCGAAAAATGATGTAGAGATTAACTCCGAGGGAAAAACAAAACAAAGGAAAACAGCAAAAAACAGAAAGAGAGAGGCAGTTAGGTTAAAGACATAACGTAAAAGATCGTCAGAAGATCGGAATAAAGATGTAGAGATATACTCCAAGGGAAGAAAAACAAAGAAAACAAGATAAACCGAAAGAAAGAGGCAGGTTATAGAGATGACGTGAAAGACGGTGAGAAGATAGGAATAAATATGTAGAGATTTACTCCAAGGGAAGAAAACAAAGGAAAACAAGAAAAATACAGAAAGATAGAGAGAGAGAGTTACGTCAAAGAGATGACGGCGCAAAAATCGTCTAGGAAGTTCATAGAAAGATGTAGAAACTCCAACGTTTCGAACAGTACAGAGAAAAACTCTGTTCGTCGTCAGCGAGAAAACAACACACAGACGCTCGGAACACTCATTAGGGGGAGGGATTCAGACCTAATAAAGTCGTCCTGGTCCTAGAGTGACAGATGGCGCAGTATATTAAACTCTCTCAGAACTTCCTGACGATCTTTCAACGTCATCCCTTTCTTTCTGTTTTTCTTTGCTGTTCTTTTTCACTTTTCTTTGTCTTTTTCTCATTTTTTTTTCTTGCTCACCTACATACTCCAAGACAATGGAATACCTGAATAATCATATTAAAATATTGTTTATCTCTTCTTCTTCTCCTCCGGCTTTTCCCCCTTTTATAGGTTTGCTGTCTTCAATTTCCATTTCTGTCTGTTCGTTCCAATCTCCATCTTCCAAATTCCTATCCTCCATTATGGTTTCCCACTTTAATCTGGGTCTGCCACATTTAGTTTTTTATCTCCAGCAGGTGACCATTGTTATATTTCTTTTGGCCATCTTCCATTTCCCATTCTTTGTACGTGACCACACCATTTAAGGGGTTTGTTTTTCAATTCTTTTTAACGACAGACGTTTTTACGTTTATTTCTTTCCCAAAAGGAGCTCATTTCTAATTTATCCTGCCTTGTTGTTTTTTTGAAGACTTTTCCTCAGATAATCGAATTCTACTGTTGTAATTCTGTCAGGGGCCAAGTTTCACTTCCATAACATAGAATGTTCTGTGTTTACGCTCTTATAAATTTTGTTTCCTTTGTTAAATTTTTATTCCAAATTATTCGTGTGTAATATCTTTGGTAGCATTCTTTGCCATTACAATTTAAGTTTGTGCATCTCTTTCACATGTTCCTACATTTGTAATTATTGATCCTCCCCCCCCCATGTATTTAAAAAATTCACATTTTTTTTATTTTTCCTGTTTCGAGTGTTGTGTCTTCTACATCTTTTCCTAACACACGTGTCTTCTGTCTTCTGTAAATTTATGTTCAGTCCCAAATTTTTTTATATTTTCCATGAGCTTATTTATCGTGTTTAGAACCTTGAAAATACACCCAACGACACAAAGCGGACGTCAGTTAATGAGAATAATTCTCTACGGTGTGAAAAAGTGATTTGAGATTAATTGTTTCTACATCCTGTGATAAAAACGTTACGTTCATGCAGGGCATAATTTGATGGTAATTAAGCAACCATAAGACGGGTATTAATACATGAGAGTGGATTGGAAAGTAAAATGGTCATTTGGCAAATTTAAGATGGCGCATGTTTGAGTCCATTCACCACGCGTATTCTACAGAGCCCCGATCCTTGACACTAAACATAAACGGAATCTCTAATTGAAGCGTAAATTGTCAAGTCGAGTGAAGGAAGTGAACGGAACCAGAAATGTTAAGGCCACTGGGATATGTAGGCTAATGTAAAAGGGGGATCTGATGCAAGCAACGAGAATGTCGACTGTCCATTTTTGGGATTTTAATCTTATATTCTCGAAATGCAATGGGGGACATCTTTGATTATTTTTTTTAGAGCAACAGGCTACATGAGGGTGATCCACGTTGGGCAACTCACCTTTAATAGCATAGGAAGGGATTTGAAAGGGGAAAAAAAGTGAATTTTTTAAAATACTTGGGGGGCGGGGGGTCAATAATTACAAATGTAGGAACATGTGACCATAGAGACTGGAAGAAATGAAGGGATGTAGGAGGGACTCTCAATACAGCTGATAGAAAAACAGAAAGAAAAAAAAATTCTGAAGGTAGCAAAAATCTCTTCTGTCACAGGAAGCTCGGACAGAGCATGTTTTTTTTAATGCCAAAAATGTTACATTTCCTTAAGAAGCTTGTTCTTTTATAATTTAGCTGTCTTAGAAACAGACACATGTCTCTGGGGTGATACTGAAAGTACACTAGTACTAAAAAATACTCCTGGTACCTGAAGAGAATCAAAAATTATCTCTGTATATTAAAAAAATGTTCCCAGTATCTTTATAGAACCAGAAAATACTCCTGCACCTTATCAGATGCAAAATTACTAGCGGTACTTTAAGTGAGTCAAAAATAATCCCGGTACCTTAAGAGAGACAAAAATACTCCTGGTACCTTAACGGAGTCAAAAATGCTTCTGGTACGTTAAAGAAAGTTAGAAATATTCTCTGCATTTTATTTAAAAATATTTTCGGTGGTCTAATAAAATGATAAATTGTCAAGAGAGTCCCTCCCAGGACACTAATGAAGGAGGAAAAAAAATATCTTCTGGTACCTTCAGAGAGTTAATAATTCTTCCGGTACATTAAATTGTGGCAGAATAGACTTTCCGAGTCGCAGTGATTTTGATTTGAATTTTCCTGATTTGATTTTCTCTCCCTTTAAAAGTTCTGTGATGACGTCATAATAAAAATACTCCTGGTTTTCTTAGGAAACATCTCCTGTATGTACCAAAAAAGGATGGCTTGCACAACCCTCTGTGGTTTCTTTGAAAAAAGAAAAATGGTCTACCAACAGAACCGGAAGAGATGTAGGAGAGCCTTTAACACTCTCAATACGGCTGATAGGGGAAAAAAATACTCCTGGTACCTGAAGAGAATCAAAAATTGTCTCGGAATATTAAAAGAGTAAAAAAATGCTCCCAGTATCCTTATAGAACCAGAAATACTCCCGTACCTTAGCAGAGTCAAAATTACTGGCGGTACCTTAAGAGAGACATAAATACTCCCGGTACCTTAAGGTACTCCTAGTACCTGGTACCTTAAGAGAGTCAAATAATCTTGGTACCTTAAGAGAGACATAAATACTCCCGGTACCTTAAGGTACTCCTGGTACCTGGTACCTTAAGAGAGTCAAATAATCCTGGTACCTTAAGAGAGACATAAATACTCCTGGTACCTTAAGAGCGTCAAATAATCCTGGTGCCTTAAGGGAGTCAAATACTCCTGGTACCTTAAGAGAGTCAAATAATCCTGGTACCATAAGAGAGTCATAAATAATTCTGGTACCTTAAGGGAGTCAAAATGCTTCTGGTACGTTAAAGCGAGTTAAAAATATTGTCTGTACTCTAATAAGATATTTAAAAATATTTTCGGTGGTCTAATAAAGTGATGAATACTGAAGAGAGTTAAGAATCCTCCCAGGACACTAATAAAGGAGGGGAAAAAAATCTTCTGGTACCTTCAGAGAGTTAATAATTCGTCCGGTATCTTAAATTGGGGCTGAATCGACTTTCCGTGTCGCAGTGATTTTGATTTGAATTTTATTTATTTATTCTCTCTCTCTCTCTCTCTCTCTCTCTCTCTCTCTCTCACTCTCTCCCTCTCTCTCCCTCCCTCCCTCCGAGTTCTGTGATGACGTCATAACAGATGTCCAAGACTCCATCTTTCTCTAAGTTCCCCCCCCCCAAAAAAGAGATTACTGACGGTTAATCCACGGCGGACTCTCTAGTCTTCTCCCTTTCCATATTAAGAATGTTACAAGTAACCTGACATCTGTCAACTGACTTATTTTTCTCCTCCCAAGGACTGCACAGGTCCTTCCAAAAAAAAAATAATCCAGACCCGGAGCATAATTTAAATACAAGTTTTTTTCTTCTTCAACTTTCTCTCTTAATTTGAAACAGTCATCTAGAGTATTTACCTTGGAAACTGCGACCAGGCGTGCGGCAGGGGGGCTGTGGGACGATTTTTACTGTCGTAATTTGTGCTATGAGACTAACATTTGCAATTCTTTCACGCAATAAATATTTCTGAGAGAAAAACAGCGCGCATTTCACAAGTTCCAGTATCGCCATTTACGGTCGGCCATTGCCTTCCAGGGATATTACCAGTTCTCTTCTGGTCCCACTCAACTACTGGATATCATGAACATACTTTTAAGCTGCTCCTGAAAACATATACGCGTCTCAAAATTACTGACTTTATAATGGGGTTTATAATGGGGTTCATTCAACAAATAGCGGGGCAGACATATTGACGCATATGTGTGACGTATGAGACCTGGTTGGGAACAAGATCGCAGTGCATCATCAAGTCATTAGTGACGTCACAGAAGTGCTCGGGTAATGCCATGTCTTTCATTTATGTGTAATACTATCCTTGGTGGACTTATTTATGTAAACCCCGAAAAAAGTATTTAATTCTATATTAATCTTTAGTCTAGAAGTGATTTAACCTAAATCTAACTGTTCCTAGTTCCGTACACACTTTCCACAGATAATAGTGCATTAATTCAACAGATGTAAAATACATTGAATTTTATTGCATCAGTCCCAACAAACAAACCTCTGGATTTCTTCTTAAATATACTCCTTGAGTACTGCAGGATATAATTGTCCCTCAGCCTTCAGACATTACCAAAGATTAAATTCTCAGCTAGATTCACAATGTAAACAAATAGTCGCCATATTGGAGACACTAAACATGGCGCAAAAATTAACTTACATTTTCTGCAAGTATCGTAAAGTATTTAGTATTGTTTTTTATTATCATTGGATGGAGTATCGCTGGATAAAATTATACTCTTTATTCAATTAAACTATTTCTGCTTTATTTCGACACGGAAAAAAGGAACTATTTCCTCTGTTCGTCGCGTAGTAACGTCTCTCTCTCTCTCTCTCTCTCAGACCAGGATCTTCCAATGGCGAATGGTTCTATTTCAGAATGAAAATTTCCCTTCCTCAGTTCACTGTTTCCTCTGTCTATAAACTTCGGTAAAACTATAACTGGGGGCGGGGGAGGATGATTTTTTAGCAAACAGGTAAAATAATTAATTCTTGAGGAATTTCTGGTAACTGAAGGACTAACTGAGGAAACGTAAAAATGGAACGTTTACGATTCAATCGGAAGAGCAATATTTTTCCATTCCGATGAAACATTTTTGTCCCGCCTCACCTTATGTTAACAGACGGACGGATTCCTCGAGTCTATATACTTTTGGAGAACCAGTTTTAACTCTCTTCGATCAGCGTCTGGAGGTGACCAGTTTCACTTCGGAGCCTTCAACAGATTTGAATTTAAGTTATGCATAAATTAATTCATAATTAATTGCCTCGTACTTGTCGAGGTAATTTCTACTGGACCGGTTCACAATTTGCCGTAGTGGTAGGTTTATTAAATGATAAAAATAAAGGGGTAGTTTCCAGAATTTATTAATTATTTAACTGAACATGGACAAATAAAATTAAAAATACAATTTATGAGTGTTCATGCTAGCCGGACAAAACAATCGGATCCCTTAACCTCAAGTTAAACCATGGTTTACGGTAATTCCCTCCAGGCGCGTCAAGGATTGAGACACTTGGCAGTTACCTTGCGTGCATCTCTGGCCGTGATCATGTGGCACCGTCGTTCTCTCAGAGTCCTCTGGATGATGCAAGGTTGAGGCTGTAAGTCCCGTCCCTGGGTGACGGTTCGTCGAGGAGTCTTCCTCTACACTTTCTTCACAGCCCCTTCGCTGCATGTGAAATATCGATGTTCTCGACCAAGTTTGGATCGATCTTTCCTGAACCAAGAAATGTGATTGGTTCAGGCAGTCACGTGTTAATTCAATTTCTGGTGTTTTTTTTGGAGAGACGTTTTCCACGGTGTGACAGTCCAGGTAGCCTCCGAGGGTCAACATCCTACGTGCCTAAGTCCAAACCGAACGGGTTATCTGTCCGCCACGGCGGCGCCTGGTCAAATTACAACTTGCCAAGCTCTTAACCCTTGCTAATATTTAATTACATTACAATGATGTATATATATATATATATACCAATTATAAAACTATCGCGCTACATTGCATAAGTAGTTGTATAGGTGACGAAGTTTGTCATAACTATTCGGTTGGAACCTGCATCATCTATACTACAGGTCGTCTTTGTGTGAGTTTTCTATTAAATGACGGTAAAGTAGTAGAAGTGACAGTCCACGTGCTCCAAAAATCCCCTTTAAGAGCATTGGATGATCCGACAGACGTTTGCCCTATTCACGATTTCCCGAGGACAATATCCAGATTGACGTTTTCCAGAAAGATGCGTTTTGTTTGGAAGATAAAGCATAATATTTATAGAACCCTTAATATATTATTAGAGAACGACGGTTTTCCATGGAGAATAAGTCCTGAATAAAACCCGGGCCATAGTTTGTTAAATAACGGGAAGCTCCGCCAGCGTCATCACAGTTGACTGTTCAACCTGATGACGACGGCGGAGCTTCCCGGTCGAAACGTTGTTATTTATCAAACTATTGGCCCAGGGTTGAGACCCCTGGAATTTTATCTTCTTCTTCTTCCTTTAAGGCGCTACGACAACTGCTGTGACGTCTAGGCCTGATCCGCAACGTGTCTCGCACTCATCTCTTTTTCTGGACCTTCTAATTCCGAGACTCCTAATATCACTTTACTGTACCTCGTCTCCCCGTTTTCCGTTTTCGGTCTGCCTCGTATTTTAGTTGAAAGAGCTATCCAGTTACAGAATATTATCTACTTAATGAATAAGCAAGACAGCGAATACTGCCAAAATAAGGGGGGTAATATAAATACCACACAATGTTTCTGGGATCCTTGTTCCTTTCGTCAGGTGCGAAGAGGAGGCCTAGGGCTCTAGATTCTTCTTCGCCAAAGTAACAATAAGTTGAGGACCTTGTATCACCTGAAACATTCCACATCCTTTGAAGCCTTGCTTGTTTTATGAAGCAACATAAACCGACTAATCGGTTTTAGTACATTTTATTAATACCACAAAGTTATATTGGAGACCAAAAAAAATAAGAAAATTTAATCGTTTATTGTTGGTAGACAGATCAGCGACTATTCAATTTAACTTTTCTTATTTTTGAGTCTCTATTTTAAGTTTATCATTACTAATATTACTAATATTGTTATTAACACTCGTTCATTTATATGTTGTAGAAGTAGAACACTTTAAATTGAAAACTTTATGACCGTTATTGAAAATTAATAATTAGACAAATAATACAAGATAACATTACTGGAAAACTTCCTCTGTCTGTTTTTGGCTATTTTTGTACATTATTATTTTTTATATTATTTTATATTATTATTATTATTTTATATTATTTTTTATATTATTATTTATATTATTATGTATTATTTTACATATATTTTATATAAATTTTTATATTATATTATATTTTATATATTATATTATATTTTATATTATTATATTATTTTTATTTTTAATATATTAAATTATATTTTATATTATTATTTTTTATACTATTTTATTATTATTTCTATATTATTTTATTATCATATTATATTATTTATATTATAATTATTTTATATTAAATTATTTATTTATATTATTTTATTTATTATATTTTTAGATATTATTTTATATCTATATTATATAATTTTTTATATTATTATATTTTTATATTTTACATTATTATTTTTTATATTATTTATATTATTACGTTTCATTTTACATATATTTTATATCATTTTTTTATATTATATTTTATATAATATTATTTTTTATATATTATATTATATTTTATATTATTATATTATTTTTATTTTTAATATATTATATTATATTTTATATTATTATTTTTTATACTATTTTATTATTATTTTTATATTATTTTATTATCATTTTATATTATTTATATTATTATTATTTTATATTAAATTATTTATTTATATTATTTTATTTATTATATTATTAGATATTATTTTATATCTATATTATATAATTTTTATATTATTATATTTTTTTATATTTTACATTATTATTTTTTATATTATATTTTATATTATTATATTAGTTTCATATTTTTATATTATATTTTATATTATTTTATTATTATTTATATTATTATGTATTATTTTACATATATTTTATATCATTTTTTATATTATTATATTATTTTTATATTTTATATTAATATTTTTTATCTTATTTTATTATTATTTTTGTTATTTTATTAATTTTATATTATTATTATTTTATATTATATTATATTATTTATTTATATATTTATATTATTTTATTTATTATATTATTATATATTATTTTTTATATTGCTTTTATATTATTTTTATATATTATATATTAGTTTTTATTATTATTTTTTATATTATTTTATTATTATTTATATATATTACTTTAATATTATATTATTAGAACATTTTAATTAAAGTGTCTCCAAATATTATTTTATTAGAACATTTAAATTAAAGTGTCGCTAGATTTATTATAGTTTTCCACACGCTGCAATTTTTTACTCAGTCGTGTTGGTACTTATGAAGCTAATTTATACGACAGTCACGACTGAACCTTGTTTACATCACCGAAATAATATTTGGCCTTTTCTTACCTTCATTACTCTCGTTTTCCCAGTCAATCGATATCACATATTTGTAGCGGCATTCCCAAGTTGGCAACAGAGAGCTTAGATAACGCGTCGCAGACGTTACACGCGGCGGCAGCGAGTAAAAATGATATCGCTGAAACAACTATCGTTATCGTTGCTGTTAACATTTCTCAAATAAAAGTTCCATTAGTTTAACGGACTTGAAAGAGTTGTTATTAATTTATATACCTGCGCAAAGCTGTAACTGACGTGATTGTAACACGCAACCATACGAAATAAATAATAATTCAGCAGAAAGTTCAAACTTTTTATTAATGTTATCAACGAACAAACGACAACAACGAAATTAGATATTCGTAAATCCATGCAGAGATGCATACAATCACTTCAGCGATTACAGCCACATGCTTTGAATATCTCTGCCAACGTATATCTTAAACGTCAGTAAAATATATTATAATGCTATTATAGTCAGATACTTGGAGGTTACGAAGACTCAGTGACGTACGTACCATTATATACAGTGTTTCATAGCGTATGGACACGTTGTGTTTCTGCTTCCTACGTCGTCTATTGGTTATTTATTATTCTCTATGGGTTTTCAGACTCCTTCACCCTTCTAGAATTAGTCTTTCCACGGGGGAAGGTATTTCCACAAGTTTTCGTCCGTTCCTTTTCTGTTGTTTTTTTTCCGGGGAGGGGATTATCTGGATTGTCCTTATAAATAGTATTATCTAACTTTTTTGTTGTTGTTTTCGACCCTGGTGATGATGATGATGATGATGCAAGTGAGGCGACTCCGTAAAGTATCCCTGCCCCCCCCTGCCCCCCCCTGCCCCCCCTTTGCTCGCTGACGAGACCAGACACTCCCAAAGGTCAGCCAGCGAAAGTGATCTGCGGGAGTGAGGTTCGCTACTGGGCTGGGAACTGACTGGTGGAATCGCAGTGAAAGTAGTGCAGGGAGGGGTTGGCCAACCTACCTATATATACTCGCCACCGCCGACCGCCAGGACATCAGTTGTCGTCCTCAGGATCCTCTCAATCAAGCAACATGAGGACAACTGCATTGGTGAGTGCGGTCGCTGGTCTAAACGATTTAAATTTTTCAAAAAGTAAAACTGTGTGAGTCACACAACTGAAATTTTTACTATTATTATAATTTAATTCTATTTTAACCCCCCACACCCCCCCTATACACGAGGTTAAATTGTTTCAATCATCAAGAAATCTATTTTTGACTGGAGGTAGCTGTAAATATTTTTTATTCCGGTCTAAACTCTTACTATAACACCACGCCCCAAAAATCCTCATTTATTTTGTTTATTTAACGTAATCACTCTTTATTATAACTGTAATATCTTTAATTTTTCTCTAATTATTCCATCGTTTTCGTAATCGTAAAATGGCCGGGGTTTTTAAATTCCTATGTCATCCAAGACTCCGAGCTCTCAATTTTTCTGGTCAAAACTCTTATTATAACACCACACCCCAAAAATCCTAATTTATTTGGTTTATTTAACCTAATCACTCTTTATTATAACTGTAATATCTTTAATTTATCTGTAATTATTCCATCGTTTTCGTAATCTTAAAATGGCCGGGTTTTTATATTCCTATGTCATCCAAGACTCCGAGCTTTCAACTCTGGAAAAATTTCTTCAGCAATGTTACGCCCTTAGTTTAATTACATTTTTAACCCGAGTCTTCTCATGGGTATTTAATGGCAGTGTTTTGAAAATGAGTTTAATAATTTACTGAAGCGTACGTTAGTAATTTTCGGCCCCCCCCCCTGCTCCCCCGCCCCCCAGTTTTTCATTGAAGGGAATTGGAAAGAATTTATTATTAGTTGATGTAGGACATTCAAAAGGGTGTTTCTACGGCCACGAGAAAAAGTTTTAAGGGTTGTACAGGTTTGCTAAAACATACAATTTCTTTTTTTTTTGTATAGGTAGACAGGAGACAGGGAAAACATCGTTTATTTAACATCATCATCATCGTCGTCGTCGTAAAGTCCTTTCTTTCCAGCAATGTTTACAATAAATGCTTAAAGTTTCGGCCGTCAACTAATAAATAGTCGAAGGACCTCGTTGCTCGACAAGCGTGCGCGAAATACCTGCCTGGCGGAACTGTTCGCCGATCACTCCTTGGACGCTACCAAGCACGTGTTACTGTACAAATGTTGAGCATTTATTTTAAATATTGCTTGTAAAGGAGATATTTACGTGGAATAATATAAATAAATGACGTTTCTCTTTGATCACCCCTAAAAATTTTGTCCCATGACTGTAGAAATAATTTTTTTATATATAAAAGACACGTTCAGTATTTAATGAGTCTTACTACACCCTTATTAAAAAGTAAATAACCCCCCTTAATGTATAATTGTTTTATATAAACAACTGTTTTCAGAGATATTAGTAAGTAAATGCCTCCATGTCTTCTGTTACCTACATCGTCGGTTGAACTACTAATCGGTTCCATGTTTTTTTTTATCAAACCGTTCAGTTTGTGTAGGTAGTTCTTCTGTAATCTGCACTCGCTTAAAAGCCCTCTCGACTTTTATCTGTCGTCGCGTTTGTCAAATAAAACCTGATTGAAGCTGCACCGGAATCACCATTCTTTAATCGATATCTACGTGGCGATATCTACCACCTCAGGGTTATATTGTCGATAAGCAGTCCGTGCTGGATGTCGGCATGTTCGATAACTGACGGTTCGATGATCAAATAAATCACTGATAGTTTAATTTGTTTTAAGTGGCTGCAAGGTCTTGGTCACCATCAGCCATTCAATGACCTCAGATTACACATATGAATGATTAGTTTCATCACGTGGCATCGTCTGTCACAGTTTTGCTGTTATCGATTTTAATATTATTAAATATTTACGTTGAGATGCAACAAGCATTGCCATTATTATCCCAGCGTCTTAATTCATGAGGCTTTTACACGTCACACGTACGTAGTACTATCAGCAAATGAGTCACTGCATTTATTATGATTTGTAGGAGCAAAGAGAATGCACACACGTCAGAGATGATGAACGTTCCGTTGCTGCGGCAGCCAGAGATGTAAATAGTAGTAGTATCGCTGACTTCGCGGCGTGGCTGTACGTTGTTAGTGAACACGTAAATAAAATATTAGAAGCACGTGGACTCAAGATGGTGACCACGACGATTCTCACACGAGAGACTGGCTCAAAACTGTTCCAAAAATCTTAAGCTCGTCAAAGAAGAAGAATGGTTTACGATGTGAAATCACATTCTCGCTTGAGGTCCTTTTAGTAATTATTGAAGGTCAAGAGAGTACGTTGTTGTATGACTATCTTTATAATGATTGCAGTTATGTCTTCTGCTGACGACAAACGTCTGGGCTGGACAGGCCGAGACTAAGAAACAGGACAAACGGGGCATTCTCTCCGGCATCGGGAATTACGGAGGAATCGGTCTGTCTTCCGGAGGATACGGCGGTAGCTACGGTCTTTCTTCAGGAGGATACGGCGGCAGCTACGGTCTGTCTTCAGGAGGCTACGGCGGGAGCTACGGTCTATCTTCAGGAGGATATGGTGGCAGCATCGGTCTGGCTTCTGGAGGCTACGGTGGCAGCATCGGCCTGGCCTCTGGAGGCTATGGACTCTCCGGTGGCAGCATCGGTCTGTCTTCAGGAGGCTACGGTCTCTCCGGTGGCAGCATCGGTCTCTCATCTGGCGGCATCGGCCTGGGCTCTGGCGGTATCGGTCTGGGCTCTGGCGGCATCGGTCTGGCTTCCGGCGGTGTCGGCCTCGGTCTTGGCAGTGGTATCGGTAGCGGCCTCGGCGTCGGTCTCGGCTCTGCAGGTCTGTCGCAGACCGTGGTGCAGACAGTGCAGGTGCCTCAGCCCGTGCCCGTGCCCGTGCCCCAGCCGGTGCCAGTCCGCGTCGACAGGCCCGTCGCCGTGCCCGTGCCGCAGCCGTACCCCGTCAACGTGCCCCAGCCGTACCCCGTGAGGGTGCCCCACCCCGTCCCAGTGCAGGTGCCTCAGCCGTACCCTGTGGCTGTGCCCCGCCCCGTCCCCGTCCGTGTTGACAGGCCCGTGCCCGTGCCCGTGCCCCAGCCCTACCCCGTCAGAGTCCCCCACCCCGTGCCAGTGCAGGTGCCTCAGCCCTACCCCGTCAGAGTCCCTCACCCCGTCCCTGTTCCCGTGCCTCACCCCGTACCCGTTCCCTCCGCCCCCATCGGCATCGCTTCCGGTGATCTGCTGTCTTCCGGCATCGGATCCGCTGGAATCCTCTCCTCCGGCATCGTAGGCTCTGGTGGACTCGGCTCAGCCGGTCTCATCTCTTCCGGCGGACTCGGACTCGGCTCTGGGGCCATCCTTTCTTCCGGCCTCTCCTCCGGAGCTCTTCTGTCCTCCGGCTACGGCTACGGTGGCAGCATCGGTCTCTCCTCCGGCGGCATCGGTCTCTCCTCCGGCGGCATCGGTCTGGGCTCTAGTGGCCTCGAATCCGGGCTCATTTCATCCGGACTTAAGGGATCCTACGGCGGCATCGGCGGAGGCGTCTACTCCTCCGGCATCTCCAGCATCGGCGGCGGATACGGCTACGGATCCGGTGGCTACAAGTCGTACATCAAGGGCTAAGAAGACATTGCCCCTCACATCAGTCAGATGTCACTTTCAACACTGATCATCGTTCTCCACGGGCTTGGCATTGCTAAGTCGGACTGGCATCGTCATTTATGTCTTTCATAGTTTTAGACTTTCTACATCATTCTTTTTCTTGAGTTTTTTTTATACAAATCAGCTTTATCAATGCATTTTTTTATACTTTGTAAATATGAATACGTAAAAAAATAAAATGTTAAAAATAGCTATTCGCTTTTGAATTATTCTACCTGCAACGTTCGTTATTATCCTTGCAGCCACGTTGTTCTGGTTTTCCCTGTTTTCCTAAAAAAATTTTTTTTAACCATTGAGTGATATTTTCTAAAGTGTCATTCCGTCTCCTCATGTTTGCTTAATGTCTTGCACCAGTCCACAAGGTCTGCATGCATGAATGACTACTTTAAATAATAAAATACGTCACAAATTCAGTTACGTGTAACGCACATGTATAAGGTACTGGAATAATTAATGCTGGTTACGTTATAATACTAAAGGCAGTATTTAGCAAGGGTAACAACTCCATTTTGAAAAAAAAAAGGCAGATTAAAGGAGAAGAAGGGTGACGAATATGGAAAAACCGGAATTTAAAAAAATTGTGCGAGCTTTCTTGAATGCAAACACGAAAAAAAAAAACATCATTAACTTCTGAATGTTTGACTTTTATTAGTTAGTTATGAAAACAAACAGCTACACCCGTTACAAGGTGTTTGAGAAGTAATGCAAAAATTCTATATCTGTATTAAACATACACACATATACATATACATATATATATATATATATATTGTAATGTAATAAACACAATTAAATGATTAATTATTCAATTTAAATACGCCTTTGTTTTTTATTAAATTAACTTTGTTTTATATTTTGAATTCTTGTTTTTGATTTAAAATCCTATAGTTTGACCTTCTAATTAGTTCATTTAAAATCTAAATTAATAATTTAATTATTACATTTTTTTGCCTCAACGTGGGTCTTAATTAAAGTGAAATTTAATTGTACTTAAATATGTGATTATTACAATATATTGTAATACTAATTAGAGGCCATTAATGATTTTTATGTCAAAGATTGCAGTGTTTCCCGGTGAAGTTGTTCAATAAATAAATAGTTCTCGGAATTCACACGGGTTTTGCATATTTATATTTACACGCAACGTTTCGACGACTGAAAGCACTAGAAGATGACGACAGTGCATTCAGTCGTCGAAACGTTGCGTGTAAATATAAATATGCAAAACCCGTGTGCATTCCGAGAACTATTTATTGATATACTTTGATAATGGGATATTTGTGGTGGATTGTTAGCAGCGACCAAATTTCAAAGGCGACAATGTATAGGCAAGCTTAGTTTGGCCACTAGCGCTTTCTGAAAGAACAGTCTGGTGTTGGAAGTGTTGGACTGCGAGCCTGGCAGTCACAAATTCATCCGGAAAGATTAAAAGTTAAATTTCAGTAAGAGGTTTTAGGACAGTATATTTCAACGTTAAAGTTAAAAGCAATAATAATAATCTATAAGTACTGTGACCGCCACCAATTCCAGAGAGTAATAATTCGGAACAATTTGGCCAACCAATAATCCAGAAGAGATCCAAACTAACGAGAGTGTTCTTTAATCCATGTAAATTCAGTGATTTCATGACCTTTTAGTGTGAGTTGTGATGGTGAGCGCGAGCCCACGAGAGTAAAGCCTGGTACCAGCAGACGTGTTGTAAGTACGAACAAAATTGATCAAGTTTTGTAAACGATAATTAAATGTAAAGTCGTCAGGTTTCGATTTCACGTTTTATTCGATTGTTTAACTTCTTAGGATGTAAAGGAATTTGATTGTGTAACGCAAATATAAAGGTTGTTCCTTTGCTTAGGAGGCCCAGATTAATGACCCTGAGAAAAGAGTTGTAAAATCTGTAAAAATGGGAAAATCTTAAATGTAAATAACCTCATTTAGAAATATTGTAATTCCACCTGAATAAAAGTAAATTGTCTTGTAAAGTTTCTAAAGAATTTCGTAATTATTTTGCAATCCTTCACTTTAAATAAAAATGAATATAATTGATTCATAAACCAACTATGGAGTTCGAATCATTAATTAATATTTTGTTTAAATAAATTGTTTAATAAATATCATTTTGACTATTACATTTTGGCGTCACAAACGTGTGGAAATCAATTCACTTAATTAATTTTTTGTGTTTATTACAATATATATATATTGTGGTAATTAAGAGGAAATAATTAATTAATAATAAAAAATTTGGACTCGCATTGTTAGCGACATACAACACACATGTCGTGCACAAGAATGTGGCAAGAATGCAATGCTTGCTGGTTATTGTAGGCTGTTGGGTTCGCTAGACGCGCAGAGAGCAGAGTCTGTGGGGAGCCGAGCTCCAGTAAAGTCTTCGTGGGGAATACAGCAGTTGACAGACGAAAACGGCTAAATCAGTTAGAACACTTTTACAAGTTGCAGTCTGTGAGACAACTACGTAACATTCAACGCTGAATATTCAGAGTGTTGAGGCTAAATTATTATATTCACGATTCAGACCACATTCTTCTATTTTGGGAGCCCAGGTAACTTCATCCAGCAGCTGACAATCGTCGGTACGAGCTGATACGATTTCGTAAACGAACAGTGAACCAACTAAAAGTGTTGATTAGAGTCAGTAGGTAAATAAAATGGCGTCTCTATAAATTGCAATAAGTGTGTGTGTAGGAACGAGCCAAATTTCCTTGAGTACCAGAGACAGTAAGGTAAAATTACACCGAATTACTCTCTGTAAACTCATAAGTAAAGATATTGTCCTCAGATTTATATTAATGTTATGAATTTAATTAAATTAAAATTTATTTTTGTAAATTATAATCCTTGAACATGTTTCCCAACATTTATATACATTTTTCTACTTTCTACTAGTCTATGAGACAGTTTTCCTTCTTTATATTGTTAATTCATTCTATTTCAATTTTAATTTTTGTTGGGATTTTTTCTCTTCGTCGGTAAACAAGTTAAACAGTGTCGGGGTTAAACTACTTCCCTTTTTTTTTAATATAAACATCAGTATATGAACTTGATATGTGTTACAAATTATTATGGTTTTAAATAATATAAAATACCCTCAGATTTTTTTTATTAAAAAATTAAAATTACTTGTACGTCATGTTACTTAAAGGAACTTCCGGGAATTGTGGCAATAGTCATATATATCCACTAAACTATATTTTCGCCTCTGCAAACATCCCAAACGTGTCTACAATTCCTACAGTTGATCATTTTTCATTGTAAGCGCTTCGGAAGTAGTTACCCTCTCCTTATAGTTCATCCTGGATCGCCACAGCAAAGCTGGTGTTGGTACTTGTCCCACGCCTCGACCAGTTTAGGAGGCAGCTGGCCGACTATTCCAATAGGAACGGAGAACAACTCTTACCGTATGCCCAAGGTCTGCGACCTCTCAAAACCGGCCGAGGTGCCGCGGCTTGTGGGAACCTTAGTTCAAAAACGGAGAGAGGAGAAGGCATCCCCAAAGGTAGCCCCTTCCTGTCTCTCCTACAAGGTTCTGCCTGCGAAAAAACATACCTCGCTGGTACTGTCTGCGAGAGGTTCGTTAGTAGAGGAAGAATGAAGCCGATGTCCCCCAGGCAGAACTGACTGTGAGCGTGCGTGTAAACGGCCTGAGCGGACTCTCTAGAGTTGGCACTGCGAGTTGCTCTGGGAGAGTGAACATCACTCTCCCGTGTAAAGGGCTCTGAGAGTAACCCTCGAGAGCTGCGGCTGCGGCGAGTTGCTAGCAAAGGCACCTTTAGTCTTCTGACATGATGAATTCGGTGAACAACACCGGGCAACAGCAGATGCTGCGTGTCTTCGAACACACCGAAAAGGTCATAGGGAAGAACCGGACTTAATATATTTAGGACTGTTACGTTGAGGATCCGATCTAACCAATAATTTCTCCAGGCGCGCGCGCCTCACGTTCAAAGTACTCAGAATTTAAAGTAATTGGCGTTACAAATAATAATTCTTGTAATTTTTGTTTTCTACAGAATGAAGGACTTAAAAAAAATGGGTGTAGCCAGGCTACATGAGGGTAATCCACATAGTGGCAACTCCCCTCTTATAGCATAGAAAGGGATCTGAAAGGGGGGATGAGGAAGGGTGGAGGAAGGTAGCCAAGGGTTAACTAGAGTCCGCGGGCTATATTTTAAGGATCCTACCCGGCATTCGTCTAAAAGTAATGCAGGGAAAAAACTAGGAAAACCTGCATCAGGTAGGTCGGGCATTGGGTACTTGTCCCCTTCCGATGGCGGGAAAGGGGGTTTGCTGTGGGGTCGCAGCTTACCCCTCGCCATGCCTTGAGCAGTTTAGGAGGCAGCTGGCCATGGATTGTGCCCTTTAAAATTCGCAGAACACACACACACAGAGGGAGAGAGAGTGAAATCTCTTGGGATTGGTCTCCGTGGAAACTCTTCCTCCGAGGACGTAACAAATCCTACAATTTACGTCTGGTTCTCTGTCTCGAAGAAAGGTCACTGGGAGGTGGCTTGTGGCGGCGGCAGCTGCGCCTCTTTCGTGGACCCAGAGAAAGTGAAGCGAAATTGGGTTCTGGATAGTGGGAGGCGCGACCGTCGGACATTTTCAAGTTGTCCCTCAGATACAAAGGACAGGAAACTGTTCTGAAGCCCCACTAAGGGGGAAACGATCGTGCGCCTCAAAAGTGCCTTCGTCTATGTAGCATACAATTTTTTTAAAAGTGCAGATTGAATAATTATTAGTCTACGTCATCAGCTGCCATGGCCAATACACAATTAGTAATAATTCCCTCTGTTTTGGTGGAGATCATTCAACATCCATAAATATTTATTTCATTCGCAAGAATATACTCTGGAAAAATATATATAGTCATTTATTAATACTTAATTAGAAAACTTCGGATACAAAACTCGCGGAGTTCAGAACAAAACTTCGGTCATCTTCGACCATCTTCGGCAAACATCGGCCACGCCCGACGATATCCGCCTTATCGTGTACATACAAAAAACAGTCCCCGTTAAAAATGACAAATTGCTTCAATCGCCAGCAAGATCACGCTGACTTTCGTGACATCCGCCACCCTGGAGTGGCGACGCTATACAGTGTGACGTAACGTGACGTCATATCACACTATTAGTCCGACACTCACTCAAGTACACAAACTCATAGATTGTACATCAACGATAGCAAGAATAAAATGCAAAAAAAAAAAAAAGCACATTTTACAGACGCACTGTATTTTAACTTCAATACTTGCTGCCTAGACGTCTTTATGTTTTATTTTTAAATTGTACAGCTGTTCTGCAATTTTTTTGGGGGGGTTTATCCAACTTTTAACACGTTCTGCGTTTTATTAACACGTATCAACCGAATGCGTCACATACTCGCGTACCATTAATTCAAATCCTCAATTTGTGACGTAGGCAACCTATCTATAAATTTGCCTTTATTTACGCCAGAAGGACTTGTTGAATCCCCTCCCCCCCTCCAATTCCTATGAAACATTAACCAAGAAGACAACGCGGTTCTTTCTTATAAGGACTCTCTGATTTACGGCTTATTTAGACCTTTTAAGATACGACACATTTGAAGTTTAGTTGTTTACCAATTATTCTTATCTCATACTTTAGATTGTTACCCCCACATCATATTTTGTTTATTTTACAAAATTTACGCCCTGTCCATAACTAGGGATTTTCGAGTCCTAATAGTCGGAATTTATTTGTTACTGAAGAAATTTCCTCCATGTTATTTTTTAATAATAGGAGAGCTCTGGCGGAGGCTACCTTTGGGGGATCCCTTCTCCTCTCTCTGGTTTTTTAGAACTAAGGTTCCCACAAGACGAGGCACCTCGGTCTGTTCTGAGAGGGTCACAGACCTTGGGCATACGGTAAGAGTTGTCCGCTATTCCTATTGGAACAGTCGGCCAGCGGTCTCCTAAACAGGTCAAGGCACGGAGAGGGGAATGCTGCGTTCCCACAGCTAACCCCTCTCCCGCTATCGGAAGAGCGTGGGACAAGTACCCGATGCCCGATCTACCTGATGCAAGTTTTTCTAGGGTTTTCCCTCCATCACCTTTAGGCGAATTGCCGGGTAGGATCCTTAAACCATAGCCCGGGTGCCCTAGTTAACCCTTGGCTACCTTCCTCTACCCTTCCGCATCCCCCCTTTCTATGCTATAAAAGGGGAGTTGCCACTACTTGGATTACCCTCATGTAGCCTGTTACCCTAAAATAAAATCTGTTTTAATAATAATGTTTTTTTTATAACCAAGTTATTCAAATAGTGTTCATTGACGTAACTATTTTTTTGGGGCGAATAAATTAATGTAATGACGAAAAGTGTACAAACATTCAACAAATATATTCGCGTAATTGAAAATTTATATTTTGTAAAATAAACAAAATGTGATACAAGATAAGATGTTAGGGTTGTGCGATTAACGAAGACTCTAGGGTCGGGAGGGGAGTGGGGTTGTAACTAAAATATGACCAATATAAATCGGACAGTAATGTGATAAGTACGTCTTTGGAATGGAATAATATGAAATATAATTAATTTCAAACAAATAATGAAAAAAAAAAATAGTTGACCTGACCGGGAATCGAACACGGGTCTCCCGCGTTTCGTCGGCGGGTCCGTGACGAGTTTTTTTTCCCATCCTCAAACTTGAGTACAATTTCATGACCTCTGTATGGCGGGGGTTTGATTCAAGTTTCTTCTTGAGTTATATATTAAATTAAAAAAAAATCCGAGGCAACTTCTCAGGTTCACAACAACAAATTTAAGTAAAAACAACCCCCCCCCACCCAAAAGAACCCTTCAACTATTAATATTTATTGAAGTCTCACATATGTTGACACGATCTTTCAACAACGACAGTCACGTTCATCTTCATTTTTAATACAATCGTATTTTTCAAACCATTCACGTACGACATTCCTGAAATTACCTGTCATTCGTCCGTGAATTGAAGAAAAGGTGGTAAGATCGTGAAGGGAAGAGCAGTAAGATGGCGGGTCCTTGGAATGTTTTTGTGAACAAAGCATTTCTTATAATCCACTAAAGATAATGGAATGAAATTTTTTAAACGTAATTAATTTAATAATATTATATTGATAATCAGGATAGACTCAAAAATTTCCTATCAAGAATAATATGGAAAAATGTACTTTAATTTTTTTGTTAGCATATGTTAAATGCTCAATTTTTTTTTATTTGTATTAATTAAATAAGGGAAAATTTTTTTAAGGTCTCCCTCTGAAACTACTACGTTTAGTGATTAGAAAAAATAATTAAGTAGCATTGGACTGTTTTTAATATATATGAATAGTAACAAAAACTTTTATACTTCTCTTGTTGGCGCTGTAACCCCAATGTGAGTTTTGGCCTTATTAACAATTTTCTTTCCATTCCTCCAGCTCCTGTGTCAGCCCCCGCCCGCCGTCCTCTTCTGCAGTGTTTGTCTTGGAGTGGGGCCGTCCGGCTTCAATTGTTAATTTCTTCGCAACAATTGGTAGGGTTGTCAGCCCCACGCACCCTGGAGGGCCGGGATGTTCCTCTTCGTCTGGTGTCTCCCCTGCGACCTGTCCGGCTTGGGTGACCCTGCCAGTGGCTAAGCTACCGTCGGCGTAGCTCTCGGGATCGACAACACACGTTGCTGGGGGAAAACTTTTATACAGTCTGGGAATTATTATTTTTTTAAAAAAAAATTCAAAAAAGCTTTCGGCCATATGTCATCATTATTCTGTAAATTGAAACACACATGAAAATGCAAATAGTACATTACATGGCCTTTAAAAAATACAGTTGTTATTTGCCTCAACGTGGGTCTTAATTAAAGTTAAATTTTAAACATGTGATTATTACAATATATTTTAATACTAATTAGAGGCCGTTAACGATTTTGATAATTGGATATTTGTGGTGGATTGTTAGCGGCGACCAAATTTCAAAGGCGACAATGTATAGGCGAGCTTTGTTTCGCCGCGAGCGCTTTCTGAAAGAACAGTCGGGTGTTGGAAGTGTTGGACAGCGAGCCTGGCAGGCACAAATTCATCCGGAAAGATTAAAAGTTAAATTTCAGTAAGACGTTTTAGAACAGTTAATTTCAACGACAAAGTTAGAAGCAGTAACCAAATAAATTCACGCCGAAATAAAAATCTATATAAGAACAGTGACCGCCACCAATTCCAGAGGGAAATAATTCGGAACGATTTGTCCAACCAATAATCCTGAAGGACTTTGCAGCTTCCAGTTTCCAGAAGAGATCCAGAGCTACGACAGGCAAAAAATGTAATAATTAATTAATTAAAACATCTTTAGTTACAATAAAAGGCTTTCAAGTTTTATTGTATATAGCTGGGTGCCCGGCGTTGCCCGAGATGTCATTTATCTATAACCCCCGATATGACTCCAATTTCGGCTGCTTTTGCGCAATTTTTATGTAACGCTACTCGAACCCTAATCATTATAATTAACTCTGAAAAATATTTCTTCAACGCAAATATCTGCCGTGTTTGCATGTTCCAAAATTTGCACCCCGCTACCCCTGCATCTGAAGGGTAAATGCCAATTTGAATGTCGTAACTAAACACAGTGACTTCCATAACCTTTGATTTGACTCCAATCTCGGTTGTATTCGCGTTATTTTACTGTAAAGCATCTCCACCCCAAACCCGAAGGGTGTCCTTTTCACAGGGCGTAGGGGATGAAAATTGTATTCAGATAACATTGGTAGAAACACTATCAATATCTTTGACCCATAAAAATATTTATCCGACTCAAATATCGGCTGTTTTAGTATGTTTAAATATTTCCACCCCCGCTTCTGGGGGTGGAAGACGCGTCTCACCACGACAGTGTTTTTTTCCTGGTCACAAAGAACACGTGTACGAAATTTGGTGAAAATTCCCCGACTGGTGTAGATTTGTATTTTATTTAGAAAACGTTTGTATGGGAAATAGAAAAGGGCTGTTTTTAGGGTTTTCCCGGAAATTATTCGATTTTTTCTCGCCTTTTAAACCTTCCCTAGACCTCCACGAACATTTCAAGACTAAGATAAGATAAATCCGTTCAGCCGTTCTCGAGTTTTAGTGAGACTAACGAACAGAAATTCATTATTATATATATAGATAGATTATAAAAAATACAAGGACATAAGATAAAGGACCAGATACAGGTCTTCGTTAAACTGGCCGTTACTTGGGGAGAAAAAAAATACAACAAGTCGAAATAAGATCGAATAGAATATAATAATTCGAAATACAGTGGCCATAAGCTATGAATTACCTTAAGTGAACGTCGAAGATTTATATATATATATATATATATTGTCAGGAACCTGAGTTTCGTTTTCGTTTCGTCAAATTTTAAAGACAGGGTTTAAATCTTTAACGTACATGCAGAGTTCTGTATTTTTAACTTTCTTTAAACTTATGCCCAATAAAACTCTACACATAAAACTCTGCAACTTAGGTTTCAAATTACGCGTGAAAAAGTTCAGTATAATAAATTAAAAAAGGGTTCGTGGATACATTCGTCAAGTCCCTTGAGCTGAAAAGGACATTTTTACGTATCAGTCACAATTAAAAGAATAATTTTAAATATTAGAAGACCAGGCAGGAGGTAGTGAGAACCAACTAGACGTCACCCAACTTCATCCTTTCACTCTACGTCATCGTCGAACTCCGTCTTCGACGTTAAGTAATAAATTTGTGATAAACTTAATAGTTATTTATAGTCGGAGCGTGAACGAAGAGTAGAGGGGGGAAAAATATGGTAAAATACCTTGCCCATCCCCCCCCCCTCTCACCTAAGAAACTGGGTGCAGGTGAGTCACGCGGCCACCACGTACTAAGTAACCTGTAATTATATTTGTTGCCGATTTTACGGTCGATATGGAGGTCGTTACTTAAAAAACAAGTGGAAAGAAAGGTCAGATGAAGAAAGTGAAGCACACACACAAGCGCGCGGAGCACAGGGAGGGATGGATGGTGAAAGTGGATCTCCTCTATAAGAACAGCCCCTCCCTGGAGGACGCATCAGTGAGCTTCCTCCTCGGCATCCGCAACACACACACACACACACCATGAGGACTGCTGCTTGGGTGAGGAACGTCTTCAGCTGAATCGCGAATTATATTTAAAAACAATTTTTTGTTTTCATGAACGTCTTGAATGTAGAAAAAATTAATTCATAGACTTTTGTAGAAATATTAGACTGTACTGCTTTGGATGACCATCCGCGTCCATTTTTATTTCTCAGTTAAAACCAAAAAAAACCATTTTTCTTCTTCAAACGTGATTTGTAAAAATACAGTATTAAAATTCTTGAGCACTTTCAAGCTTCTTATGGAAAGTAGGTAACAGCATCTCTGACATAATCTTGAAATAATATTATATTCCAAGCTTCTTATGGAAAGTAGATAACAGCATCTCTGACATAACCTTAAAATAATATCTTCCAAGGTACTTATGGAAACTACATAACTGCATCTCTGATATAACTTTAAAAAAGAATATTATCTTCCATGGAAACTATATAACTGCACCTCTGACATAGCCTTAAAATAATATCTTCCAAGCTTCTTATGGAAAGTAGCATCTCTGACATAACCTTAAAATAATATTATATTCCATGCTTCTTATGGAAAGTAGATAAATTTAAAATGCCCTTTTATGGAAATGAAAAGTTAATTCATATAAAATATTTTATTAGGGTCATTTATCATTATATAACATTAAGGAGTGGTTGATAAAATTATTTAACAGTAACTGATGGATTTTTCTTGTTGAAGGTGTGGGTGACTGTCCTTTTTGTCGTCGGTGGAAGGGCTGAAGACAACGCCGCGAAGAATAAAAATAAACGGGGCATCAGCAGCGGATCTAGTTTGGGTCTGGGCTCTGCTGGACTCTCTTCTGGACTGTACAGTGCTGGATTAGGAGCAGGCAGTCTCGGCGGACTCGCTTCTGGATATGGTCTCGGCTCAGCTGGAGCTGGATATGCCTTGGGTTCAGGTGGAGCTGGATATGCCTTGGGTTCAGGTGGAGCTGGATATGGTCTCGGCTCAGCCGGAGCTGGATATTCTCTAGGTTCATCTGGAGCTGGATATGGTCTCGGGTCATCAGGAGCTGGATATGCCTTGGGTTTATCTGGAGCTGGATATGGCCTAGGTTCAGCTGGTGCTGGATATGCCTTGGGTTCATCTGGAGCTGAATATTCTCTCGGTTCAGCTGGATATGGTCTCGGCTCAGCAGGAGCTGGATACGGTCTCGCCTCAATAGGAGCTGCTGGACTCAGCTCCGGTCTGTTGGCCACTTCTGGTTTGGGCCTGGCTTCCGGTATCGGTTCCGGACTAGACTTAGGATCAGGGATCGGGATCTCGGGGGGCGCAGTGCAGAGCGTGGTCCAGTCAGTTCCCGTGCAACAACCAGTTCCAGTTCCAGTGCCTGTCCCCGTGCAGGTAACCCGCCCCGTCCAAGTGCCCGTTCCCCAGCCGTACCCAGTCTCAGTCCCGCAGCCGTACCCCGTGAGAGTGCCTCATCCAGTTCCGGTTCAGGTGCCAAGTCCTTACCCGGTCGATGTTCCTCACCCCGTCCCCGTTACCGTCAACAGGCCTGTGCCTGTCCCAGTTCCCCAGCCGTATCCAGTCAGAGTTCCTCAACCAGTTCCCGTGAACGTCCCTCAGCCTTATGAAGTCAGGGTACCGCACCCAGTGCCAGTACCCGTGCCCCAACCGGTACCAGTTTCCACGGGCTCCGTCGACTTTGCCTCCAATGCTGGTCTCATTTCCGGCGCTGTAGCTCAACCAATAGGTATTTCGGCAGGAGCCATCGACGCCGGTATTGCTCAACCAGTAGGTATTTCCACTGGAGCCATCGCCGCCGGTATTTCTCAACCTATCGGTATTTCCGCTGGAGTCCTCGACGTCGGTTCCTCGTCAGGAATTCTTTCCAACGGAATTGATGCAACCGGTCTCTTGACCCACCAAGGTGGCGCCGTAGCTGGCGGTATATCCTCGGGAATCGTCTCAAGCGGCCTCATCTCTGCAGGTGGTCCCATTTCATCTGGCCATGGGTCGTTGACCGGTGCTGCCATCAGCGGGCCCCTCAAGGGTACCTACGTCCCGAGTGTCGAAGGCGGCCTCTATTCCGGATCGTCCTACGGCTCTGACTACGGCTACGGAGGCAAAGGCATCAAGGGTTAAAGGAATCAATCATCAAAAAATACTGGCAACGTCTCAACGGAAGCTTTACTCATGATCAAATTGTCATTCATTGTATTACACATGGTCACCATACACTGAAATCTGTGATAATCATTTTCATACAATAAAATAAAAGTTTTATTACAAAAACCAATCCTGGAGTTATCACTCTAATTCTCCTTTTAACAAAGTATCTCTGTAGCTGTATCGTTTGTCGCACTGACGATGTACAAATTAGGGACAGTTCATGGAAGTGATATTTCAATGTAAGATTATTGAATTATTATTATTGAAAAACTATGACATACAAGTTGCAATTACGCTTCTTCAGGAAATAATTCAATTTATGAATATAGTAAAATATGTATATGTTGTGTGATTCCACGTGTTATTCGCCGATTTTGCGATCGTTTCACAGTTTTCGCTGAAGATGACAGCGTTTATTTTCTAATTTTTGTTCTGACAATACAGAAAATAATTTTTTTTTAAATTTTATTCAAGCACGAAAAAATATAATTAATAAAGTAATTTATTTAATTTTATTTATTTAAATAAACGTAATGAATTATACTACATCTTTTTACTAATAAATTAGCGACAGGTTTATCTTTGGAGAACGAAACACATGACGCATTGAAATTTGCCATCTTGGTCTTCTTCTTCTTCTTCTAAAAAAAAACGAGATCGTTTTTTTTCTTCTGTTTCCAACTTGTGGAACGCTAGGACGTGCTTTTTGGGGACCTTCAAGAAAATTTATAAATAAGCAGGCTGCCAACAGAATTTCTTGATAAGTATATTTAAACATCATTCAATAATAAAACGGCGCTATATTTGAGGTTAAGCTTCAAAGTGTCGCAGGAGGACCTCGACAAAGAGTGACCGCGGACATTCAGGTCCTACTCCATTGTCCTCTATCGCGGAAGCTGGTCGGATCAACCAACAGTTCTTCCGGGTCGTCATCATCGTCAGGACGGATTGCAGATGTATCGAGGTACCGAGTGGTGATTTTAAAAACACGAGAATCGATTAATAAAGTGAAGTGGTCTTGTGAAAGACATTAACCAGCGCGAGGTCATGAAAAGAAAAATATAATTATTTTAATAATAATTAAATTGGACGTAGTATTTGTTGTTGTTGTTCGGTTTTGTTCATGATTAGTTTAATGTGGGTGATTGTCGGCTTTTGCCGTCATTCGGCAGCCATTTACAAACAATTGTTTTCATTGCACGGGTGATGCCAACCTAGTAAAATAAAAACTACTAATATTGTATTTTTTTTAAAACTGTGTTTAATAGTGTTGATGGTTTGTCATCAGAGTCTGCCGCACAACTTATTTCCAAAACCGGTTTATAGGTTTATGGTGGCGTCCAAACAAAGTTAAATTTCAATAAATAGTTCTCGGAATTCCCACGGGTTTTGCATATTTATATTTACACGCAACGTTGCGACGACTGAAGGCACTGTCGTCATCTTCTAGGCGAAACGTTGCGTGTAAATATAAAAATATGCAAAACCCGTGGGAATTCCGAGAACTATTTATTGAAAAACTTCACCGGGAAAGACTTCAAAATGTCATTACTGAGATGATTTTTTTTTTTGCGAATGCGCCTAATATTTTAAATAAATACTTTGAATTGAAAATTGATGGTACATTGTTTTTGTTTCGTGTGTGTGTGTGTGTGTGTGTCATCCCCAACGAACCTATATTATATATGCTCTATGGACCTAAGCAGGCTGGTACAGCTGTCTTTATCAGGTAGAACGAAAGGTCATACGAAGTGTTTATCACACGTTCTTAATGTTGAAGAAGTACGGCCTTTACAATATATTACATAGGGAGGCATTAGAAAGACTTAGGTCAAGGTTGGTAAGAAAAGGGTTGGGAAAAACTGGCCCAGTCTAAAGTTTATAGCGCGTTATTTAGGATAGACGTCTTTTCATTGATTATACTGATATTTTAGTCAGTTTGTTTAAACTCGTGAGCCACCATGTTTATCACAGACCTTGGGCATACGGTAAGAGTTGTTCGCTATTCCCATTGGAATAGTCGGCCAGCTGCCTCCTAAACTGGCTGAGGCACGGAGAAGGGAATGCTGCGTCCCCACAGCAAACTCCTCTCCCGCTATCGGAAGGGCGTGGGACAAGTACCCAATGCCCGACCTACCTGATGCAGGTTTTTCTAGGTTTTTCACTGCATTTCTTTAGGCGAATGCCAGGTAGGATCCTTAAAATATAGCCCGGGGGCCGTAGTTAACCCTTGGCTACCTTCCTCTACCCTTCCGCATCCCCCCTTTCAAATCCCTTCCTATGCTATTAAAGGGGAGTTGCCCAAAGTGGACTACCCTCATGTAGCCTGTTGCCCCCCACCTCCCCCAAAAAAGAAGGTATTTTTTAGTGTTGTAGTGGCGTGACGACATTACAAACGGCGTGAAACAGAAGCACCTGGGGTTTTTAAACTCCTTGATCTGAAAGTAAATGTTCCCTTTTTTTAAAAAAGAAATAATAATAAAGAATTAAATAGGCGCCATACATTTTCCGCAAGGATATTATTTTAAAATAAGGCTACTACAAAAAAAATAATTGTCAAGATATCTCAGGAATTCTGGGACAATTGAAAATTGATAAATATCGATACTGACACATTTCGACCGTTAGTGTGCGCAGGAGCACTGATGACGTCACTGCGCATGCCAACTCTTCTAGTTGATTTCCTGACGGACATTCCTTTCATCTCAAAAGAGGTTATAATTTCCAGTGAGACTTGCGTCATCGTGCACTGTTTAGTACTTTGCAGAGGATTTTTTTAGATCCTCATGTTTCTCATACGAGGTTACTTTACATTCCTGTGGTGAGGTCACTCAAGAATTTCTTGATTATTGATTCTGAACGTGAAACTAAAATTTCTGATTATAATCAAGTCTTTATTTAAATGAGTATTGCAGTGAACTACGGGAAAATAATACTTCAATTTATCAATGGTTTACTGTACTGATTTTTTAAAAATCAATAAATAGAATTTATTAATTTTCCCGTCTAATATAAAATGACCAATAATAAACACCCGGGACCAGCAGAGTAATCACTCAGTGTCATCGTAATGTTAATGACTCGCGTGTCTTAGTAAATACTAAAATGAACAGGTACTGAAATTATTGAGATTTTCTGGTGAACGGGGGTTGAGGAAGGTAATAAATAGACTTGGCATTGATCGATTTTATTTTCGACTAGAAAAATTAGTCCATACGTAATCAACGTTACAATACAACAAACATGTGGAAATGGCTGGTTGAGAATGATGGAACCACATGTGGACTGTTACATTATAACATTTGTAGCTGCAACAACAAAAATAACAAATTGCATATTGACCGCAGTATCTCATAATTAGGAAGCATTTGTGTTCCTAGCTCTTGTAGCCTGAGGAGTAGTTAGGGCCGGATCCGTAGTTGGAAGACCCTGAGGTGTAGCTGGTCGCAGATCCATAGTTGGAGGATCCTGAGGTGTAACTGCTCGGAGATCCATAGTTGGAGGAACCTGAGCTGTAGCTGCCCGCAGATCCGTAGTTGGAGGAACCTGAGGTGTAGCTGCCCGCAGATCCGTAGTTGGAGGATCCTGAGGTGTAGATGCCCGCTGACCCGTATCCGACCTTGCCACCTAGCAGCCCTCTGGCATCGTACGCATTCTTCGTCTGCAACCCTGACGACAAGGAGCTCGCCTCTGCTTCAGCGGAATATTCTGAAACTCCCACGTAATTTTTCCCCAGGTCAGATCCCTGCAACACCTCCGAAGAGATACCGGAGGAGATCAAACCACTGTTTTCGATTCCGGATTTCAGGCCACCCAGTGATCCTTCGGAGGCTATCCCCGATAGACCGTAGGATGAACCTAGGCCTGCGTTGAGCCCGGAAGGGAACTGCTGATGTCCTGCTGAAGCTATTCCAGAGGAGAACGCTCCATTACCAGCAGAAGCGAGGCCATAAGATGAAGCCAAACCACCGCTGATTCCAGAAAAGGTCTGAGGGCCAGCGGAAGCGATTCCGGAGGAGTAAGCCCCTGCAGCGGCAGAGGAGAGGCCGTACGCCGCAGCCAGGTCACCGTTGATCCCCGAAGTGAGGGCTCCAGCGGCGTAGTATGATTGCTGAGGAACTGCTACGGGCACGGGAACTGCTTGCAGAACCCTGACGGCGTAGGGCTGCGGCACCGGGACGGGGACGGGGACGGCCACCGCGCGAGGAACGTCCACGGGATACGGCCTGAAGACCTGGATGGGCACCGGCTGAGGAACCCTCACCGCGATAGGCTGAGGAACGGTCACGGGGTACGGCTGAGGCACTGGCACGGCCACGGGTCTGGAAACCTCCACGGGGACGGGCTGTGGCACGGGCACGGGCTGAGGAACGGAGATGGTCTTCACCACGTTCTGCGCGATGCCGCCCAGTCCAAGTCCGGAGGCTTGAATCAGACCAATGCTTCCAGCCGAGAGGCCGGATATCCCAGCTTGTCCTCCGCCGAGGATCCCGAAGGCAGATGAGCCTAAACCAGCGCCATAGTCGCCCTCGCCGTAAGCCCACCTCTTATCTTGTTTTGACGACTCAGCTTTGCCGCTCGACCCCACGGCCAACGTCGCCGCCAAGTACAGAACCTGCGGGAGAATAAAAGCACAATAATAACTTCATCTTGAAGGAAACGTATAACTTCGTGAAACCACGGTGATCATTAATTGGGGTTTATTTTCTTCCTAGCCCGTTTCCGGTCACGGAATAAATACCATAGACCATTAGATTCATTTATTAGGTTTTCTGAAATAATGTCACATTGAGTACGGTTGTTCAGATGGTGAATGTTTCGTGGCTTGAGAAATAAATTAATTACAAACAAAATTGTTTTGTTTTCATTACAAAAAATTACCTGGCGCCGGTATTAGAAATTGAGTTGAGAAAGGACGGACGCTACAATATATATATATATATATATATATATATTGTAGCGCCCGCCCTTTCGTTCTTCCGTTACCAAAACCATTATATATATATGTATATATATATATATATATATATATATATATATATATTATAAAGTAAATATGCCTAAAATGCGAAATAATTTATGTTGTATTTAATTAAAAGGCTCTTCACAAATAAAGAACTTTGTACCAACGTGACGTGAACTTCTCTGGAAGCGAAGCTCTCAGAGAGGAATTTACAAGGAATAAACGACTGAAAGTTCTGTTTATGTGGCCTTACAGAAGTATTTTAAATTTTAAATACGAAGGAATTAATAAGAAATAAATAAAAAAATTGGTAACAAAAAAATCTTTGGCTTGAAGTTAGTGATAAGTAACAGCAGTGGCAATTCTTTTCATACTACATATACATATAAACAAATTAAATTATATAAATAAATAAAACAGCAAGTATGTCAGATGATTCGTGTATTAATGAAATAAAATAAAAAAAAATCATTACAATACGACGTTTCGTCCTCAATTTGGGGACTTCCTCATGTTAAAAAACCCAAATTTTATTAATGTTAGTATATGCTAATTTAGAAGAATAAAAAAACATAAATTTAGCGTCATGGCTGTTCTGTTACAACTTTAGTAAGACTCAGTCCACGACTTCTAAATTAGCTTACATGAAAAAACTGTTTATTACACGAGGAAGTCGCAAAACTGTGGACGAAACGACAATTATAATGATTATTTTTATTAATTAAAACACATTTTTTTCTTAAATATTGGCTACTTTATTTATTTATTCAAAGTGATAATTGTCAGAGTACATTAAATATTAAATTTAAATATAGTTTATGTCAGGGAAAATCAACATCAAATCAATCTTATGACTGGATGCTTTGAAACAAACGTCATTTAAGCGCAGCTAGTGTTACGCTTCGCTGTCGTAATAAATTTAACATACGCATAAAAACTTCTTTTGGCTTGAAAAGATATAAATGTGAAAAAAAAGTTAATAGTTATTATAATATTAAAAAAATTGGGCCTGTTATAATGATTAAAAATTGTCAAACTTCGTGGAAACACTCAGGATATTTATTAATAAACATTAAAAGTTACAATAATTTAAAAATACATTGTAACGTTTCCTTCGCTTTGTTTAGGGACATCTTCAGACGTTATCAATTTTTTTTTGATGAATACAACCAAAGAAATTGTCAGTCTACAGTAGAGAATTCAAAAAAATATTCCAAAGCGTATATATATATTGCAGCAATAATTAATTAGGCCATTAAATTGATTAGGTTTAATTTGAATTGGTTTTTAATAAATTTTAATTGTAGCGGCAGGAGCTACCAAAGCGACAACGAGCGGCGAGTTCTTTTCCTTTGTTGAAAAGCTGAAATGGTGACTGCGCGCGCGAAAGGAATTCAGTCTGTACGGAGACGGGGTCGAGAAAGGATAGACAACTAAATCTGCATACGAGTAGTTAGAGTTTGCGGTTGGCCACGAGAGGTGAAACATTAAAACAAATCTTCACCGAGATACGTGTTGGAAATGAAACAGTAAGGTTCTGCACTGAGCCTGGGTAGACCAAAGGAGAAACAAAAAGCCTAAAATCTTGCGACGAGAAGAAAGTAGTTAAAGTCTGGACTCTGCATATGATAAGTAAAGTCTGCTAACATAAACTACAGATCACGAGCTCCTGTATGGAAGCAGGAGTTTGCTTCACAAAGTGAACAATCTTCGCATTGAGGGATCCAGCTGGCCAGAGAGGGGAGACGACAACCGAGGTTCCTGATAGCTGAGGACGTGCACTTTGACCGCGTGTGTGTAAAATCTGCAAGGATGTTAGAATCAGTGTAAAAATTTGGAATTCTTAGTGTAGTGTTGAAGCTACAAAAGAAAGAGCTGGCACCAGACCGACATTACGAGAGTAACATAACCTATATAAACTTGTAAACGATAATTAGAACGATAATTAGTCAGATTTCGTTCAGTTTCTTTACATTTAGCCGTCTTTCATCTCATTTATCGTCATATTATTTTAGGTGAATTTTTATGTTTGAACTGTTAATCAGTTTATAAATCACTTTTCTGTTAATTATCAAACCCAGTTGTGACCCTGAGAGAAGAGACCTTCATTTGATTGTAATTGTTTTAACTTTTGGAAGCCACAAGTTAATAAGTGATAAATTAATTTATTTGTTAATTTTTGATAGTCTTTCATTTAATTAACCCTAACATGTTGATAAATGACATAAATGGCTACCACAACGTGGGGCAAATTAAACGACTAATATTTTATTATTACAATATATATATATATATATATATATATATATAAAATTTTAAGTAAACATCTGAAGTCAGCAAAAATGTATTTATTAAAAAATTCCACTAACGTTTCTTCGCTAATTTTTCCACACCAGTCAGCTCAGCGGAGGACGACCCTGAGTATCAGAATGTTGTATAAACGTCTTACCTGAAGAGGTCAAAAATTTAGCGCCGAAACGTTTGGTGGAATTTTTTCAATAATTATATTTTTCTAGTCCTTAAGAAAGAGTGTTGTTTATGTGTATATATATTTGCATTCAATAGACTGAATATATACATGTCGTTATATAAAATTGTGCTAGCGTGAAATGAAACATGGCGTGAAGTAGTCTTGGACAGGAAACGAACATTGTAGATTGTATTACGTCATAGAAGATTTTTTTTTAATTTTGAAGTAAAAAAAATGTAATGATGAATGATCATCCTTGAACCCTTGAGAATGTTATAGAATGAACGTAACGAGACCGTTGAGAGCGAGGACTGACCGTGCTTGAGCTAATGAGACAGAACCCGAGGAGCGCAAGAAAACACGTCGCTAATCGAAGCCGTAAAGTCACTGCCGTTTTCGCTGGAATCGATGCAGAATCGTTTGAAACCAGTTTTCGGAAGAGTTCACGTCGGTCGATTTCGTCCTTGTTTGGAGAGAAACTCACCAGGGCAGTTGCCTTCATGTCTTCACCGTGGACGAGAGGGACTGTGGATAAGGACGTTTGGTATAACCACACGTTTTATACGGGAAGGGAAATTCCCCTCCCTCAGCCATCCCCCACTTCCGTAACGTCAAAAATATAGCTGTAGGCGAACCGGATGTGACCGGAACTGCACTTTCTCCGTTGACCTTTCCGGTCATCTTCTGGACGGTCAGCTCTGCGACAGGTTAGAGTCACTTTTCTGGAAACTACTTTCGTCTTCGTCTCGACGGCGGCGAAATTGGCTTCAGCACGTGTTACGGGTTTCCTTGGGCAGGAATCAAACAGGCTTCATTGACCTGTTAATCGTGATTTACAACGCGTGTATCTCCCGTGAAGCTGTTGAAGAAGATTTAACATCAGTTGTTGAGGGCAGGAATTCCTTCTGGTGATTGTTATATTATAATTCTACAATCCATTGAGGGCCTTGACCTACCGGGACACGTGGTCACTCTTAACACCCCCAATTTTCGTGACCAGCTGGAAGATGGTTGAGGTCCTTAAAAATATTTCAAGTAGCCATCAGCTGAAACTCTTTTCTACTTGATAAAATACGGTAAACAATCTTCTACACGGAACAACGACGTCTGCGAGGGCTATTCTCTCGCAGGCAGAACCTTGTAGCAGAGACAAGAAGGGGCTACCTTTGGGGATGTCTCCTCCTCTCTCAGTTTTTGAACTAAGGTTCCGACAAGCCGAGGCCTGTTCTGAGAGGTGTATTTTCCGGGGTCACAGACCTTGGGCATACGGTAAGAGTAGTTCGCTGTTCCCATTGCAACAGTCGGCCAGCTGCCTCCTAAACTGGTCAAGGTACGGAGAAGGGAATGCTGCGTCCCCACAGCAAACTCTTCTCCCGCCACCGGAAGGACGTGGGACAAGTACCAAATACCAGACCTACCTGATGCAGGTTTTTCTAGGGTTTTCCCTGCATCACTTTTAGGCGAATGCCGGGTAGGATCCTTGTACTACAGCCCTGGGTCCCCTAGTTAACCCTTGGCTACCTTCCTCTACCCTTCCGCATCCCCCCTTTCAAATCCCTTCCTATTCTATTAAAGGGGAGTTGCCACCATGTTGATTACCCTCATGTAGCCTGTTACCCTAAAAAAAATATTGTACACGGAGCTATGTTACTTTCTAACTCCCAAGTTCCATCAACAACAAACATTTTAATCTACAATGAGAACCCTTTCAATTTTATTATTAAACACACAAACAGCAGATTGAACACAACCCAACATCCTACTGTCACTCGTCCCCAAACACCTCAACCCAAATGTTTTCTCGTACTCCCTTATTACAAGTTTCTACATCACAAATTTCTCCAAATATTCAAAGACTATCAAATATCCATCATCTACTGATCCACTGATACCCTTTACTACTCGATTAAGAACCACGAGGACCCACGTGACTCCTACAGCAAACATTGTGTGTTGTTTAGTAAAAAAAATCTCTTGGCTCTAATTGTAACTCCTGCTACATAGGGCAGACAAAACGTTCCCTCAATACACGTATCAAGGACACGTGCGTCTAATATCACAGACAATCTGCAGTCTCCAAACACGTCATCAGTTAAAATGAAATAATTTACGTCTGATTGAAAAATAATGAATAAGAAAGACAGTCAATACAGACAAAAGAAAAGGGTAATATAAATACCACACAGCAACGTTTCCGAGATCCTTGTCCCCTTTCGTCAGGTGCTAAGAAGAGCCTAGAGCGACACAACTGCACTGGGCAGTTGACAACACTCAAAAGCCTTTAATAAAGTAAAAAAAAAACTCACACTGGATCCTCGCAACTACTAATTTGTTCGATAGTTTTAACCAAGTTTTAAAACTAGAATAAATATTAAAGCCGAAAGTAAGCAAAACATAATTGAGAAAAGACGTAATATAAACATAAAACGAAACGAGTAGAAGACGCTGTTAAAGGCTAGGCGTCAACAGTAAAAATTACGTCCGATTAGAACCTGACGAAACGAACAAGGATCTCAGAAACGTTGTGTGGTATTTATATTACCCCTTTTTTTTCTCTGTATTGGTGACCTTTATTATTCACATCATCAATTCTAAACATTCATTTGATTGGCAAAAATGCTTAAGATTTTAGACATTGGACACCCAGGTACAATTCCAGAGATGCTTCACATTAAATCAAACATCACAGCTATTAATGAACAAACAGACAGACTATGAAACTCAACAATTGCTATGATCCCTGATTGTTACGCTGAACCTTCAGTTTTCCCATTGTCGTTGCTCCCTTATTGTTACGCCACCCCTTCGGCTGTCCCATTATCGTTGCGTTCTCTTCGCATTTGAGTTTTGTCAACTGACCAGTGCAGTTGTGTCGCTCTAGGCTCTTCTTAGAACATGACTAAAGGGACAGGGATCCTAGAAACGTTGTTGTGTGGTATTTATATTATAACTTTTTTTGGTGTGTATTGGCTAACTTGCTTATTCATTATTTTCAATCAGACGTTTTTTTTGGGCAACAGGCTACATGAGGGTAATCCACGTTGGGCAACTCCCCTTTAATAGCATAGGAAGGGATTAGAAAGGGGGGATGCGGAAGGGTAGAGGAAGGTAGCCAAGGGTTAACCAGGGCCCCCGGGCTATAGTATAAGGATCCTACCCGACGGCATTCGCCTAAAATTAATGCAGGACAAACCCTAGCAAAACCTGCATCAGGTAGGTCGGGCATTGGATACTCGTCCCACGCCCTTCGGATAGCGGGAGAAGAGTTTGCAAATTTTTTCATTTTAAATCATAAAACTTTTAACTAATCGCCTGTTATTATTTTTTTAGACACTGACACCAGCCAGGTAAAATTACAGCCTCATATATCAGAGATGCTTCACATTAAATCAAATATAACCTCTACAAAAAAATAACGGGAATCATTGAGTAAAGCACAAAATGGCGGAGTGGTCCATTATTCAGGCATTTCTAGTTTCTGCGACACAGATTTAAACAGTTATCTAATAACCAAAGTGAATTTAAACTCTTCATTTCACATCAGCCACTCCTCGCTTTCAGTAAACGAGAATATTTATAGGAGAATCTGAAATGCTAAATTATGTTAAAATGTAAAGAGTGAGCGTGAAACGTCACCAACCACGTGTGATATTACATCAGTGTAAACAACGCTGTAACTAGCCAAGTTTATGTCCTGACGTCTTATTAATTCAAAGTGAAAATAAATAGCTTGTAATATTAATACCGTAAAGGACTTAATTAGTAATATTCAGCGTACGTATGAAATTTCTTTACGTATTAATAATATATAATTAATTATTATTGTTAATATTCATTCATTTTATATGTAACTGGTCTGTTGTATTTAGAAACTTATCTATGTACCATTTGAGACGAATCCTATTTCCTCATAAGAGGGCTGATGGGGAATAAATCAATCTGTATATCTATCTACCTTTCTTCTTATTCTTCATCTTTTTTTTTTACGAGGGATACTGTGGAAATCTTCGAAAGACGAGGAGGAGGATGCCCCGGATTTTCACCAGCTAAAACCACACACCCCCGTTTCTCCTTACAGTTATCCACCCTGGAACTACTTGCGTATTACTTCCGGGCAGAGGACGAGTATTTCAATCCTGTGTATTAAAATCTTCAATGTAGTGTAGAGTCAGTGTAACTAAATGGCCTCCTAGTGTGGTAGTGTTGAAGCTACAAGAGAGAGATCTGGTACCAGACAGACGGTCCCTGAGTAACCAAACTTTTATAAAAATTTGTAAACGAAAATTAAAAAGGTAGAGTCAGATTTCGTGCAGTTTTCTTCTGTTTCACTTATCTTCATATTGTATCAGGTTAACTTTTTATATTTGAATTGTTAATTGTCAGTTTATGCATTGCTTTTGTTATAATTATCAAACCCAGTAGTGACCCTGAGATAAGAGATGCGACGTAGTTGATTGTAATGACACAAGAACTGTAGGTTCATAAATGCCACGAATAACTAAATGAAAAATTAAAGTATTTGTTATTAACTGGATGAAATTCAGCGTTCAAAATAGATCTTGTACAATGTAAATTTATCAGCAATAAATTTTTATATATAAATAAATTTTCGTTAATTGATTCATTTAATTATAGCCTTCTAGTTATTTAATACTATATATATATATATATATATATTGTAGTGAATAACATCGTTAAGTGGTCGCCATTTGTCCGCGGGCCTGAGAGGAGTAAGGATATATACTCCGCACCCGGGTAAAAGTGGATAGACAGAGAGAGGAATGAAAGTGGAGTGAGAGATGCGAGAGGGTGCAAAATTTAGCGAGCTGTAAGAAACAAAAGTTTTGGAGTGTCGACGTCCATCGCGGGAGGCCGAAGAAGGAGATCGTGGGGTGGTACAAGACCAGTGATCCTCTGCAAGTCAGCTGACGCCACAAGTTAAAGTAAGGGTCAGCATTAATGTAAAGTGCCTTCAGAAGTTAAAGATTTTTTACACAGTACGGAACTAAGCTCTCTTCATGAATAGCTACGGAGCCGCCCACAATACCTAATAGAGAAGGAGGATTTCATTAACCAAGCCGGAGCTAATTATTGATTTTTTTTGGCAGACTATATGTAGAGCTGCTGGCGCCCATTCAATTTTTTAATGTATTTTTGTATTTTTATGTAGTAAAGTTTTATATATATATATGGTAATGAAGTCTAATCATTACAATATATATATATATATATATATATATATATATATATATATATATATATATATATATATATATATATATTGTAAAGAATTATTTTTTTGTGGGCTGGGTTTTTACGTTAAATCGAAATAAATATTTGACCAATAAATAAATTTTATATAAGTTTATTAAAGTTAAACAAGAAAACTCTTATCTCAGGCAGCTGTGGTTTTTACATAGAAGAGATCTGCTGCCCGTACCAAATGCGTGCTGCTATTCTGTGTTGTGTTGCCTGCTGTAGCTCTCGTACCGACGTAGGGGTTGATCACTGGCTAAGGCGTCGGCCTCCGGGATTGAATGCTGGCAAGCCGTCGTACTAAATTGTGTGGTGCTATTCTGTGAACTCTTCACTAACAAATTGTGGCCCCTTTCTCACGACGATTCTGCCTCGGACTATGTCAGAGACAACAACTTTACGGAGCCTCTCTTAATCACATCCACCATCTGCGGTGAGCGCAGAACAACTGTCCAGTTTCAAAAGATTATCTCCGTCCTCTCCATTATATCCTCCCATTCTTTTACTTTTTTCATTGTTAGAAAACTTCGTCAAAATGCCAGTTGACTGATTCTTCCATTGTCACAAGAGTTGTAGCACGCAGCTGCAGTTCCGTAATCAACAATGGCCAACTATTCTGTCATGTTGAGGCCAACAATCGAGACAGGACACGAAAATTACGTGGATGGAAATATTTATCTCCTCCACCCCATGCACCCCCACGATTTCGAATTCTCCAAACCACAGCAAACAAAACTTCCGAGACAAAGAAAAACTTAAACCTAAATACACGCGTGTCAATATATATATATATATATATATATATATATATATATATATATACGGATAGCTTCTGTAGTATATAAATAAAGTTTTTGGGATCGTTCTTATTCATTGTGCAAAAATTTTTGATATATGATATATTTGAAAAATTGGTTTTTAGTATTTTCTCAATATCACAGTATAATTTTCAGTGTGTAAGGAGCTCCCTGATTGGCCACAAACGTCACAGAGCTGGGGGAAAAACAAATGAGGCTTGACAAATCGTCTTCCTCAACCTTCCTACTATCGCTTTAACGAATAATAAATAAGATAAAATTTATAACCGGGCTAAACATTACATAATAAATTAGTCTAACGTTGTTATGTCCACCTGATGAGGTCCACGAAACGTGGAAGAAGCGCCATTTTGTAATGTATTAATTTAACTTTTAGATTCTATACTCTCTGTATGTGGTCATTAATTTGAAGTATATTTTTTCAATATTATCATCAGCAAACAGTAAAATATTTTGTTTAGATGGTTTGAAGCAGATTAGGAGAAATAAAGGACCCGGCCCATGCGCTGCTGCTGTGTTATCTAACCAGTTGCTCCTTGCCATCAATTAATCGTAATCGTTTAAAGCATTCCCCTCATTATGTCATCTGTGAAGATATTTAAATTTTAATCCACGACAGCGAAGGAAAAGCAGATTTATATAAGTTTTTCCTTCCGGTCGATAGAAGATTGGTGAATAAATTACCTCTAGCAGGTTTTTAGACATTTCCCTCCTTTTCTCTCTCTCTCTCTATTCTGGACCAGAGAAAATACGGACACGTTTTTAGTGACAGCGAAAGTGCTTCGATTTGGTGAAAGTGTCAAAATATTATTTTATTAAGAAGTCGGAATTTATGCATATATTATTATAAAATGATTTGGCCTCGTTATAATTGTGACGGCCATTTACAAGGCTTCCGCATGACGTCGCATATTCGTCCATTTGTCCTCTTAGGTTCTAAAACCTTACAAAATGGTGATGTCGAGACTCCTGCGCCTTCAAAATAAATTCGGATATCATTCCCCGTGGTGTAACATCTCAGGTTCTACTGTTATTCCAGTGACATTATGTACTGTACTGTACAATCAGGGAGCTCCTTACAGATTGAAAATTATAGTCTGTGAGATACAGAGATTTTCTTACTACAAACATTTATTTGTAGTGCTAGTGTCTTATATTCTTCGGTACACAAAATATTGTTAATGTTATTTAAGAGTTACAAGTAATTTGAATAATAATAATTTATAGTTAACGACCTTCAAAAGAGAAATTATTTGTAATTAAAAATTCTTTTATTAATTATAATACTTTACTTTAACGTCACCAGGACGTTCCTGTGCATATCTCAACCTCTCTTCATGTCGATTCCTCAGGCTCCCCTGTGAAGAATACTTGTTAGGTTTCGACAAGTAACGGAACATCAAAGTTATTGAAATGTGTGCATTTAATTATTATACATAATAGGATTTTACAATACACCTATAAAATAATATATAATATATATACAGAATATACAATTTTTTAGGGTAACAGGCTCCATGAGGGTAATCCATTTAGTGGCCACTCCCTTCTTATATAATAAAATAGGGACCTGAAAGGGGGGATGCGGACGGGTAGAGGAAGGTAGCCAAGGG
Source organism: Zhengitettix transpicula (assembly GCA_037074705.1). NCBI lineage: Eukaryota > Metazoa > Arthropoda > Insecta > Orthoptera > Tetrigidae > Zhengitettix > Zhengitettix transpicula. The sequence continues at coordinate 22,346,910 of CM073591.1, read as the reverse complement.
TTAACTAGGGGCCCCCGGGCTACGGTTTAAGGATCCTACTCGGCAATTCACCTAAAAGTGATGCGGGGAAAAGCCTAGAAAAAAATGCATCAGGTAGGTTGGGCTTTGGTTACTTGTCCCACGCCCTTCCGATGGCGGGAGAGGAGTTTGCTGTGTGGTCGCAGCATTCCCTTCTCCATGCCTCGACCAGTTTAGGAGGCAGCTGGCCGACTATTCCAATGGGAACAGAAGACAACTCTTACCGTACGCCCAAGGTCCGGGAACATACACCTCTCAGAACAGGCCGAGGGTCACGTGCGAGAGATCCTCGCGCAGGCTTCCTTATATACATATATATATATATATATATATATGTTCGTATATCCTGTGCAGGTGAACCTTCCCAGAGAGCTCTGGAGGAGGCTACCTTTCGGGATGCCTTCACATCTCTCTGGTTTTTTTGAACTAAGGTTCTCACAAGCCGAGGCCCCTCGGTCTGTTTTGATAAGTGTATGTTCCAAGGGGTCGCAGACCCTCGGCATGCGGCAACAGCTGTTCTCCCTTCCTATTGGATTAGTCGGCCAGCTGCCTCCTAAACTGGTCGAGGTACGGAGAAGGGAAAGCTGCTACTCCACAGCAAACTCTTCTCCCGCCATCCAGGGAAGGGCGTGGGACAAGTGCCAAATGCCCGACCTACCTGATACGGGGGTTTTCTAGGGTTTGTACTGCATCGCTTTTACGTGAATTGCCGGGTAGAATCCTTAAACCATAGCCCGGGGGCCCCTAGTTAACCCTTGGCTACTTTGCTCTACCTTTCCTCATCCACCCTTTCAGTCCCTTTTTCTATTATGTAAGAAGGGAGTGGCCACTATGTGGATTACCCTATACATAGTCTGTCTACACCTTCTTCTTGTAAACATTGAGAAGATTGTAAACATAAGAGTGGGATTTGTAATATACTTAAGTTATCGCAGTGTGTGTATTTTTTTTTATTTCGACAAAACTTTTATGTTAAGATTATTTGTTGTTACTTAAAGTTATTAGAGTATATACAATTAAAATCCTGTACATAATTAACCTGCGAACTTGTCACTTAAGTTAATCCAGCAATTAACATAATTTTGCAAATTTTTCTTAATGTATTTTACTTTGGGTGTCTGAGGGGCGACATACATTGGTGGGTTATGAGGGTTCGCTGGTGATGTTGAATTTCATGGGATGGATGGAATGGGCAGGTGGGGTATGCGGGGATGGGGTGGGTTAAGAGGTGCCAGAGTGTTCTGGGGGAAGATTGTGTATAAAATTACTAAGCTAGCGAGAATATAAGAAGAACAGACAGTTAGCCAATACAGTCAAAAAAAGGGTAATATAAATACCACACAATATTTTCTGGGATCCTTGTAACCTTTCCCCAGTAGCTAAGACGAGCCTAGAGCGACACAACTGCTCTTGACAGTTGACAACACTCAGAAGCGACGAAAACGCAACGACAATGGGAGAGCCGAAGGTGGTCAGGCGTAACAATAAGGGAGCGACGACAATGGGAAGCAGAAGGTTCAGCTGTGAGTTGTCTGTATAATTCCAGAGATGCTTCACATTAAATCCAACATAAAAACAGACACTATGAACCTCGACCATTGCTATGATCGCTTTCGATGAGTCGAATTCCATTCCTCACTTTCTGCCGGTGGCGAGGCAGAGCTTTCTTTCTGTAACCATGGCCGTTGAGATCCTGCCCTGCGTGACCTTATATAGTGAGGACGACCGTCACTGGGCTTCCTCACGTCAGGACTCCCACAAGATTTCTCTTACTTTCAGTGGAAGAAATAACAGGTAAAACATATATATATATATATCTTTAACGACCATTAACGTTAATAAAATATAAATCACAACAACGCTTCTGCGCATATTTGAACCCCATTGTGTCTGTGTCCTGAGTGACCACGAATAAACGTTTCATCAAACTATTATATCGTATTGAGTGTTATTTACTCCAACTGTTACAAAAAATACTGCTGTTGTTTTCTTTGTTTGATTAATTTCACTTTGTTTACGGATAATTCAATAAAAAAGTCCTCTTCATATCCTTCATTCAATTAGTCCAAAGGTGCAGGAGCTTTCATCTGCGATGTAGATCATCTCTACATAGTTTCTACCTCGATAGTATAGTTAAAATTGACATTCTCTTTACATGCCGATATTTATCATTCCAAATTTACAATCTTTTACACCACCGTCGTCTGACTTTCTTGAATATTCTACTTGACTGACTGACTGACTCTTTGACGCTACGGTCCTTGGTCTCCGCTACTATATTCTTCCAAAGGTCTCTCTTTCGATTGTCATGGTTTTCCATCTCCTGACTCCTTCCTCCACCTCTTCAATCCAACACTTTCTTGGTCCACCCTTGTATCTACTGCCACCTGGATGTCCCTCCAGAACTTTCTCTTGTATTGACTGACTGACTCTTTGACGCTCCCGTCCTTGGTCTCCGCAACTATCTTCTTCCAAAGATCTCTCTTTCGATTGCCTTGGTTCTCCATCTCCTAACTCCTTCCTCCACCTCTTCAATCCAACGTTTTCTTGGTCTACCTCTGTATCTTCTGCCACCTGGATGCTCCTCCAGAACTTCCTTAGGTTCTCTTGTATTCTCCATCCGATGTACGTGTCCCTAGCCAACGCACTCGAGCAGCTTTATCACAGATATTATATCCTCCTGCTCATTGTACAGGTCTCTAAGCTCCTAACTTGTTCTAATGCACCATCCGATTTCTGTTTTCGTTGGTCCAATGATCTCTCTCAATACCTTTCTTTCCCAAGACATTAACTATCTTCTTCCAAAGCTCTCTTTCGATTGCTATCTGACTCCTTCGTCCACCTCTTCAATCCAACGTTTTCTTGGTCCACCTCTGTATCTTCTGCCACTTGGACGCCCCTCCAGAACTGTCTTAGGTTCTCTTGTATTCTCCATCCCATGTACGTGTCCGTAGCCAACGCACTCAGGCAGTTTTTATCTCACAGATATTATATCTTCTCACCCTGCTCATTGTACAGGTCTCTAAGCTCCTGATTTGTTCTGACGCACCATCCCAGTTCTGTTTCCGTTGGTCCAAAGATCTTCCTCAATACCTTTCTTTCCCATGACATTAACAATCTTCTTCGAAAGCTCTCTTTTTCGATTACCTTGGTTCTCCATCTCCACCTCTTCAATCCGACGCTTTCTTGGTCCACCACTGTATCTTCTGCCACCTGGACGCCCCTCCAGAACTGTCTTAGGTTCTCTTGTATTCTCCGTCCGATGTACGTGTCCCCAGCCAACGCACTCGAGGCAGTTTTTATCACAGATATTATTATATCATCCTACTAATTGTACAGGTCTCTAAGCTCCTGATTTGCTCTGACGCACCATCCCAGTTCTGTTTCCGTTGGTCCAGAGATCTTCCTCAATACCTTTCTTTCCCAAGACATTAACAATCTTCTTCCAAAGCTCTCTCTTTCGATTGCCTTGGTTCTCCATCTCCTGACTCCTTGTTGCTTTTTGAAGACTTCTCCTCACATAATCGAATTGTACTGTTCTAATTTTTTTCTTAATGTCAGGGGCCAAGTTTCACTCTTCCATAACCTAGAATTTTCTGTACTATTTTATTATAAATTTTGATTTTTGGTTTGTTTGTTTGTTGTTAAATTTTTATTCCAAATTATTCCTGTGTAAAATCCTGGTAGCATTCTTTGCCATTGCAATTTTAGTTTGTACATCTCTAGATTCACATGTTCCTACATATGTAATTATTAATCACCCAAGTATTTAAAAAATTGACCTTTTTTTATTTTTCCTGTTTCCAGTGTCATGTCTTCTACATCTTTTCCTAAACACATTGTATTCTGTCTTCTTGTAAATTTATGTTCAGTCCCCAATTTTTTTATATTCTTCCGTGAGCTTATTTATCATGTCCTCCTCATCTCCTGCAAGACATTCAAAACTGTATATTAAAGAATTTTTTATTTTCACTATTATTTGAGACATGAAATGTAAATCATCAATTCCCTAAGGTGTGAATATATAAGATGAATAATTAAAGAAAGAAAAAGAGAGAGAGAGTGAGAGAGAGAGATAGAGAGAGAGAAAGAGAGAGAGAGAGAGAGAGAGAGAGAGAGAGAGAGAGAGAGAGAGAGAGAGAGAGAGAGAGAAATACGCATTCCTATAAGTGCGAAACATAAACAAGTTTCAGATCGAAAGTAAGGTGAAACTTGTGAGTACTTAGCAAATGGCTTTTCTTTCATTCGAGGTCTGGACTTCCATTAAAATGTAAATGAGACAATTTGACCGCAGCCGACTAAATATATTGCCCTGAGAAATGTTTTATTTCAGTTTCTCTTATTTTCATCCAGACTTTTGCGAATAATATTTTAGAAACTGTAAAATATATGTTTTATTCTACCTGTAGGTCAAATTTAAAGGAAATAAGACTTGTTTTTCTTCGAAATGGTAAAGCGAAGTATTGGATAAAAGAAAATCGTGGGCAATAAGAAGATTCAAAATCTTAATGAATATTTTAATAGTTATAAACAACTATAGTAGTTTGTGATAGAAGGTCGAGGGAAGAATACTTAAGTAAATAAATATAAATAAAATAAATGATAGACTGAGATGAAAACACGATTAGTGAGCTCGGTGCCTTGATTAATGGTTTTTAAACTCATTGGTATTAGGACCTAATTGGGATTTCAATTCTACTGTGATTGCATAATTGAAATAACGGAACAGTCTGCGAGGGCTATTTACCCGCAGGCTGTAGCTGCGAGGGATGTTCTCTCGCAGGCAGAACCTTGTAGGAGAGACACGAAGAGGCTGCCTTTGGGGGATGCCTCCTCCTCTCTCCGCTTTTGAACTAAGGTTCCCACAAGCCGAGGCACCTCGGCCTGTTCTGAGAGGTGTATGTTCCAGGGGGTCACAGACCTTGGGCATACGGTAAGAGTTGTCCGCTATTCCCATTGGAACAGTCGGCCAGCTGCCTCCTAAACTGGTCGAGGTGCGGAGAAGGGAATGCTGCGTCCTCACAGCAAACTCTTCTCCCGCCATCGGAAGGTCGTGGGACAAGTAACCAAATGCCCGACCTACCTGACGCAGGTTTTTCTAGGATTTTCCCTGCATTACTTTTAGTCGAATGCCGGGTAGGATCCTTAAACCATAGCCTGGGGGCCCTAGTTAACCCTTGGCTACCTTCCTCTACCCGTCCACATCCCCCCCTTTCAAATCCATTCCTATGCTATTAAAGGGGAGTTGCCCAACGTGGATTACCCTCATGTAGCCTGTCTACACCTAAAAAAATAATAGTAATTGAAATCGCCATAATTCTTATTCATACGTAAGTCTGTAATGAAACCTTTAATGGCCTACGTAAATTAAAACTTGAAACTGATGCTTTTTTTATTTGAAGAAGAGGAAGAAGAGGGAGTGGAATATCCCTGGCGGAGGGAAGTGATATCTCTGGCTCAAAACAGTTGGGAGTGTTGTGAAAACAGATAAAATATGTTAGTGGACATTTGAAAGATGGTTTTTATTTAGTAAAATGCTACTCGATTGAAAGGAGTTATTAAAATAAGTTTACTTTGCGTCTAAAACGAACTCAACACGTCATCTTATTATATCGTACTTCCAGATGGCGCCGCTGCGGTCTTTGAAATACATTAAAATGGCTGCTAGGAAAAATCTATTCAACTCACATTATTTAACAGGTTTTTATAAATCTCCCTTATTTATTGTAGAAGTATTATTTGATTGTGTTACACCTTTGAATTTTACATCCTTGACTTGCGTATATACAAAAATTTATAATAATTTAGAAATTTCGCCACGTTTACGTTTATCTATCAGCAGTGGTGCCAACTGTGTGAAATCAAAAACACCATAACTTTATCCGGGTTTCATGTTATACCGACAGCTGACAAATATTTAAACTAAGAAGGATGTGTTTATAGAATATTATTATTATTACAAGTCTTAATGAGAAAAATGAAGACTAAAATTAATTGAGTTGATTGACGACTCTAATAAAATATGGATTCTTTGATTCAAAGAAAATTTAACAAGAATCACAGTGCTACGTTTTTTGTTCCAACTATGGTTGGTACCTCAAGTGCAAGGTCAATTCCCCTGACCTCACTTTCTAGGCTGTGATTCAATCGTTTTTCTTTGAGGTAGGCCGTTAGAAATTAAACTATAAAATAAATTGTACACGAAGGTCCAATTGACTTTTTTTTTCTGTAAATATTAAGCAATGGAGGTTGTAAATCTTACCTCACGTCTTACAATGTAGTAATTTACAATTAGTTGATTATGTTTTATCATTTTTCTTTGTGTAAAAAAAATATTTCCCTAGATTTGCAACCGCGCCATGTTGGATTTTTACCTCGACATTTTGACTACGGAAAATCGCCATATTTGATGTGTAGACGTTTTACTAATAATTTATTTATGTCCTTTCTGTGACGAATATTATTTCCATAATAAATTCGAAACTGTCAATGACGGTGCTCCAGGTTCAGATGTATATATAGTAGTGTAATAAATAAAAAGGTTTGCTTTAATTACATTTAATTTGCCCCTCGTTCTGGAAGCCATTTATGTAATAATCAAATAATAGGTCGTTTAATTTATTTTTAATTTAAAGAATTTGCCATTTATGTAATAATCAAATGTAAGGCTTTTATTAAATGAAAAGTTTAATCAATTAACAAACCAAAAATATTTATTTTATTTTGTGGCAATAAAAGATCATTACAAAACAAAATTTGAGATCTGTCCTCTCAGGGCCTCTACTGGGTTTGATAATCAACAGAAAAAAAAGATTTAAAATCTTATTAGCAAAACAGTTCACAATTTACCTAAACAATATGTCGGTAGAATGAAAGAAATTAAAAAGTAAAGAAATTAACTTTGATTGACAATTAAAGGGGAACTAAATCTGACTTTATCCTTTAATTAATGTTCACAGTATTATTCAAGGTTATGTTACCTACTGACCGTCGGTCTGGTACCAGAACAATCGATTTTACCTCGTTCGGACACTTTTACACTCTTTAATTATTTAATATCAAGCCTTGGTTTTCACTGATTCTACACTTCACTGTATCCCGTTGACTGCTCCGCTCCACAATAATTTACCAATGTTATTCCCCAACAATTCCTCCACGAAGATTGTACAAAGTTCTATTTTGACTAAACTGGTATTACGTTACCATATTCACGTTGCAATGTTTTACTCTGCTCAATTTTTTATAAAGACCGTTCGTTCTCTGCAACGTTTTCACCGTCGGCCGCTTCTATTCTCCGATGATTCACCAACTTTATTATACTATGCTCCACGGTGTCTGACCTCTGCACAATCCAGACCACAACGACCAACTGCCTATGCTTTAGCGCGCGTAAACGCCATTCCGCGCTCTCAATAATAGGAACAGCGCTCAACCACTCGTTGTCGCTCTCGCTATAATACAAAGTTTTCGCTAAACAATTCAAATTTATTTCAAAACAATTAATTAGCATTACAATATATAGTGGTATATCTTTAAAGTCAAACAACATAAATATAAAATATTGACGATTTTTTTTGTAAGCTTAAAGTAAAATATACATATTAGAAAATCTACAAGATGAGTCAGGCTACAAACAAGCGGGGGTTGACACTTGTTGATGTGTCTAAAAGAACCTTTCACATTGCATTTATACCAACAATTTTGTATTTAGGATTTCGTAAAGGATCTTAACCTGGAACCACCAAGAAATAATTTATTTATATTAATGCTTTACGTGTAAAGTCTCTTCACTAGCTTACGAACATGTAATGTTATTTTATTGTTTCCTGGACAAGTTTCTGATTATTATTTTTCATTGACGCTTTGGCAAAGAAATTTTCCTGATGTTTGGCTGCAACTCTCTGACGTTTTCTTTTCTTTTAGGAACTTTTTTTTCCACTGATTTGTTTCACACTGAACGTCTATTTTTCGTCAATTTAAATACTGTATTTATTAATTTTTTAGGAATGGTGTTCTTTTTAGGGTAACAGGCTACATGAGGGTAATACACATGGTGGCAACTTCCCTTTAATAGCATAGAAAGGAATTTGAAAGGGGCGATGCGGAAGGGTAGAGGAAGGTAGCCAAGGGTTAACTAGGGGCCTCCGGGCTATGGTTTTAGGATCCTACTCGGTAATTCGCCTAAAAGTGATGCAGGGAAAACGCCAGAAAAACCTGCATCAGGTAGGTCGGGCACGTTGTGGCTCGTTGAATTTCTAAATTTCGCGCACATTTGCCGTTTGACCGCCAAGTCGGATCCCCGTGTATACCTATTAGGCTTTACAGGGAGTAAGTTCTTACTGCGATTATCTGCTGCTACTTGCTAGAATCGATGCTCCAAAGGAGAGTCGGTGGTAGTGGTGCCCATTACCTGAGTTTTTCTTCCCGTTGCCGGGAAAGAGGCTGTCAGCTACCCCACTTGGGTATCACGCCCTCAGGACCACCTGCCTTCCCCAAGGGCTGAGGCTTCGAATACCAGCCTGGTCCGCCACCCTTGGGATACAGTTATCCAGGCCAGCTTGCTAGCATCACCTCGTGGGCTTTGGTACGCAACCCACTGCCACGTCGAGTCCAACCTCATGCCGTGAGCTTGAGGCTGCCCATCCCGAAACGAGACAGCAGCTGGGCTTGCGCTCACCCCGACTACCAGACTTTTTCACTGATGGCTCTGGTCTGCCGTGTCGTGCCTGGCTCTGTTAATTCGCATTATCTCTGCATGGTGAGACAGTGGGTACATGTCCCACGCCCTTCCGATAGCGGGAGAGGGGTTTGCTGTGGGGACGCAGACTCGATCAGTTTAGGAGGCAACTGGCCGACAACTCTTACCGTATGCCCAAGATATGTGACCCCGGAACATACACCTCTCAAAACAGGCCGACGGTAGGGGGGGGGGGTTTCAGACAGGCTATGTATAGGGTAATCCACATAGTGGCAACTCCCCTCTTATAGCAGCATAGGAAAAGGATTTGAAAGGGGGGATGCGGAAGGGTGGAGGAATGTAGCCAAGGGTTAACTAGGGCCCCCGGGCTACGGTTTAAGGATCCTACCCGGAATTCGCCTAAAATAATTGCAGGACAAACCCTAGAAAAACCTGCATAGGTAGGTCAGGCATTGGGTACTTGTCCCACGCCCTTCCGATAGCGGGAAAGGAGTTTGCTGTGGGGACGCAGCATTCCCTTCTCCGTGCCTCGACCAGTTTAGGAGGCAGCTGGCCGACTAATCTAATGGGAATAGCGGACAACACTTACCGTATGCCCAAGGTCTGCGACCCCGGAGCATACACCTCTCAAAACAGGCCAAGGTGCCTCGGTATGTGGGAACCTTAGTTCAAAAAATACCAGAGAGATGTGAAGGCATCCCCAAAAGTAGCCTCCGCCAGAGCTTTCTGGGAAGGTTCACCTGGGAGAGATTTCTCTAGCAGGCTAAACAGGCCGATTTTTTCTGAGGAACACAAGACATATCCGTACTTTATTGGCTGCGAGACAAATAGAAACGTAATAGTACAAGAGGTTACGAAAAATCGAGACACGACAGAAATAAATGCGACAAGTTGTCGGGTTAATGTGGAGAGAGAAGGGAATCGTGTCCCGCTTCCGAAACAACGATAAGGCATATTAGTTGCTGATTACAATAGCACGAGTGCTCTGAGTGGTCCTGGCTCATGAGCGTCCGTCATCACGCAGAGAAACGAACACGTATCCTCAATTTCACTAAACCTTGTTCCTCTTAAACCATATCAGGAACACTTTGTACTCGAGACGTTGTTGTTGTTTCTTTTGCCTCCGCTCCTTTGAGTGTGGTGAATATGTGCGTGGACAGGGGAACCGGTTTCCGCACTCTGGCCACAGCTAATGAACGACGTCACGTGTATCGTTTCCATTTCGGCGATCATGTGGACAGAAAGCAAGCTCGTAAAGAAGTGTCTCTCTGCGAATGATTGGTACTTTCCCTCTGGAAACCCATTACCGCCGCTGATACTCGCTTGCCGACGAAATTAATTTATTAACTCACGTTTAATGTCCCGGGCTGAAATTAAATCATTTGTTAGGGCAAACACTTTGCAGCGGGTTAATATGAGAGCACTTTTTTTTGTATAGTAATTAACACTTAACGGTATCATGACATCAGCTTCAATTTTAATTTGAACGTTAACGAAATTAATTAAATCGCCGCACAGCGATATTCCATTTTCATTTACTTATAATTTTTTTTTAAAAAAATATTTATTGAGTAGTTTTTATTCAACGTTTCGGTGGGATAAATGTAAAAAAAAACGCATGAAGAGATTTTAATGAATTTTCATCTGTGTATTTGTACGATCTGGCAATCCGGAAACTTCATTTCCGTGACCAATCAGAGCCCAGCTACTACGCCACTGGCCGGGAAAGGACCAATGACGTCAACCGACTGTTCAATGCTACGTTAATTCCTAAGACGGGACAGAGAAAAATGTTAATGGAACAGGAAAAATAGAAAGTTTTACGTTTGAAATAAATTGTAATAATAAAAGGACAATTAAAAGAATTAATAAATAGAGATTATTGAACTGAATTGTTACCGGCGAACACACAGAGATACAATAATGGACGAGAAATCAGGCCAAGACATTGTTGGTCTTAGAGCGCGTAAGTCGATGGAGTAGTCAGTCAGCCATGAGACCTTGCTGAACACGGAAGGAATCAAAATTTGTCGGTCAGCCACGAGACATTGTGGAGTACAGTATAATTAAGTTTAGCAGTTGGCGAAGGATCTCAGTCGAGGGCGGAACAAAAATCAATTCAGTTGGAAATTAGAGACGAGAGCGCGTCAATCCACATTCAGCCTACGATATTGAAGAACTTTTTAAGTAACATCGACAGATATAAACAGGACGAAAGTTTTTCGGCCGGAATTTAGCAAAGTGAATCAAAGTAAATTCAGTGTTACATGGCCTGTTAAAGTGTTCAAGGTGAGCCCTGGTACAGGTACAAACAGTGAGTAAAGGAAACATTTACAATTAATATTGTAAACGTTAATAAAAGGTTGAAAATCGTCAGATTTCGATTTCATTTCGTTTTATTTCATTACATTTCGAGAGTTTATAAAAAAATATTTGTCAGTAGTGAAGTGTAAATATTAATTGTTCTTTATTTAAAAGATGCAATAAAGACCCTGAGGTGAGAGAAAAGGACCTTTTTTTTATAAAATTGTTGTAAAGTTCAGCAAGTAATTTGTTTGTGTAAGGTAAAATAGTTGCGCACAATAAACTAATTGCTTGATTAAATATAATAATATTATTATTTCATGCTCCTTTCATTAGATAATTTTCAATGATTAGTTAAATTTAATTAATTATTTTCATTATTGAGTAACCACGTTTTGATGCCTTAACGTGCGGACAATCAAATCATTTTAATAATTGACGACTTTAATAGTTTATACATTTAATGGCGCCTTAACGTGAGGCAAAATCAGTTAATTATTTATATATTTTGTTTATTACAATATATATATATATATATATATATATATATATTGTAACGAACATTTTAGTTAGGGTTGTGAGAGCGGCCGTGTCACGGTGGCCTAGAGCTTCTGGGCCACTTGTTGACAACGTGGTCAGTGCTCTACAATTATATGCGGGGGTGGACCCTCGCGTCTTGGCCAGAGAACGCCAGATGTGGATGAGGGGGTGAGCACAGACGACGGACGACAAGCCAGAGGTGGCTTTGCAAGTGATAGCGAAAAGAGAATTGCCACCGCGTCCAGATAAACGTGTCCGAGCATTTTCCGGAAGGGAACCCAGACTTGTGGGACGTATATTTCAACCCAGGATATATTCCGCTCACCTGCCTGACCACGGTGGAATTTCGGTTGCCCATAACGCCGGAGCAGCCGGGGAAGCCATCGTGACGCGAGGATCCGACGTCATGAAAATTACATTAATAATAGTATAATAATATATATATATATATAGGAGCTCGTAAAATTAATAATGCGATTTCCCGCCACTAAATGTCAATTCACTGTTAGGCCCAGCTACCCCCTGGATTAAGATATTTCATTTTTTTTAAAAAATTCTATATATATATATGAATAATTTATTCCCATTCATATCCCTACAGTCAACTGCTACCAGTTGATGTGTGGTACAATATATATTGTAGCAAACGACCTTTCGTACACTCGTTTATATACTCCATTTAGATTTAAGGGCGCCAGGTAATTTTTTGAGTGAAATTACCAAAACAAATTTTGATATAATTAATTTATTTCACGAGCATTGAAATTATTTAGTATCTGCAGGGGCTTGGTTATTTAATACATGTTTTTTTGTGTTTAACCACTGTGACCCCCACCGCCTGTGGCGTCCGAAGCGGAACTGAAGCATTGCCACGTCACGTGTCGTTGCGTCTCACACCAACAATGCTCTATGCGGCGCGGCAAAGGGACGCCGACAAAGGTCATAAATTGACAATGTAACACAATCATGTTACTATATATATATATATATATATATATATATATATATATATATATATATATATATATATATTAAGGAGGCCATTAATTGTTTTCGCGGAGCAGATTCCACAAGGAAGGAACTCCGACAACTAGAAGTGGAGGTTGGACCTCCGGTTAGATGTCACCGCTGCTGCTGCTGCTGCCATTAATTGTTTGAATAAATTGGATTATTAACGGTACAAATTGTTCAACAGACAACAATGCTAATATTATTGGCTATTTCTTTTCTTTTCTATTTTTTTTAAAAAAACATTTTCTTATAATTTGTCATCTCGATTTTTTAAATTATTTTTGTAAGAAAAATATATCAAGATGACCAATTGTGTATATATACGGGCAATCTGCAAGAAATAAATTTTTTTCAACTTAAATTTTTTTTTACTAATTGTATAATCCATACCCCTGAAGAGCTCCCAATCAGGGACGAAACGTTGTGTTTATAATTTGAATATTAAAACTTTTTTATGACTAATAGGCCGCTAATTTTATTATTTATATAAATTATAATAAGTCAAAAATCTCTGCAGGATTTTGCAAATTGAAAATGTATTTTTTTAAAAAAACTTATAACTTTGTTTTTGTACATGAATATGTCTAAATTACCCTCCTTAGTTCAAAATTATTAATAATAATAAATATAATAATTTTTTTTTGTAACGCATTTATTATGGAAATAAGACTGAGAACTTCAGATTTTTTTATATTAAATATTTTCAGAAAATTATTAAATAGTTTTCATATTAATATGGCGAATGAGAAAAAAACATGTGGGATAAATTGTAAAAAACATCAAGTTAATATAATTGGAGAATAGATTGAAGCGTTATGGGGTTGTTATTATTATTGACTGTCCGTGACTCATGACGTTATAAGATGCAGGTAAATATAAATTATTACAATATATATTTGAAAATAATAATAATAAAACAGGAGTTTATAATATTAATGTTACAAGCTGTATCCTATCACTGTCCATGACTGATGAAGTTATAGGATGCAGGTAATGGAGGAAATAACAAGCTGCGGCGGAGGAGGACATTGTTATACAATAAGGCAACACGAAAACATGAGAATTGAGGATATTTTCTGTTAATGTGGTTATTATTTAATTAAAATACACTGACTTCACTCTCAGTTAAAACTGTGAGTGTAGAGCTGCCTTGTTCCTGCGTGCGTACCTCGAGGGTGATTTTTTTTAATTTCACAAAGAAGGATCGACAAGTTTTTATTTAATAACCACATTAACATAAAATATCCTCAATTCTCATGTTTTAGTTGCCTTCTTTTATAACAACGGCCTCCTCCGCCGAAGCTTTTTTATTTCCTCCATTAACTGCATCTTATAACTTCACCAGTCATGGACAGTGACAGGATACAGCTTGTAACATTAATGTTATACACTCCAGTTTTATTATTTTTTTTTTAAATATATATATATATATATATTTATATATATATATATTATTATATAATTCGTCCTAGACTATTCATTTGAAATATTCTTTCAGCGTTTTAATAGAATTACCACCGTATCTCGTTGAACCACAAAGTAAAGTTAAAACTGATGTAACAATCTTTGGAATTAATTAGATAAATAAATAACCAATTAACAAAGAAAAATAAGTGCTAAATTAATTTAGCACTTAAAATCCAATCTGTTATTTGACTATTTATTTATGTAATTATTATACAATTACACGGACGTTTTATTTATATTTTATTTTTCAATCGTTGGAGAATTATAATAATCTCATTTCTTTTCAAATTAAATTTTAAGGACAACAGGATATTAGTTAGAAACAATTATATTTATACGTAATTGTATTAAAAATGTTTCTTAATATTTTTTAAGAAAAATAATTGAATTGTAACTATACACCTGAAGGTGTCGCAATCAGGGACTCAAGAGTGTGTCTTATAAATATTATGTTTCAAATAGAATAATAATTTTTTCTGTTGTTTTTATATTTAACTAGTTGGGTGCCCGGCGTTGCCCGAGATGTCATTTATCTGTAACCCCCGATATGACTCCAATTTCGGTTGCTTTCGCGCTATTTTTATATAACGCTCCTCGAACCCCTCGCATGCCGAAAGGGGTTGAAATTATACACAAAAAACATCAGTAGAAATACTATCAATGTAATTAACCCTGAAAAATATTTATTCAACGCAAATACCTGCTGTGTTTGCATGTTCAAATATTTCAACCCCACTACCCCTGAATCTGAGGGGTAAATGCCAAGTAGAATGTCATCACTAAACTCAGAGACATCCATAACCTTCGATTTGACTCCAATCTCGGCTGTATTCGCGTTATTTTCTTGTAAAGCATCTCCACCCCAATCCATAAGGGTGCCCTTTTACCAGGGTGTAGGGGATGAAAATTATATTCAGATAACATTGGTAGAAATACTATCAATACCTTTGACCCCTAAAAATATTTATCCGACTGACATATCGACTGTTTTAGCATGTTTAAATATTTCTACTCCCGTCCACCCCCTGCTTCTGGGGGTGGTAGACGCGTCTCACCCCGACAGTGTTTGTTTCCTGGTCGCAAATAACACGTGTACGAAATGTGGTGAAATTTGCTCCACCGGTATAGATTTGTATAAGGAACATACAAATATACAAACAAACAAATATATATACATACATACATACACTCATTTTTATTTATAAGATTCAATCGTTGGATTTGTCTTGGAATTATAATGTTATGAATGTAACCAATTTACGAAAGAAACGACATCTTATAAAGTGTATAATATATACATAAAATCAGTAAAAGTTTCCATCACTTTGTTCATTGAATTATGTACACGCTGTTCTCTTTAATTCGTAGATCAATTTAGGCATGAGCGGATGCAAGGATTATCTGTAAAGGTGAAGTGATGACAGTAGAATTTTTTTTATATATATTTTTATTGGAACTACGGTACTGCAACGAAACATATCTCGAGGAGCAAGTTTCGTTGCGAGTGATATATAAAAAATGAAATCTTGAAAGGACAATGGAAATTTTATTTACAGATGTTCTAAGCAACTGATGGATTGTGCGTTAATGGAGTGACCAAATGAGAAGAGAAGATGTGAAATGAAGTGGTGAGTTTTTCAGCCCTTGTAGGCAATGCCGTGGCCGTAGCCGCCGTAGCTGCCGCCGTAGCCGCCGCCGATGGATCCCAGACCGATGCTGCTGGCTCCCAGACCGTATCCGCTGCTGAGGCCGATGCTGCCGCCTCCCAGACCGTATCCGCTGCTGAGGCCGACGCTGCCGCCTCCCAGACCGTATCCGCCGCTCAGACCAATGCTGCTGGCTCCCAGACCGTATCCGCCGCCGAGACCGATGCTGCCGGCTCCAAGACCGATTCCGCTACCGAGGCCGATGCCTCCGAGAGAGCCGCCTCCCAGACCTCCGCCGACGAGGACGGGCTGGGCGACGGGGACAGCGACGGGTTGAGAGACGGGTACGGCGACGGGCTGGGGAATGGTGACGGGGATGGGCTGGGGAACTCCAACGGGAACTGGGTGGGGCACGCTAACGGGCACTGGGCGAGGGACGGCGACGGGGTAAGGGCGGGGCACGGACACGGGCACGGGGTGAGCCACGGGCACGGGCACGGGGCGGGGCACGGACACGGGAACGGCCTGGGGCACGGGCACGGGCACGGTGCGAGTCACGGTCACGGGCACGGCCTGGGGCACGGGCACGGGGACGGCCTGGTTCACGGTGGTGACGGTGGCGACGGCGCCGCTGCCGAGACCAGCGCCGGCGAGACCCAGACCGGAGCCCAGACCAATGCCGGAGCCGAGACCGATGCCGGAGCCGAGACCGATGCCGGAGCCGAGACCGATGCCGGAGCCGAGACCGATGCCGGATCCCAGACCGATGCTACCAGCTCCCAAGCCGATGCCGGATCCGTAGCCGAGACCTCCTCCATAGCCGTAGCTTCCGCCGTAGCTTCCTCCGTAGCCTCCTCCATAGCCTCCGCCGTAGCCTCCTCCGTAGCCCAGACCACCGTCAAGGAGTCCGCTGCCCAATCCCAGGAGACCACGCTTGTCCTTAGGCTTGGCCTCGGCTTGCTGCTCGGCGGCTACGAGCGCAGACATTGCCAACAAACAGACCTGCAACACAACACAAGTTAACATTCACTTTGCCATGTGGTCTTCTCACTGCGTGTGACAGAAAATCTGTATATTGACCATGAGAAGACGCTGAACACAAATTTTTAAATGTGATATAAACTAAGGAAATGGAAAAGTTGATCACTGTAAGTCTTCAGCGATGGGGTTGCTCAGAATCAGCACGGAGGCTTGGAAATGAGACAAACAGTTTGGTTCAAAACAAATCTCAGTGTTTGCATTTTTTAAAAGAAAAAATGGACGCTCCATCGACACTACCTTTTGCCTTACAATCTCTCTAGATAAATGGTCAGAAGAGTCACGAAACATAAAACTGATTTGTTCCCTTTTTCAAGAGGCATTATAATTTTCCTTAGATAGATAAAATCAGTTCTAGTATAGAGTTATATGGAGTTTTCTATCTTAAAGACTTGTTTTTTTTCTACGAAGAGGCACTTTTACATCATTTGAAACGATTAATTTATTTCCTGTGAAGGGGGCGCCTTTTACACTGAATCACCGCGCCTCCTCCTAGAGCCCCGCCCTGGAAGCTGAAGAAAGTTGCTCCGGAAGACCTAATTAGGCTTTCCGTAGGCCGACAGGTTTAGTTGCAAAGTATAACTTTCTACAATCGTAAGCGACGTTTCACTTAACCAGACAGATCAATGATGCGTGGTCCTGAAGACACCCAATCCCCCATCTTTCTGGACGTTCACTGGAGGATAAAATTGCGCGATAGGGCAAGGGAAAAAAGAGTTTCTGTTACGATATATTGCAGTCAAGTTAATATCTTATGAGTGTTACGGATGTTGTGTAACGCTGCGGTATTTCAATTTTTAATGACCACGAAACGTAACGTGAACTGAAAATAACAGATAGACGGAGGAAATTCTACTCTACTGAATAATAAGCTACGAATATTAGCATATTTGAGATTATATTATGGAATTTTGGAGGACAAACTAGAACTGAATAATCAGTATAGGAATTGTCATCTTATGACTGAGTATTCGTGCGAGCAGGATGCAACGTGACTTCCTCCTCCCATGGCTCAAGGGCTTCTTGTCTCTACCAGCGTTGAAATCACCGGCGATTTTCAGATCTAAATCATTCTGGAATGACTTGATAGTTATTATTATTATGGAAGTATTTAAAGCAAATTCTGTGATATGAAGACAACACGAAGAACACAAGCAGCTGTACTGAACAATTATAAGCAGATTGACGGTTTCGTTTCGACTGCTAAATTGTCCTTGAGGGACGAATGTGCAGTGCGTTAAGAATAGCCGCAGAAAACAACAGAGAGACCTTTGTAAGGTCGTCTTTGAGAACCTGCTTTCACTCAGAAAGACTTCGGTCAAAGTAAACGAATTTTTATAATTATATCGACTTATCGAGAACAGTTCTAAGCCTCCCATCGTTGACGTCACGAATATGAAAATTGAGCGGTACAGGAAAGCGAACGTGTCGTTGATAACGTTTTCATATAAAATAGGAAAGGAATTTTTTTTTTAACCAGCCCGAAAGTGTGTTCCAAATTAACTACATTTGAAGAGAGGAAACATGAGATTAGACGAGCAAAGTTTTAGTTAGAAGAAATTTTTATCGAGCAGTGTCCAAGATCGCGGAGGCAGTTCACTTGAGATGACGCGTGCTCGTGACGATGACGTGTTTGTACGTGTGGATGAGCGTCCTGTCGACGGCCTGGACGTGCGTCGGGACGCCCAGGACGCGGATCTGGATGCGTCTGTCGGTGTAGACGACCGTGTTGCGCAGCGTGAAGGTGTTGGACGAGCTACTCACCAAAACAGCCCTCATGGTGTCGCTTGGGTTGAGAGGATGTGTCCCACGAGAAGCTGTGGAGGTGGACTGATGCCTTGGTCGGCGTGGTCTGGGTCTTTTATACGGCCCCTGCAACCCTCGTCGCCCCCTCTCACACTTTCTCTGTCCCTCGGGTACTTTCTCCGGTGCTGGACATCGGATACGAGCGAATTGGTAGCGGGCAGGTTTTGCCGCGAGAGGCGTGTGGTTTTTTTTATTCGGCATGTGACCCTCCGGAGTCGGGAGTGGCAGAGAACTGGATATGCGCCGTAATAAGCGCTCCTTTTCCTTCCGTTACGTAGAGTCCGCGGGGCAGGTCACCTGCGAAGGGATCTCTGCACGGTTTAACATGGCACTTGTCATTTTCTTTCGACATAAACTCATTCGACGAATTTCCTACTAAAGATCAAAGGTCGGAAAGGAAGGGAAAGTGCCAAAGAACAGGGAATGGGTATTACAATTTCACAAACGAGGCTGTCAAGTGCATCCTCAAAGCAGCACTACGGTTATTCGTAGCATTAAAATAATATATCATAGCCAATAAGACAAGGAAAGAAATCAGTACTTCTTGAAGGGACCAATCAGCCAATAACAATAAGCCTTCGACGGCAGTAATGAGGAAGCAGAAGCATTTTAACTCACCCAGTGGGCAAGACACTAAGAGACATAAACAACAAATCATCAACAGTAATAAAATTTTATAGAAGGAATTTAAAAAAACACTCAGCAATTGTTGACGTGACGTTTCGAAGCTTAAGATGCCGAGGAATAAGAATAATGTGGACATTGACGTACAAGACCTGTAAAGAGGTTCCAAGTAATTATACAACAATAATTAAATGACCTAATTTCTGTGTCACAGTTCAGAGGTCAAGAGTTCAGAAGGAGAAAAAGATTTTTGTCAATCGTCGGTCCGTCACCAGAGGGTTTTTGTTGACAATAAAATACACAACAGTATTCTTGAGAATAGGAAACAAAGTCATGACATTTGGCAAGTAAAATTCAAATTTGAAATTGAAAAATACTATAATAATAATTTAACGGAATTTGCCGATAATTTTAAACGACTCGAGAAATAGAAATTAGCAAAAATATATATATGTGTGACTCAATGCCGGAGTAATGACACTTAACACTGCGGTTATCAGTTTTTTCTTATACATTTTAATATGAATAGAAAAGTAGGTGATGAAACAGACCAATAAATAAAAAGAAAAGATTTAAAATTATTCTCACCAGTCATTCATTGGTCTACCCTTTAGGAGAATAACTGACATCATAAATCAGCAACATGTAGGAGTTTTATAAATGTTAGAGAGAATAGAAAAACATTACGTCTGGTTGAAAATAACAGACAAAAAAAGGGTAAGGTAAATATCACACTACAACGTTTCTGGGGATCCTCGTCCCCCCCTTTCGTCAGGTGCTAAGAAGAGAGCCTAGAGCGACACAACTGCACTCGTCTTATTGACAAACACTCAAAAAGCTTTCGATATGGAACATGTTATCACTTATTTTGTCTGTATCTGGCCATCTTTCTTATAATTAAAATTATACTGAACGTGCAATTATTATGCTCATTTTATTGTTTAAGTAATTTTTGGCCTACCCATTTTACGGTCTATGCGGTAAATCCATTTTTTTTTTGTCTTACAGTATATAGAAAATTAAAATTAAAAATTCACGTCTGATAGAAAATTAATAACAAGACTGATAGTGAAATACAGACAAAAAAGGGGGTAATATAAATACCACACAACAATCCTTGTCTCCTTTCGTCAGGTGCGAAGAAGAGCCTGGAGCGACACAACTGCACTGGTTACTCGTTTTTGTCTTTTGTATTGGCTATGTTTATTATTCAGTTTTAAGAGACATTAACACAGGAATTTATATAGAAAAACCTTTTGTTCATCATAAAGGGATTTTAGTTAAATTTTGAGAGGGAAACAATATTAATTAAGGTCACACAGTTATAAGGGATATTATGCCTATAACATACTAATTTTCTGTCATTACTAAAATGCCATTATTTGGAGAAAAAAAACCATTCATACATGACAATTGTAAATGCCTTTAGGGCTACCTAATTATTGTATTCACACTCTCATTCATACACTCATTCATTCACTCATTCATTCACTCATTCATTCACTCATTCATTCACTCATTCATTCTCACTTATACCCGGACGGATCCTATTTTAAAACCAGTGTAGGGATGAATTGTAAGAATATAATAAAGATTATGGTTAATTAACACCCTGAGGTATTATATAAATATAAGTCAGATTCTTAATTATACAAAAATTAATCAAAACGTGAATAATTAAATATCCTGATAGAAATATAGATGATGAAATGTGAAACTTAAAAAAAAATTATTCTGGATTTTGGCTTTTTTAGTATTTAATTGTTCTCGTTTAGTAGTTTACTTTTAATAGGATGAAAATGATTGACCTTGGGATGTATTTAATATCTTCATACATCTACTTTATAACACCACTGCCTTTTAGACAAACAAAGATGTTACAAAACATTTCACAGTTAATAGTGTTCAATTATGAGTTTCAAGTTAATACAAAGGTTATTCGCTTCTTTAGAGATCCTGGGTGAGTTGCTAATAATTTTTCGACCTTTCGTAGTCTCTTAATATTAGGTATTGTGAAATTTAAGTACGGAATAATCTGATATAATACTTATTAATTTTCAATCAGACGTAAATTTTTCATTTGTTTAAAGGAGGTAATTTTTATTGTGTTGAATTTCTCCTTGTAAAAGGCATTTTGAACCGATCTGTGTTACGCGTCCCAAGATTTCTATCTGCAAACGGGTTCCAGTCTGAGGCGCCTGTAATGAGTTGGTTATTCATGGAATCTCACTGGAAATCGTAGTTATTACGGGAGTCTGACACAAGTACCACAGCTAAATTATCCACGGTTCGAGTCCTGAATGAAGTATCGGCTCGTAAAGTCGTGAGTAGAGCCAACAGGTTCTCCTCCTCACACAAGCTTTAATTGTGACGGAATTTCTAAGAAACTGCACACACACACACGTGTTAATTTGAGCATTAGAGGTTGTTCTGTTTTCTGATGCAACAGTCGTCAGAGTCTTATGTTTCTCAGTACCACACAACAACGTTTCAGTGATCCTTGTTTCCTTTCCGTCAGGTGCGAAGAAGAGCCTAGAGCGACGCAACTGCACTCTTCAGTTAACAGAACTCAAACTACTGAGGTGCGAAGAAGAGCCTTTTGAGTGTTGTCAGCTGATAAGTGTAGTTGTGTCGCTCTAGGCTCTTCTTCGTACAGGACGAGTCTGAGTTTTGTCAACTGATAAGTGCAGTTGTGTCGCTCTAGGCTCTTCTTCGCACCTGACGAGTTTGAGTTTTGTCAACTGGCAAGTGTAGTTGTGTCGCTCTAGGCTCTTCTTCGTACACGACGAGTCTGAGTTTTGTCAACTGATAAGTGCAGTTGTGTCGCTCTAGGCTCTTCTTCGCACCTGACGAGTTTGAGTTTTGTCAACTGGCAAGTGTAGTTGTGTCGCTCTAGGCTCTTCTTCGTACACGACGAGTCTGAGTTTTGTCAACTGATAAGTGCAGTTGTGTCGCTCTAGGCTCTTCTTCGCACCTGACGAGTTTGAGTTTTGTTAACTGACAAGTGCAGTTGTGTCACGCTAGACTCTTCTTCGCACCTTACGGAAAGGAAACCAGAATCCTAGAAACGTTGTTGTGTGGTATTTATATAATATTATGACCTTTTTTCTTTGGTCTGAATTGTCTATCTTTCTTATTCTTTATTTTCAATCAGACGTAATTTTTTTTTCAGTATATATTTTCCCCCCCTCCTCACCTTCTTTACTTCTCTCAACATGTCACAATCAAAATTTTATGTTCAGTGATTTTCAGTATTTCCCTCCCCCCCCCCACCCTTGGAATCTGTAAGCACGCTAAAATGTTCGATTTATTTTCGCAGTATTTAATCAATTTTCGTTTCCTTCAACAATGTCATCCTCGTCCGAGGAGAGAAATAGGGTATAAAATTAATTTTTACTCTTTTTTTTTGGGTGTAGACAGGCTATATTAGGGAATTCCACATGGTGGCAACTCCCCTTTAATAGCATCGGAAAGGGATTTGAAAGTGGGGATGCCGAAGATTAGAGCTAGGTAGCCAAGGGTTAACTAGGGCCCCCGGGCTATAGTTTAAGGATCCTACCCGGCATTCGCCTAAAAGAAATGCTGGACAAACCCTAGAAAAACCTGCATCGGGTAGGTCGGGCATTGGGTACTTGTCCCACGCCCTTCCGATAGCGGGAGAGGAGTTTGCTGTGGGGACGCAGCATTCCCTTCTACGTGCCTCGACCAGTTTAGGAGGTAGCTGGCCGACTATTCCAATGGGAACAGCTGACAACTCTTACCGTATGCCCAAGGTCCGGGAACATACACCTCTCAGAACAGGCAGAGGTGCCTCGGCTTGTGGGAACCTTAGTTCAAAAACGTAGAGAGGAAAAGGCATCCACAAAGGTAGCCCCTTCGTATCTCTCCTACAAGGTTCTGCCTGCGAGAGAATATCCCTCGCAGGGCTATTCTCTCGCAGGCCTTATTGAATTAGTTACTTAATTTAGAATCTGACTCATATTTTATCTGCCTCCTAAACTGGTCGAGGCACGGAGAAGGGAAAGCTGCGTCCCCACAGCAAACTCCTCTCCCGCTATCGGAAGGCCGTGGGACAAGTACCCAATGCCCGACCTACCCGATGCAGGTTTTTCTAAGGTTTTCCCTGCATTTATTTAGGCGAATGCCGGGTAGGATCCTTAAAATATAGCCCGGGGCCCCTAGTTAACCCTTGGCTACCTTCCTCTACCCTTCCGCATCCCCCCTTTCAAATCCCTTCCTATGCTATTAAAGGGGAGTTGCCCAATGTGGATCACCCTCATGTAGCCTGTTGCCCTAAAAAAAAGTTATATAATACCTGAGGGTGTTAATAAACCATAATTTTTTTTTATATTCTTACAATTAATCGCTGCACTGGTTTTTAAAAAATAGAAGATCCGTCCTGGCTGTCAGCGAATGAGAGCTGAGAAATAGACGTTGCCACATCGTCAACAATGAATGAACAACTAACCAAGTCGGAGCTAATTATTGTTATTTTTTGCAGACTATATATATATGTATAGCTGCTGGCGCCTAATCAATATTTGTAATGTATTTTTATGTAATAAACTGTTTTTTATGTATGGTAATAAAGTCTAATCATTACAATATATATATATATATATAAGTAAACTTATCTATTTTTGTTGCCGAAATATTTTTTTTATCTCTCTGTGTTGAAGATATTCTGAGACTCTTCAGGGTAGTTGCTTCCTCACAAGCACTTTGATGATGTCGGGTACATTCCAATTTCACTCATTTTCCCCTCTCTTCTTCTTCTCCTTCTTCTCCTACTATTGGACGTTATGCTTAATTTAACCCATTGCACACGAGGGGCTCCGTGGCGGAGCCATCGAGCTTGAAGGCACATCTCCGCTCCGGAGCCCCTCGTGTACAATGGGTTCATAACGAGGCCCACAATGGCCGCCATTTTTGGTATCATCCAGGTTACTCCAGTTACCCGATAACTTGTTTAAAAAGATGTCTTTTTTCTTCTTCTTCTTCTTTGTTTTAAAAATAATAGTAATGACAATTGTTTAGTGAAAAACATCCTTTCCAATCACTATTTGAATTATGAATAAATAAGTAAAAGAAATTGAGAGAAAATTATCGTTAACAGAAATTATCTGAAATTCTTGGGAAGGCAGAATATTAACAGGCTCTCTGCGCACGAGATGGGCCGGAGACGTGAAGATGTTGTAATATAAGGACGAAACGTCATGATGAATTTATAATTTCCTTATTAATATTTTTTTTACTCTGACTTATTTGGCGGTTAACCTTTTGTATTATATTAATGTGAATAATATAATAGGACCTTGTTAACTGTTGAAAACCACACAATTCAGACTTCGAGAGCTATTCTCTCGCAGGCAGAACCTTGTAGCGGAGACAGGAAGGGGCTACCTTTGCGGATGTCTCCTCCTCTCTCCGTTTTTGAACCAAGGTTCCCACAAGCCGAGGCACCTCGGCCCTGTTTTGAGAGGTGTATGTTCCGGGGTCACAGACCTTGGGCATACGGTAAGAGTTGTCCGCTATTCCCATAGGAACAGTCGGCCAGCTGCCTCCTAAACTGGTAGAGGCACGGAGAAGGGAATGCTGCGTCCCCACAGCAAACCCCTCTCCCACCGTCGGAAGGGCGTCGAACAAGTACCAAATTCCCGACCTACCTGATGCAGGTTTTTCTAGGCTTTGTCCTGCATTTCTTTTAGACGAATGCCGGGTAGGATCCTTAAACCATAGCCCCGGGGGCCCTGGTTAACCTTTGGCTACCTTCCTCTACCTTTCCGCATCCCCCCTTTCAAATCCCTTGCTATGCTATTAAAGGGGAGTTGCCACCATGTCGATTACCCTCATGTACCATAAAAAAACAATACGGTCGCCCATTTTTATTCAGTTTTTCAAGTTAACAAGCAGAATATTTCGGCGTACTGTCCACATTTATCTGTAAATGTAGTTATAAAATATTGAAAACTGTCTCTATAATTTTCTCTAAATTTTCTGTTTCTTAATTTGATTAATTGAATAAAAATGGATATATTCTTACGACTGAAATGTGTTGTTGTTTTTTTTCTTCTTCAGATATATTTCAATATATGCTCTTGTTTTTTGCCGCTATGAGGGCGAAATAAAGTAAATAAATGTTTAAGAGACGTGTGAAAAAAATAAAAAGATTGACGAAAGTAGTTGTCAGGCATTACAAGAGATGGCGCGCGAGTCTCTTAACGTCGCGCTGGACACTTGTGTTGCGTGTTGCATATGATTAGATTACACACGTAGTCCATTAGTCGTCCTCGAATAGGCTTACGTCAAAATTGATACACACGTACTAATTAGTCTCCTAGAAATTCACGAACTCTCGCGATGCCTTCAAGAGATAACAATGTCCAGTTTGCGAGTCATCTCTTGGGTACCATCATAGCATCTTTAATTCCGGCCCGTAACTAATTTATCTCGCGAAGTAGTTTCGAACAAATAAATGCGTAAATATTATTCAAGACATATTAACAAATTTTTCCGTAGATGAATTCCCCCAATAAAAATTACCTATAAATGTCACCTTTAAGAGGAAACGTTAGACCTGAATACACAGTCCAGCTTTCAGCGATCAGTTACTTAACCCGAAGAAAAGAAAATTTTAAGATTTTAAAACCGCTGTGAAGTTTATTTTTTTGGGGGGTAACAGGCTACATGAGGGTAATCCACATGGTGGAAACTCTCCTTTAATAGCATAGGAAGGGATTTGAAAGGGGGGATGTGGAAGGGTGGAGGAAGGTAGCCAAGGGTTAACTAG
Source organism: Zhengitettix transpicula (assembly GCA_037074705.1). Classification (NCBI taxonomy): domain Eukaryota; kingdom Metazoa; phylum Arthropoda; class Insecta; order Orthoptera; family Tetrigidae; genus Zhengitettix; species Zhengitettix transpicula. Next base: position 22,320,968 of record CM073591.1, on the reverse strand, counting down.
GGGCCCCCGGGTTATATTTTAAGGATCCTACCCGGTATTCGCCTAAAGGAATGCAGGGAAAACCTTAGAAAAACCTGCATCGGGTAGGTCGGGCATTGAGTACTTGTCCCACGCCCTTCCGATAGCGGGAGAGGAGTTTGCTGTGGGGACGCAGCATTACCTTCTCCGTGTCTCGACCAGTTTAGGAGGCAGCTGGACGACTATTCCAATGGGAATAGCGAACAACTCTTACCGTATGCCCAAGGTCTGTGACCCCGGAACATACACCTCTCAGAGCAGGTCGAGGTGCCTCGGCTTGTGGGAACCTTAGTTCAAAAACGGAGAGGAAAAGGCATCCCCAAAGGTAGCCCCTTCGTATCTGTCCTAAAAGGTTCTACCTCTCTTGCAGGCTTATTCTCCCCTCGCAGGTAAGAAAAACTTTTAACTTATACTCCTCTCCCGCTATCGGAAGGGCGTGGGACAAGTACCCAATGCCCGACCTACCTGATGCAGGTTTTTGTAGGGTTTTCCCTGCATTTCTTTAGGGGAATGCCAGGTAGGACCCTTAAAATATAGCCCGGGGGCCCCTAGTTAACCCTTGGCTACCTTCCTCTACCCTTCCGCATCCCCCCTTTCAATCCCTTCCTATGCTATTAAAGGGGAGTTGCCCAATGTGGATCACCCTCATGTAGCCTGTTGCCCTAAAAAAAACAACATATTTTATAGTTTTCCGCCTGAGAGAGTAGAAGAAGGTGCGGAGTGTTTTATCTCTGATCTGAAAGAGCGGCATCTTTGGTTGTTTTTTGTTTTTTTAGGTCGATCAGCAGCATTTTCTATGTTGTCGGAGTTTGTGATAGATCTGAATAAAGCTGTAACAAAAGTGAGTAAATTATTTATAATTTTGTACATCATTAAGTGTTCCATTTCAATGGCCGTTTGGTTTTTGCTCGCTCGAGCACTGAAGTAGACAGAGAAAGACTCATTCCGAATTAAATAATAATGGTGTATTAAAACATTACAGAATACGTGTAACGATAGCGGTTAAACCGTATTCTGTCCACAGACAAAAAATATACATATATATATATATATATGTATTGAGTCGAAATATTGATTTTTTTATGCTGTTGTAAAATTGTTGTACAGTTATTCATCAGTCTAAAGAAAATCTAACTATAAAAAAAATGTTAAAATAATTTATACAGATAAGTTAACAGCAGGGTATAAAGAAGCAGGTACTGCGAATAACGGGGGCCGAAGTACCGTTAATGAAGGTGTAAGGCAGGGTTGCAGTCTGTCACCAACTCACAGATGATCTGGGAAGGGAGATGATGTAGCACCAGGGACACTCTCAATATTTAAACACATGATTACCAGGTTATTATCCAAGATAACGAAGATAAGTTACACCAACGGAGTAAAATATATAACTTGTAAATTTAAATAAGTAAAACAAAAAACCCATGGCGTTCTTAGGAAACAATCCAATAAGAACAAAAATTGTCATAGAAGGGGGGAAAACACTCGAACCATTTCCAATATTTAGGATGTGAAATAATAACATTTGAAGAGGATAAAGACATCACAAATAAAATATATACAATTTTCAGAGGCTGTGTGGGACAGTGAGAAGAACGTTAAAAGGTAAAGCCCAGAAAAGAAACACACAAATTAAAATTTTATAAGGTGAAGGCAGTTCCTACAATGTTGTCACAATGCTGGGTAACAAAACATAAATAGAGGCTGCTGAAATTAAATTCCTAAGAGCAGTGAAGGGGGTAGTTACAAGGGTGGATAAAATAAGGAGTACTTCCAATAAGTGTTGAGGCGATCATTAGATAAGTTATCAGGGTAGAAAGAAAGAGGCGGAGAGAGACAAGTGCTGGAATATAAACCATTAGGCCAAAAGGGAGTGTTGGAAGACCAAAGGTTGAGAAGGTGAGGTGAAGCCGGAACAAGAGGTTAAAAGCCTAACCCTGGAAACCAGAAGAAGAATAAAAAGATACTACATCGAAGAAGGCATTAAAAAAAAATTCACCCAAGACACGTTTCATGCATTCCTGCAGTAAGCTGGTGATAAGGCGATAAGATATATATATATATATTTATTATAATTTATCAGACAAAGGATATTTCAGAGTTTCTTGAAACGTCTGGGATTTGGTAAAAAAAAAAATTCGCGCAGTGCAGAAAAAAACAGAAATTAAACCGCCATCTTGAGATGTCCCTGATGTGTGAGAAGATCCGTGGGATGTTGTGAAAGGATGAAAATTGGCAATTTATCAGTCAGATATCACTTGAAGCGACTCCGTGATGTGGGTTAATTAACGGAGCAGCAGCAGCACGAAAGTGGAAGTAGTCCGAGGGAACCGGACCGGGTTCGTCTCCGCCTCGCGCTACGGAAGTTCAACTTTCTGTTAAAAAGTGAGAGATTTTTGATGTGCGGAAAAATAGTCGTCGAGTGAAAGACAGGGGGGAGAAAGAGAGAGAGAGAGAGAAGAGATAGGAGAGAAGAGAGATAGAAGAGAGATAGAAGAGGGAGAAGAGAGAGGGAAGAGATATGAGAGAGAAGAGATATGAGAGAGAAAAGATAAGGCAGAGAGAAGAGACAGAAGAGAGAGGAGAGAAGAGAGATAGAAGAGAGAGAGGAGAGAGAGAGAGAAAGAGAGAGAGAAGAGATAGGAGAGAAGAGAGATAGAAGAGAGATAGAAGAGGGAGAAGAGAGAGGGAAGAGATATGAGAGAGAAGAGATATGAGAGAGAAAAGATAAGGCAGAGAGAAGAGACAGAAGAGAGAGGAGAGAAGAGAGATAGAAGAGAGATAGAAGAGAGAGAAGAGAGAGGGAAGAGATATGAGAGAGAAAAGATAAGGCAGAGAGGAGAGACAGAAGAGAGAGGAGAGAGGAGAGAGAGAAGAGAGAGAAAGAGAGAAGAGATAGGAGAGAAGAGAGATAGAAGAGAGATAGAAGAGAGAGAAGAGAGAGGGAAGAGATATGAGAGAGAAGAGATATGAGAGAGAAAAGATAAGGCAGAGAGAAGAGAGATAGAAGAGAGAGAGGAGAGAGAAGAGAGAGAGAGAGAGAGAGAGAGAGAGAGAGAGAGAGAGAGAGAGAGAGAGAGAGAGAGAGAGAGACGGACCCTCTGTGGATGATTGCAATGTGATAAACGATGACGGGAGAGAAATTTACAACTAGTTTTATTGGGCCGGATCTGGTGGTCGTCGTCGTCGTGGGCGGGGACCCAGATGATGATTTCACATTCCATAAAAAAAAACGTGCGTATATTAACATACATCCAGCTGCTTGCTAATGTTGATGGAAGTGGCAGAATACAGGAAGACGGTCGCCAATCGAGGATTAATTGCAAGTAATATCAAGAGCGGCCAAGTTTAAAATTCATTGGACTGTCACAAGGAAGGTCGTAACACGTGGTAGTGAAACGTTGGGGGGGTTTAAAAACAATTTGAAACAAAGATAGCTGAGAAGAAGATAAAGACCAACTAGAGAATCCGATGGCAAAGAAGAAATAAAGTATAATGAAGAATAAGGAACGTAGGTTTTCCCGGTGTAGTTGCTGGATGAAGAAGATGGCGGTGCAAGCCATCGAAACGTTGTGTTTACAGAACTACACTATCCGGTTGGAATCCCGAGAGAACTTCACCTAGAATAAAGAACTTCACACATTAAAAATATTATCAATAAAATCCCAGATTTTAAAATTGAATTGGGCGTGTATAAAAGGATGGAAGAGGGACAGACTGGATAAAAATATATGTAATGGATTCATGAAAGAAACGAAAAAGACGGGGGGAAATCCGGATATGGAAGGATCTGTACAAGCCCATTTAAAACTTATTAAGAATTTAGAAAAGAAACCTTTCACTAGCTGTAAAGGCCACAGTGAAGTTGAATTAAACTGTCATGATGGGGGAAAAAAAATGTCGACCAGGCCAGGAGTCGAACCCGGGCTTGCGCGCGCTGTAGCTTTGAGCTATCGCTCGTTGTATGAAGATTAAAACCGGAGGACTTGTACCCAGGGAAAATTGCGAGGGATTTTCTCTCGCAGGCAGAACCTTGTAGGAGAGACACGAAGGGGCTACCTTTGGGGATGCCTTCTCCTCTTCGTTTTTGAACTAAGGTTCCCACAAGCCGAGGCACCTCGGCCCTGTTTTGAGAGGTGTATGTTCCGAGGTTACAGACCTTGAGCATACGGTAAGAGTTGTCCGCTGTTCCCATTGGAATAGTCGGCCTGCTGCCTCCTAAACTGGTCGAGGCACGGAGAAGGGAATACTGCGTCCCCACAGCAAACTCCTCGCCTGCTAAGGGAAGGGCGTGGGACAAGTACCCAATGCCCGACCTACCTGATGCGGGTTTTTCTATGGTTTTTCCTGCATTTCTTTAGGCGAATTGCCGGGTAGGAACCTTAAAATATAGCCCGGGGGCCCCTAGTTAACCCTTGGCTACCTTCCTCTACCCTTCCGCATCCCCCCTTTCAAATCCCTTCCTATGCTATTAAAGGGGAGTTGCTCAACGTGGATGACCCTCATGTAGCCTGTTACCCTAAAAAAAAGTGAAATTTTTTAGTATAATTTTTGGAGAGGACTGAACAAGTAGGAGAAGCCAGTAATGAAGAGAAACTGTTCTTTTTTTAAAACTTTTTGGAAAGGGCTCTGGAAGACAAATCAAAGCACGTTTTGAGAGGTAAATCCAACGGAAAAGAAAACAAAAACTAAGGTACCTCAGAGTACCTGATTTAGAACCATGAAAAAAAAGGATTATTAATTGCGTTCAATGGTAATTTATTGGACGTTAAACGTGAAAAAGAAAAGCGAATCTCAGCTCCAGCGGGGACATAAAACAAACGACATGAAAAATGAACACACACACACACTTTTTTTTCTTTGCTGAGGTTGGTAAGAAACACGCGTATTGGTTACTAAGTTCACGAGTGGGACAGGTTATTCCAGGATGCCGAAAGAAACCAGAGTGTCTGTTACATAAAAGCAAAGGCACTCACTACCAACAGGTTCAGTCCGATTCGAACAGGAAGCGTTTTACAATTTGCGCAAAAAAGTTATATATATATGTATATGTATGAATTTGGTTCGCGACGTTACATATTACTAGTGACGAAAGTCCAACAAATTCTTATGTAACTGTATATTGTAATGCATGTATTATATTTGTAAATTGATAATAATGAGAAGAAGAAGGGGGTTTTATATCTTTGGGTTTGTTTTTATAGTTGCTGCATCTTTGTTTTGTTAGTTGCTTTGTTGCTGTATTTGGCGGGACAATAAATTAATTACAGGAGACGGATTTTATTTGTTCAATAGGCTTACTTCAATATATATATATATATATATATATATATATATATATATATATATATTGTAGTATGTAAATATTTAAAATGAAACAGTGTCCCACGTTGCTGAAGCCAAAGATGTAGTATGTAAGTATGAAAATACAATTAAATACAACAGTGAGGCCGCGTTGATGCGTTAATTTTAAATTATTTTAACATTTAAATGAATAATAAGTTAATAAATAAGATTTTTAGTTAATTAAACAAACACATTAATTTATTAGACGCATAAAGATTTCAAATGACAAAATTAGTTATTCATTGAATTTAACAATATTTATTACGTACAATCCAAAAATGTTTACTCTCTGTGTCTCAGTGTCTTTATCTGGGCCATTTAGAAAAGAAAGGTGTTACTCAGATACGAAGGGGCTACCTTTGGGGATGCCTTTTCCTCTCCGTTATTAAATTAAGGTTCCCGCAAGCCGAGGCACCTCGGCCTGTTCTGAGAGATGTATTTTCCGGGGTCGCAGACCTTGGGCATACGGTAAGACTTGTCCGTTGTTCCCATTGGAACAGTCGGCCAGCTGCCTCCTAAACTGGTCGAGGCACGGAAAAGGGAATTCTGCGACCCCACAACAAACTCATCTCTCGCTATCGGAAGGGCGTGGGACAAGTACCCAATGACCGACCTACCTGATGCAGGTTTTTCTAGGGTTTTCCCTGCATTTCTTGAGGCGAATGCCAGGTAGGATCCTTAAAATATCGCCCGGGGGGCCCTAGTTAACCCTGGGCTACCTTCCTCTACCCTTCAGCGTCCTCCCCTTTCAAATCCCTTCCTATGCTATTAAATGGCAGCTGCCACCATGTGGATCACCCTCATGTAGCCTGTTGCCCTAAAAAAATGTTTAAACAATCAAATTTATAGGAAAATTGAACAATTTGAAGTATTATTTACAAAACAATATTTAAAATTATTAAAAAAAATAATCCGAAATCTGACGATTTTATCTATAACTAAGGGTTTACAATTAGTAATTTAATGACGTATGAGCTACTATTCTCTCTCTCTCTCCCTCTCCCCTCTCCCTCTCCCTCTCCCTCTCCCTCTCCTCTCCCTCTCCCTCTCCCTCTCCCTCTCCCTCTCTCCCCTTCCTCTCCTCTCCCTCTCCCTCTCCCTCTCCCTCTCCCTCTCCCTCTCCCTCTCCCTCTCCCTCTCCCTCTCCCTCTCCCTCTCCTCTCCCTCTCCCCTCTCCCTCTCCCTCTCCCTCTCTCCCTCTCCCTCTCCCTCTCCCTCTCCCCTCTCCCTCTCCCTCTCCCTCTCCCTCTCCCTCTCCCTCTCACTCTCCCTCTCCCTCTCCCTCTCCCTCTCCCTCTCCCTCTCCCTCTCCCTCTCCCTCTCCCTCCCCCTCTCTCCCCCTCCCCCTCCCCCTCTCATTTTCTCTCTCATTCTCTCTCTCATTCTCTCTCTCTCTCTCTCTCTCTCTCTCTCTCTCTCTCTGGTACCAGGAAAATCAATTCACCTCGTTCAGACACTTTCACAGACTTTACTTTTAATATCAGGCCTTGGGTTTTCACTGATTCTACACATCACTTTAAGATTTGGCAACATTGGCTGTAATTTGATGACTGCTCCGCTCCACAATAATTTACCAATGTTCTCCCGGCACAATTCCTCTACGAAACACGACGAAAAGTCGCTATATTTAATTTTTTTTGGTAATAAACAAAAAAAATTCTGTCTCAAGGCCGTATATATCTTTAATATAAATGTATTATATTTTTTTTGGTTATTATATAATGTTTTATTTGAAAATCTTTGGACCTGTTGTATTTATCTTTGATTGTAGTTCGTACGTTTAATTTCCAGTGCTTCGCCGTTCCAAAAAAGACGCTAATCAAAGTCGAAACGTCCTGCGCACCTTTAATTATTTTTTTCCCCCCTTCAGTAACTGTTTCTAAATTTATTGTTTCCTTGTATGACGGTCGCATTTGTTATTCTGACAGTTGTGTAGTTGACGACTGAATGAATGAGTCTTTACTTTTCTTTAAAAAAAATAACAACAACAATCATTCATACTGGAAAAAAAACACACACAAATACAGAAGACAACATTGGATAGACTCTAGGCGATGCGAATATGGTTTAAGATTTGGGAGAAGAAAATTAATGGTTTGTTATTCAAGACAAGTTTAAGTGGTAGGAAAATTTGACAATGGAAGATTTAAGAGAATCTTTATATAACATAACAGGAAACAACGTAACAAGGATTATTAAGATGGACCAGCTACAAAAGCCTCGGAATAGAGAAACTCAACTGAGTTAATTGTGTTTGAGTGCGATGAAAAGGGAGGATGTTTTTTTTTATACACACTGTTATGTTTTTTTTTGTAGGAAACAAAGCCGATACGAAGATGACAATGCCTTCCACAGACAACAAAAGTGAAAAGACGAAGAGATTAATTGGAAGTGGATGGGGAAACTAAGGAAGGTGATCAGGGAGATCAAAACTCGTTCAGGACAATAATACGATGAGGATTAACGAAGCAAAGACGTAGTTATCTGAAAAGAATGAAGACTTTAAACTTTTTTTTCAACTTACGTGTAATTCCAGGGGTAAGGGTGGTAAAACGTAAGAAAGCAACAGCTGCTGGAGGAACACAACGTCGCTGTAGTTGCATAAATTGACCAGTCGCTGGAACCGTCTTAATTGGAGCAGCCAAAGCAGCTCACCACCACTAATTACTTGCTGAAGGCCTCCACATTCCTTAGTTTCCGTCGTGCTAATGCTCTGGACGTGGGTCGTGCTTCCTTTCACCAACAAACTCTTAAACTTTGCCCACAAAATGTAAATCTTCCGTAGAGACTTGAAGAGTCCTCCAGCGGGGGAATTCAGCCTCAAGTTATAAAACTGATCTTCTACCCCGTTACGTTACGAATTTTCTAAAATAATAATATTCTATTGTCAATCTATATTATTAAAAATGATGTTTCCTTGTATGTATGTTTGTATTTACGTTAATCTCTATACAAATTTAAACGCGTGGACGGATTGCAACAAAAATTGGTACACATGTTCTTCAAAACACGAGAAACGGTACTGTGTGGGGGTGAAAAACCCCTAGCATGAACGTGGAAAGAAATATATAATCGAAAACCTGATAATTTTGTGTTAAATCACTGCGCGTCAAGAGACCGTGACGTCACGCCAGAGAGAGAGAGAGAGAGACGTTACTACGTGACGAACAGAGGAAATAGTTCCTTTATCCGTAATGCAATAAAGCAAAAATATTTTCATTGAATAACAAGTATAATTTTATCCAGAGATACTCCATCGAATGATAATACAAAACAATACTAAATACTTTACGATGCTTGCAGGTAAATGTAAGTTAATTTTCGCCGCCATGTTAGTGACTCCAATATGGCGACTATTTGTTTACATTGTGAATCTAGCTAAGAATTTAATCTTTGGTAATGTCTGAAGACTGAGGGACAATTATATCCTGCAGTACTCAAAGAGTATATTTAAGAAGAAACTCAGAGGTATGTTTGTTGGGGCTGATGCAATAAAATTCAATGTATTTTACAGCTGTTGAATTAATGCACTATTATCTGTGGAAAGTGTGTACGGAACTAGGAACAGTTAGATTTAGGTTAAATCACTTCTTCACTAAAGATTAATATAGGATAAAATACTTTAACTGGTTTATATAAATAAGTACACGTGGCAACGCCGCGACACCATGGATAGAGGATAATAAAAATGACGACACCTACGCGCGGTGGTTGTGTCTTAAGAGGGGTTGTTTTCGATTCTAAAGGAACACGTGTACAAATTACCGTCAAATTTTTCTCCCCGGGTGAAGATTTGTTTGTGAAACACACACATTGTTTTTACCTTCCACCCCAAGTCTTAGAGGGTACAAGTACAACTCAGCCGGCAAGGTAAATGATATAACTTAACTCAGCGACATCCATAACCAGGGATTTGACTTCAATCTCGGTTGTTTTCGTCTAATTTTTTGTAAAAAAAAACCGTCCGCCCCAACCCCTAACGGTGCTCCCCTCCCATTCCGAAAGGGATTAAAATTATACACACAAAAAAAACGTCGGGAGTAACAATATCAATCCCTTTGAATCAGAAAAAAATATTTATCCGGCCCGTTTGATCATCTTTGATAATTTCCACACCCGTCTGAGACGTGTCTTACCCCCACAGAGTTTGTTTCCGGTTAGAGAGGAACATGTGTACGGAAAATTGGTAAATTTTGGTCCACGGGGTGTTTATATTTGTATGCGGGGCCTACACACACACAAACCAAGAAACACATCCTTTATTTTATTTATTAGCCGAAGATTAGATTTATATATAACTGTAAATGAATAATGGATAAAGTACCTGTGCCTTGGTTTATTAACCTAAGTGCCTAGCACGTTGGCGTTAAAGATTAGGGGCATTTAGACATCAAAGGTAAAAAATGTAGGTTCACGAAACTTCCTCATTACGAGTCTGCAGGTTCACTATATATATATATATATATATATATATATATATATATATATTTTAAATTTGTGCATTTGAGATCAAGTGATCCGACATGCCCAGTTGAACCTTTACGGTTGAACTACAGAAGGCCGAGAGAGCGCCCCCTCAGGTATATATACCCGTTGAAGCAGAGACTCCTGATTGGGCCTCGCGCGTTGACCAATAGCCATCCGTGTTGCATGTGACAGAGAACCAGAATCCTACTTTCCCCCGCGTGTGTAGCGCGTGGTCCACTTGCCTTTATATAGAGGCGTGCGATGTGGAGTTGCCCACGAGTCGTTCAACACTTGAAGGCCTTCCTTCAGCGGTCGATGACGACATCAAATCGTTCACTCGGTCACGCATCCCCATCCTTTAAGTGTGCTATCAGGGTGCACAGCAGGGGCATGACGATGACGTCATGTTTATTATAAACAATCCTCGGTGCCGCGGCGTTGCCCGAGATGCCAGTTATCCAGAACCCCCCGACTTGACTCGAATCTAGGTAGCACTGGTGTTATTTTTATGTACCGCAACTCGACCCCTATCCGAAAATTTGATCACCTCCTATTCTGAAGGGGATTGAACTCATTTACCATGAAATAGTTTCATTCGACGAATATATCTCCGTTTGAACATGTTTGAAAATTTCCACCCCCGTCCCCCCGCCTATCGAGAGTTAAACAAAAACGCAAAAATCGGCTGGTTACATTGTTTAAAAATTTCTACCCCCGTCCAGGTCCACTCCCACCCCGCCATGCGTTACTCAGCGACATCCATAACCCCAGTACTGACTCGAGTATCGGTCTATTCCCGTTATTTTCATGTAACGCTCAACTAAATACAACCCCTAAGCTTTCTCACCTCTCATGCCAATAGGGGATGAAATTATACACCGAGAATGTCTACGGAAATATTATGAATTTAAATGACACCAACAATTTGTATTGGACCCCAAATATCGTCCGATAAACCTGTTTTAAACTTTGCACCGCCGTAATTTTAATGTCATAATTAATCTCAGCGACATCCATAACCATCATTTAGACTCCAATCTCGGTTTTTTCCGCTATTTTTATGATTATCCTTGCTGTCCGACGTTGCCACGTGTCCTTCTTTATATAAACCCGAAAAAGTATTTAATTCTATATTAATCTTTAGTGAAGAAGTGATTCAACCTAAATGTAACTGTTCCCAGTTCCGTACACACTTTCCACAGATAATAGTGCATTAATTCAACAGCTGTAAAATACATTTAATTTTACTGCATCAGTCGCAACAAACATACCTCAGAATTTCTTCTTAAATATACTCCTTGAGTACTGCAGGATATAATTGTCCCTCAGTCTGCAGACATTATCAGAGATTAAATTGAAGCTAGATTCACAATGTAAACAAATAGTCGCCATATTGGAGTCACTAAACATGGCGCGGAAATTAACTTACATTTCCCACAAGGATCGTAAAGTATTTAGTATTGTTTTTTATCATCATTCCATGGATTATTGCTGGATAAAATTATACTTGTTATTCCATGTAAATATTTCTGCTTTATTTCATTACGAAAAAAGGAACTGTTTCCTCTGTTCGTCGCGTAGTAACGTCTCTCTCTCTCTCTCTAGCGTGACGTCACGGTCTCTTGGCGCGCGCATTAATTTAATATAAAATGATCACATTTTTTAATTATGATGCTTTCCACCTTCATGCTAGGGGTTTCTCACCCCCACAGAACCGTTTCTAACGTCTGTAAGAATATCAGTACCAATTTTTGTTATGATCTGTCCACGCACGCGTTTAAATTTGTATAGAGATTTAACGTAAATACAAACATACATACAAACATACATCCTTTTTTTTATTATATAGATAATAAAGATATTTGCAGCACCCTGCCGTACTCCGTCGTCTTCCCACAGGCCGCTTCTTCCTCCAAAATCTCCCGAGAATCCCCCCCTCCTTCGGGACTAGATGTTCTTCTCCCGTTCCCAATTACATGTCTCGTCCACTTAAGTCTCTCAACACGGAGAACGTGTGGCATATCTTTATATAATAGTTCGTGATTGTATCCAATTATCCTAGTCCATAAAATCTCAGTAAGATGGTTTGTATCGTTTCCACGGCCTTCTTAAGGCAAGGAATAGAAACACACGTGAGGAAACACAGTAATATATATAAAAAAATTATTATACGTTCCTTAATTAATAAATTTTTGACCTTATTCAGAGACTTTATTTTATTTAAGGATAAAAAACCCTGAAGGTGACGCGAACGTGTATCGAAACGTCTGTTAATAAAATAAAGTGTCAGTGTAATATCAAAAATTGATTTATTAATATTGCAATATGTATATTTTTTCTTCTAATTTTCAATAAAAGTTATCCTTGTGTTGTTGCGTCATTTTCCGTTTATAGGTGATTTATTTTTCTTTATATAGTGTAATATAATAGTCTACACGTACCCTCTTATCATAACGTCTCTTCAGCATAGCGGACCTAAGAGGGCAAGAACGCTGATGCCGTTAAAGACATCACTTTAGATATAGTGAGTAATGAAACACAACAACAACATAAATCTTCACCCCTTCCGCCTAGGCAGCTGTGAAAACGCTGCGACTAATGAAGTCAGCATTTTAAGTGCCTTATGCAGACATGCACACGGCAGCAGAAATCTTCCTCTCTGTAAGAGATTAAAATCATCAGGGAGGGGGAAAGGAGTCTTCGAATTGTTCAGAGCTTCTTGGGAACGACAGTCGTGATCCGACCTCCAGACGGGTCGGTGGCTCCTGGTGCTATCCGCCAGTTTGTCTTACTTTATTTTATTTCTAACTATTAAATCTCTTTATTCTTCATCAGCTCTTATTTGACTGAAGTGCCGCGAAACACCAACCACTACGCCTAGGTTCAATTAGTTGAACCCGAACCCTCACGTTACCGACTTTCCTATTTCCTGTTCTTAATTCTTCCTTTATCCTCTAGATCGGTAGCCAGGTGAGCTAACGGAGGTATAGCTCGGTTGGTGAACGATCTATCTGGACTTCCCATTTCCAACTGCTGCAATGTTACATGGTCACAGTGGTGGAGTGTTACATGGTGACAGTTAGGAATGTTACAATAGTAAACTTAAATATCACTCATCGTCTGTTTATGAAGTGGGTTTCGTCACTTAATGTCAACATTTTAATCTTTACATAATTGGAGGGGGGGGGGAATAAGTTATCTACGCGTTCCCTTTGGTCCTGGATGCTTCCTTTTTAATTTTACGTTAAGGAACAAGGTTCCTTTGTTAGAGAGTGAAAAAGAAACTGATTTAAAGGGAAAAAACAACCGCAATGGCTTCCGTATAAAATTTATAAACTAATAAATAAACAGGTCCTCACATTAGAAACAAATTTAATAACCTATAAAATTTTGCAGGATGTTTCGTTACTCTTCTTGGGACGTCCTCAGGTGCACAAGAACAACAAATTTGGATTAGATGAATTCTTCAAACTGTGAATAATTTTTTTTTTCAATAATTAATATAAAATTGATGAAGTGTCTGTAAAATTCATCTACACCAAACTTGTTATTCTCATCTCCTGACACGTGGTTTCAAGAAAAAGGATCGAAACGTCGTGATGAATTTTTTATTTTGATGAATAATTGTTTCTGACATGTTGCACAGATTATGAATTTATTTAGTTACATTAAAAAATTATGAATAAGGAAGACAGCCGATGACAGACATCAAGGGTAATATAAATACCACACAACAACGTTTCTGGGACCCTTGTTCCTTTCGTCAGGTGCCTGAGGAGAGCCTAGAGCGACCCAACTGCACTTGTCAGTTGAGAACACTCGAAAGCTGACGACTGCAGTTGTGTCGCTCTAGGCTCTTTCTTAAAGAACATTAAATATCCGTCATCTACAGATCAACTGACGCCCTTCCCTTCTTGTTTAAACACCTACAGCAGTGATTGTCGCGATTACAAAAATAAATCATTGCTCTGTATTGCTTCTAGTTCCTGCTACATGGGGCGAACAAAAAGATCACTTAACATCACCCGTGTCAAGGAACATTCGTCTAATTGATAAAGAATCTGTAGTCTGCCAAACATGTAAGGTACAAAATTATATCAGGACTGCTTCCAGCAGTTGTGTCGCTCTAGGCTCTTCTTCGCGCCTGAAGAAAGGAGGGACAAGGATCCCAGAAACGTTGTTGTGTGGTATTTATATTATCACTGTTTTGTCAGTATTAGCTTTCTTCCTTATTCATTATTTTCAATGAGACGTAATCTTTTTTTTTAATTTTAACCCCCACGTTTTCTCCAATGTAGCTCTCGTTCCTTTTCACCTGGTTTTTATTGCGTTGTGTCGTTCTAACGGCTCCTCCGCTCCTTCAGTCACCTGACGGATGCAACAAGAATTGCACAAATCGTTGTGCTGTATTTAGTTTAAGACTTATTTTTACCTCTATTTATTTATATAATTAGTGTATTTCTGGTAACATATATAATTTTAGGTTCTGACGTCTCCGGTCAATCGATTTTTTTGGGTAGTGATTTTAATTATTAATGGCTCTTAAAGATAAAGTTTTTATTTAAGAAAGATTATATAAAAATATTTGATTCAGAAATATTTTAAGTTTGAGGAGAGATACGAAGGGGCTACCTTTGGGGATGCCTTTACCTCTCACCGTTTTTGAACCAAGGTTCCCACAAGCCGAGGCACCGCGGCCTGTTCTGAGAGGTGTATGTTCCGGGGTCACAGACCTTGGGCATACGGTAAGAGTTGTTCGCCATTCCCATTGTGGAATAGTCGGCCAGCTGCCTCCTAAACTGGTCAAGGCACGGAGAAGGGAATGCTGCGTCCCCACAGCAAACTCCTCTCCCGCTATCGGAAGGGTGTGGGACAAGTAGCCAATGCCCGACCTACCTGATGCAGGTTTTTCTAGGGTTTGTCCTGCATTTCTTTAGGCGAATGCCGGGTCGGATCCTTAAAATATAGTCCGGGGGCCCTAGTTAACCCTTGGCTACCTTCCTCTACCTTTCCGCATCCCCCCTTTCAAATCCCTTCCTATGCCCAACGTGGATTACCCTCATGTAGCCTGTTAACCTAAAAAAAATATTTTAAAATATATATATACAAATTTTTTAGGGTTAAAAGGTAATGAGGGTAGTTCACGTGGTGGCAACTCCCCTTTAATAGCATAGGATGGGATTTGAAAGGGGGGGATGTGGAAGGGTAGAGGAAGGTAGCCAAGGGTTAACTAGGGCCCCAGAATCCTACCCGGCATTCACCTAAAATTGATGCAGTTTTAACCCTAGAAAACCTGCATCAGGTAGGTTGGGCTCTTGGGTACTTGTCCCACGCTCTTCCGATGGCTTTGAAAGAGGGGTTTGCTGTGATGGGGACGCAGCATTTACCTTCGCAGTGCCTCGACCAGCTTAGGAGGCCGTTGGCCGACTGTTCCCATGGGAATGGCGGACAACTCTTACTGTGTGCACCAAGGTCTTGGAACCCCCCCCCCCCCCCCCCCCCAGGAACATGCACCTCTCAAAACAGCTGCCGAGGTGCCTCGGCTTGTTGGGAAATTGAGTTCCGAAGAAGTAAATAAGATACAGTAATGGAATCACTATGTCTATGATGAATATCGCCCCACGTTGGGCGCCAAATTATGTAGTAAACACTTCGTTACTGAGTAATATAGCCCCGCGTTGCCTCGGCTTCTGGGAACCTTAGCTCAAAAACGGGGAGAGGAGTTTTTTTCCCCTGTCACCCGATGGTTAATTGTAATGAACAGTAAAGCTGTCTGTGGAGATATTAAGTTCTGGCAGCGCCTTTCCTAGGAGGAGGCTTGAGCTCCTTTCACCGCGGCAGCACTCGTATTGCCGTTGTAAGTTATATCGCCGCCGCGGGCCAACCAGTGGATACTCTTTCTCAACTCGTCAATTACACACAAATATCATGTTAATGAGAAAGCTTCACAAAGAGTTCAACGCTCCGTGGATACTCCATATTTAGATCACCTCCGGCACTAATTTTATTCAGCGCGCTTCTGCACTACTTCCACTAGTATGATCGATTTGTCAGGCTCATATATAACTTCTTCATTGCAAATTTTTCATTAGTTTAAACCTCACTAAAATTAACAGAATGTTTAATTACGTCCGACATACTAATTTCTTCGAACTAACAAACATTCTAGTTTAATATTAAAAGCCCCCCCCCGATTACTTATTTTATTCTTCAAGGTAACCTGCATCTGCGGCAGTCTCTCATTCTTCGTCGTCCTAGCTACAACTTCAATAGTTACATTTATCACTAGGAAAAGTTAGTGACAAATAATAAAAATAATGAATGAGAAAGTTTTGCCAACTGACGAGTGCAGTTGTGTCGCTCTAGGCTCTTCTTCAGCACCTGAGGAATGGGGGGGGACAAGGATCCAAGAAACAGTTGTGTGGTATTCATATTATTAATTGGGGGGAGGGAGGCGGGGTGTCTGTATAGGCTACCTTCCTTATTCATTATTTTCAATCAGACGTAATTTTTTTTTCATTTTAAATAAAGTAAACATTAATAAAATAGAAAGTCGCAACGACGTGTCGTTACTGTAGGTGGATCCTCCTCATTTGTCCTATTATCAAATAAATATAGAATTTTTTTTTTGGTGTAGACAGGCTACATAAGGGTAATCCACACAGTGGCAACTCCCCTCTTATAGCATAGGAAAGGGAGTGAAAGGGGGGATGTGGAAGGGTAGAGCAAAGTAGCCAAGGGTTAAATAGGGCCCCCGGGCTGCGGTTTAAGGATCCTACCCGGCATTCGCTTAAAAGTAATGCAGGGAAAACCCTAGAAAAACCTGCATCAGGTAGATCGGGCATTTGGTACTTGTCCCACGGCCTTCCGATAGCGGGAGAAGAGTTTACTGTGGGGACGCAGCATTCCCTTCTCCGGACCTCGACCTCTTTAGGAGGCGGCTGGCCGACTGTTCCAATGAGAACAGAAAAACCATTACCGTATGCCCAAGGTCTGTGACCCCCACGAACATGCACCTCTCAAAAACAGGCCGAGGTGCCTCGGCTTGTGGGAACCTTAGTTCAAAATCTCAGAGAGAGGAGAAGGTATCCACGAAGGTAGCCCCTTCCTGTCTCTCCTACAAGGTTCTGCCTACGAGAGAATAGCACTCGAAGACCTCTGCCGATTCCTCATATGAAGGTTTTTTTTTGGATAACAGGCTTCATAAGTGTCATCCACCTGGTGGCAACTCCCCTTTAATAACAAGGGATTTGAAAGGGGGGATCCAGAAGGGTAGAGGAAGGTAGTATTTTTTTTTTGGATAAGAGGCTACATGAGGGTAATCCACATGGTGGCAACTCCCCTTTAATAGCATAGGAGGGAATTTGAAAGGGAGGATGCGGAAGGGCAGAGGAAGGTAGCCAAGGGGTAACTAGGGTCTCCGGGCTATAGTTTAAGGATCCTACCCGGCATTCACCTAAAAACAATGCAGGAAGAACCCTAGAAAAAATTAAATGAAACAGCTGCGAGATAATGGAATAATAAGCTCTTCCGAATTGAGGCATATGAGGCAATTAATATATTAAACTATGAATTTACAAGGATGTGGAAATAATTCATCACAGCCACGGAATAACAATAATAAGAATATCGCCTGCTGAGTTCACGAAACATTTCACATTACAGGAGATTCCTTGTGAATTGCCATAGATATTAATTATACAGTTTTATAATGAGTATTCTTTGAAGTTGTTGCGTGCTGTTTCTATCCTGTCGATATTTACGCAGATAACAACGGATCGACCACGTGCAGCAGCCGCGTGCTTACGTCACTCCAAGCATAGATGTCGTTAAGTAGCCTAATATCGCAGGCGCTCGCGGCGGATAAACTTCCTTATGCTCTGCACAGAGATAGTCGGCGGCCACTTCTCTTCCTGGAAGCCACTCGCTTATTACACACGCCGGTTTCTATTTTATCGATCATTGTTTCTGACGCTAATTCAACGCTTTCCCGCAAAGGCGTATCAGTCGGTCGGAATCAATTATCCCAAATTAAGCCGAGGATTTTTTCTTTTTTTTTTGGTATGTGTGTGTCTGTGTGTGTTTCACGCTATCTAGAAATCAACGTGTTTGTTCTGTGAGAATAAGGTCCGTGAGTTTTCTCGTTGATGCAATCTTTGGTTACTGAAACGCCTACGCCCAGGAGCACGAGGCTAGACACGACCGCATAGGAATTCAATTAAAAGTTGAACTTGATTTTATATCAGATATTTAGAAAAGCTGGCCGTGGAAAAGGTTGGGAAACATTTATTTCATTTTATTAATTTATTTATTGAGGTCTATCGTCAATTTTGTATTGATGCAGGCTTTTCTAGGGTTTTCCCTGCATCACTTTAAGGCGAATGGCCGGGTAGGATCCTTAAACCGTAGCCCGGGAGCTCTAGTTACCCCATTGGCTACCTTCCTCTATCCTTCCGCATCCCCCCCCTTTCAGATCCCATCCTATGCTATTAAAGGGGAGTTGCCACCACGTGGGTTACCCTCATGTAGCCTGTTGCCCTAAAAAAAATAATTTATCTTATAGGAATCGAGGGATGTTATTTCGCGGGCAGAACCTTTTAGGAAAGACGGAGGGGTTAATTTTGGGGATGCCTTTTCCCTCTCTCCGTTTTTGAACGAATTTCTGATGAATTGAATATATTGTGATGCTTACTTTACTTTGGCGTCAGCCATGGATCACTGGACTTGTAGTAAGCAGCACACGATCTCCTTCTTCGGCCTCCCCGCAATGGACGTCCCTCAAAACCTCTGCGTCTCCCTGTCTCCCTGCGTCTCTTCTGGCGTCTCTCCGTCTCCCTGCTTTTCCCTGCGTCTATATATTGTAGTGAAAAGCAAACTTAAGTGGCCGCGGGCCTGAGGAGGCCTGAGTAGGAATACATTAAGCGTGCACGTGTGCTTGCCCGAGAGGCGAAAAGAAATCACGGGTACAGGTCCCTTTTTTTTGGCATCATTTGGGGGGGCGGAGTTCGAATAAGTACTCCGAACCCGTGAGGCAAAGGGGCAGACGGGGACGGAGACGCAGGGAAAAGCAGGGAGACGGAGAGACAGAGAGACGCAAGAAGAGACGCAGGGAGACGGAGACGCAGAGGTTTTGAGGGACGTCCATCGCGGGGAGGCCGAAGAAGGAGATCGTGTGCTGCTTACTACAAGTCCAGTGATCCACTGCTGACGCCACAAGTAAAGTAAGCATCACAATATATGTAAAGTGCCTTCAAAAGTAGAATTCTTTTACCCAGTGCGGAAATAGACTCTGTTCTTGAATAGCCACCGAACCGCCCACATTACCCTGGTGAGAAGGATGACTTTTTAATCAAGCCGGAGCTAATTTTAATTTTATGCAGACCAATGTGTATCTGCTGGCGCCCAACAATATTTTTTTAATGTACTTTTGTATTTTTTGTGTTTTCTTGTAATAAAGTTTATTTTTTTATATTAAGTAATAAAAGGCAAATCATTACAATATATATATAAGGAAACCTGTGAGTGCCCAGGTGAACCATCCCAGAGAGTTGTATGTTCCGGGGTCACAGACTTTGGGCATACGGTAACATCTGTTCGCTGTTTCCATTGGAACAGTCAGCCAGCTGCCTCCTAAACTGGTCGAGGCACGGAGAGCGGAAAGCTGCGACCCTCACATCAAACCTTCTCTCCCGCCATCCAGGGAAGAGCGTGGGACAAGTACCAAATGCCCGACCTACCTGATGCAGGTTTTCTATAGTGTTTGTATGAGTGCATATTTTTTGCCACCACGACACGTGGCCATCTTACGGAAAATACAGTGAAAACATAAAGACTGTCTGCGCTTCTGCGGTTAAGATAAAAATAAATCTTATCCGCCTCCACGAAGGAAAAATAGTCCAAATTTCAGTAAATTCAGAATCGTCGAAATTTTTTTAAAAAGCCCTCCGAAATTCAAAGATTATACATATAGTTGCCTTACAGCTATATAAGTATATAAGACGCGTGTTTCAATTTTTTAATTATCGACTTCTCATATTGAGATTTGAAGTGTTGACAGTTCAAAGGTTCCGTAACCTCTATATCGATGTTCTAATACTTGATATCTGATCCAGGGAGAGACACCAAGAGCATCAGGTAGGTGTGACTCCGGGTACTCGTCCCACGCCCATCCAATGAGGAATTTTAGTGCGGATGTTTTCATTCCATCTCTGGACCAAATTTGGAGGCAGCTAACTGACTCATACAATGGTAAAAAAGGGGAGGCGATTCATCTTATAAGGTCCACATTTTTGTAATATATACATGACTGGAAGCTGTAATTAAAAAATGGCGATTAAAACTTAATAAACGCACCTTTTTTGGAGGTTGACCTTATTCAGAGTGTTGTTAAAAATATTTAGTGTTCACGCCAGAATTATAATAAAAAGATAACAACAAATCTCACGGTACTTCGGAAGAAGTTGAGGTTATGTTTACACATGTGAAAATCCACCGATTGGTTGGACCGAGGGAGGGCTGAGAAAAGAAAATGGCTTCCAGTGGCTCCTCACGTTGCCATTTCCAACGCCAGTACCACAGAATGAAAATCAATTTTACTGGTCCAGTACGGTTTAAAACTCATATTAGATACTTTTAGTGTAATATCTGTGGATTTTTGAATATTTTATAAACATCTAATGTTATAAATAAATAAAAGGACTTTAATCAGAAAACTGTTTACCGGGGGGAAAAAAAATTAAATATACCGACGTTTCGTCCTTGTTTCAGGACGTCTTCAGGTTTAGTAATTTCATATATAAATCATACAAAAAATTAACAGGCAAAATTTCGGTTGCTTGCCTCAAACGTCGGTTATGTTTAATATTTGTGTTAATAAACCATTTTCTTCCTCAAGGCCCTTTATTTATTTTATAATTAACCCCCCGCCTCAGTCCACCCCGTGTAATTCCTTAGGGAAGAATAAAAACACAAATATTTACGATATACAAAAAAACAAACTTTATTTCAGTAATGTAACAAAAAAAATAGCAACAATCTTTGAGAATAATAAACAGGTACAGAATTTCTTATGGATACTGCAACACTTGCTGAAGAAAGAGAGTCGTACCATCAACAGTCACACGGGACACTGGAATGATTTTCACTTCCTTAGAAATAGTTCATTTATGCTACGGAAGCGTCATGGCAGTGGTTACTGTTTAAATTTGTGTGACGACCACCTGCAGCTGTTGGCGCTGTTGCTGCGGAAGAGTCAGCAACTGTGGTTGAACGAACGGGAGACTCAGTATCCGATATTGTGGATCGGGAGGACTTTCTGGTGGTGCCAGAAGCAGTCTCGGGGTCTGGACGTGTTGAGGCTCCGCAGTCGTTACCACAGGTGGCGTCGGCGAGGGCTGCGTCGCTGTCGAGGTCGTCACTGGTGCAGCTGTCGTGGTGACTGTTGTTAATTCCTCTTCTTGCTGGGTTACTCTTGAAGTTGTCGCTGTTGTTGTCGTTGTCGTCGTTGGCGGTTCGCTGAGCGGTTCGGGATCTTTCAGAGTGTTATCTGAAGGGCTTCTTGCTTCTGGACGTTCTTGGTCCTTCACCGGAGGAGGATTAACAATTTGGTTTGATTCTGGAAGAGCTGAAGTCGAGGTATTGCGTGGAGATGGAGAAGAGGCACTGCTGACAGTAGTAATTGGGATAATTTGAGGAGGTTCCGTTGTTTCAGGTTGGGCAACAGAGTTTCCTCCACCTTCCTCACCAGCTGGAGATTGTCCTAAATCCACTGGAACTTGCTTTGGAGGTTCGCTGACGGAAGTGGCAGCAGATGGACTGAGAGCTGTCTGCAGAGACAAGAGATTCTGTAACGTCATCAGCGTCTGTTGTGCGTTGACATTCTCTTGGGATGCGTAATTTTGTTGACTTCCAAAGCTGTCATAGTTCTGTATCGTGTTCTGGAAGGCAGGTGACTCCGCCTGCTGCACGCTATCAGCCGACTGTACTCCTGGAACCTCGTTGACCGTCGGCTGTCGCTGAAACAGGCTCTGAAGGTACGGGTACGGTTGAGTGTTAGACAAAATATTGTTGGTTCCACTAGAAGTAAAGTAGGGGTAAATGTATTGGGAGTTGTACAGATAATTGTCTGACGTTGGAAAAGTGAAGGCGCCGTTTTGCAGAAGTGGTTGTGGATGACCTGCGAATAATGAAAATGCCGTGGGTCCGTTTTGATCCGCTGCTGCTGCCAGATGCCCCGGGCTGGAACCAGCTTCCGGAACGTCTTGAAGCTGTGGCGTTGTTACATTAAGTGACGATTCACTCGCCTGCGGTGTTACGTGTGAGGAGAATGCCACAGGCTGAGGAACACCTGGAGGCTGCAGCACGTGGTCCTGCAGGCCGTACCCTAAGTAGTTCCCTATCGTGGGCAACGCCAATATACCACTTAGAGGCTGAGCTCCAGAAACATTTTCGAGTGTTGCGTTGGCCTCGTTCGTGACTGGAAACTGCGACTGCGGCGCTTCTCCGGTTTGTGGTGCCGTTGGCTGTTGCGGGTGCTGCTGTTGTAATATTTCCAAATAACTCTTGAGCAACGGTAACAGTTCTGATACGTATCCTGTATCAGCAACAGTTGTGGCAGGTGGTGACGGATTGGCAGAGGGCAAAGTTGTCGACGTTCCGTCAGGAGACTCAGAAGCTTGTGGTTCTGAGGACGTTTGGTACTGAGGCAAGTACGACCCAGCAATGTCGCTTGTGCCTTCAGAAGGTCCAGTGGTAAGAGTAGCCGCAGCTTCACCGAGTGACTGTCGGAGGGCCGCTTCAAGCTGTGGTGACGAGTCACCGCCGGACACCGGGAAGGGAACAGGCTGAGGGACGGGCCAGGGAAACGGCTTCGACACCGGGACCGGCACTCCTTGCGGCACGGGATACGGTACTGGTTGACTGACCGGTACAGGCACATCTTGCGGTACCGGGAACGCTACTGGGTGGTTGACTGGCACTGGAAACGGAGAATCGACCGCATACGGACGAGGTTGAGGAATTTCCAGTGTTTGGACGCGATCCACGGGGACGAGGTGAGGAACGGGAACGCTGACGGGGATTCGATTGGTGATCCGAATGTCCGGAGCGTCCTTGATGAACTCGCTGAAGACTACAGAAGCGACGGGATTGTCGTCGTCCGCGAGTCCATCCAGGTGGATGAGGCCGCCAAGGGAAGACCACGTGCAGAAGGTAAGAAGCGCCAACACCTGCAACAAAGGATAAACGTTAATTATAAAAATAAATAAAGGGCCTTGAGGAAGAAAATGGTTAATTAACAAAAATATTAAATATAACCGACGTTTGAGGCAAGCAACCGAAATTTTGCCTGTTAATTTTTTGTATGATTTATATATGAAATTACTAAACCTGAAGACGTCCTGAAACAAGGACGAAACGTCGGTATATTAATTTTTTTTTCCAGTAAACAGTTTTCTGATTAAATCCCTTTTATTTATTTGTTTATAACATTAGAAATTTAAGATATTTTTCATTATTAATTATAAAATATTCATCAAATATTCATTATATATTCTTAATCGCACTTAATGAAACCTAGAATTAAATAATCCTCAGACACAAGTTAACTTTGCGAGTGAAGTTCAGGACCTCTGCGACAAGCCTTCATTGGATATTTGTACAAGTTTCCAGTGATAAATAATTACAAATTTAATTTAACATTAGTCACCGTCTGTAACAAGAACCATTTGCCTATATAATTGGCCACAAACAGACAACTAAGCAGAAAATTCGTGTAACGTTTCTTCTACCACGTGGCAGACCTTCTCAAGAAGGTGGCCAATTATAAATAAATTGTTTTAGAATTATTTTGACATTCATTGAACTGATTTCTGTGATAATAATTTATATTAATTAATTTTCCCATTTTTTCTAAGAAATAATAAATGATGAATTGCACAGTAAATGTTACTGTTATGTTACTGTAAATATTACCCGAGGGGAGTGACAGAGGCCACTGCCTAATATTTTACAAAGTGTTTTATAAACGCACAAAAAAAAAATGCTTCGAAAAAAAATTATCTGAAGGAAAAATTATATGTTGTTATAGTCTATATCAAAAACAATTTGTGAAGAAAAATAAGCAGACAGGCTACATGAGGGTAAACCACATAGTGGCAACTCCCCTCTTATAGCATAGGAAAGGGATCTGAAAGGGGGGATGCGGAAAGGTAGAGGAAGGTAGCCAAGGGTTACTAGGGCCCCCAGGCTATGGTTTAGGGATCCTACCGGGCAATTCACCTAAAAGTGATGCAGGGAAAACCCTAGAAAAACCTGCATCAGGTAGGTCGGGCATTGGGTACTTGTGCCACGCCCATCCGATAGCGGGAGAGGATTTTGATGTGATGGTTGCAGTTCTCCGTGCCTCGATCAGTTCAGGAGGCAGCTGGCCGACTGTTACAATGGGAACAGTAAGCAACTCTTACCGTATGCCAAAGGTCTGCGACCCCGGAACATACACCTCTGAGAACAGGCCCGTGGTGCCTCGGCATGTGGGCACCTTAGGTAAAAAAACAGAGAGAGGAGAAGGCAGCCCCAAAGGTAGCCTCCTCCAGAGATCTCTCGGGAATTGTGTGAATGTTTTTTTAGGGCAACAGGCTACATGAGGGTAATCCACTTTGGGCAACTCCCGTTTAATAGCATAGGAATGGATTTGAAAGGGGGGATGTGGAAGGGTAGAGGAAGGCAGCCAAGGGTTAACTAGGGCCCCCGGGCTATATTTTAAGGATCCTACCCGGCATTCGCCTAAAGAAATGCAGGGAAAACCCTAGAAAAACGTGCATCAGGTAGGTCGGACATTGGGTATTTGTCCCACGCCCATCCGATAGCGGGAGAGGGTTTGATGTGTCGGTTGCAGTTCTCCGTACCTCGATCAGTTCAGGAGGCAGCTGGCCGACTGTTCCAATGGGAATAGCGGACAACTCTTA
This sequence comes from Zhengitettix transpicula, assembly GCA_037074705.1. Lineage (NCBI taxonomy): Eukaryota > Metazoa > Arthropoda > Insecta > Orthoptera > Tetrigidae > Zhengitettix > Zhengitettix transpicula. The sequence goes on along the minus strand of CM073591.1, from coordinate 22,296,174 downwards.
CCGTATGCCCAAGGTCTGTGACCCCGGAACATACACCTCTCAGAACAGGCTGAGGTGCCTCGGCTTGTGGGAAGCTTAGTTCAACAATAGAGAGGAAGAGGCATCCCCAAAGGTATCGAAGTTTCTTGTTTCCACTTCTAGTTACGAACCTATTTCGAAGCTCACATCTGACTTATTTTTATTCTGAATAATAAAGAGGAATAAGAAAATGATTCAAAATGGGGGGAAAAACATTGAGCGAGTGTTGGAAAAGTTTACAATTATTTAAATTTATTTATAGATATTGAAAGACAAAATTAACATTTTTAGATGAACGTAATGATATTTACAAAATTAATTGTTCAGATGGTAATTCTTGTTATAGGGGGTAAATGAAACGTTCACAAGAAACTAGAATCACTGAACAATTTCATGGCTAAAATTATTCGGTTGAGTCGAAACAGATTTATTTTTTAAGGAAACACAACTTCGATTGGTGCCAAGGATGAAGATTCCAGATTTATGACCGAAACGTTGTTTAATAGGATCCAATGATTGTGACATTAACGTAAAAAATACAACACCAATAATTTTAATAAAATTTGTGATTCCTTGTTATCACTGTATTATTTAATTTTTACATTTCCATTGTTATTTAAAAATTTAACAATACGCAATAACAATCATTTCGGCCGAAAAATCGTAACCATAGTAATTTATGTTGATCTAATTTTTCATATGGTATATAATTTAAATAATTGTATTAAATTCATGTCTGTAAGATCTTATTGCCTTAAATTGTTTAGATAACTGAAGAATATTGAAGTTTACCCGTGAAGAGGCCCCCAATTAGGGGCGAAACGTTGAGCAAGTTAAATTAGATTATTTTAAATCTGTTAATGAATGTTCTGTAATTGTTGAAATTATTTTCATGACATGTAAAGTATTTGGAAACAGAATGATAGAAGCTGCAGCTGAGGCTAGGAACGGGAGAAGGTTCCTAGGGTAATAACAAGACCATCAAGGAGCAGCGAGGGAAGGATGAGGGAGACTGCATTGAATAGAATAATAGGAAAAATTAATTAGTTTAGTGTAATATCGTTGGAAGTAAGGAACAGTCACAGTCATTTCCAGTGGACTAAACGTTTCAGTATTGTATTATGACGTCATTATGACAGTGTTGTCAGATTATTCTCACCTGCTTGTCCAACATTGCCTCTCCTGCGTCCTGGACACTGTAGACAGTTGTAACGTCGCAGGCAGTACCGTACAGATCTATATATATATATGCTGAGAAAGGCGGAAGAGCGGAAGGAAGGAAGGAAGCGAGCAAGGGTCGGTGTGTATCACGTGACTACCGGTCCAGCGCGAAAGCCCGGTGTCCCATTGCAAGATCATCTCATTTCATAAATAAAAACCACTCGCACCTTGCAATTATGCGGTGTGGGGCCGAAAAAAAATCGTTTTAGCGGTTTAGGAGCATCCACGCCAATGGCCGCCGCCGCAGCCTCTTCAGTTACCAACTCGAGAATACGCTTTTCGGAACGTTGTTCATGGCGTATCATCTTCCTTTTCCAGTTGCAATTAACACTTGCATTCGTAAATCGTCACCAAAAAACATCACTCTTACTGGTTAAGGAGCGGCGTTGGGGAAAGCTGCGACCCCACAGCAAACGCCTCTCCCTCCATCCAGGGAAGTACCCAATGCCCGACCTACCTGATGCAGGGTTTTCTACGGTTTTCCCTGCATCACTTTTAAGCGAAATGCCGGGTAGGATCCTTAAACCATAGCCCGGGGCCCTAGTTAGCCCTTGGCTACCTTCCTCTACCCTTCCGCATCCTCCCTTTCAATCCCATTCCTATGCTATTAAAGGGGAGTTGCCACCATGTGGATTACCCTCATGTAGCCTGTTACCCTAAAAATAAAAAACCTCGTATGAGGGGATAAGGAAGCCTGCGAGAGAATTCTCTCGCAGGTGAACCTTCCCAGAGAGTTCTGGCGGAGACTACCTTTGGGGATGCCTTCTCCTCTCTCTGGTTTTTAGAACTAAGGTTCCCTCAAGCCGTGGCACCTCGGCCTGTTTTGAGAGGTGTATGTTCCGGGGTCGCAGTCCTTGGGCATACGGTAAGAGTTGTTGGCTGTTCCCTTTGGAATAGCCGGCCAGCTGCCTCATAAACTGGTCGAGGCACGGAGAGGGGAAAGCTGCGACCCCACAGAAAACCCCTCTCCCGTCATCGGAAGGGCGTGGGACAAGTACCCAATGCCCGACCTACCTGATGCAGGTTTTTCTAGAGTTTTCCCTGCATCACTTTTAGGCTAATTGTCGGGTAGGATCCTTAAACTATAGCCCAGAGGTCGTAGTTAATCCTTGGCTACCTTCCTCTACCCTTCCGCATCCCCCTTTCAAATCCCTTCCTATGCTATACGAGGGGAGTTACCACCACGCGGATTACCCTCATGTAGCCTGGCTACAACTTATGATGTGAAGGAACAGTATTGGCGCGAGGATTGAACCTCGAGGAACGCCTCGTCGTCATGTCAAGAGTTTTCAAACATTTCCTCTTTGTGTCGTTTGATGCGAAAGTCTCCAGTCGCCGTGACATCCACTTTATCCATGACCGTTCCTTCGACTTTAGAGAGTAACATTTAGAGAAGGACCATGTCTAAAGCATTCGAAAAGTCAATGTACTACGGCATCCACTCTGCCTCAACAGTCTGCACGAAGTCCAGAAATAGGGACAAAATTTGACTTTCGCAGGAGACCGTCGGCCCTTTATAGCAAAATACTCAGAAGGTATCCCTCAACAAACTCTGAAACTTTGCCGGTATAAACGTTACAAAATTACCACCAACCTAAAAGACCTAAAATAACAATTTCATGCACCGCCGAAGGACAAGTTTCACCCTCATGCAGATAATCGTCACTCCCCATCCACAGCGCCATATTAGCGGTAGACAGGCAGCTAAAGGGGCATTTTTTCGGCCATTTTCAGTGGGTTGTCAAAACTTGATCATGCGTTGGAAAGAGAATTAGTTTCTCTAAAATCTTTATTCAATGACAAATTACTTTACTGGCGGCCATTTTGGAGATATCAGCACTATAAAAGTGACAAACTGCATTCTTTCCGAAAATGACCGCAAAATGTCGTAAACTTGACGATCTATTTCTACCACTTCGGACGACCAAATTTCGTGCTCAAACCCACCATTCGATGCAGAATTTTATACTTAACTAACTCATCGGCTCGACAGCCCATGAAGGACCTTGGCCTACCGAGACGGCTGCCAGACTTTCATCTTACATGACAGATTCTGGATTTAGGAGTGACACCTGGTCAGAGTGGCGATTCTCTCCCCACAAGCCTTAACCCCAGTTTTCTTGACCAGGACGACCACAAACGTCCAGGATTCGAAACCGGGACCTCTGTGATGCGAGGCAAACTTTTTCTGCGGCCTTTCAATTGGAAAACTTGGGTTTTTCACTAATGGCCACAATGTTGGAAGAATAATAATATAGGACCTGTGGCGAGGTAAGATGTTGTGACGCGTGTATTTTGGTTTAGTTTTCCTTTGTCTCGGAAATGTTGTTTGCTGTGGTTTGGAGAATTCGAAACCGTGCACGTGCGTGGGGGTGGAGGAGATAAATGTTTCCAATTTAAGTAATTTTCGTGTCCTGTCTCGATTGTTGGCCTTAACATGACAGAATAGTTGGCCATTGTTGACTACGGAACTGCAGCTGCGTGCTATAACTCTTGTGACAATGGAAGAATCAGTCAACTGAGATTTCGACGAAGTTTCCTAATAATGAAAAAAGTAAAAGAATGGGAGGCTATAATGGAGATAAGCTTTTGAAACTGGGAGGCAGTTGTTCTGCGCTCACCGCAGCTGGTGGATGTGATTATGAGAGGCTCCGTATTGCGTTACGTTTTAAGTGTCACCGATCTTCAAATCTCAGGAGTTCTGCTGTAAACTTTTCCAAGTTGTTGTCTCTGATATAGTCCGAGGCAGAAAGGGGCCACAATTTGTTAGTGAAGTGTTCATCGAAGCCTTAGCCAGTGGTCAACCCCTGAGTCGACGCCTTGCAGTGGTCCTGACTAAAGTCATCACTGCACTTAACCCGTTCTGCCGGCTGTGAGATACGGAGACGTCGGTACGAGAGCTACAGCAGGCAACACAACACAGAATAGCAGCACGTATTTGCTACGGGCAGCAGATCTCTTCTACGTAAAAAACCAAAAGTGCCTGAGATAAGAGTTTTTCATGCTTAACTGTGTAATAAACTTATATAAAATGTCTTTAATGGTCAAATATTTTTTTGATTTAACTTAAAAACCCAGCCCACAAAAATATTTCTTTACAGTGTACGTAGCTACTGGAATCTATTGTCCCTTCTCTTCCTGAGAAACTTGCGTTTATAGTTATTGGTGTTTGAAATTAAGAGAATCCTTTATTTTCTACAGCAGCCAGCGTAGATCTGTCTACTGGTTGTAATGAGGAGATTCCGTCACCGACAGCCGTTCATTGTTCAATTCGTTATCACTACGGGCTGAGGTGAACGTCCTTTTGTGCCTCCCCACGTGTTTGAATTTTGGAATTCTGGACGTCGAACGTCCACTGCTCCAGTGACTGATTCGTAGATGTCTTGCAGATGCAACCACGTCAGGAACCATCACGCACCTTTCTTTTGCTAGCCATTGAATAATTTCGGACTGTATTCCTGACGCTTTTGTGGATATAATCGGCTCTCTGCATCTGTTCCGGCACATCCTGAGTCCCATCACAGATCTCCAGCTATTACGTGCGTTGTTATTGTCCTCACTGGTCCTCCTGCGCCACATTCACAGGAAGTAAGATAGAGGGGACCTTGTATTACGCAATTCCGCCCTGCTGCAAACAAACGGACCATATATATATATATATATATATATATATATATATATATATATAGCAGTGCAAACAGGACATTGAGACTGTGGTGAGATGAGATTCACTGTTGTGGTAGTGAGTCTGATTTACCTGGCAGGGCGCCATGGCGTCCATTGTGGATCCTTCAACGCGGTAAGGAAATGATTATTCCTCCACTGCTTTTGGAACACTAACCATTTAAGCACACACAAAATTAATTACAGTTCGTGGATATTTACAATTATGTTTTTTTTGTTATTTAATAAAAGGTTATAACGGTCGCGTCAACATCGTGGTCATTGGCGACCCGTATGTTATTTACCATAGATTTCATAGCGTTACTGTTTACATATACATTCTTAACATTAATTTCAATCGGGTTTCTATATTTGTTCACTTATGTTTGCTTCCTCGATAAAGTTGATGATGTCCAAGGCAGGTGTCGTTGAAGTACAGAGGTCTGCGATGTCGTTGTACCTGCTGCAATAGAAGAGTATATGGGGAATTGTTAGTGGTTGACTGGTTGGTTGGGTAGATCCGGAAAATAGAGGGTTCTTACTCAAGATAGCATCACCTGTTTTTTTCTGTTTACGGTTTTGGGAATTGTTATATCTTTGTAGTGTACCGGTACACTGTGAATTATTCCGTTGTTCCTCCTCCTCCTTTTTTCGTTCCACCTGTTTTCGCGTTTTCCTTTACAGAACTTTCACGTTTCCTTGCTGTTGCACTGGAAGTCGTTTTCTCCCTTGTGTATGGTTCTTGATGCTACTTTTGCCAACTTGTCGGCTCTGAGGTATCCAGGGAACCATGCTAGACAGATGTTTTCATTCGTATTCCTTATCTTCGTGATATTGTCCATAATAAGTAATATAATAATCTACACGTGCCATCTTATCATAACGTCTCTTCCGCATAGCGGACATACGTGGGCGCAGCTGTAAGAAAGCTGAGTCTAGCGCAAGTCAGCACCTTAGGTGCCGTGTGCAACGATGCCCACGGCAGCAGAAATCTTCCTTTCTCTAAGAGTTCTCATTGGAGACTTAAAATCATCAGGGAGGGGAAAAGGAGTCTTCAGAGCTTCTTGGGAACGGCAGTCGTGATCCAACCTCCAGACGGGTCGGTGGCTCCTGGTGCTATCCGCCAGTTTGTCTTACTTTATTTTATTTCTGACTATTAAATCTCTTTATTCTTCATCAACTCTTATTTGACTGAAGTGCAGCGAAACACCAACCACTACGCCTAGGTTCAATTAGTTGAACACGAACCCTCACGTTACCGACTTTCCTATTTCCTGTTCGTAATTCTTCCTTTATCCTCTAGATCGGTAGCCAGGTGAGCTGACGGAGGTATAGCTCAGTTAGTGAACGATCTATCTGGACTTCCCATTCCCAACTGCTGGAATGTTACATGTTCACAGTGGTGGAGTGTTACATGATGGCACCTGACGGAAGCAACAAGAATTGCACAAATCGTTGTGCTGTATTTAATTTAAGACTTATTTTTACATCTATTTATTTATATAATTAGTGTATTTCTGGTAACATATATAATTTTAGGTTCTGACGTCTCCGGTCAATCGATTTTTTTGGATAGCGATTTTTATATAGTTTATGATTTATTAATGGCTCTTAAAGATAAAGTTTTTATTTAAGTAAGATTATATAAAAATATTTGATTCAGAAATATTTTAAGTTTGAGGTGAGACACGAAGGGGCTAGATTATTGTATCTTATTTCTTCTTCGGAACTCTATTTCTCACAAGTCGAGGCACCTCGGCCTGTTTTGAGAGGTGTATGTTCCGGGGCTCCAAGACCTTCGTGCACACGGAAAGAGTTGATCGCCGTTCCCATTATAACAGTCGGCAAGCGGCCTCCTAAATTGGTTGAGGCACTGAGAAGGAAATTGCTGCGTCCCCATCGCAGCAAACCTCTCTCCATCCATCCTCTTACCAGCACAGCTTATACGAACACAAATCGTCTTCAAATCATATATATATATATATATATTTAAGGCAACAGACTACATGAGGGTAATCCACGTTGGGCAAATCCTCTTTAATAGCATAGGAAGGGATTTGAAAGGGGGGATGCGGAAGGGTAGAGGAAGGTAGCCAAGGGTTAACTAGGGTCCCCGGGCTATATTTTAAGTTTCTTACCCGGAATTAACCTAAAGAAATCCAGGAAAACCAGTAGAAAAACCTTCATCAGGTAGGTCGTGCATTGGGTACTTGTCCCACGCCCTTCCGATAGTGGGAGAAGAGTTTGCTGTGGGGACGCAGCATTCCCTTCGTGCCTCGACCAGTTTTAGGAGGCAGCTGGCCGACTATTACGGACAACTCTTACTTTTGGAACCTTGGTTAAAAAACGGAGAGGAAAAGGCATACCCAAAGGTAGCCCCTTCGTATCTCTCCTAAAAGGTCCTGCCTGCGAGAGAATAGCCCTCGCAGGCCTTTCCCATCAGGTATATATAGGGAAGTCTGCGAGAGAATTCTCTCACAGGTGAACCTTCCCAGAGAGCTCTAGAGGAGGCTACCTTTGGGGATACCTTCTCCTTTCTCTAGTTTTCTGAACTGAGGTTCCCACATGTCGAGGCACCTCGGCCTGCTTTGAATGGCGTATATTACGGGATCACAGACCTTGGTGCATACGATTGTCTGCTGCTTCCATTGGAACAGTCGCCCAGCTGTCTCCTAAACTGTTCGAGGCACGGAGAAGAGAATGTTACGCCCCCACAGCAAACCCATCCTCCTACAACGGAACGACGTGGGCCAAGTACCCAATGCCCGACCCACCTGATGCTGGCCCGGGGACACTAGTTGACCCTTGGATACCTTCCTCTACCCTTTTCCCCTTTAAATACCCCTATTAAAGGATAGTTGCGACCACGTGGATTACACTCATGTAGCCTGTTCCTTTAAAATAAAGTTAAAAAAATATTTTGACTAAACGAGGGGTTTAAATTCCGTCGTATAATGGGTATTAGAATCTTAGGAATCCCGATTTTTTTAGGTGTAGACAGGCTATGTATAGGGTAATCCACATAGTGGCAACAACATAATACAAATTATATGATTAGTTATTATTGGTTATTGTTTTTAGGGTCCTTACAAGTTGAAGTTGCTCCGGCATGAACTCTGTGAAGACCAGGGGCCTGTTGCAGACAGCCAGGAGTACAGTGTGGTTAACAAATCCACCAACAAGGCGTCACTCCAAGGAAACGTGACTCTGCCGTTTGACTTCGACGACAACCTACAAGTAAGAGAGGAATGAAGAATCTGTTTCTGTTTAATTAAATGTAAATTTGGGCTAAGTCCATATATAATTAAAATTATTATCTAAAATATCGTCAACAACATTAATTTAATATCAATAAATAAACATCATCCAATTTTGAGGCGGAAAAAATAATTTATTAAATTAAAAACGTTTCGTCGCATATTTGCCACATCATCATTTTAAACTTGAACCTGATGAGGTCGCATATTAAGCGATGAAACGTTTTTAATTTAACAAATTATTTTTCCGACTAAAAATTGGTTGATGTTTTTTTATTTATTAGTTTTCTTAATAGTCAGAATACATATTTATAAATATTAATTTAATTACTGTACCATTAAACTGCATTTGAAATTTCTTGACAATGGTGAAATAAAATTATTATTGAGATTATTCGGGTACTCCATTGACTTGGAGTGCGTAAAAGATTGAGAAATAATAAGGGAAATAAAAGGGAAGAAAAGGCAAGCAACAATAAAAAAAACAGAAAGAAAGAGGCAGGTCAAAGAGATACCGAGATAAGAAAGAAGATGCAGAGATATACGCCAAGCGAAGAAAACAAAGGAAAAATGAAAAACGGGAAGAGCGACGCAATGAGAAAGAAACAAATTGACGTGAAAAATCGTAAGGAAAATTCAGAGAAATAATTATATTTTCAAGTCATCTCTTTACCTCAATTTGTTTCTTTCTTACAGCGTCTCTTTTTCTGTTCTTCTTGTATCCTTTGTTATCTTCTGCTCTTCTAGACGATCATTCCCGTCGTATCTTTGACCTCCCTCTTTTTTTCTGTTTTTTTTTTCTTGTTTCTTAGCTTTCCTTTCCTTTTATTTTCCTGTACCATTAATGTTTTGTCAGAAACAATCAGTAACGTTATGGTGTTTCTTAATTTCAGGGCAGAATGAACTTTTCTAAACTTGCTTCCAGAGGTTACGGAAACAACGCTTACGTACTAAGATTTGAAAAATTCTGTTCAGAATTTCAAAATAATTATCCGGCGTTATTTGTATTTATTTTCAAGTCGTGGGGAATTGAGAAACCATCGTGCCCGATCAAAGCCGTGAGTATTGGCATGGGGGAGGAATATAATAAATAATTACTCTAATTTATATCTATCTGTATAATAAAAATTAAGTATATTTGTATGTATGTATGTATTTAAGTTAATTTCTATACAAATTTAAACGCGTTGACAGATTGCAACAAAAATTGGTACACACATTCTTCAAAACAGGAGAAACGGTACTGTAGGGGTGAGCAATCACTAGCATGAAGGTGGAAAGAATTATAATTGAGAAATGAGAAAATTTTGTGTTAAATTCCTGCGCGATAAGAGACACACACACAGAGAGAGAGAGAGAGAGAGAGAGAGAGAGAGAGAGAGAGAGAGAGAGGCAGAGAGAGACAGACACAGAGAGAGAGACAGAGAGAGAGAGAAAGAGAGAGAGAGAGAGAAAGAGAGAGAGAGAAAGAGAGAGAGACAGAAAGAGAGAGACAGAGAGAGAGACAGAAAGAGAGAGACAGAGAGAGAGAGACAGAAAGAGAGAGACAGAGAGAGAGATAGAGACGGAGAGAGACAGAGACAGAGACGTTACTACGCGACGAACAGGGGAAATAGTTCCTGTTTTCCGTAATTGAAATGAAGCAGAAATATTTTCATTGAATTAAAAGTATAATTTTAGCCATTATAATAAAAAAGCACGAGATTAAAAGTCTTGGGTGAATTAGAATATCAGAGAGTTTAAATGCAAAGTGATATCGCATTTTTTCTCGCCCCTTATTTTGGCTATAACTTTAATATTTTTCTCGTATTGTTTTCATTGTAATTATTATTATTATTACGTCGTTCCTTCCAGGGCAACTACACCTTGGACATGGACACGGACCTGCCTGCTTTAACAAAGTTGCCTTATCTTCCTTATGGAACCTACAAGATACGACAGGCTCTGTTTAACGGGAATCCTCCTGTAAGACAGGCGTGTAACGTATGGTACGTCACCTGCTCCGAAAGACCTCGTTGACAAAGGGATTTAAAAGATTCGCTTTTACAAAAAGTAAAGGAGACTTAAGACACGAATAAAAATAAAAACACCTGAACAAGTTTCTGTAGTTGTTTAAATTGGTCTTAATATGGAAGATATGATGTGTTAATAATTTTTGCTGTACGATACTATAAAAAAATCTTCCTTGTAAAAGATTCGTTAGGGTCACACTCTGGTAAGTTGCTAAATGTTGGGATCCTTTCAAAAACTCTGCATTAAAATTGCCTTGCGGGGACTGGGCACTATTTTAATATATTTATGATCCTGTACACGCCAGGAATTTCTTTATGTTAGTACCCAAGGTTGTCCATTGACGTCGTGGATCCAAATTGGCGTTGATTTGTTGTCGCTTCAACACACCAGTTGCTGCCATCGTCACCATGTGGGGAAATACTCAAGTATAAAATTATAATATGTTTAAACAGAGATTTGAATAATCTGGAAAAGTGTGTTTTGATCCTTTCTTCTAGCTTCAACTCGTAGTTTTATGAGTTCTGAACCGTAGTTTCTTGAATATCTCACACTGTGAGGGACATCCATAAGTCTGGAAAAACTAAATACAATGGTCTTCCGGAAGACTGGCGGCAGCTGGACGAAGTACTAATGTAATCAGCCTGGAACATCACATATTAAATATAATACACGTTTAACAGAAAACCAGTAACTGTGTGACACCAATAACGTAAGGTTGGTCACGCTAAAATGTAAAAATAAATAAACGTAAACCATTGTTTTTGTGGATTGAGGATTGTAAGTGGGTAGTAACAGCCTAAGAGGTTCAACAGGCTGTAGTCGAACTTGAAAGACCAAGTTCTCGGAGATCAATGCTGAATACCAGGTATCGGTTAACCACAACCATGTAATTGTCCATGTAAGTACTACGGTTATTGAAATGATAAAAAAAGTATGTCTGATTGAAAATTAATTATAAGAAAGATAGCCAAATAGACAAAAGATGCGACGATATAAATACCACACAACGTATCATAGATAAGCGGCATTCCTCAAGATTGCCATCTCCCGTGGCCTTTTACCAACCTTTGGCAAGTTTATCTAAATCTCGAGTGAGATTCGTTATACTAAATCAGCATGCAAAAACAACGTCCTTCAAAAGATACCAGTCGGATCAACTACAACGCAGAAAATTGGTTACGATCAGAATTATTTCACACTCCGATAAAAACAGCGACCCAAAACCAACGACGCACCTGGACAGATTGTCCCATTTAAGGCTGTTCACCCAAAAACTCGACAGGAGCTGGCGCTCGACCACCCTTCGACTGACTTCTGTGTTTACTATTCAAGACTTATATACCTTTACCTAGGGACACATTTTGGACCCAGGGATAAATGTTCATAAACATTGGGCGTAACAGAAATACACCACCTATTTTACCGAACTAAAGATAGAAAATCTTAAATAAAATAAATTCCTTTAATCTCTACAATATATTGTAATATACAAAAATTGGTGTGCTTTTTAAATGAAAGCATTTAATTTCAAACAAACAAATAATTTATTTTCAATACTTTAAACACAATTACACAAATAATTACAAATAGAATTTATCTCAGGGTCATTACTGGGTTTGATAATGGCTAATCATTTATTTAGAAATCTTATCAACACAAATTTCAATGAAAAGATTTACTCGTCAATTAACAAAGACGAAATTTACTTGTCGACGAAATTATACTAAAAAGATGGATTCTACTTAACACATTTTATAAAAGGAAGAGAACGAAATCTGACGTCTATCTTTTAATCCGGTTTACATAATTTATTGTTTTACATTTGTACTCACGGCTGCCCAGCATTCCAGGATACTTTTAACTTACGAAGCACTATGGCGGGTTTTTGCACAGCTTCTACTAAAACTCACTGATTCTAAAATTAATATTATTAGATCAAAATCAGGAACCAGGAACCTCCTCTTCGTCTCTGCCTCACTCGGTTGACTCCTGCTACTTCTCTGCCTGGCTATGCTCACCAAAACTGTCTGTGCTTAGCAGGTTTTATAGTTCTGCGTGTGTGAATGTTTTATCTATGCTTTCCTGCAAGCTCGTTTCGATTCTCGCTCTCGCCTTTCGCTTTCGTCCTCGTCTCTCGGTACGTGTTCCAATCTCCAAGTTCCAAAAGTTCTTTCACGACCACCCGATCGCTGAGGATTCGAAATGCGGAATGAAACTCAACCGTATCTTAATGTGGACTCCACTCTACCGTAACGTGATCTGCACTCTCTCATACCATAAAGTGAACTGCTTCTCGTCTTGCAAATACGAGAGTTGCATACGCCATTTTTCAGGGCCCCCGACAAAGAAAACAATGCTCTGCTTCATTGTTGCTCTGTTATGTACAGCCGTAAGAATATATTTGTCAAACAATTTATATTTTCAAATTTACAATTAATGTGTTAATTAATTGGTATTACAATATATATATATATATATATATATTGTAATACCAAAACACCAAAACAACTTTTTAATCTTACATAAATTTATTTAATCGAACACGAGATATAATAAACTCCAGGGCTTGGTTTATAAAACTTTTAAATCTAGTTGGACCACGTTTATCCGTGGTCGAGTCCAGTCTGGAACTGACCATTACGCTTCTCCCCGTGGCCGGCCTAAAATAACATCGCATTTCCGGCACCTGCATAAACACAACCACTGCAGTCACCCCCGCCAAGGGCGCTCGACCGTACCTCGCAACAATCATGTTACAATATATATATATATATATATAAAGTTTACAAATTTAGGAATTTTAGGTATACTAGTCAAAGAGTAGGGCGCCAAAAATAGTTACATATATATTTGTTTTATTTTGATGGGGGTTATTAAGTTGTTTTGTCAACGTATAATTATTCAACGGTATTAGAAAGTTTCAGCAAAAAAAATAACTGTACAAATAATTTAATAATTTAATAAAAATAGATGTAAATGTTATAATTACCAATAGAGAATATTTTTCTAAATATAATTTTCACATCATTTCCTTATAAATCAATACAGTTTACAGAAAACAAAATTGGCATTGTTTACTCTGAGTCTTGGCGTCAACAGAAGATGATTTTTACATAAAATGTCACTAATTAATGTGGACACGCGTTATTAGACAATGTTATATGTGTGGCTGGCGTTGCCCCGGCTGTCATAATTAAACTCAGCGACAACTACAAGCCCGGATTCGACTTCAATATAGGTTGTTTCCGCGTTATTTTTATGTAACGTCCCTCCACCTCTAAAGAAGCTCCCCTCCTATGCCGGATAAGGGCTGAAATTATTCACTACAAACATGAGGACAAACACTATTAATCTAATTGAACTGGAATATATTGTAATAATTAAATAATGTGGGTGCTTTAAAATAAAAAAGATTATTAAGGGAAAACAATTAAACAAATTTATTAACAATTTTAAATACACAATAATATTTGGAATCTCAGGGTCTTAAACTGGGTTTGATAAATGGCTGAATTTATACAATCAAAATTACATTTACCTTTTATGGAAGTCAATGCGTCTGAAACATAGACGAATTTTATTGTGGAAGAAATAATACTAAAGATTGAATTTAAACAGTTTTAAATTTAATCAGGAATTAACGATCTCATTTTATCGATAATTAAATAATTAAAATTAAAGAACGATCTGACTTTTATCTTTTAAAAAAGGTTTACGATATGATTTTAAAGTTTTTCTACTTACGGCCGCCCAGGTCTCATTTTAGGTTTTTCGTGCACAAAATTTGGGGATATCACTGATTCTAAGTTCTCACAGCCTCTAAATGTCAACAAATTCTAATTGGCGTAGTTTTGTTAGTTGGTCTAACACAAATTGGTAGGTTCTCGATGCTTTGCTGCAACCTGGATTTGCAGATCTCGTGACTTTAGTTGGAAATGTACTTCATTGGTTTGTCTATGGCCAGCAGGTTGAATTTATGCTCGGCCACCGATTACAACATTAGTTTCACTCTCTCCTTCCCGACTGCAAAACTTTTTATAACATGAATTTTCTGGTCTTTACACCTCGCTGTTCTATGACCGACTGACTTCCTCGTCTCGTCCATTTTGAGCGCGTAAAATTCTCAGCCGATTGACAACAATACTTTCTTTGCATTGCCGCCTTGTTGCGGCGTCCACTCTATATCCACTAATAATGAGTCCTCTACAATCCAACTTTCCAATTAGCACAATGTCTTAATTACCAATTACTACAATATATTTATGGGATGAACATATAGGCTCCTGGGGGGTGATAGAATGTCTTACCCCAAAAAAATGTTTGTTTCCGGTTGGAGAGGAACACGTGTACGAAATTTGGTCAAAGTTTCTCCACTGGAGTAGATATTTTTTCAGAAAACACACACACACGTACAGTCTATTTTATATATTAGATGTTAAAGTGTCTTTTACTATTTTACACCCTAAATCTGCATTATTAAATACTAATGTAAGTTTATAAATTTGTCTCTGCTACAATATTATGTGAAAATATGACGAAACCGTAAATAAAAATCGTGAGACACCGATAAAATTAAATGATTTCTTCTCAACCCCTTTCCTCGTAAAAATCCCTGTTTCCCTTTCAAGCTTGTGTGGCATTAAGAAATTATTAACCCCAATAAAAAGTCTTACAGCGTAATGACTCTGAAGATTAATATAAAAATTATTACTTACTTGTAAATGGGAAGGAAGAAAAACCCAACTATTACGACTAGAGGTCTAGGAATTCAGTTAACATAAAATTCATGGTTCTTCTGTTAAAGTAACTCATGGAAGACTTTGGTATTACATCCTGTTCCAATTTAGATATTTCAAAAGTGCATCACCAAACCACGAGTGTTAGTGAAACACTCGACTAATATGTTGAATGGTTGCATTCTACAGGCTACATGAGGGTAATCCACATTGTGGCAACTCCCCTTTAATAAAAGTGATGCAGAGAAAAACCTGCATCAGGTAGGTCGGGCATTTGGTACTTGTCCCACGCCCTTCCCTGCATGGCGGGAGAGGGGTTTGCATGTTCTTTTTTTTGGGTGTAGACAGGCTATGTATAAGGTAATCCACATAGTGGCAACTCCCCTCTTATAGCATAGGAAAGGTCTGCGACCCCGGAACATACACCTCTCAAAACAGGCCAAGGTGCCTCGGCTTGTGGGAACCTTAATTCAAAATCTGAGAGAGAGGAGAAGGTAACCCCAACGGTAGCCCCGTCCTGTCACTCCTACAAGGTTCTGCCTGAGAAAGAATTTCTCTGCTTGCGAGAAAGTAGCCCTTGCAGACCTCTGCCTATTCCTCATACGAGGATTTTTTTAAAGAGTAACGAGCAACATGAGGGTAATCCACATAGTGGCAACTCCCCTTTAATAGCATAGGAAAGGGATTTGAAAGGGGGGATGCGGAAGGGTAGAGGAAGGTAGCCAAGGGTTAACTAGGGCCCCCGGGCTATGGTTTAAGGATCTTACCCGGCATTCGCCTAAAAGAAATGCAGGACAAACCCTAGAAAAACCTGCATCAGGTAGGTCGGGCATTGGGTACTTGTCCCACGCCCTTCCGATAGGGGGAGAGGAGTTTTCTGTGGAGACGCAGCATTCTCTTCTCCGTGCCTCGACCAGTTTAGGAGGCAGCTGGCCGACTATTCCAATGAGAATAGCGGAAAACTCTTACCGTATGCCCAAGGTCTGTTTGTGAAAACACCTTATCTGGTGGGTTGGAAACGTCTCAGATGCGAGACAAAATTGTGGTTGAGGGATAAAGAACGGGTGTTAGTTACAGGAGCCTGCTAGATCATGTCGTTTCTTTTAGTAAGGAATTTAATTTTAACCTCACTTTCATTATTAAAAATAGTTATTATGCTTGTATCATGACGGAGTTCACTATAACGTACTTTATTTTTCCCCTATTCCGCAGATATTGTTTGAATGTGACGTTGACAACCGGCAGCAACGGGAGCACAATCGCCATCATTGACCGAACCGGTACCTACTGGAATTTCTCTGATCCCTCTGATACACCACAACTATAACGCCTGTTGTTATTGTTTCCCGTGGTCCTTGGATAGAATCACCGGACCTGCGTCAGGTTCGCAGGAAGTAAGATAGAGAGAGCCTAGTTTGGCGCAAATCAGCCAATATGCTCCACACAGGTACGGAAGCAGGACGCTGAGGACTTTTGGGAGGAGCAACAGCGACAGCCATGAGATTCACTGCGGTCTTAGCGAGCCTCATTTACCTCTCAGGACGCCACGGAGTCCAGTGCGGGATATTCAACACGGTGAGGAAATGGCGCCAGTAATTACGATCTTGAGCGGGATAAACATTTGCACAGATTATTCCTCCATTGCTTTACGGATTAGTAGAGTCACCTAACAGCTGCTTGCTCCATCAATATAAATACAAAAAATTACTTTCACCACACATCTGTAATTATTGAAATGACATCTCTTCACCCATCGCGGCCTCATTTACTTAACACTTACATTTTACCAGTGCTCCTGAAACGTTCCCGGGGGATTTCTAATCATTTACTGCGAATTTAATTATAAGTTCATTGTCCTGAGGACAAAGCATGTCAATGTCGAATCCTTTCTGCAGTACACGAGACACTTGGCGACCTTATAAAATGATTGGCAGTTCTTATATTTTATTTTCTGACTGGCTCGGTGCATTAATTCAACAGCCATAAATTTTACTGCATCAGCCGCAACAAACATAACCTCAGAATTTCTTCTTAAATATACTCCTTGACTACTGCAGGATATAATTGTCCCTCAGTCTTCAGACATTACCAAAGATTAAATTCTTAGATAGATTCAAAATGTAAACAAATAGTCGCCATAATGGAGTCACTAATATGGCGGCGAAAATTAACTTACATTTCCCACAAGGATCGTAAAGTATTTAGTGTTGTTTTTAATTATCATTCCATGGAGTATCGCTGGATAAAATTATTCTTTTTATTCAATGAAAATATTTCTGCTTTATTTCATTACGGAATAAGGAACTATTTCCCTTGTGCGTCGCGTAGTAACGTCTCTCTCTCTCTCTCTCGTGACGTCACGGTCTCTTGGCGCGCAGTGATTTAACACAAATTTATCACGTATATTAATTATAATTTTTTCCACATTTATGCTAGGGGTTTCTCACCCCCCCCCCACCCCACAGTACCGTTTATCGTGTTCTTAAGAATATGTGTAACAATTTTTGTTGCAATCTGTCCACCCGTTTAAATTTGTATAGAAATTAACGTAAATACATACATACATACATAGTTTTTTTATTAAATAGAAGATGTATTTCACACGATGCTGTGGACGTTTTTATACATTTACATTAATCGTGACGCACAAAATATTTGAAACGTAAAGAATGTTATTTATTGTCCTTTAATCAGTGACACCATAATCTGTGCTGTGATATAATTAGTTATTTTATTTCTCCTTTTTCAGGGTCCGTACGACTTGAAGTTGATACGGCACGAACTGTGTGAGGACCAAGGGACTGCTGAAGTTATGGCGAACTATCACACGATTAAAAAATCTACCCGCAAGACTTCCATTGTCGGACACGCGTTTATCCCCTTTGATTTGGACGACACCGTGCAGGTGAGATATTACAAGGATAAGTAAAGAAAACTTAGTGAGTAAAATTTAATTTAATGGTAAAGAATATCTATTAAATGCAATAATCATATGAATAATTAGGTTTTAGTAGAAATAGCCGTAACTTAATTCTTCTCCGATTTTTAGATACAACTGAACTTTTCTAAACGTGGTTCCCGAGGTTGGGGAAACAACGCGTACAATCTGAATAGTGAAAAATTCTGTTCAGAATTCCGCCAATATTTTCCGATCTTATTTAATTTTTTTTTCAAGTCTTGGGGCATCGAGAATCCATCGTGCCCGATCAAAGCTGTACGTAATATCATCACTATTAAATATATTATGTAACTGTCTTTCTTCAGTATATTTATATATATATATATATATATATATATATTGTAGTAATTAGTAATTAATCCATTGTTATAATTGCAAAGTAAAGGACTCATTATTAGAGTATATAAAGCATACACCGCGACACAGGCGGCGAGACCCAAAGAACCATTGTTGAGACGTAGGCATTCAAAATCTACGAGACGAGACAGAGTCAGTCAACGGGGAGAAGCGAAAGAGTTTAGTTGCAAGTCGGAAGGCGGACAAATATACATCTACAGACGCTGCAGGTTGAAACAAGTAAAAGGTTTCAACTCAGTGTTTTGTCTGCCACAAACAGTAACCTAATAAGTCATGCCGCAGTAAATACTCAATAAGTAAAGAGACCGTCACCAATGTCATCGAGAGAAAGTTGGTAATAATCTGACTGACCATTAATTCGGAAGGAGTAGCCGTTTCCAGCTGAGAGAACCTAAAGTTTCGACAGTGTTTTGTAACCAATTTAAATTCAGTGATATCCCCAAAAACGTGTGCACAGAAAGCCCCAAAATTGAGACCTGGTCGGCCGTAAGTAAAAAAACTCTAAAATTTATTTGTAAACCATTTCTTTAAGATACGTCAGATCGTTCTTCAATTATTTCTTTTCTCTAATTATTCATTTCTTTAATTGTTTTGTTAGTTAATTTAAAATTCAATCTGTAATCTTATTCATCCGCAACAAAATTCGTCGAGGTTTAGACGAATTAAATTCAATAAAGGCTAAATGTAATTATAAATTATCGTAAATTCAATTCACCCATTTATCAAACCCAGTAAAGACCCTGAGATTCTAAATATTATTGTGTAATTTTTTATATTGTATTTAAAACTTTAATAAATTTTGTTTAATTGTTTCAAATAAATATTTTTATTTAGCCACAACCATTAGTTATTTTTAAATTATTACAATATATATATATATCTTATTACTTATTTGATTTTATTTAGAATATAATTTATAAATGATACCCCACTGGGACACGTGACCTGACGGGATCCAAGAGAGTCATAGAAGAACTCAAGGATACTGAAGGCCCACGTCCTTTTGGACATTTGATTAGACCCTCGTCTCCGCTATCACCATATTGACTATCTTTAATAATTCTTAACCTGCAAATGGAGAATCAGCGGTCCACAAGAGAGTCGAAAATACTCCTAATAACTTAGGAGGCTCCAAAACATACCTTAAGAGAGGAAAATTACCTCGTTGGTTTAAGAGGGCCAAAAATAATTAAAAAATAACGTCTTAGTCGCAACCACCTTCACCTCACTATTAAGACGTTAATCCAAACGTTGACTACCGTGATCTTGGCCGTTTCCTCACTAATTATGTTACAATAATTACATTTGGGGTGTTGATATTAATTTTAGCGATTCCAATAATTATTTTATCGACTTTGAGCACCACAGTGCTCGGTTTATTTTTCACCCCGATCCTAAATTACCAGTATACGACTATAGCAAATATTCTATGTATCTGTTAGAGTACTCGGAAGACTTATACATATACTGTATACTCATTCACTTTTATTTATTTTAAAATCTAAGATGAGAGTCGTTATAATTAATAATGTCAGTGTAATTATTCCTTTCAAGGGCAACTACACTATGGACCTGGACACGGACTTTCCTCGTTTAAAAAATTTACCTATGTTGCCCTATGGAACCTACAAAGTCTACCAAGCTATGTCCTATGGAAAACGTCATGTAAGATTCGGCTGTAATGTATGGTACATCACCTGCTCCGAAAGACCTCGTTGACATCAGCATTTCAACAGCAGTTTTTACAACAAATAAATATTCCCCTGCACATGTAAACAAAATATATAAATACACGTATTACTGCAAAGAATTAAAAGTCTTTCATTTGATATATAATAATAATAAAGTATGTTTATTTATAATTTTAGTCACAGGAAACTGACGAAAAAGATTGAAATCTTCAGAATTTAAAATTTTATTATTTTATGTATCAATTTATATATATGAAAACGTAAACAAATAAGTAAATGTACATTATAGAAAACTTTATGATCAGAATTTATCATTTTCTTTTCAAATACAAACATCAAGATAATTAAATAGAATGAATTAAAGCAAGTGGTGAACACTTCACGTGAGGCATGAAAGCAGGTTTCTATGTTGTTGTTTTTTAAACTTTTATTTTTCGATTATACAGTTTGGTTTATAAAATTTACAAGTATTTACAAAAATTATGTGTAAATAATTCATATGTTAGCTTGTGTAGGTGGAGAGTCCTGTGACTTTCCAGGCCTTGAGTTCTTGATTTGTTGTTCTGAGGATGTTTGGGGTGGAAGGTGAAATGGGTGTTTACTGGAATATTAATTGGGCAAGGTTGCATTTATTGTTGGGTTATGAGGGTTCGCTGGTGATGTTGAATTTGATGGTATGGATGGAATGGGTGGGTGGGGTCTGCGGGTATGAGGATGGGGTGGGTTAGGAAGTGCCAGAGTGTTCTGGGGGATGGATGAGGTCGATAGGGCGTTTTCTCTTGAGGCGACGTGGGGGAGGGTTGCTGTGGAATTGCTGGATCGTGGTGTTAGGATGGTTGAGGGTGCTTTTGATTAAGGAGGTTACGGATTTGGTGATTATTGAAGTTTAATGTTGTGGTGGATTATGGAATTTCTGAGGTACCAAGGAGAGTTAGTGAATGGGTTTTCGCTGTTGCTCCCCATATGGATGAGGCGTAGGACCAGGTGGGGGTTGAATTATGGAGAGATATACCAGGCGTTTTGTGCTGAGTGTGAGTGGGGATTTTCTGTTTAGGAGAGGATATAAAGTTCTGAATTTAAGGTTAATTTTAGAGAGGAGGTGTTTAATGTTGGGTTTCCAAGAGAGTTTTGAATCGAAGAGGAGTCCTAGGTAGGTGGTTTCTGTTTTTGTGGGTATTTCGGCGTTGTTTAGATAGAGGGGGATTTGCGGAGGAGATAGTGTGAATGGGACGGTTACTGATTTGGTGGGATTTATGCTGATTCGCCACTGTTTGGACCAGTGTTCTAGGTGGCTGAGCGCTGACTGAAGAGGTTGGATATTGGAGGTGAGAGAGGAGGTTTGGTAGGAGATGGCGATGTCGTCTGCGAAAAAGATTGTGCTTGTGGCGGGATGTTGTGGAATATCGTGGGAGAAGATGTTGTATAGGAAGGGGGCAATGACGCTTCCTTGGGGGACTCCTGCAGCGATGGGGTGGGGTTGAGAGATGTGGTTATTTATTTTGATGGAGAAGGTTCTGTTGGAGAGGTAGTTGAGGAGTATTCTCTAATGGGTGTCATTTAAGTAATCTTTGATTTTTGAGAGAAGGGAAGGATGATGAATTTTGTCGAACGGTATTTCTATGTCAATAAAAGTGGTGATACAGGATTTGCGTTGTTCGAAGGAGTTGTTTATGAGGTTGGAGAGGGAGTATAATTGATGGCAGCAGGAATGTTTTGGACGAAAACCGTATTGTGTGCCAGGAACTAGGAAGGAGAGTTGGTTGATTAGATGAGGGAGAAGTAATTTTTCAAATAGTTCGGAGATTGTAGGAAGGAGACTTATTGGTCGGTAATTTTCAGGGCGGGATTTTGGTTTGTTGGGTTTTGGTAATATGATTATGATAGCATGTTTCCATTTGGTTGGGTAGTAGGTGGTTCTGAGGATAGCATTGAAGATATAGGTGATTAGGATTATTCAATGTTCAATGTTGTGAAAGGAACTAAATTTCTGTCAACAACTTAGCCGCATGCCGCCAGCTAACGTCCAACGCTAGACATAGTAAACACTCTCTCTAAGATCACCGGAGTTTATAGACTCCAATGTTTGGCGCTATGGAAAGCACAGACTTCAGAAATGAAGGCCATCAACCATCGCTTCCAATTATGAGATTTCTAGGTGCTTTTTTTTCATTATTAAGAAACTGTGACTTACTTAACCACAAGTTTCCGGGATTCCGACCGGGTGAAAACAACGTAGTTGCACGACGTTTCGACGGCGGTGACTGCCATCGTCTTTAAGTGAAGTGCCGATCCGTTGGAATCCCGGGAAACGTCTGGTTAATCACATACACCAGGAAAGCCCTCGTTCGATTGTGTCTTACCTTTAGCACATTACTGCTTCAGTAGACAGTTTCCAAGCTCCTACAATAGCTTTAAATGAAATGGAATAGTTAAATAACTAAACACAATTATAATAGAGAAAATTAACACAAATATTAATGATTTTAAATGACACAAAAGTAATTAATTAAAATTTTAAAGAAGTTTACACGCATAAAACTATTTCTGAAGAAGGCTTAGAAATTAACTATATATGTAATATAACACATATAGTGAATAAGAAAGAAAATGGATCATATAAATACCACACAACGCTTCTGGGATCCTCGTCCCTGTCGTCAGGTGCTAAGAAGAGCCTAGAGCGACACAACTGCACTGGTCAGTTGACAACACTCAAAAGCGACGAAAACGTAACGACAATGGGAGAGCCGAAGAGGTCAGCGTAACAATAAGGGGGCAACGACAATGGGAAAAGCAAAAGGTTTAGGGTAACAATAAGGGATCGTAGCAATTGTTGAGTTTCATAGTGGGCATTAATAGCTGTGATGTTTGATTTAGTGTGAAGCATCTCTGGAATGAGTCTGGAACTGCCGAATGTTGACCGCCTACACTAAACATGTCTAGGCTCTTCTTAGCACCTGAGAAAAGGGAACAAGGATCCCATAAACGTTGTGTGGTATTTATTATTATTAATTCCTGACTTACGTATTCCTTAATTTGTTGTTTAAGTCAGAGAAATTGTTGTAGAAATAACTCAATTTACAAGGAAAGATAAACTTAAATTTCCATCGATAATCCTTCTATTACCCTGATCTATTATGAGGTTACTTGATTACCTTTTAATTGTATCAATTGTTAAAAAGAGCCTTCAATATATTTATTACTAATTTTGTGTTACGAACATGAAAGGCACAAATAGTTTGAAACCAACGTTGAATCCAGGAGTCAAAGGAATGGTTAGACCAGAGAGTCAGAAGGCAGGTAGGCGCTTAGATGACGATGGAAAGCAAGACTAGCCTGTCATCAACCCTACGTAACATACAGGGTGGTCTAGGGACTTCTAGGGACACTTTAGATCAGGAACCCATGTGAGAAGATGAACCATTTGGGTGCAAAATGAGTTTGAAGATCGTGCCACTGGAGACAATGAGTTCTTCGAAGCAGTAGTTGTACACTGACTGAAATGGTATGTGATGGAGGACTCCTCTTTCGCCATCCAGGGAAGGGCGTGGGCCAAGTACCAAGAGCCCGAGCCACCTGATGTAGGTTTTTTCCCTGCATCACTTTTAGTTGAATTCCGGCTACTCCGAGAAGAGGAAAGAAATTAAATTAAATGATGAGAAAATCATAGATTTTGCTTTGAATTTGATGACCCGTACCACGTCGGCCAAATAATCTCACCCTTATTTATTATCAGACAATTTTAATCATCCCTTTTGATTCATTTTGCACGACTGTGAACAATGTTTTGTTTTGTTTCCTGCTCTTTCATGACCATAATCGGCTCACTGCATCTCTGATTTAACTCATACATTAAAATTACTAGGTGTTTTGTTTTTGACATCCTTGGTCCTTGGCGTGAATGCATGGACGTGCGTCAGATCCACAGGAAGTTAGAAACAATTGGTGCTGTATGAAACAGGGGAATGAAAACAGGACATTGAGGCTCTACGGCGAGGACCAGCAACAGCGATGAGGTTCGCTGCTGTCTTAGCGGGTCTGGTTTACCTGGCAGCAGGACAACGAGGCGTCCATTGCGGACAAGTCAACGCGGTAAGCAACACGTGACTTCCAGCAGTCTATAAGCTGTAACTATAGGATCATTACTAGTGTTGTTACAACTCTGAATAATGTTTAAGATTAGTTTGAAAGCAAATCGTTAAATATGAATATCTTATAAATCCTAACTTTAAAAATAACAGGTGTATAACCTTAAATCCTCTGTTAGCTCAGAGACGTCGATAGTGACAATATGAAGCTACTACGAACGCGGCATTCTTTTTTTTATGATTTTGTCACGTGTTAACAATAGTCAGTGCACATCATCAGAAAGTTCATACAGCAACAATTTTCTTTTAGTAGCCATGTTTATTTTCCACACAACGTTTCTGGGATCCTTGTTCCTTTCGTCAGGTGCGAAAAAACGTTGTGTGGTATTTATACTATCACTTTTTTTTTGTCTGAATTGGCTATCTTTCTTATTCATTATTTTCAATCATACGTAAATTTTTCATTTTAACAGGTTTATTTTCTTTCCAAAAAAAAAAATAGTATGTCCGGGAAAATCTCGTAACTTTAAAAGGGTTAGACAATTTTATACAAAGGAAACAGTTGACTAAGTTTATAGCGAAAAAATTTGTCAATAACAGAATATAAGGTCGTGACACAGGCCTACAACTAGATTTTTGCTGACTGAACTTGATCCGTTAAGTCGGGTACGAAACGTGCCTTCACAATGAAGATTAAAATTCTCATATTAAGTTTTTGATTAAACATATATAAATGAAAGATCAGAGGCAACGAATTATTCCGTGTTCCCATGCAGAAGAAATTCGAATTAGGAAGGTAGAATGTTAAACTCTGATTAGTCAGGAACCCGCACTTTATTTAATAAATGGATGCAATTTCGATGTGTAATTAATTATTTTTAAACACGTTTATTCCAGGGTTCTGGTAGCTTCAAGTTGTTACAGCATGAACTCTGTGAAGACCAAGGGACTGGTGAAGCCATTCGTCAGTTGATCATCCTTAATAATTCCACAGACAAGACTTTTCTGCAAGGATTCGTGACCGTCCCTTTCGATTTCGATAATAACGTACACGTAAGACAGTTCAATTGTTTGCCATGATGTATTTTGGTAATTTATAGGAACCTACATAAGTGAACTTTAAATTATATGTGAAAATTGGCGTGAAAAAATAGTTTCATTAATGAATAAGAAAGTTATCCAAGCCAATTCAGACAAAAAAAGTGATAATATAAATACCACACAATGTTTCTGGGATCACGAGTTCAGTTGTGTCGCTCTAGGCTCTTCGTCGCACCTGACGAAAGGAACAATGATCCCAGAAACGACGTGCGTCTTTTATCTGAATTGGCTGTCTTTCTTATTCATTATTTTCAATCAGACGTAATATTTCCTTTTTAAATATTTCCATTAACAGCCACATTAACTTTTGCCTAAAAGAGTTGTAAGTTTTTTGAAAGAGTTCTTGCGTTTCACAGTACACCCTCCACCAATCACAGTATTTTGCGCCGAGTTCTGGTACAGCGAGATATTTGAGGCTCTGCAAATACATGATAAAAAAAACCGGAATGAAGAGAGACACCAGATGTCATCTCAGCCACTCATGGGACCGGCTAGGACCGCCGTAGACCAAAACTCGGCGCAAAATAGTGCGATTGGTGGAGGGTGGCCAATCAATAGCTCAGCGCTAGGGCGGTCGCACCAGTAGGCAGCAACTTCGCCCGGACTAGACCTTCCACCCAGAAGATGTCGAAACGTCGTGTTTCTGCCACGTCGTCCAACCCAAGAACTCTTTCAACAACTAGTTCACCGGGAAAAAAACCTACGCAAGTTATCAGTTGTAATTTTTTTTTTGTAATTTCAGGCGGAAATGAACGTTTCGAAGCTGGGTTCATCTGGATGGCAAAGCGACACTCTCAAAATGAAATCTAAACATTTCTGTTCGGACTTTCGCTTGAGGTCTCCGAGGTTATTTGAATTTTTTTTCAAGTCTTGGGGCATTAACAACCCATCATGTCCGATAAAAGTAGTGCGTATTACATTGACACTTAAATACAATAAGCAATTCCATTGTATAAGAAGTATTTTGTTTTAATTATCCAGTCTTGACTTGCATCAGAGTTACTCATCAACTATGTATATATTGTAATCGCCTATCCGCTCCCTCGGATCCTTATAATGGACGAATGCCGACCCGGGCGCCACTGCATGTGCAGAAAAGTTTTATTTTAAATTATACAAACGACAATCGTCTCATTAATTAACATTCGCGATCCGCGTGATCCACACCAGGGAGCCGATAAACGATTTGCCAGGACTCGTGAGTACTTGAGTCGAGCATGAGACTCTCAATAAGTGTACCTCAGGGGTCCTGGCTTTGATCAATTCCGTAAAGGAAGGATTCACTGAATGAAAACATAATGTAAACATAAAATTCAGTTGAATGGACAAATTGGGGTTAATACAAATACCCGGCACGACTCCTCAATCGCCAAATGTTTCCACTCTTATTGATAAACTTAAATCTAACAAGTCTCCGTAAAGTTACTATTTTGGCCAAATTTATCAAATTTAATGTGTCCTTTAAGAACACAGCCGGTCACTGGACCCATTACTTTCACACGACGCAGGGAAAGGGAGGGAAGTTTGCTCACTGTGCTGCGACGCGTTGTCTTCTGATGATGTCCAGGTTCAGGTCGGCTGACCAAATCCTCGCACTCAGAGCAGCGGCTAAAACACACAGGCGCGACGGTCTACACGTGCTCTGGAATTCACGGTTCTGTCCTCCAAGAACCTCCGCACCAAAATCTCCTACGCGTTCGTCCTTTACAGTTCACCAAGAACCGACGACGGCCGCTCTCCTGCCTTCCAGGACGCGACTCGTCTCCACCACACCACTCCGGTCAAAGACGCCGGCTCTGCTTGCCGACAAGCCGAATGTTGGGTAACAACTGTCCCGTCTTCTGGCCCACAGCTTCTCCTTCGTCGTCCAGGACCCGACTCCTCCTTCATCCGCCACAGCTGTGGCCAGCCACGGTCACCATTGTCGTAGCACGTTCACCACTACGGTCAGAAAATGACCTGACAATGCGTCCCTCGCAAACCCACTTCCTGTTGCCGTAAACTTGCTCCCAAAAATTTTATCTCCAATATTCCCACGACAAGACAACTAGTATTAATGTTTAAAATCACTTATTACAATATATATATATATATATATATATATATATATATATATATATATATATATTAGTTTAAATTACCCAAATGTGTGCTCCCACTTTACCTAATCCACTTAACTCATAACTTATTATGAAAATATATCTCATAGATATGACTGACATGGCTACCAATATGAGAGAATTCCACTATCTTTTCAGTTTCCTTCAAATTGAATTAATGAAAAAAATTAGCTAGAATTTTCATTTGTCCATATTACATCAATTGCCATACTTAGCCTATGTTATTTCTTTCAGGGTAACTACACTATACACATGGACACGGACCTTCCTACTATGTCATTTTTCCCTTTTATTACCAACGGGACGTACAGGATTCACCAGGCTCTGTCCTACGGGAATCCTCCTGTAAGAATGGTCTGTAATGTGTGGTACGTGACCTGCTCCATATGACGTCGCTGACAAAGGGCTTTGAAAAGATGCAGCTTTCTACAATATATATATATAATCGTCGCACATGCAAAGAAATGAATGTAACTGCACGTGTTTCTGCAAATAAATTAAAAATGTTAAAAGTGTTCTTTTTTAAAATTTAAAGTTTTCCTTGATTTTATTTTTAAAAGTGGCATTACTGAGACTTTTAGAAGAAAATTTAATAATTTAAATCCTTAATTATCCCTTTTTTAATATAAACAAACGATTGAATTGTAAATTTTGGTTGATGGACGTTGAGAAAACAAATGACTATGGCGGCTGCCGAAAGAAGCTGCAATAATTGTAACATATTGTAATGCCTTGAAGGAAATGCATTGTTTCAAATTAATGGTCTTGGCCGTCAGAGGAAGTTGTAATGTTGTGTACTTAGGATTGGTATTGAGGAGTCAGGGCAAGGCATATGCGGGTGGCCTGTCGCAAGATAAATCTGTAAAGGCAGGCATTGTTTCTGATTAATGGCCTGAACAGTTCACTTGTTTACTTAGGATTGAGGATGCAGTTTGGGCGGTCTGGAGAATTTAGGACAGCACACGTGCGTGCGGGGGTGAGAAGTCGTAAGTAATTGAGGGTCCTGTCTGGATTGTCGGCTTTGGGACAAGACAGAGTGGCTAGATATTTGCTAACTAAGGAACTGCAGCTGCAGAATGTAAATCTCGGGATAATGGAGGAAACTGTCATCGGGCAGTTGCGACGTAGTTTTGGAACAAAGGAAAAAGGAAGGGACAGTGATATATAAGCGAGAGCGGCTTTTGAAAAAGTTAGTTGAGTTTTGGAGTTGAGTGTTGGAGTGAGAGTTGTGGAGGCGTACGGCGAGCACCGAGAATGGAGAAATTTTGCAGCCTGCGAGGGAAATAGCAAAATATTCAACGATAAACATTTTTGTATGCTGAAGGATAATCTGTTGTAATATCAAAATTAGACCATTGTCTTCGATGGTAGGAGACCAGGACACTGCATCCAGCGTCGAGTAGTTTCACCACAAGTAAGTGAGATGTCCTTCACGAACGGAGAACCAGCTTTCAACAAACCAACAGTGGGTGTTAGAGTCAGTGTTTAAGCGTCCAGTCTATAAAGTGTGTGTGTAATGAATGAGCCAAATGTTCCAGAGTAATCGTAAGTTGAAATTTCATGGTATTAATATGTGTAAACGGAATTAAAAGATACAGTCAAATATCGTTCTTTTCTTTTGCGTTAATAAAATAAATTCTTTTAAATTTAGAATCAACCTTATAGAATAAGTTTGTCAATAATTAATTTCGTCTATACGAATAAATATTTCTTTTTAATTTAATGATAAATGTTGGGTTCTTTGATTATTTAAATGTTCTGTCCGTTATCAAACCCAGTAAAGACCCATGAGAGAATGAGATCCTTTTTATAATTTTAAACTGTATAATTGTTAAATTTTGAGAAATAAAATTTGTTTGTTTGTTAAAATATAATTTTTTTTATTTTGACACCCGTTTGATTATTACAATATATATATATATATATATATAATTCCATGAGTTACTGGGTTCTAATTAAATTGTAATCGTTTCCCTCGTATTAAGGTGTTAAATAAGTTTACAACGAAAGATGAACTGTATTCTCCAAAGTAATAGGTGCCGACTGTTGGTATCATTCAGAAAACACCTTTGCTGCTGAGTAAAAGACTCTCCACATAAGGGACACACAATTCTCCTTGCGCGACTGTGCGAGGATCTTAATGTGTGCTCCAGTACACGTCCTAAAGACCGAGTCGGTTCTGGTACCCATGGGTAGCTTGTCGTTAGTCCGAACCATGTTCCCAGCCGACCAAAGCCTTCCTTCAGGCAATTTTGTCCATCTGGGTGCGTTGGGTCCCTGGCCTATCCTCCAGGGTCCACGCAGCCCAGCTGTGTGTAGTCATCAACGTCCCAGCACAACCCACTTTGGAGTTGGACTCGAGGGGGTCTGTGGTTACGTAGGCAAAACCTTCCTTCTGTCCTCTCCTGGGTGCAGGGCCCAGCAAGATGTCCCCGTTCCCTCGTTGGAGGATTCGTAAAAAGGCCGCAGGGAAGCAAACTACATAGTCCGAACCAAAATGAACGATGATTCAACGTTTCTCACAACAGCTGCTGACATCGGCCCGTCGTATAAATCCCCACTGAGGGAATATTCATTTTTAAAGTTATATATTGTAATGATCACCAATGTATTCCTAAATTATTGTATTAAAAGCGTAATATTGTGGCCAGGATATTGTAAATAACAGTCAGCGTAGCGTAAGAATGCGAAAATTGGAGTGTTTCCATCTTGTATTGTCGTCGGCAGTGTTTATGAAAGGCGAACTTTAAGCGTGTCGGTTTTTGTGCTGTAGAACAGTTGTACGTACAGTCTACATGTAGGACACAAAGGGAGCTGGTCGTTATGTGCGCAACATCACTCTGTTAGTGGAGATGATACAGTAAGGATCTATAATCAAGGTTCCTTGTTGACTCTGCAAGTGAAGTCTGCAAGTAAAGTGCAGTTAAGGAATCTGTGAGTGGAGATGCTGTTGGTGGAGGTCAGTAAAGGACCTAATGTAATTTGACGGAAAAGATTCCTGCGAATCTCGTTAGTAAAGACGGGATTTAAGATGAACAAGTCTGAGGTGGTCATTGATAAAACACAGAAGACTAATCGACTGTGGTGTGCAAAAGATTTAATTGTGTATGCTGACTGAAGAGATGTGTATAATTTATATGTGTCAAATCATGCACTAAAAGGTAATTTTAGTACAGTAATTTAATAATTTTTGTGGTTCACATTAACGAGTTTACGAGTGGGGGTGGAATTACATTACATAAAAATAACGCAAAAACAACCGAGATCATGGTCAAATTGGGATTATGGATGTCGCTGAGTATATTTATGAAAACGTGCTCACCGCGCGGAGGTGCGCGGGAAAGGAGGGTCTGGGTGGAGGTGGGCGCTGGTGGATACTTTCAAACCTGTTAACCGGCCGATTTTTGCGTCGCTTAAATATGTTCTCGGAATGTATGAGATTCAGAAAATTTCTCTACATGTCTGAGGATAACTTCAACCTTTTACAGTATTGTAAAGAAGCACCCCTAGAGGTGGGGGTGGAGTAATAGTACATAAAAATAACGCTGATGAAGTCTACATTGGAGTCGAATCCTGGGTCATGGTTGTCACTGAGTATAATTGGTGATTAACTCCCTCAAGCGGGGGGTGATCGGGGAGAAAATTTTCAAACATGTTAAACAGTCGATATATTTGTCAAAAGAATGAAAATGAGTTTAACCCAATTTTTTTTTAATCGTGAATCATAAAGAAACATTTCCTACGAATGACCGTACAGTGATTGTAATCACTGACATGTGTGTGTTGTGATTGTTTCTGCCTGGTCATAGGGTCTGAGTTTCATGACGAGCGCCATTATCTATATAAATGTGTTGGATTTGAACTACGTTCTTTACGATGCTAAGGTTCATTGGAAATACTAGTGAAACCGTTACGCGCCATAAGTTGCTAATATTGTTTAAATCGATTGTTAACCGCCATTATTATTTTTTCGAGAGCCTAATCGCCATCATTGGCTGAACCAGTACGAACTGGTGTTTTGCGATTTCACTGATACATGACAGCTACAACCTTTGTTGCTATTGTTTCTCTTGGTCCTTGATTCGATTGTTGATACCTGCGTCATATTCACAGGAAGTAAGATAGAGAGGGCTTGTGTTGCGCAAATCCGCCATACACACAGACATATTGGGAGCAGAACATCGCAGGGGAGACGAGGATCGACAGCCACAGCGATGAGAATCACCGTGGTCTTAGTGAGCCTCATTTACCTGACAAGCCAACACGGAGTCCATTGTGGTTTACGGAATGCGGTAAGGAACTGGCTCAAGTAATTGCGATCTTACGTCTATTGCTCTCTAAAGAGTAGCAGAGTAAAGCAACTACTGCATGGTCTATACAATTAAAAATATTAAATTATGTAGATATTGATCGTGAAAATATCATATATTTGAGGAAAATCACCGATTATATAACTATTTTAGGTACACTTTAAATGAGATCTTTCTCTTAATACATAAAGCCAAATCTACTTCAACGTTAAAAAAAATTGACAAATACAGTGACATCTACGAGTTTTAATGTATCCAGGAGATCATTGATGGCCTCAGTATTAGCTTCCACCATCTTTTGCATTTTTTTCTACTTCGATTTTAACTAAAAGTAGAAGCTCCCGAGACATTTCGAGCACAACTGCACCTTCAATATATTGTTCTCGGAGTTCAACCGGGTTTTGCAAAATTATATTAGAACGCAACGTTTCGACGACTAAAAGCTCTGTCGTCATCTTCTAGGCGAAGTGCCGGAACCATTTTTTTTTTTGGGTGTAGATAGGCTATGTATAGGGTAATCCACATAGTGGCAACTCCCCTCTTATAGCATAGGAAAGGTATTTGAAAGGGGGATGCGGTAGGGGGTAGGAAGGTACCCAAGGGTTACTAGGTCCCCCGGGCTATATTTTAAGGATCCTACCCGGCATTCGCCTAAAAGTAATGCAGGACAAACCCTATAAAAAACCTGCATCGGGTAGGTCGGGCATTTGGTACTTGTCCCACGCCGTTCCGATGACGGGAGAGGAGTTTGCTGTGGGGACGCAGCTTACCCCTCGCCATGCCTTGGCCTGTTTAGGAGGCAGCTGGCCGACTATTCCAATAGGAATAGCGGACAACTTTTGCCGTATGCCCAAGGTCTGCGACCCCGGAACATACACCTCTCAAAACAGACCGAGGTGCCTCGGCATGTCCATTGCATATTATATATAACCTCCACTGAATCTTCACGCTGTGAGAGCCAATCAGCGCTCAGTCAACAGTCCGCCTCCACCATGACAGCATCAGTCAAGAGGCCGGCCACTCGCCGAGGTACATTACCCCTAGCAACCCCGTCCACAATACAGCTCCGGACCCCTCGTCTTAACAATGTTATAGCTGGGTCCCAAGTCTTGCTCAATTGAAACCCGGTGACCCGGTTTAGCAGGTTGTTTTGTGTCCTAATATGTAAGGCCTCTTTCATTATGCTCCTCCAGAAACCATTGACACGATCCAAGATTAATGGCATGACGGAGGCGGACTGTTGACTGATGGCTGATTGGCTCTCACAGCGTGATGATTCAGTGGAGGATATATATAATATGCAATGGAATGGTTCCGGCACTTGAACCTGCTAGGGATGTTCACTCGCAGGCAGAACCTTTTAGGAGAGATACGAAGGGGCTACCTTTGGGTATGCCTTTTCCTCTCCGTTTTTGAACTAAGGTTCCCACAAGCCGAGGCACCTCGGCCTGTTCTGAGAGGTGTATGTTCCGGGGTCACAGACCTTGGGCATACGGTAAGAGTTGTTCGCTATTCCCATTGGAACAGTCGGCCAGCTGCCTCCTAAACTGGTCGAGGCACGGAGAAGGGAATGTTGCGTCACCACAGAAAACTCCTCTGTCGCTATCGGAAGGGCGTGGGACAAGTACCCAATGCCCGACCTACCTGATGCAGGTTTTCCTAGGGTTTTCCCTGCATTTCTTTAGGCGAATGCCGGGTAGGATCCTTAAAATATAGCCCGGGGGCCCTAGTAAACCCTTGGCTACCATCTTCTACCCTTCCACATCCCCTTTCCTATGCTATTAAAGGGGAGTTGCCCAATGTGGATCACCCTCATGTAGCTTGTTGCCCTAAAAAAAAAGGTTCCGGCACTTCGCCTAGAAGATGACGACAGAGCTTTTAGTCGACGAAACGTTGCGTTCTAATATAATTATGCAAAACGCGGTTGAACTCCGAGAACAATATATTGAACAACTGCACCGGGAAAGGCTTCAATCTTTGACAACTGCACCTTGTTGCGGGCCTGACCCTGAAAAGACGCTGAGAGATTGAAAATTACTTCCAGTAATTTACTCGGTACACCAACAGATGAAGAATATCTTCCATTACCCTCATAGTGTCGGAAAACACCCGGTACTTTATGTTGACTCTCTCTAACATAAGATAGTGTAAAATAATACCGATACCCTAAGAGAGAAATAAAAACCTTCTCGAGACCTTATGAAAGATGTTCCCCTCCCATGCCGTGACAAACAGCATAGGGAGGAACACTATCAATCTCTTTCACCCCGAAAAATATTCTTTTGACGCAAATATCTACCGTTTTATCATGAATGAAAATTTCCACCCTCGTCTTCCGAAAACTAGGTCACATTTTCTTCACGGGTGTCGATTTATATGTGGAACATAAACACAAACGGTTAATTTTATATAATAGACTAGCTGGGTGCCCGACGTTGCCCGGGATGTAATTTATCCATAACACCCCTTCCCAATTTGACTCCAATATAGGTAGCTTTTGTGTTCTTTATATGTAACGCAACTCGACACCGAATCCGAAGGGGGTTGAAATAATTTCATTCGACGAATATATCACCGTTTGAACATGTTCAAAAATTTCACTCCCCCCCCTACTGTGAATTAAACAAAAAACTACATATTCCACGCAAAAAGCGGCCGGTAACATTGTTTGAAAATTTCTACCCCCGACTACCTCCACCCAGCCCCTCCCACGCCGGCATTCACCAGATTGTCATAAATAAACTCAGCGACATACATAACCCTGGATTTAGCCGACAGTTACTCACTTGGTCACAATGAGACTAAGCGACATCCATAACCCCGGAATTGACTCGAATCTCGGTCATATAACGCCCCAACAAATTACACTCCTAAGCGTGATCCTCTCCCATGCTGAAAGGGGTTGACATTTTACACACATAACATCGGCAGAAACACTATCAATCTCTATTGACGCCTAAAAATATTTATCCGATTCAAACATCGACTGTTTTAGCACGTTTGAATATTTACATCCCCGTCCACCGCTGCTCCTCGGAGTGGTAGACGTGTCTCACCCCTACAGTGTTTGTTTCCTGGTCGCAAAGAACACATGAACAAAATTTGGTGAAATTTGCTAGTCAGGTGAAGATTTGTATAAGGAACATACAAACAAACATACAAACACCCTGCTTTATTTAATAGGAGCATTACTTTGTTAGAATTAAATTAGTTCCTTTATTTAAAAGACAAATTACAAATATATACGAAAGAGCGGCCTTCTTTACATATGTTTGATTTGTTATCCATCATTAAATTAAATTATATCGTTGTGATTATTATAGGATTGTGATTTATGTTTTCCGACTTTTTAATGTACAAACCACACTGATTAGTTTAAATTTAACCAAATTTTTCGTTACTTACGTCCATTTGAACTTTAAACTTTTTTTCTGATTTAGTTCTAATTCTTGTTTTTCAGGGTCCTTACAACTTAAAGATGATCCGGCATGAACTCTGCGAAGATCAAGGAACTGGTGAAGTTACTGCGGACTTTTACATAATTAAAAAATCTACCCACAAGACGTTCATCCACGGAGACACGCACCTCCCCTTTGATTACGACGAAAACGTTCATGTAAGATACTTAAAATTTCAGAAAAGAAATATTTGTGAGTAGAGAATAAAATATAAGGTGATAAAACTATTGATGAAGTTATAGACACTTTTTATTTCTATTATGACGACGTTTCGATACGTTTTTCTATCTTCATCAGGCATTTTCCTAATTAAAACAGTAAACTAGCGCAACTAAACGAAGCAAGTTACTAAATCTACAGTTTTTGGAACGTGGGTCCGAGACTCACAATTCACTTAACGCTAAAAAGATTGAATCAAGATGTCATAATTTGGGATATACCTTAAGAAGATGCATAAAGGCGTCGAAACGTCGTCATAATTAAAAATGAATTGTTTCTGAAAAAAGGTCATCAAATGTTTTATTAAATCAAAACTGACGTTAAATTAAAACTTGAAAATATAATTTGTTTATTTACACAACAAAAGAATATATCGATTAAGTAGCATGAAAAATATTGTCAGTACTATTAATGTATTTTGAAGTTCTTTCGGAAATGAAAAATTTACGTCTGAATAGTGAATAATAAAGATTGGCAATACAGATAAAAAAGTAATATAAATACCACACAACGTTTCTGGGATTCTTCTCCCTTTCGTCAGGTGCGAAGAAGAGCCTAGAGCGACACAACTGCCCTGGTCACTTGACAAAACTCAAAAGCGACGAAAACGCAACGACAATGGGAGAGCCGATGGATCAGGGTAACAATAAAGGATCGTAGCAATTGTCGAGTTTCATTGTGTCTCTACATGTACATTAACAGCTGTGATGTTTGATTTAATGTGAAGCATCTCTGGAATTGTACCTGGTGTCAACGTCTAAAATCTTAAGCATTTTGCCCAATCAAATGTATGTTTATAATTGATGATATGTTTGGAGACTGCAGATTGTCTTTGATGTTAGACGCATGTTCCTTGACACGTGTATCGAGGGAACGTTTCGTTCGCCCTATGTAGCAGGAAGAGATTTTAGTAAACAACACACGATGTTTGGTGTAGGTGTCAAGTGGGTCCTCGTGGTTCTTAATCAAGTAGTAAAGGGTATCAGTGGATCTGTAGATGACCGATATTTGAAATACTTAGAATATTTGGGTAAATTTGTGATGTAGAAATTTGTAAGAAGGGAGCACGAGAAAAAATTTGGGTTGAGGTGTTTGGGGACGAGTGACAGTAGGATGTTGGGTTGTGCTCAGTCTGCTGTTTTGTGCAAAGATTTTAGACATTGACACCGGGTACAATTCCAGAGATGCATCACATTAAGTCAAACTTCAGAGCTGTTAATGAACAGACTGACACTATGGAACTCAACAATTGCTATGATCCCTTATTATTACGCTGAACCTTCTGTTATCCAATTGTCGTTGCTCCCTATTGTTACGTTAATCTTCGGCTCTCCCATTATCGGCGCTTTTGAGCGTTGTCAACTGATAAGTACAGTTGTGTCGCTCTAGGCTATTCTTCGCACCTGACGAAAGGTACAAGGATCCCAGAAACGTTGTGTTGTATTTATATTATCCCTTTTTTTGTCTGAATTGGATACCTTTCTTATTCACTTCTTTCGGAAATATCTGTAATGTTATGATTCTCTAAATTTCAGGCAACCCTGAACTTTTCAAGACGAGGCGCCCAAGGATGGACTCAGAACGCTTACAAACAGAGATATGAATACTTCTGTGCAGACTTTCGTCATAATACTCCGGCGATATTTAATCACTTCTTCAAGGCATGGGGCATCGAGAAACCATCATGCCCGATCAAGGCGGTGAGTATCATCGTCACAATAAATTATATTACACACGATGTATTTTTCATATTACATTACCTCTCAATATTCTCCTCATGTTAGCTTTTATATTTTGTCTTCCTTCGTAATGAGATTTTGGATGTCCTGCGTCATGAAAAGGAATTTCTTTGTTATAGATGAATAGGGCCATCAACGATATAGGAATGGCTGCCAATACAAGAAATGTTATTCATTAGAAGACCGGAATTATGTTAACTGTATTACGTTCTTCCTTGCAGGGCAACTACACTATGGAGATGGACACGGACCTGCCTCGTTTAGCAAAGCTGCCAATGTTGCCCTACGGGGAGTACAGGCTCACCTATGCTCTGTCTCGTGGACATCCTCCTGTGATGTTCGTGTGTACCACATGGTACATTACCGTCTCCGAAAGACCTCGTTGACCAAGGATTTTACAATATAACTAAATGAGCTTTGCACATGTAGTCATAAAATATATTATTACATGTTATTGAAAATAAATTCAAGGACATTCATTTATTTATAATAATTTACCAAGGAACTTTACACACTGGAAACAGTTCAGAGATGCGAAACGGAATTTTCGAAGTTCCCTTTCACAATCTCAATAACATTTCACTTTGTAGTCAGTTTCAATCCTCCTAGCATGGATAGTCACGACCATGGGCTTTACCGTTTCCAGTCCCAATAACTGGGAAGGTCAGATTTTAATTTTTCTGACCGTCATTCCCTTTGGATTTAGAATGAGGTTTAGAATAATTGAGATGCTCTTCTGCAGGCACGTGATAATTGTCATTGGCTTGCAATTCCAACACATCAGATACGCTATTCTTCTTCTATATAAGTTCCCAGTTCTATCCTTATTAAAACCTCACTTTACATTCCACGTAAAATTAAAAAAAAATTAAATTCTGAGGTCGACCACCTAACGTTTTATGGTTCTGGTTAAAGAGTTGTAAAAATTGGGAAGTGGAGGACATTGGAGTGGCACGAGGCCTGTTCCCACATTTGGTATGTAACAATCATATTAATACTTCGTATCCACTGTAACGATCATTTTCGTTCGGGTTGTGTGACCGGCCGTGTAACGGTGGCTTAGGGTTGCTGGACGAACATGGTCAGTGTCCTATAATAATATGCGGGGGTTGACCCTCGCGTCTTGGAGAGAGAACGGCAGATGTGGTTGAGGGTGTAAGGAAGACACACTGCGGACAACACGGGACTTGTGTATTGCTTTGCGAGTGGTCTTAGTCATGGAAGACAATAAAAATCTAGCAATCCTGTCCACGTGTCTGAGGTATCCGGATGGGAACCCGGAAACATTTCACTCAAAGGTGAAGCCCTGACTGCCTGACCACGGATGAATCCGAGTCACCTGTAAGGTCAACACCGGAGCAGCAGAAGCCATCGTGACGCGAGGTACAGACGTCAGGGAAATTTAAGTTATATATATATATATATATTGTAATGCATTTAATATAATGCATTGGATTGGAGACGGCGCACGTGTCGTGGAGAGAGTGCGTGGGAGGGGTAGCCGCGGGTCCTGTCACGAGGTGACAAGACGGAGCGGTAAGACATTTATCTTGGATGAGTGCTGGTGAGCGGCAGAGAGGAAGCCGTAATTTGTAGACAGTGTGACGATGCGACAATTAGGTCTAAAGAGTGAGTGCAGGTCCAGTAGCTTATTGATTTGGGAAACGGCGTAAAGAATTCGTAAGGCAGAACGTGGGCGAGCAGATGTTCCCAAAGGGGCTATGTTAGAGCAGGCTTTTGTCTCTGACGAATGACGTGACAAGTGCTTGGGACATGCATGAAAAGATTTTGTGCGAGTCGGACAAAAGAGAGCAGCTGACAAGTCCTGAGTAATTGCGGGGGCGTGGTACAGCAGCTGCGAGCGTGTATAATGGCGCAATTGCTTGGGATGATGAGGGTCCAGGCACTTGTTGACTTATGATCTGGAGAAATTAGTATCGCGCACTTGTGAGCGGAGAGGTCCAAAGACAAATTGGACCTGTCACGATTGTCGGGGTTCGGAAGGCGGAAGGACCCCAGTGGCCGGAACGTAAATTAGAGTAATGGGATTCTGTCACCGCGCCGTTGCGATGTAATTTTGCAGCAAGTGAAAAACAAGGAGGCTAGGGGTATATATAGGGGAAGTCACCTATTGTACGGACAGTTGGCAGTTAGCACGGGAGAAAGACGGAGGACGCAGCGAAGAGTTGGACAGTTAGACAGTTGGCAGTTAGCACGGGAGAGGAGATAGAGACAATTAGCGTGGGAGAGGAGATAGAGACAGTCAGCAAAACTAAAACAGCTATGAACATTTTTAACATACAGAAGCTCTATCTGTATGAGTACAAGAATTTGACCTGTCTTCGATGGTAGGCGACCTGCATGCAGCAAACGACGTCAAGGAGTGGCACAACGAACACCTGGAATATTTCACTGTATATGGAGAACCAGATATCGGCGAACCAGTGATATTGTGTTAGAGTCAGTGAGTGAATGTCAAGGCTATAAAGTGTGTGTCTAAAGAACGAGTCGATGTAGACCTGAGAAACCGTTAGTTGGAATGTACAATATTAACTAATGTAAACGTTATTAAAGGATACCAGAAAAATATCTCGTTCTCTTCTTTTGATAATAACGTTAGAAGCAAGCTATAGGTTAAGTTTATAAATAAATTTAGTAGGTACTTTTGTTTAATTTAAAAACATAAATGTTGGGTCTTTTTAATAGTTTGATTCTGTCCGTTGTCAAACCCAGTAGAGACCCATGAGAGCAAGAGTTTCATATTATAATGGTAAAATATTAAATACAATTGTAAATTCTTCTTGTGATAAGAAATTTGTTTGTTAAAATCAAAGCTTATATATTTTTTTTATTTTATGACCCTTTGTGGTTATTACAATATATATATATATATAAAAGAAAAATTTAAATCATGCGATTTCCAGCCACTGGATGTCAATTCACCATTAGGCCCAGCTGGCAGCCCCTGGATTAAGTCATAACAATTTATTTAAAATTCTAAGGAAAAATATAGACATATATGTATATCAGGAATTAAGTTTATTTTCTTCCACCCTTCAGTCAACTAATTCAAGTTTTTGTGTGGTACAACACTTAGTTGTTTTTAGTCATTTAGGAAAAGTTAATTAAAACTTGTTATATATTCGTGTCAACACATAACGCAAAAGTCTTACACAAATGTGAAAATTCCTGGGACAGTGTCTTAATTGCGGCGATAGGAATTAAAACCACTAATTGCAACCTCATGAACGAGAACAGGGATTCTACCTTAGGATAGCCTGGGCTCCTGTATGGGTAAATTGAACCGCAAGAATAAAAACAATCTGGGTCAATAATGAAGCCACCAGGGGACGGGGCAGGAAGATGCTTGGCCGCGGTTAGCGACAATGAGACAGAAGAGAGGTTGGGGCAATATCATCTGTCTACGAGACCCAGTCAGGACAAGACACGCACCACGCTGGCATGGACTGGAGTATAAAGGTGACGCGGAAACTAAAGGATACATTTGACTTCAGAAAGATAGCAGATTACGCTATAGAAACGTCGGGGCTGAAGATTACTTTAAGCCGGCTCGAAACTAAGGAACTCTGTGACTTTTTCGAGAGCTTAATCGTCCTCATTGGCTAAACCAGTACGAACTGGTGTTTTGCGATTTCACTGATACATGACAACTATAACCTGTGTTGCTATTGTTTCTCTTGGTCCTTGGTACAATTGTTGATACCTGCGTCATATTCACAGGAAGTAAGATAGAGAGGGCTTGTGTTGCGCAAATCCGCCATACTCACAGGCATATTGGGAGCAGGACATCGCAGGGGAGACGAGGACCGACAGCCACAGCGATGAGATTCACCGTGGTCTTAGTGAGCCTCATTTACCTGACAGGCCAACACGGAGTCCATTCTGGTATACTGAATGCGGTAAGGAGATGGCCCAAGTAATTGCGATCTTACGTCTATTGCAGAATAAAGCAACTGCTGCATGGTAAATAAAATTGAATACATAAAATTATTTAAACATTTAACGTGCAATGGTCTTATATTTAAGGAAAGTCATCCCTGACACAACTATTTAATATATATTTTAAATTAGGTCTTTCTCTTAATACATTAAGCATATTTGTTTCGTACGAAAACTTTTATCGGTAATGTAAAAACGTCCCAAGGTATAATTAATTTTTTATAGATAAAAGTAAAAAATATATTTTTAATATTTTCCATTTATACAACATTAATAATTCTGCAAATGACTCCATGAAACCGCCCTTGAGACATGCACGTAAATGGCTGAATCGTCTCTGCAGTTCCTGTTAGACAAGTATCCGCATTCGCTACCTTGAGTGTGTCAAAAAACACCCTGTACACAATATCAGAATAGTACAGGGGACCTTAGGAAAGAAGTTGTCCTCCAATGCCGTGATTGGTCGTAATTATATACAAACAGCATATGGAGGAACAATCTCTTTGACCCCGAAAAATATTATTTTTACTATTTTATCATGTCTGAAAATTTCTACCCCAGTCCAACCAAATTTTGGTAAAATTTGCGGACGGGTGTCCATTTATATGTGGAACATGGAGACACGGCAGTCAATCTTATTTAATAGATTAGATCGTTAGAATTAAATTTATGCATTTATTGTAAAGGAAATTTTGAAATATATACGAAAGCGCGTCCTTCATTACATATATTTGTTTTTTCATGTATCAGTAACTTAAATTAAATCGTTTTCATTAATGTTGGATTTATATTTATGTTCTGCCACTTTAAATGGCACAAACTGCACTGATTCGTTTAAAATTACACTTTTTCGATATTTGCATCCATTGTACCATAAACTTTGTTATGAGGTAGTTTTATTTATTGTTTTTCAGGGTCCTTACAACTTAAAGATGATACGGCATGAACTCTGCGAAGATCAAGGGACTGGTGAAGTTGCTGCGGACTTTTACATAACTAAAAAATCTACCCACAAGTCTTTCATGCACGGACACACGCAGCTCCCCTTCGATTACGACGAAAACGTTCATGTAAGATATTTAAAATTTTAGAATAAAATATTTGTGAGTAGAGAATAAAATATAAGTTGATAAAACATTTGATAACCTTATACAGCCTTTGTATGTTTAATTATGTCGACGTTTCGATACCTTCTTGTATCATCTTCAAGTATTTTCGAAAATAACACAGTAAACTTGCGCAAGTAAACGAAACAAGTTACTAAATTCACTCAGTATTTGGAACGTGGGTCTGAGGCTCACAATTCACTTAAAGCTAACAAGATTGAAGAATGATGTCTTAATTTGGGAAATACCTTAAGAAGATGCATAAAGACATCGAAACGTCGTCATAATTAAAGATGAATCGTTTCTGAAAAAAGGTCATAAATTGTTTTATGAAATCAAATCAGACGTTAAATTAAAACTTGAAGATATAATTTGTTTATTTACACAACAAAAGAATATATCATGAAAAATATTGTCAGTACAATTCATGTATTTTTAAGTTCTTTCGAAAAAATTACGTCTTATTGAGTCAAAATGAATAAGAAAGGTAACTAATTCAGACAAAAAAAGTTATAATATAAATACCACGCAACGTTTCTGGGATCCTCGTCCCTGTCCTGAGGTGCGGAGAAGAGCCTAGAGCGACACAACTGTAATCGTCAGTTGACTAAACTCTATAGCGACGAAAACGCAACGACAATCGGACAGGCGAAGGGTCAGCGTAACAATAATGGAGCAACGACAATGGGAAAGATTTTAGACATTGACACCAGGTGAATTACCAGAGATGCTTCACATTAAATCAAACTTCACAGCTGTTAATGTACAATCAGACACTATGAAACTCAACAATTGCTATGATCCCTTATTGTTAGGCTGAACCTTCTGTTTTCCAATTGTCGTCTCACCCTATTGTTACGTTAACCTTCGGCTCTCCCATTGTCGTTTCGTTTTCGTCGCTTTTGAGTTTTTTCAACTGACAAGAGGAGTTGTTTCTCTCTAAGCTCTTCTTCGCACCTGGCGAAAGGGTGAAGGATCCCAGAAACGTTGTGTGGTATTTATATTATCACATGTTGGTCTGAATTGGCTGTCTTCCTTATTCACTTCTTTCGGAAATATCTGTAATGTTATGATTGTCTAAATTTCAGGCAGTAATAAACTTTTCAAGACGAGGAGCCCAAGGATGGACTAACAACGCTTACAAACTGAGATATGAACACTTCTGTTCTGAGTTTCAACGTAACTCTCCAGTGTTATTTAATCACTTTTTTAAGGGATGGGGCATCGAGAAACCATCATGCCCGATCAAAGCGGTGAGTATCATCGTCACAATAAATTATGTTACACACGATGTATTTTTCTTATTAAATTATCTTGACTTACTTAATAATTCTACATCAACGGTTAATTTATCATAGTTAACTTCTCAATATTCGTCACATGTTGTTAGCCGCTATATTGCGTGTTCATTCTTAATTTGATTGTGCATGTCCCGCATCACAGAAAGTTATTTCTACATTGTAGATGAATAGGGCTGTTAACGATGTAGGAATGGCTGCCAATACAAGAAAGAAACACACACATGAATATCCAATGTTTTTAATTAGAAGATAGTAATTACGATGTTAAAAATTTTATCTTTTACGTTCTTCCTTCCAGGGCAACTACACCATGGACATGGACACGGACCTGCCTCGTTTAACAAAGTTACCTATGCTGCCTTACGGGGAGTACAGGATCACCTATGCTCTGTCTCGTGGACATCCTCCTGTGATGTTCGTGTGTACCACATGGTACATCTCCTGCACCGAAAGACCTCGTTGACCCAAGGATATGAAGATCATCTTTTCAAAATAACTAAATACATTTTGCACATGTAGACATAAAATATATAATTACACGTTATTGAAAATAAAAATCATGGACACTATGGGAAACTGTGTAATCTATCTTGTTACGGGTCGGGTCAGTGTTGGCAACACTGTAGTATTACTATGTTACATAGTCATCCTAGTAAAAACGGTTCATTGAGGTGACGATTCACATTACTTAAAATAACGCACGAGCCGCCGCTGTTTTACGCCTACATTGAATCGATTCGATTTATTTTATTCCATTAGTCCTCGTATGAGGAAATTCGACGCGTCAATACAAAACATTACAATATAAGAATTGAAAGCTAGAATTATAAATAATTACAAGTTAACATAAAAAAAATACTAAAATTCGGGAACACACAAATTTCCCTGTCCAACATAAGTGAAATAATATGAATTATTACAAAATTAATAATTCTTTAACTATACTAAGGGTATAATATAATATTAAGAGTTCTAATAAATATATTCAATGTGTACTAGTAAATAATTAATTATTAGAGAATGAAATATAGAATTTACACGTCACACGAGAATAAACACACTAGAAGGAAACACAAACGACGGACAAGTGACGTCACGCAACTGAGGGAAGAGGAATCTGCAAACTTCAGGCCCTCGTACATGAAACAGACAAACAAAAGAGCAGCAAAGACCAGCAGAGACTAAGCAAGTTATGAAATAAGTAGTTGTTATTAGCAACACATTCAACACTGGTGCAGTTTTTTCTAAAGAAATTAATTATTAGGGGAACGATGAAGAAACTCCTGCATTGAGTAAAACACCCGCGGCCTTGCAGTAGAAAATCTTTACACTGAAACCCTTAACTCTTGTGTGTCTCACATGTGTATTACAAAATAATTTGCACGATTTCCGACACTATTGTTAATTTCTTAGTTGTATGTATGTAATTCCAGTGCAACATTCAATTTTAAAAAACTACATAAAGTTTAGGCTAATTGAATTACTAAACCTTAACTCGTAGTTTCTCTAGGCTCTTCTTAGCACCTGATGAAAGGAAACAAGGACCTCAGAAACGTTATGAGGTATTTATATTTTCACATTTTTGTCTGAACTTGGCTAACTCTCTTATTTACAATCAGACGTAAATTTTTCATTTTAAATATTTTCATTAGTACTCATT
The DNA here is from genome assembly GCA_037074705.1 of Zhengitettix transpicula. Taxonomy (NCBI): domain Eukaryota; kingdom Metazoa; phylum Arthropoda; class Insecta; order Orthoptera; family Tetrigidae; genus Zhengitettix; species Zhengitettix transpicula. The sequence continues at coordinate 22,251,197 of CM073591.1, read as the reverse complement.
TACAATTTCAATAACAGCCACATTAGCTTTAGTCTAAAAGTAACTTTGTTAGTAATTCCGGGCGGAAATTAACGTTTCGAAGCTGGGTTCCACTGGATGGCGAAGCGTCACTCTCAAAATAAAAGCTTAACATTTCTGTTCGGACTTTCGCTTGAGGTCTCCGTGGTTATTTAAATATTCTTTTCAAGTCTCGGGGCTGTCAAGAATTATTTTTACGTTTTTACGTTAAATCAAAATAAATATTTGACCAATAAAGAAATTTTATATAAGTTTATTAAAGTTAAGCATGAACAACTCTTACCTCAGGCACCTGTGGTTTTTACATAGAAGAGATCTGCTGCCCGTACCAAATGCGTACTGCTATTCCGTGTTGTGTTGCCTGCTGTAGCTCTCGTACCGACGTAGGGGTACCATCACTGGCTAAGGCGTCGGCCTCCGGGATTGAATGCTGGCAAGCCGTCATACTAAATTGTGTGGTGCTATTCCGTGAACTCTTCACTAACAAATTGTGGCCCCTTTCTCACAACAATTCTGTCTCGAACCATATCAGAGACAACAACTTTACGGAGACTCTCTTAATCACATCCACCAGCTTCGGTGAGCGCAGAACAACTGTTCAGTTTGAAAAGCTTATCTCCGTCCCCTCCATTATGCCCTCCCATTCTTTTACTTTTTTCATTGTTCGTCGAAATGATTCTTCCATTGTCACAAGATTTATAGCACGCAGCTGTAGTTTCCGTAGTCAACAATGACTAACTATTCTGTCATGTTGAGGCCAACAATCGAGACAGGACACGAAATTACTTGGATGGAAATATTTATCTCCTCCACCCACACGCACGTGCACGGTTTCGAATTCTCAAGATTACAGCAAACAACCCTTCCGAGACAAAGACAAACTTAAACCTAAATACACGCGTTACAGGGCATTAACAGCCCATAATGTCCGATTAAATCAGTGCGTATTACATTGACATTTAAATATAATAAGTAATTCCATTCCCGATGTTAAATACAATTTATATGAAGTATTTTGTTTTAATTATCCTGTCTTGACTTGCATCAGAGTTACTCATCAACTGTATATTAATTTAAATTAGCCGAATGTATGTTTCAACTTTACCTAATCCACTAAACTCATAATTTAATATGAAAATATATCTATAAAATATATGTTAATAGATATGGCTGACATTCGTGACGGTGCCTTTTCTTTTAGATTTATTAAAGTTAACTTTTAGTCCGGAGACTTTACAGTTGTGATAATAATAATAATAATAACAGTATTTACAATTTTAAAAATAAAACAAATAACAAGGTATTTACAGTTGTGATAATTTGTAAATATTTCACTTGTAAACTTGTGACCCTTGTCATTCCAAGTTAGAGACGAGAGAAGCAGATTAATTTGTTTACCGCATATTAACTAAGGTTAGGCGGCATGATGTTAGCGATCAAGCTGGTCATTGGGGAATCTACATGTTTAAAGCGTTAAGGATGTTATGGGGGGAAGATGGGAGTAGGTAGTGCCAGTTGGTAGCAGGGGCTAGAGTTAGGTAATTCCCGAGTGATTTAGGGGGAGGATGAAGTCAATTGGGAGTTTACGTTTTAGTATGAGATTTTGTAAATGAGGGGGGGGGGGGTTTACTGTAGAATAGCTCAATGGTGGGATTTGAATTGTTAATGGAGCAACTTATTAGGGACCTGGTAGATTTATGAATTATGGCAGGGATTAGGGGAATTTCAAGGTCTTTGTGGTTAACTGAGTTGCGAAGGTACCAGGACGAATATGATATTAAACGGAGAATTTTGTTTTGTTTGGTTTGTATTTTGTTGGTGTGGGAATAGACAGTGGATCCCCATATGGCACGTGAGTACGACCATATGGGGCGGATTAAGGATAGATACAGGAGTCTTTTGGTGCTAAGGGATGTGGGAGATTTTTTGTTGATAAGAGTGAAGAGTTGTTTTATTTTGTTGTTGATCCTGGAGGATAAGTGAGGTTTCCATGATAATTTGGAATCAAGGATAAGGCCTAGGTATGGTGTAGTTTGTTGGATGGGTATTTTAGTACCAATGAAAAAGAAGGAGTGGCTGAGGGAATGTTTGATTTTAATGGTGAAGGGAATGATTCTGGATTTGATAGGTTTTATGCTGATTCTCCACTTTTTTAGCCCAGCTTTCAATATCATTGAGGGCGATTTGTAGTTTTCTGGAGCCCGAGTCTAGAGAGGATGTTTGGAAGAGGATGGCAAGGTCGTCTGCAAAACGTACTGTTTTAGTAGATAGGTTTTGAGGTATGTCGTGAAAATAGAGGTTGAAGAGGAAAGGGCCTAGGATGCTGCCTTGGGGGACGCCAGAGGAAATAGGGAACGAATTTCAAAGGGTATTGTTAAATTTGACAGAGAAGGGCCGTTAGTCAGATGGTTAGTAAGCATTCTGAAGAGGGAATCATTAAGTGGGCCTTTGATTTTGGAAAGTAGTGCTCGGTGGTGTACTTTATCAAAAGCTTCTTCTGCATCTAGGAAGGCAGCAATACACGAGTTATTTGTGTCGAAGGAATTGTTGATGTAGGATGTCACTGAGGAGAATTGATGGGTGCAAGAGTGTTTATGTCTAAAGCTGTATTGAGCAGGAGGAATGAGGTTGGTTAATTCTTTGCTAAGGAAGGAAAGAAGGAGTTTTTCGAACAGTTTGGATAAAGAGGGGAGGAGATTGATGGGTCTACAACTATCGGGACAGAATTAGGATTTGTTTGGCTTTGGGATCATCATTATATGTGCGTGCTTCCAGGCTGTTGGGTAATACGTTGTACGGATGATTGCATTGAAAATGATTGTTCTTAAGGTTGAAGCATTTTTAGACAGGTATTTCAGGTGGAGGGGAGTGATAAGGTCGTGACCAGCAGTGAGTTTTTTTTAATTTGTTCATGGTAGAGCAGATTAGGGGAAGAGTGAATAGTTTAGGTAGAGGTGATAGTTGAGGAGGTTGAAGGAGAGTGTTATTAATCGTGCTATTTTGGTAAAAGTTGATTATTGGGTTTGTAGAAAATTGGAATGTGAGATCAGAAAATAAATGGTAATTTTAATACAGAAAGTAATATAATGAATTTTGTAGTTTCGTTTAAAGAGTTGTTAAAATTGGGAAGTGGAAAACATTGGAGTGGCACGAGGCCTGTTTCCATATTTGGTATTTAACAATCATATTAATATATTAATAAACATTTTATAATTCGTCATACCGGCAGAATCCAATTTGTTGTTTTTAGTCATTCAGGAAAAGTTATTTAAAACTTGTTATATATTCGTCTCAACCTAGAACGCAAAAGTCTTACACAAATGTGAAAAATACTGGGACAGTGTCTTAATTGCGGCGATAGGAATTAAAACCACCAACTGCAACCTCATGAACGGAGAGCAGGGATTCCACCTTAGGAAAGCCTGGGATCCTGTATGGGTAAGTTGAAACGCAAGGATAAAGAAAATCTGGGTGGGATAATGAAGTCACCAGGGGACGGGGCAGCAAGATGCTCGGCCGCGGTTAGCGACAATGAGACAGAAGAGAGGTTGGGGCAATATCATCTGTCTACGAGACCCAGGCAGGACAAGACACGCACCACGCTGGCTGGCATGGACTGGAGTATAAAGGTGACGCGGAAACTACAGAATGCCACTTGACTTGAGAAAGATAGCAGATTACGCTACAGAAACGTCGGGGCTGAAGATTACTTTAACCCGGCTCGAAATCTAAGAACTCTTTATCCCAAATTAACACCTGCAAAATCTTCGATCTTTGATAAATCAGTTCATATTGCCTCAACGATTCTGCCACTATGTCCTCACGAAAATTAAGCGATTATTGGATCATAAAATATTTTTCTGGGTCAATGAGACTCAATATTTTTCTACATGTTGTTTGCATATGATTTCAACCCCTTTTCTACTTGGGAGCCTTATGTGTGGGGGGTCGTGTGGCATTACATAAAAATAACCCAAAAACAACCCATATTGGAGTTGAATCCGGGGTTACGTAGGTCACGTTTAATTATGACAATATACATGCCGTTTAACTCCCTGAAACGGTGGTAGAAAAGATACATCATTTTAATTTGTCGGAGATTTTGTGTCGAATAAATATTTGTCGTAGTCAAAGATATTGATAATATTTATACCGATGTTGTTTGTGTATAAATTCAATCCCTTTCGGCCTGGGAGGGGAGCTAGCTTATGGTTGGAGGGGGGTTTCAGGGTCGTTACATAATAATAACGCAAAAACAACCGAGATACGGGTCCAATCGAGGTTTATGGATGTCGCTGATTATAATTACGACATTCAAATTGTCTTTTAACTCCCTCAGGCGGGAGAGATCGGGTAGGAAATTTTCAAACATGTTAAACAGTCGATATTTTCGTCGATGAAAAAATTTTCGGGGACTATGAGTTTAACCCCATTTTTTAATGATGAAGGGAAACACTAACATGTTAGTTGTCATTGTTTCTGCCTGGTCATAGAGTGTCATGAAGAGCGCCATTATCAATATAAATATGTGCGAATTGAATTATGATCTTTACGATGTTAGGATTTATTGGAAATACCAGTGAAACCGTTACGCGTCATAATTTTCTAATATTGCTTCCGCTGGCATTATTATTTTCGAGAGTCTAATCGCCCTCATTGGTTGAACCAGTACGAACTGGTGTTTTGGATTTCACTGATAAATGACAACTATAACCTGTGTTGCTATTGTTTCTCTTGGTCCTTGGTACAGTTGTTGATACCTGCGTCATATTCACAGGAAGTAAGATAGAGAGGGCTTGTGTTGCGCAAATCCGCCATACACACAGGCATATTGGGAGCAGAACATCGCAGGGGAAACGAGGACCGACAGCCAGAGCGATGAGATTCACCGTGGTCTTAGTGAGCCTCATTTACCTGACAGGCCATCACGGAGTCCATTCTGGTATACTGAATGCGGTAAGGAGATGGCTCAAGTAATTGCGATCTTACGTCTATTGCAGAATAAAGCAACTACTGCATGGTCTATACAATTAAATATATTAAATTATTTAGTCATTATATTTAAGGAAAATCATCCACGATATAACTATTTTAGGAAAATTTTAAATGAGTGTTTTCACTTAATACATTAAGCATATTTATTACATACGAAAATTTTTATCGGAGTGTAAAAATGTTCCAAGGTAGAAATTTATTTATTGTAAATAAGAGTTAAAATTATATACTTAAACTTATCCATTAACACAACATTAATAATTCTACACCATGATAAATTTCGTGGGTGAAACCACTTGCAGGTAAATGGCTGAATCCTCTCTAGAGAAGTATCACTGAAAATAGGAATCTCTTAAAGCTGACAGACAGTTCCATGGTATTGTGTAATATCTGTGGTATAGGAAGTCACGTTAAGTCGCTTCAATGACAATGCCCTGTATGTTATTTACACACAGCCTCAACGTAAGTTATTCACAATTAAATTTGGTCAAATTTCGTCGTCAATTTAATCACACAGGGGTTGCGACCAATCAGCTTAACGATTTTAACAACTATCGATGGAAGGTTTTTGGTATTTATTTATTAAACTGCTGGATGCCCTACGTTGGCCGGGTATTGATTTATACAAGCCCGGAAAAGTATTTAATGTACAACACATGATTGACCATTCATTTTTCACTCCCCCCCCTCCCCTACGAAGGCATATCGAGCACAACTGCCCCATTACAGCGTGGTGCAGACTCTTTGTCACTCTATAGACGCTGAGAGACTCAAAATTACTTTCCGTAATTTACTCGGTACTCCGGCACTTCAAGAATATCTTCCGTTACCTTGAGTGTGTCAAGAAACATAAGATAGTGTAAAATAACAGCGGCACCTTAAGAGAGTTCAAAATATCAGAATAGTAAAGGGGACCTTAGGAAAGAAGTTGCCCTCCCATGCTGTGATTGGTCGAAATTATATACAACCAGCATATGGAGAAACAATTTCTTTGACCCCGAAAAATATTTTTTTTACCATTTTATCATGTCTGCAAATTTCTACCCCCGTCCCACCAAATTTCGGTAATATTTTCTGGACGGGTGTCCATTTATATGTGGAACATGGACACACGTCAGACAATCTTCTTTAATAGATTAGATCGTTAGAATTAAATTTATGCATTTATTGTAAAGGAAATTTTGAAATATATACGAAAGCGCGTCCTTCATTACATATATTTGTTTTTTCATCCATCAGTGAATTAAATTATATCGTTGTGATTATTACAGGATTGCGATTTATGTTCTCCCAATTCAAATCGCACAAACGGCACCGATTCGTTTAAAATTAAACTTTTTCGATATTTGCTTCCATTTGAACCTTAAACTTTGTTATGAGGTAGTTTTATTTATTGTTTTTCAGGGTCCTTACAACTTAAAACTGGTACGTCATGAACTCTGCGCAGATCAAGGGACTGGTGAAGTTACTGCGGACTTTCATATAATTAAAAAATCTACCCACAAGACGTTCATGCACGGAGACACGCACCTCCCCTTTGATTACGACGAAAACGTTCAAGTAAGATACTTAAAATTTCAGAAAAGAAATATTTGTAACAAAGAAGAGAATAAAATATATTTTGTTAAATAAATAATGAAATAGACACTTTTTATTTCTATTATGACGACGTTTCGATACCTTCTTCTATCATCTTCAAGTATTTTCGAAAATAACACAGTAAACTAGCGTAACTAAACGCGACCAGTTACTAAATTCACACAGGATTTCGAACGGGGGTTCGAGGCTCACAATTCACTTAACGCTAACAAGATTGAAGCAAGATGTCATAATTTGGGAAATACCTTAAGAAGATGCATAAAGGTATCGAAACGTCGTAATAATTAAAAATGAAACAGTTCTGAAAAAGGTCATCAAAGGTTTTATTAAATCAAAATTGACGTTAAATTTAAACATGAAAATATAATTTGTTTATTTACACTACAAAAGAATATATCAATTAAGTAGCATGAAAAATATTGTCAGTACCATTCACGTATTTTTAAGGTCTTTCGAAAACGTATTTCTCATTGAATAAGAAAGGTAACCAATTCAGAGAAATAAGCGATAATATAAATACCACTGATCGTTTCTGGGATCCTCGTCCTTGTTCTGAGGTGGGAAGAAAGTGCGACACAACTGCACTCGGTCAGTTGACAAAACTCTAAAGCGTCGAAAACGCAACGACAATGGGAGAGGCGAAGGGTCAGCGTAACAATAAGGTAGCAAACGACAATGGGAAAGATTTTAGACATTGACACCAGGTACAATTCCAGAGATGCTTCGCATTAAATGAAACATCACAGCTGTCAATGTACAAACAGACACTATGAAACTCAACAATTGCTACGATCCTTTATTTTTACGCTGAACCTTCGGCTCCTCCATTGTCGTTGAGTTTTCGTCTCTTTTGGTTTCTTCATTTGATATTTGCAGTTGTTTTTCTCTAGGCTCTTCTTCACACCTGACGAAAGGAACAAGGATACCAGAAGCGTCGTGTGGTAATTATATTATCTTTTTATTCATTTCTTATTTAGTAATGTTATGATTGTCTAACTTTCAGGCAGAAATGAACTTTTCAAGACGAGGAGCCCAAGGATGGTCTAACAACGCTTACAAACTGAGATATAAACACTTCTGTTCTGACTTTCAACGTAACACTCCGGGGTTTTTTAATTTTTTTTTCAAGTCATTAGGCATCGAGAAACCATCATGCCCGATCAAAGCAGTACGTATCATCGTCACAATGAATGATATTACACACGATGTATTTTTCTTATTAAATTATCTTGACTTACTTAATAATTCTCTATCAACGGTTAATTTATCATAGTTAACCTCATAATATTCTCCTCATGTTGTTAGCTTCCATATTTTGTCTTCCTTCGTCATGCAATTTTGGATGCCCTGCTTAATGAAACGCCATTTCTATGTTATAGATGAATAGGACCATCAACGATATAGGAATGGCTGCCAATACGAGAAAGCCGCACACACATGCATATCCAATGTTATTAATTAGAAGATCGGAATTATGTTAAAAATTTCACTGTAACTGTTTTACCTTCTTCCTTCCAGGGCAACTACACCATGGACATGGACACGGACCTGCCTCGTTTCTCAAAGTTCCCTATGCTACCCTATGGGCAGTACAGGGCCACCTATGCTCTGTTCCGCGGACATCCTCCTGTGATGTTCGTGTGCACCACATGGTACTTCTCCTGCACCGAAAGACCTCGTTGACCCAAGGATATGAAGATCACCTTTTCAATATAACTAAATAAATTTTGCACATGTAGTCATAAAATATGTAATTACACGTTATTTAAAATAAATTCAAGGACTTTCATTTACTTATAATAATTTATATGATAGTTGTTCGACCTTAGACTTTTAATTTTTTAAGAATTTAAATGGCATTTAAAGTGAGGTTTTAATAAGGGTAGAACTGGGAACATATATAGAAGAAGAATAGCGCAACTGATGTGTTAAAATTGCAAGCTAATGACAATTATCTCTTGCCTGGAGAAGAGCATCTAAATTAATCTGAGCCTGATTAGAAATCCATTAGAATGACGGTCTGAAAAATTAAGATGTGACCTTCCCGGTTTGTGGGACTGGTAACGGTAAAGCCCGTGGTCTTGACTTCCATTCAGGGAGGATTCAAAGACGACTACAAAGTGAAATGTATTTGAGATTGCAGAAGCGAACTTCGGAAAATTCGACTCGCACCTGCGATGTGTTCCCAATGTGTCAAGTTGCTTGGCTGGAGATCTTCAGACCTAACAAGTCGGGCGACTTAAGCAACGAAATATAAATAACTTTGAACCATTCAGTATTGAAAAACTTATCTTGAAGCAGTTAATGTTTTGAAAACAAAAATAATGTTCCGGCCTTGTAAGTAATATTAACCAAATGCAACCTGATGAACCGAGACCAGGGATTCAACCTTAGGAAAGTCTGGGATCCTATATGGCTAAACTTAAACGCAAGGATAAAGAAAATATGGGTCGAATATTGACGCCACCTGGGGACGAGGCAGGAAGATTCTCTGCCGCGGCTAGCGACAATGAGTCGGAAGATAGGTTGGGGCAATCAGGACACGACTCGGACCATCCTCGCTTGGGATGAAGTATAAACGTGACCCATTTTTTGAAACCAATCAAGAAAAAAACTGATTTGAAAATAATGTTTACTTCCTGCATGAACTGAATGCATATACGATTTGGTAATTATGATAATAGCTTTGCTTAAAGGATAGAAACTATTCAAATTTTCATTTAATTCTTAGAGTATCTTCCAGCCCAAATCCAGAACGTGGCTGGTCTTTTTGCATGGAATTTAATTACTTAAATGAAGAGTTCACACCTTGAATAATGTTTCAATGTATTTAAATTTTTCTCACAGTTAATTTTTCATTTTAGTGTTGACAACCACCATGAAATTCCTTTCATGATTATATTCGGCTTTGACCTGTTATGTAATGTTGTTTTGTAATTTCACTGATATATCAGGACTATGACGAGTGATGCTTTTGTTCCTCTTGGTCCTTGGTATGAATGTTGATACCAGCGTCAGTTTCACAGGAAGTAAGATAGAGACTGGCCGCCATTACGGACGTCCGCCATGATGCTCCACACAGGTATATAACAAGGAACCTGGACGTAGCAGGTTAATTACTCTCTGTGGAGAGGAAGGGCAACGGCGATGAGAGTCTATGTGCTCTTAGTGAGCCTGGTTTACCTGCTAGGACGCCATGGAGTCCACTGTGGTTTATTCAACGCGGTAAGGAAATGTCTCAAGTAAATATGAACTAGCACGTAATGAATTTTACACTATATCTTTCGTCCATTGATGTGCAGAACTACTGCATTATCCAGAAATATAAAAGACTACCTAAATTATAGAATGATCTATCAGGATCATGAATTAGCTTAGGGAAAATATACCAACAAATATGTATTTAATTAGAATTGTTTCTCTGTCACACACACACACACACACCCACACCCATACACACACACACACTTATATATATATATATATATATATACATATATATGTATATTTTAATGCATTGAGGGAATGCATTGTAATGTAATGCATTGAGGGAATGCATTGTTTCAAAACAGCGCACATTTTTGTAAAGAGAATGCAAGTGAAAAGTAATTGCGGGTCCTGTCACGATGTCACAAGACGGAGCGGCAAGACATTTATCTCTGATTAGTGCTCTTGGCCGGCAGAGGAAGTCGTAATTTGTAAGGACGTGTCCTGTTACGGTGTGACAGAGGGACGAGACATTTGTTTGGGATGACGGGTGTGGGAGCAGAACAGGAAGCTGCAATTTGTTCTAGAGAGCGCCGGTCAAAAGGACGGATGAGACGTCAGGTCCAAAGTAATTGCGGGTCCGGTCACTTGTTGATTTGGGATCTGGATAAGTTAGAATCGCGCACATGTGAGAGGAGGGTGCAAAGGCAAATTAGACCTGTCTCGATTGTCGGTTTTCGGACAAGACAGAGCAGCTGGCGAAAGGACTGCAGCTGCAGGATGTAAATCTCGGAGTAATGGAGAGATGTCAAGTGGCGTATTTACTTGGGATATTGAGGGTGCAAAGTAATTGCGGGTCCTGTCTCGATGTGACATGACGAAGGGGCTAGCAGCTGGCTAAGGAAACTGCAGCGGCAGAAAGTAAATCTGAGTGATGGAGAAGCTGTCGGTAAAATCCGACGTGGTCGTGGGACAGAGCGGAAGACACGGATGCTAGTAGTATATAAGGGTGAAATAACCTATTGTGAGTGAGTCAGAGTGGAGCCACCGTGCTGTGTGCATCGTGAGTTGAGTTTGAGTCAGAGTTGGTCAGCGTTAGTCAGCGTCAGTCAGCAAAATTATGCAACTATAAACATTTTCATATGCAGAAGTTCAATCTGTATTAGTATCAAAATTTGACCAGTCTGCAATGGTAGGAGACCAGGATACAACATCCAGCGTCGAGTAGTTTTCTCCACGAGCAACTGGGATATCCTTCGCCGGGTATGGAGAATCAGCTATCGTCGAACCAGTAATATGTGTTAGAGTCAGTGTGTGTAAACGTCCAATCTATAAAGTGCGTGTTTAATGAACGAGCCAAAGGTTCCTCAGAAATCGTGAGTTGAAATTTATGGTATTAACATGTGTAAACGTAATTAAAGGATACAGTCAGATATCGTTCTCTTCTTGTGTTAATAAAATAAACTCTTGTAAATTTAGAAGCAATCTGTAGAATAAGTTCGTTAATAAGTTTCGTCGATACTTCTGTTTAATTTAAAAATAAATGTTGGGTTCTTTTAATATTTAAATTCTGTCCGTTATCAAACCCAGTAGAGACCCATGAGATATATATATATATATATATATATATATATATATATATATATATATATATGTATACGTTTTTTAATTGTATAATGTGTCAAGAATTGGTAAATAAATGTTGTTTGTTTTTAAGTCTATAATTTTCATTTAAAGGCCCGTTAAATTAAATTGTCGCCTTTATTTGGTTATTACAATATATATATATATATATATATATATTATTGCTGTTAGATAAGGAAGGTGACAAGTCTTTGTTTCAAGAACTACTGCATGATCCAGAAATATAAATACCTACATAAAATATTTAATGACTAATCAGGATCATGAATTCGTGTTAGGGAGAATATACAAAAAAAAATTAGTTTAGTGATGTATTTAATTCAAACAGTTTAAGTGTTTCTTCAAACATTACGCAGTATCTTTAATATTTAGTGGATATATTGAGGAACACCAATATATCTAATGAAAGGAAGTTATAATTTACTTACAAACGCATAATTAACACTGACGGATAATATCAATGATACATATTTTAATAATAACATCGTTTTTAGAAACTTGTTATTGACATATTTTGCCTTAAACTACATTATATTAATTAAAATTTTCAGAATTTGTAATAAATAAAACCTAATCAAATATTATTCATTACAATATATATATAATAAATTGATGTATACTTTATTAAGCAACTAGCTGGGTGCCCGGCGTTGCTCGTGTACTTATTTATAAAAACTCGAAAAAGTATTTAATTGAATACTTAAATATATTCCTTGAGTATTTCAGGATATAATTGTCGATTGCCACTCAGTCTTCATACATTACGAAATGTTACATTGATGAAATTGTTAGCTAGACTCACAACTAATACAGCGCGAAAATTAACTTACATTTTACGCAAGGATGGTAAAGTAATTAGTATTCTTCTTTATTACCATTCGATGGAGTATTTCTGTATAAAATTATACTTTTTATTTAAAGAAAATATTTCTGCTTTATTTCATTCCTAATAAAGGAAATATTTCCTTTGTTCGTTGCGTAGTAACGTCTTTCTCTCGCGTGACGTCATTGTCTCTTGGCGCGCAGTAATTTAATATTATATGATCACGGTTTTTAATTATAATTCTTTCCACATGTATGCTAGGCGTTTCTCACCCTCACAGTACTGTTTCTCGTGTTTTGAAGAATATGTGTACCAATTTTTGTTGCATTCTGTCCACGCGATAAAATTTGTATAAAGAACAACGTAAATACATACATACATACATACAAATATACATCCTTTTTTATTATATAGATTCTTTATTATATAGATTGAATAAATTCCTTATGTTTAATGTAGGCTTGAGATGTATGTTTTCCTTCCGGCACTGATTTGTTTATCACTCTTTAGATATTTGTGTCTATTTGTATCCTTAACTGTTTTCTTATATATTTATTAATTCTCGTTTTTCAGGGTCCTTACAACCTAAAGTTAGTACGGCATGAGCTCTGTGAAGACCAAGGGACTGCTGAAAGCCTCTCGGAAATGTATTTAATGAAAAACTCTACACGCAAGACGATCCTGCACGGATCCTTGTATAGCCCGATTGATTTCGACGATAACATAAAAGTAAGTTACTTTAAGAATAAGGAGAAACTAATTTGTTTCTAGTCGTTAAAATATAATTTTTATTTATTTAACAAACAGTATATAATTTAAGTTAAGAATAAGTCCATTAAAATTCACGGAAAATATTTCTGTGATATTAATTTATTATTTTAAAAACTGCATCATTACTTTTCGTCAGAAATATTTGTAAAATTATGGTTCTCCTAATTTCAGGGACAAATGAACTTTTCTAGACGCGGTGCCCAAGGATGGACTGACAACGCTTACAAACTCAGAAGTGAAAAATTCTGTTCAACTTTTCGCAAGAATTATCCGAGGCTATTTGATTTCTTTTTCAAGGCATGGGGCATCGAGAAACCATCATGCCCCATCAAAGCTGTGAGCATTATCTTCATAATTAATATTTTAAATAATTGTATTGACTGTATTAATTTATAGTTGTTACATGAACCCCAGATTTGACTTCAATCTTGGTTCGTTTAGCGTTATTATTATTTTAACGAACCTCGACCCCTATCCCTAAAAGTGATCACCACCCATGCTGAGTGGGATTGAACTCATTTACCCTGAAAATGTTTCTTTTGACGAATATATCGGTGGTTTTAGGTGTTCCGAAAAAATATACACCCCCGTCCATCGGTTCTAAAATAATAATTAAACTCAGCGACATCCATAACTCTGGATTTGACTCCTCTATCTCGATTGAATTCGCGCTATTTTCTTGTAACGACCTTAACCCCCCCCCCCTAAGAGTTCTCCTTTTCCATGCTGTAAGAGGTTGAAATTTACACAGAAACATTGTCAATATCTTCGACCCCTAAAAATATATATCCGACTAAAATAACGGTTGTTTTAGCACGTTTGAATATTTCCATCCCCACCCACCCCCGCTCCTGGGGGTATCAGACATGTGTCACCCCAACAGTGATGGTTTCCTGCTCGTAAATAACACGTGTACGAAATTTTCTGCACGGGTGTAGATTTGTATGCGGAATATACAAACATACATACATACAAACAAACACTCTGCTTTATTTATTAGAAGGTAGATAATATAGAAGATTAGCAACGTGATGTTTAATAATCACACTGTAACTATATTATATTATGTTATGTCTTTTCAGGGTAACTACTCTGTTAACATGGACACAGACCTGCCTCGTTTAAGCAACTTACCCATGCTTCCCTACGGAACCTACAGGATATCCCAAGCTGTGCTCCATGGAAATCCTCCTGTGAGATTTGGATGTAATGTATGGTACGTCAGCTGCACCGAAAGACCTCGTTGACCAAGGGATTTAAAGATCAGCTTTCACAATAACTAAATGAACTTTGCACATGTAAACAGAAAATAGAACTGCACATGTCACTGCAAATAAAAATTTAGTACTTTTATTTATAACCAGTTGGGTGCCCGGCGTTGCTTGGGTTATCATAAATCCATAACCCCCGATTTGACTCCCAATTCAGCTGCTTTTGAATTATTTTTATGTAACGCCCGACAACCCTCACCCATAAATGTGCTCCCCTCCTAAGCCCGAAAGATGATGAAATTATACACAAAAAACATCGATAGAAATAATACCAGCATACTTAACCCTGAAAAATATTTATTCAACGCAAATATCGGCCGTCTTTGCATGTTTCTAAATTTTCACTCCCGCCGCAGGGGGTTAAATGGCAAGTTAAATGTAATAATTAAACTCAGCGACATACGTAACCCTGTATTTGACTTCAATCTCGGTTGTATTCACCTTATTTTATAGTTACGCCCCTCAACCCCACTTCTAAGGCTGATCCTGTTCCATGCTATAATGTGTTGAAATTATACACAGTAAACATTCGTAGAAAAAATATCAATCGCTATAACCCTGAAAAATAATTATCCTACTTAAATATCTGACGTTTTAGCACGTTTCAATATTTCCACCCCCGTCCACTCCTGCTTCTGGGGGTGGTAGACGTGTCTCACCCCGACAGTGCTTTTTTCGTGGTCGCAAAAGGAACATGTGTACGAAATTTGGTGTAGATTTATATGCGGAAAAAACACACATACATACAAACAAACACAAATATATTTAACTGACGATTACAAGAGGAAGAAGATTATATTGACATCAGAGGTCTTCGTTTTTTAAATCATTAACTCAGTTAGTGAGAAAATACAAGGCGTATATTTTTAAATAAAAAAATTAAAGGGTTTTTCTAATGTAACCGAATCAAAATACTTAAATTTATTATGAAAAACTACATTAGAAACTAATAAAAATGAGCATCGAAATTGGCAATTTGTTTATAGTGTATCAGCGAAATAAATTACAGTTACTTAAATAATGATATAATTGAATACGTGAATAGAAATACACAAGAGCAAAGTCTCTTAGGCACTTATAATTTTATTTGCAAGTAACATAAAAAAGAAAAATTAAAATCTCCAAATGGAATGAATCAAACACTAGCGAGGAACGTATTTTCCTCACGCATCAGTGAAGCACATTCATGTAAGTGTGGCACGCAGTATTGTAGACAGTCTTAACCATGACATTAGTAGCAGTAAAGTTTATTTAAAGCTTAACATATCGATTAAAAATTATCTGCAACCGTTGTTACGGCGATGGGGCAGAGAGTCGGTAATTTTTTAAACTTTAACCCGATAAGAAGAGCGGAACTGAGAGGTTTCAGGTAAGAGGTACACCGTTTCCGATTTATTTAAATTTTAAAATGGTCTGGATTTAACTCTTAGTGTTGATACCATTGTAAAGAGAGTATTTGTTCAATATTAAATATATTCTTCATAGACGGTAATTTATGTGGAATGAAGGATGTCGCTATGAGGCAAAGGACTAAACGAAAGGGTTTTCGCAGGAAGTAATACAAGATGATTTACGGGAACGACACGTTCCTGGACAAAAGCAGGTTTCTATTTGAGAATACTATTAGAAATACGGGTGTGAGCCTAACATGTGGGAAGTTAATAGGTACATCCCTTAGAGAATCCCGTGGAATTGGTAAGGGCAAAATGTCGTGTCCCTGATCAGGCACAAGCCTAAAAAGAGAAGTGTTTGAGGCAGAGAGTAAAGCCATAACACGTGTGTATTAAGTGATGGAAACACAAATCAAAATTGAGGTTGAGTCTGAATGTATGGCGTATCTCAAACCTAGAACGCGCAGTAACTTAAAGCATGGCATTATAATTATTTTACCTCACTTTCATTATCAAAAGTAGTAACACAGTTTGACCATGCGCAGGAATCACAATCATGGGTCACAGTATTCTTCTCATCGACGTCAGAATATTAATTTTAATGTTGACAACCTGCAATGATAATCCTTTCACCAGTGTAATCTGCACTGAGCCTGAAACGCGACGTACTGGTGGTTTGTGATTTCACTGATACGTCCCAAGTATAACGTGTGATGTTATTGTTTCTTGTGGTCCTCGGTCCAAATCAGGAATTTGCGACTGATTCTCAGGAAGTAAAATAGAGATTCCCTTCCATTACGCAATTTCGCCATAATGATCCTCACAGACGTAAGGCAATGAAAGTAGGACAATGCTCGGGAGAAGAAGATGAACAGCAGCGGCGCCGTATTTTGAGCGCACGTGGCACTAGCGGACAACCTCGCCCCCGTCCCCCGGACCATCAGTCAATACTGAGCGAGCAGGTACGCAGTTCCGGAAAGGTAACTTTATTCTTGCGAAAAAAAATCAGTGTTGGTTTTAACATTAAGTGAATGTAATACAAGTGTAATGTGTAACATTTGTGAAACTTATCTGGATTTATAATTTGTATCGCCGTCTACAACATGGACGCTGTTCCAATTGGTAGTGATTCGGTTAATAAATATGCTTAGAAATGATAAATTAAGACAGAAATATTTTAACAGTTATATTAATCTGATGTCCTTAAATAAATGAAAGCGTCAACCTGTTAAGTTATAAATGTAAATTTTGAAACATTCTCAAAGTTTCATCACTAATTTATTAGAACCTCTTCAGGTGTTCTAAAGTCAATTAAATGATCTAATTTCAAAATCCGTATTTATGAAATTTCCAACAAAGGAAGATTTTACAAACATGATAATTTATAAAACAATTAATAAAAAAATTATTCATAATTAATTACATGGAATGAAGTTAAAATACGTTTTTTTTAGATGAGATTTGCCCACGCATTGCAGGGGAAATTCTGTTATGTTGAGAGTATTGTAAAGTTTAAATATACATTGGAAATAAATTTATGTTATATGCATTGAATGTTTTAGAATAATAAGGAACAATAAACTCTGTTTGAATTATTAGTATAATTTGTTTTCGTTAATGACTGAATCATTGGAAGGAAATTGCAACATTTCATTGGTCAATCTGGAATTATATTGTCATACTTCATCGGAACGTTTTACATTATGATAATCTAAATTGAGCTACGTGAAATAACTGTGCTATTTAAGGTATGTACTCACTTGTGGTGAGCTTAAATTCAAATTACTATTGATATGCGGTTTGTTGGGCGCCACCTGCCAGAATTGTTCTTGCAGGAAAGGGAAATACAATATTTAGTTAATAAAAACAAGAATTCATTTTATGAGAATTTATATAAAACGAAAGCTCTCCAGCCTGCCAGGGATGCATGTAACCCCCTCCCTTTCTCAAGATTAACCGTGGTTCTTCTCGTGGCAAACCGACGCGATACCCGGAAGCATGGAATGCGACTTACCAGGTCTGCAGCTCGGACAGGGTCGACTCCCGTTGGGCGACTCTCTCTCTCATCAGCATTCGCAGAAGACGACCGGAGACCCACGTGCAAAACCAAAATCTTTCAGGATCAACTCTCCCTGACCACTCTCACCGACGATCCAAATTCATCTCTCCGTGTTCGCAGACTTCTTTCTCTGCCTCCTCAAAATCCCTCTCTCCTGGTTGGTCCTTGTGCACACGTGACCCACTTCCATCTATTTTAGGGCCATAGCCTCCCGGTCATCTACCCCTTCCTTGGCCGACCCTGACCTTGCTTGCGGGACTTGCGGATTTTCCAATCCACCCCGCCTTTGTCTTGTGTCTGCTGCTCGACCCCGGCAAGCCACATTCCCATGCTTCCAGGCAGTAATTTAGGCAACAGTTAAAAAAATATTTTGTACAAATCGATAACTAAAAGCGCACCATAGTATGTACTCACTTTTATATTATCCTATTTATCCTATCCATTTTAATATTAATATTTTCATTACTGTTTTATTATTAATAACGATTGTATTTGGTACTTTATCTATCTTACAATTAATATTATTACTTACTCAGAATATTTGAACGCAAGATACTGAGAAGGATGTACGGACCTGTATGTACGAATGGAGAATTAGAACAAACAAAGAACTAGAGCAGCTCATGAATAACGAGGATATTGTTAGGTTTATCAAGAGCAGAAGGTTGGCCGGGACGGGGACACGTACTTAGGGTGGATGAAAGCAGAACAACCTAGACGGATTATGGACTGGAAGCCAATTGGGAAGAGGAAAAGGGGGAGACCCCGGACAAGATGGGTAGATGACATCGAGGAGGATATACAAACCATGAAAGTAAGAGGATGGCGGAGACTGACACAGGAGAGGGCGGAATAGAAGAAAATTGTTAATAAGGCGAAAACTCACATTGGGTTATAGTGACAATAAAAGAAGATTATTATAAAATATGCAATTTTCCCTCACACTTTTATCCCAGTCTTGGGGAGACTTGATTCAAGTGCTGGCTGTTTCAACTTATCAATAAGTAAGGAAAAATTTTGTCCCGCTTTCCCGAATAATGAGTTCAACTTAGAATTGCAGGCTTTAACAGAAGTGATGATGTAAATACCACACGACGTTTCTGGAAGCTTTGATGTGCAGAAAAAACCACGAGACTAGAAGCTAGAAAAATAGTATATTAAGTACATAGCATATAAAGACACTTCACGTAGCTTAATGTTAATTTACGTATATATGAAGTTGTTTATTTTCGTATTTTACATAACCGTTTTCTTATTACTTCACTAGCTGAGTGCCCGGCGTTGCCCGTGTCTTATTTATATAAACCCGAAAAAGAATTTAATTCTATATTAATCTTTAGTCAAGAAGACACAACCTAAATCTAACTATTCCTAGTTCCGTACACAATTTTGACCAATAGTGCTTTAATTGAACAGCTGTAAAATACATTGAATTTTATTGCATCAATCTCTACAAACATACCTCCGAATTTCTTTACCAATACATAAATATACTGCATTAATTTAACAGCTATAAGATACATAGAATTTAATTGCATAATAGCAACAAACAAACCATCGTTATTCTTTAGAAATATAATTGTCAGTAAGTCTTCAGACAGTACTTCTTGAGTATTGCAGGATATAATTGTCCATCATTACGAAGGACTGAAGTGATCAAATTGATGGCTACATTCCAAATGTAAAGAAATGGTGGCCATATTGCACTCACTAAATTAACTAACATTTTCCGCAACGATTGTAAAGTATTTTGTATTCTTCTTTATTATCACTCGATGGAGTATTACTGGATAGAATTATACTATTATTCAATGAAAATATTTCTACTTCATTTCATTACGGAAAAATCGAACTATTTCCTTTGTTCGTCGCGTAGTAACGTCTCTCTCTGTCGCGTGATGTCATGATATATTGGCGCGCAGTAATTTATCACTTAATGATCCACTTTTTAAAATTATAATTCTTTTCACATGTATGCTAGGGGTTTGTCACCCCCACAGTAACGGTTCTCGATTTTGGCAGAATACGTATACCAATTTTTGTTGCATTCTGTCCACGCGATAAAATTTGTATAAAGAACAACGTAAATACATACATACCTACATACATACATACATACATACATACATACATACAAATATACATCCTTTTTTATTATATAGATCTTGACTAGGTAACAATTACACGTCAACTGTTAATTGATTCTTGTTTTCCCGCAAATTTTGTTAGCCTCTACATTTATTTGTCTACCCAATGGTCTTAAGCAGGGATATTGAAATGGCTGACAATCCAACTATTAATTTAACTTAAGACTATATTTTATATTTCATGTGTGATGGATTACGAAAAGTATTCAGGTTCAATATTGAGCGGGTCTTATTTGATCTTCTACGCTTCTTTCAGAGTTTGTCCATGTATTCTCATTCTCTCTTCATTTAGTTTTGCCCCTGCTTTCTTTTGGACATCCGTCTCTGACATCACAATCCACTATTGGATCAAGTTTTTCTATCTGCAATTTCTATTAGATCCATTTCTGCCTTGCCTTGGCGAATTTAGACATGTGTGACCCATGGCGTCGTTGAAGTCAGAAAACCGGAGTGTTTCTTAATTATATAATATTATCAGGTAGTTTTGTTAACAATTGGTACTCCTGCATATTCTACCCCATTTTTGAAACCGACCAAGAAAAAATTATTATAAAAATAAATATTACTTCCCGCATTGAATGCATAGTCGATTTGGTAATAATGAATGTTCCAGCCCAAAGCCAGAACGTGGCACGTCTTTTCGTATGGAATTTAATTACTTCAGTGTAGAGTTCACAATCACCTTGAATAATGTTTCAATGTAGTTATAATTTTCTCACCATTAATTTTTCATTTTAGTGTTGACAGCCTCCAAGAAATTCCTTTCATGATTATATTCGCCTTTGACCTGTTATGTAATGTTGTTTTGTAATTTCACTGATATATCAGGACTATGACGAGTGATGCTTTTGTTCCTCTTGGTCCTTGGTATGAATGTTGATACCAGCGTCAGTTTCACAGGAAGTAAGATAGAGACTGGCCGCCATTACGGACGTCCGCCATGATGCTCCACACAGGTATATAACAAGGAACCTGGACATTGCAGGTTAATTACTCTCTGTGTAGAGGAAGGGCAACGGCGATGAGAGTCACTGTGGTCTTAGTGAGCCTGGTTTACCTGCTAGGACGCCATGGACTCCACTGTGGTTTATTCAACGCGGTAAGGAAATGTCACAAGTAAATATGAACTAGCACGTAATGAATTTTACACTATATCTTTCGTCCATTGATGTGCAGAACTACTGCATGATCCAGAAATATAAAAGCCTACATAAATTATAGAATGATTTATCAATATCATGAACTCGTTTAGGGAAAATATACCAACAACTATATTTTAGTGCTGTATTTAATGCTAATTGTTTCTCTGTCTCTCTCTCTCTCTCTCTCTCACACACACACACACACACACACATATATATATATATATATATATATATATTGTAGTAATTGGTAATTAAGGCATTGTTCTAATTGAAAAGTTGAATTGTAGAGGACTCATTATTAGTGGATATAGAGCGGACGCCGCAACAAACCGGCAAGGCAAAGAAAACATTGTTGATCGGTTGGGAAGGTTTTACGCGTTCAAAATTTACGAGACGAAGAATTCAGTCGGGCAGCGGACAGCAAGCAGTTTGAAAGCTTTACAGTCTGGCAGCAGACAGTGAATAGATCAGACGAAAAGTTTTACAGTCGGCAGTCAGAACGAAAGAATGTGGTCCAGTCACAAACATGCTTTCAAATATTAAAAAGTAAAGCAATATTCAGTCGGGAAGGAGACAGAGCAACTTGTGTGTATTCGGTGGTCGAGCGTAGATTCATCATGCTGGCCATAGACAAACCAATGAAGTCCATTGTCAACTAAAGCCACGAGATCTACAAATCCAGGTTGCAGTAAAGCATCGAGAACAAACCAATTTGTGTTAAACCAACTAACAAACAACGCCAATTAGAGTCTGTGAGAACTTAGAATCAGTGATGTCCCCAAAATTGTGCACGAAAGGCTAAAAAGAGACCTGGGCGGCCGAAAGTAGAGAAAAACTTTAAAATAATTTGTAAACCGTGTTTAAAAGATAAAAGTCAGATCGTCCTTTAATTATTTAATTATCGATAAAATGAGATCGTTAATTCTTGATAAAATTAAGATTGTTTAAATTCAATCTTTAGTATTATTTCTTCCGCAACAAATTTCGTCTATGTTCAGACGCATTGATTTCCATAAAAAATAAATGTAATTTTGATTATATAAATTCTGCCATTTATCAAACCCAGTTCAAGACCCTGAGATCCCAAATATTTTGTGTATTTTATACTTGTTTTAAAATTGTTAATAAATCTTGTTTAATAGTTTTCACTTAAGTTCTTTCATTTAGAAACGCCACATTCATATTATTTTTAATTATTACAATATATATATATATATATATATATATATATATATACATATATAATTCAGTGCAATAAGATATTTAATAATTTTCTATCTACGCTATTCATTAGGAAGAATAAATAATATCTTGATGAACACGTCATTGTGAGAGGAAAAAAAAACATGTCCAATTTGCAGTACATGACAGACTTGCACAGTGAGTGTTATCTTTCATGTAAGTCTCACTGGAAATTTCCAAAACTCTTATAGTCAATAGACATGTTTTGGATTGTGTAATATCTGGGGTATAGGAACTGAGGCCACCCTCTGCCCGTCCTGGTAAGTCGAATCAATGATATTGTCCTGTATCTTATGTGCACACATCCTCCAAGATATTTCTTCATAGTTCAATAGTAGATATTTTACATACAATACAGGAACAAACACTTTTGGGGTAAGACGCAAGTATTTTAGAAACAAACTACATGAGGTTAACTACCCTTTAATAACAAAGGAAGGGTTTTGAAAGGGGGATGCGGAAGGGCACAGCAAGGTAGACAAGGTGATGCAGGAAAAACACTAGAAAACCTGTATCAGGTAGGTGGGGCTCTTGGTCTTTCGTCCCTCGCCCTTCCGATGGCGGGAGACGAGATTACTTAATTTGTTGGTGCTCCCTTAAGGTACAGTGAGTAAGGTACCAGGAGTAATTTTGACTACCTTGAAAAACCGGAAGTACTCTTGACTCCTTAATTGGAAACCGGGAATATTATTGACTCATTTAATATACCGGCAGTATTTTGAACTCTTTAGAGTTACCGGAAGTATATTTATTAGACACTTCTAAAGCCCGTGTATAATTTACGGCACTAATGTGTTTCAGTTATCGATTTTTCGATACATGTGTCTATTTGGATCTTTAACAGTTTTCAGAATATATTTACTATTTCCCATCTTTCAGGGTCCTTACAACCTAAAGTTGATACGGCAAGAGCCCTGTGAAGATCTAGGGACTGCCGAAACTGCCGGAGAAATGTATTTAATGAAAAACTCTACACACAAGACGATCCTGCACGGATACATTCATACCTCGGTAGACTTAGGCGATAACGTACAGGCAAGTCATTTTAAATTTAAGGAGAAAAGAACTAGTTCTAGTCATCAACATAGAATTAGTTTGTTTATTTAACAGTATATAATTCAAGTTACCAATAAATTTCATGAATTTTTTTTATTGTTTTAATAATTCCATCATTAAATTTCTTCAAGATATATTTTTAAAATAATAGTTCTCCTAATTTTAGGGACAAATGAACTTTTCTAGACGCGGTGCCCAAGGATGGACTGACAACGCTTACGTACTCAGAAGTAAAAGATTCTGTTCAAATTTTCGCAATAATTATCCGACGCTATTTGATTTCTTTTTCAAGGCATGGGGCATCGAGAAACCATCATGCCCCATCAAAGCAGTGAGTATTATATTCATAATTAATATTTTAAATAATTTAATTAATTTATCTTTTCAATACCTATTGTACTTATTATTGTATACTATTGACATACTTAATAGTTGATTAATTGATCGGTAGAAACACAATCAACCTCTTTGACCACTAAAAATAGTTATCCGACTGAAACATCGGTCATTTTAGCACGTTTGAATATTTAAATCCCCGTCCACCCCCACTACACGGGGTGGTAGACGTGTCTCACCCCAACTGTGATCTGTTCCTGGTAACAAAGAACACGTGTACGAAATTTGGTGACATTTTCTCCACGGGCGTGTATTTGTATGCGGAATAGATATACAAACATACAAACAAACACTATGACGTACTTATTACAAGATAGATAAGACCTAAGTTTAGTGACGTGATGTTCTATCGCCTCTCTGTAATTATATTATGTTACATCATTTCAGGGTAACTACACTGTTAACATGGACACAGACCTGCCTCGTTTAAGCAACTTACCCATGCTCCCCTACGGAACCTACAGGATCTTTCAAGCTGTAGTCCGTGGCAAACCTCCTGTGAGAATCGCGTGTGGTGTATGGTACGTCAGCTGCACCGAAAGACCTCGTTGAGCAAGGGATTTAAATATCAGCTTTTTACAATAACCAAATAAACTTTGCACATGTAAACAGAAAATAAAAGTGCACATATCACTGCAAATAAAAACAAAATACTTTTATTTATAATTAAGATCTGAAATACTTAAATCGTTAACTCAGTTTGCGAGAAAATACAATGAGATTTTTTAAAAATAAAATTTAAAGGGTTTTTCTAATGTAATCGAATCAAAATATTTAATTTTATTAATAAACTACAATTAGAAACTAATAAAAATGAGCATCAAAATTGGCAACTTATATAAAGTGTATCAGCGAAATAAATTACAGTTACTTAAATAATGATATAATTGAATACGTAAATTAAAATACACAAGAGCAAAGCCTCTTAGGCACTTATAATTTTATTTGCAAGTAGCATAAAAAAGAAAAATTAAAATATCCAAATGGAATGAATCAAACACTAGCGAGGAACGTATTTTCCTCACGCAACAGTGAAGCACATTCATGTAAGTGTCGCATACAGTATTGTAGACAGTCTTAATCATGACATTAGGAGCAGTAAAGTTTATTTAAAGCCTAACATATCGATAAAAAATTATCTGCAACTGTTGTTACGGCGATGGGGCTGTTAGTCGGTAATTTTTTAAACTTTAACACGATAAGAAGAGCAGAACTGAGAGGTTTCAGGTAAGAGGTACACCGTTTCCGATTTATTTAAATTTTAAAATGGTCTGGATTTAACACTTACTTTTGGTAACATTATAAAGAGAGTATTTGTTTTATAATAAATATATTCTTCATAGACGGTAATTCATGTGGAATGAAGGATGTCGCTGTGTGGCAAAGGACTAAACGAAAGGGTTTTCCCAGGTAGTAATACAAGATGATTTGCGGGAACGACACGTTCCTGGACAAAAGCAGGTTACTATTTGAGAATACTATGAGAAATAGTGGTGTGTGCCTAACATGTGGGATGATAATAGGTGCATCCCTCAGCGCATCCCGTGGAATTGGTAAAGGCAAAATGTCGTGTCCCTGATCAGGCACAAGCCTAAAAAGAGAAGTGTTTGAGGCAGAGAGTAAAGCCATAACACGTGTCTATCAAGTAATGAAAAGACAAATCAAAATTGAGGTTGAGTCTGAATGTATGGCGTTTCTCAAACCCAGAACGCGCAGTATCTCAACGCGCGGCATTATAATTATTTTACCTCTCTTTCATTATTACAAAGAGTAACAAAGTAGGAATCACTAACATGGTTTACAGTATTCTTCTCATCGACGTCAGTATATTAATTTTAATGTTGACAACTATGGTGCGCCTTTAGTTATCGATTTGTTACAAAATATTTTTTGTAACTGTTGCCTAAATTACTTGCTATCTGGAAGCATGGGAATGTGGCTTGCCGGGGTCGAGCAGCAGAGACAAGACAATGGCGGGGTGGATTGGAAAATTCGCAAGTCCCGCAAGCAAGGTCAGGGTCGGCCAAGGAAGGGGTAGACGACCGGGAGGGTATGGCCCTAAAATAGATGGAAGTGGGTCACGTGTGCACAAGGACCAACCAGGAGAGAGGGATTTTGAGGAGGCAGAGGGAGAAGTCTGCGAACACATAGAGATGGATTTGGACCGTCGGTGAGAGTGGTCAGGGAGAGTTGATCCTGAAAGATTTTGGTTTTGCACGTGGGTCTCCGGTCGTCTTCTGCGAATGCTGCGGAAAGAGAGAGTCGCCAACGGGAGTCGACCCTGTCCGAGCTGCAGACCTGGTAAGTCGCATTCCATGCTTCCGGGTATCGCGTCGGTTTGTCACGAGAAGAACCACGGTTAATCTTGAGAAAGGGAGGGGGTTACATGCATCCCTGGCAGGCTGGAGAGCTTTCATTTTATATAAATTCTCATAAAATGAATTCTTGTTTTTATTAACTAAATATTGTATTTCCCTTTCCAATTCTTGCAGGTGGCGCCCAACAAATCGCATATCATTAGTTAATTTGACTTTAAGCTCACCACACAACCTGCAATGATAATCCTTTCACGAGTGTAATCTGCACTGAGCCTGAACCGCGACGTACTGGTGGTTTGTGATTTCACTGATACGTCCCAAGTGTAACGTGTGATGTTAATGTTTCTTGTGGTCCTTGGTCCATATCAGGAATCTGCGACAGATTCTCAGGAAGTAAAATAGAGATTCCCTTCCATTAAGCAATTCCGCCATAATGAACCTCACAGACGTAAGGCAATGAAAGCAGGGCAGTGCTCGGGGGAAGAAGACCAACAGCAGCATCCACGAGATTCAAGGTGGTCTTGGTGAGTCTCATTCCCAAGATCGGACGGAGTCCATTCTGGAATGTTGAACGCGGTAAGGAATTATAATTTTAAACGTAATTAAAATTTTCTTCTGAATCTTTGTCGTACGCTTTAAAGATCAACGTGGTTAAAGTTTTGTACATAAAACTATTTTACTCATTTGTAAAAGGTTGGAATTACATATTTAGAATGATTACGATGTTAATTTTTCATTGGGTACATCGGTCAGTTTTGAGAGCTGTATGTTCCTGGATCGCAGACCTTGGGAATATTGTAAGGGTTGTTTCTTGTTCCCTTTGCATCAGTTGGCCAACTGCCTCCTAAACTGGTCGAGACACGGAAAAGGGAATGCTACGATCCCACAGCGAACCCCCTATCCCACGATCGGAAGGGCGTGGGACAAGTACCAAGAGCTCGACCTACCTGATGCAAGTTTTCTAGGCTTCGACTTTTATACTTTTAGGTGGTTGCCGGGTAGGATCCTTAAACTGGGGCTTTAGTTAACCCTTGGCTACCTAGCTCTAATCTTCCGCATCCGCCGTTTCAAATCCCTTCCTATGCTATTAAAGGGGAGTTGCCACCACGTGGATTACCATCATGTAGCCTGTTACTGTAATAATTGAAATGGAATGAATAATAAATCGAAATCTTTTCAACTGACATTCTAATTAATTTTGTCAAGCGCTTAGAACAGAATCATGGTTAACTGTATTTTTCTCTATCACGAAAATAATTATTATTTATTAATTTACTTTTTTGCGGTTGAGTAGCAGGTTCAGATTTCTCGATGCACAACCGCAAAAAATGTATTAATAAGCTGAGTCATTAATTTTTTTTTTAATGTTGGACAGTCTGCATGAAAATTCTTTCATGAGTGTCATCGGCACCGAGGCTGAACCACCTCGACCTGATATTTTGCGATTTCACTGATACGTCACAAGTATAACGAATGTGGTTATTGTTTCACTCGGTCCTTGGTCACAATGCATGGACCTGCGTCAGATTCGCAGGAAGTGAGATAGAGAGGGCCTCGTATTACGCAAATCCGACATGATGCTCCCAGCAAGCGTACAGTAATGAAAGCAGAACAATGCAGGGGAGACGAAGACCAACAGCGACGGCGATGAGCTTCACTGTCGTGCTACTGATCCTCGTTCACCTGGCAGGACGCCACGGAGTGCATTGCGGAATATTCAACGCGGTAATGAAATCGCTCAAGTAATTATTTGTCTATTGAATTCTCTTCAGCATAGCGGACCTAAGAGGGCGCAGCTGCAAGAACGCTGAGACAGTTAAAGACATCACTTTAGATATAGCGAGTAACTAAACACAACAACAACATAAATATTCACCCCTTCCGCCTAGGCAGCTGTGATAACGCTGCGTCTAGACGTCAGCATTTTAAGTACCTTATGCAGACATGCACACGGCAGCAGAAATCTTCCACCCCGTAAGAGTTCTTCTCATTGGAGACTTAAAATCATCAGGGAGGGGGAAAGGAGTCTTCAAATTGTTCAGAGCTTCTTGGGAACGACAGTCGTGATCCAACCTCCAGACGGGTCGGTGGCTCCTGGTGTTATCCGCCAGTTTGTCTTACTTTATTTTATTTCTAACTATTAAATCTCTTTATTCTTCATCAACTCTTATTTGAAGTGCAGCGAAACACCAACCACTACGCCTAGGTTCAATTAGTTGAACCCGAACCCTCACGTTACCGACTTTCCTATTTCCTGTTCTTAATTCTTCCCTTATCCTCTAGATCGGTAGCCAGGTGAGCTAACGGAGGTATAGCTCGGTTGGTGAACGATCTATCTGGACTTCCCATTTCCAACTGCTGGAATGCTACATGTTCATAGTGGTGGAGTGTTACATGATGGCAGGCGGGATGTTACAGAATTAAATGCATAAAATATTTTTAGTCATTCATCTGCGGTTGAATTTTATTTCGTGAAAATTTACGATGATATATTGTAATACCAATTAATTAAGACATTAATTGTGAAATTGAAAATCTAAATTGTTTGAGAAATCTATTCTTACGGCGGTACAGAACATAACAACAATAGAAAAGCCAAGCACTGTTCCTTTGTCGGAAGGCGGAAGCGCGCTCAAATTGCGAGACGAGAAGTTAGTTGGCTGGAAGGTTTGGTCAGAGGCAGATCGCATTAAGATATTGAGAAGTTCAGGTCGCAAGGTTTGACGAGATAAAGAAGTTTGCGGTGCGACGTCGTCGAATAATAATAACTGTTAATTGGAGAACGATAGAGCAGGTCGCATTATGATATGGTGAAAAACAGTGTGCAGAGTCAACAGAGTTGATTGGTCCCTGAACATTTTGCTCAAGACAGAACATTCACTAGAGCATAACGACGAAACCTGCTAAGCACAAAACAGTTGTTGTGCACATAGCTGAGCAGAGTTAGCAGAGGTCTACACAGAGGACGAAGGTGGATCATCCCGGTTCCTGATTTTGATGTTTAGAATCTGTGGTTAGAAGCAGTGTAAAACCCGCAGTAGTGTTTCGACAGTTAAAGGTATCCTGGTATGCTGGACAGACGTGAGTAACAACTAAGTATGTAAACCTGATTAAAAGATAGCCGTCAGATTTCGTTCTCTTCTTATTGATTAAAAATTTGTTAATTAGAGTCAATTAGTTTAACTTCTTCCGAAATTAAATTTGTTCTAATTTAATTGACAAGTAACCTTTCTTTTCCAGTAATTGTAAATTGTTGATAAGATTATAAATAAAATGATTCGCCATTATGAAACCCTGTTATGACCCTGAGAGACTGAGATATATTTAAATTGTGAAATTGTGTTAAATAATTGATAATAAACCTATTGTTTGTAAAAGTTAATTAATTTTTTATTTATTAAACGCCTCTCGTTTAATTATTACAATATATTTTATTAATTCTTTTCCTCTTACCTGTCGGCAATATTTACTTTATTCCAAGAGTTTTACAGTGTACAAAAATGTAACCGATATATGTATTGTAATAATTTATACATTTAGCTTGCATCTTTTGACAATAATTCAAGATATGAACTATGTGGCGTTTTTAAATGAAAAGAACAATTACGTGAAAACTATTAAACAACATTTATTAACAATTTTAAAACAAGTATTCAAATCACAAAATATTTGGGATCTCAGGGTCTTGAACTGGGTTTGATAATGGCAGAATTTATATAATCAAAATCACAAAAATTACATTTGCTTTATATGGGAATCAATGCGTCTGAACATAGACGAAATTTGTTGCTGAAGAAATAATACCAAAGATTGAATTTAAACAATTTCAATTTTTATCAAGAAATAAAGAATGATCTGAATAATTAAAGATCTCATTTAATCCATAAGTAAAGAACGATCTGACGTTTATCTTTTAAACGTGCTTTACAATGATTTTAAAGTTTTCTTTCTACTTACGGCAGCCCAGGCCTCATTTTAACTTTTCGTGCACAATTTTGGGGATATCACTGATTCTAAATGTTCACAGACTCTAAATGTTCACAGACTCTAATTAGCGTAGTTTGTTAGTTGGTTTAAAATAACTTTGTCGATTCTCGATGATTTACTGCAACCTGGATTTGTAGATCTCGTGGATTTCTGTTGAAAATGCACCTCATTGGTTTTGTCTGTTGACTGAAGACTAGTTCAGTTTCTGCATTTTCGATTTAACAGCAGCGTACTGGTTACTGGAACACTTTCTCGTTCTTTAAATTAGACCTTTCAGGCTTCACTGCTGACTGACAAAGATTGTTCAGGTTTTCGTGAATTAGAATTTTAATCTGTACATCTCGCCGTTTACTGCCCAACTGTTCGTTCTTTTACTCTGTTCTACTTGCTGTCCGCTGCCCAACTGTTCGTTCGTTTACTGTGTTCTACTTGCTGTCCGCTGCCCAACTGTTCGTTCGTCTCGTAAATTTTGAGCGCGTAAAACCTTCTCGACCGATCAACAATACTTTCCTTGCATTGCCGGTTTGTTGCGGCGTCCGCTATATCTACCAATAATGAGTCCTCTACAATTCAACTTTTCAATTAGAACAATGCCTTAATTACCAATTACTACAGTATATTTTTTTTGCTAAAATAGTTACATACGGTTTAGAATGAAAATGGGAGAAACTAAATAAAAAGAACCTGAAAGATATTTTCTGACAAAGATACTGTGTGTCTAGAAATATACGCCATCACGACTTGCATATGAACTCACAAGGGAACCTACGCTGTACGTCAGGGTTAACTTTGCCATCTTCACCTACATATCAACACGTGATCCAAGAACTAAAGGAATTGAAGAGCCAGATATGGGACGATTTATACAGTACCACCGCCATGAATGGAGGAGAGCATCATACGAACTACGACACACACACAGTGACCCCTGTTTCGCCGAGCACGGGTTTGTAAATCAAAAAAGCTTTCATCAACCAGATGTGAATTGTGTTTGTGAAATGGTGTGTGACAGATATCACGCGTATTGGTGTTCCAGAAGATCTATGTCAATGACAGAATTTTGTAAAGAGTGACCTCATATTACTTTACACATGTGTGAAATTCCTTATATTATTACATGTATTTTTTTTCATACATAGTTCAAATGATAATTATAATAATTTTTAAAATATACTAGTATATTAATAACTCTTTAGTCTTGAGTTAAAATAATTTTTTATTTTTAATCCAGTTTAAACATTGAAGTGACCAGTAAATTTCCTCGTTTCTCAGGGTCCTTACAACTTAAAACTGATACGGCATGAATTCTGTGAAGATCAAGGGTCTGGTGTAGCTAAAGGGGATTATCATATAATTAAAAAATCTACCCACAAGACATCCCTGTACGGAATCGCGGTAGCACCCTTCGATTACGACGACAACATTCAGGTAACATATTCTAAATATAGGTAATAAAATAATTTGTTTATTGTGACTAACGTAAGATTTATTTATCTGTACACTAACATATAATATATCCATTAAATGTTTAGAATAATTTTGTCAGTACTATTAATTTATTATTTTAATGATTGCATCGTCACCTTTCTTAATAACGTCATTGTTATCCAAAATTCAGGAACAAACTAATTTTTCTAGATTAGGCTCCCGAGGATGGGGCAACAACGCTTACAGGCTGAGATCTAAACAATTCTGTTCTGACTTTCGCAATAATTATCCAACAATGTTTGAATTCTATTTCAAGGCGTGGGGCATCGAGAAGCCAACGTGCCCGATTAAAGCAGTGAGTATTGCAATCACAATTAATTATATAAAATAAATGTAACCGTTATGTTAATTAATATTTATAAGAAATAGGCTACTTTATTATTATTACAGGGTATATTTTTTCTTGTTACTTCATCTTGGCTTGTGTAATAGTAACACTGAACGATTAATTGATTGATGATGTCATTGTTATACAAATGTCTTAAGAACTTTGTCCTTCAAAGGTCAGAGGTCCTCTTAAGCAAGTGGTTCATGCAAGCCAATTATAATGTTCTAGTTTACCTGTCAAGATGTTGTTAGACACTATATTTGTCTTTCTTCCCCAATGGGCAACATCTTTCATTAGTTTATTAGTATTTTTTATAGTTTCAATTTTGTTTACCTAATTTCTTACTATTTTATCCTGGTCGTATGTTTTTACATCTTCTCCCGCAGTGTAGGCCAGGCCTTTTCATTACATAATCGTTCCCACTGTAATTATATAATGTTATTCCTTCCAGGGCAACTACACTATGGACATGGACACGGACCTGCCTCGCTTAACAAAGTTACCTATGCTGCCTTACGGAACCTACAAGATCTCCCACGCTCTGTATCGGGGAAATCCTCCAGTGAGAATTGTGTGCAATGAATTTTACGTCACCTGTACCGAAAGGCCACGTTAAGAACGGGATATTTTAAGACCAGATTTTGCTAATGTTCCTTGCACCACATGTATTACAAATGTATTTCTGCACACGCTACTACAAATAAATGTTATTATTATAATTATTATTTTTTTTAAGGCAACAGGCTACATGAGGGTAATCCACATGGTAGCAACTCCCCTTTAATAGCATAGGAAGAGATCTGAAAGGGGGGATACGAAAGGGTAGAGGAAGGTAGCCAAGGGTTAACTAGGGGGCCCCCGGGCTATAGTTTAAGGATCCTACCAGGAATTCACCTAAAATTAATACAGGACAAACACTAGAAAAACCTGCATCAGGTAGGTCGGGCATTTGGTACTTGTCCCACGCCCTTCCGATGGCGGGAGAGGGGTTAGCTGTGGTGACGCAGCTTTCCCTTCTCCGTGCCTCGACCACTTTAGGCTGGCCGACTGTTCCAATGGGAACAACGAATAACTCTTACCGTACGCCCAAGGTGTGCGACCTCGGAACAAACACCTCTCAAAACAGGCCGAGGAGCCCCGGCATGAAGGAACCTTAGTTCAAAAACGGAGAGTGGAAAATGCATCCCAAAAGGTAGCCCTTTCCGTCTCCCCTACAAGGTTCTACCTACGAGAGAATAGATCTCGCAGACAGCTATATCTGCAATTAATTTTTTTTTTTGGGGGGGGGGGTAACAGGCTCCATGAGGGTAATTCACATGGTGGCAACTCCCCTTTAATAGCATAGGAATGTATTTGAAAGGGGAGATGCGGAAGGGTAGAGGAAGGTAGCTAAGGGTTAACTAGGGCCCCCGGGGCTATGGTTTAAGGATCCTACCCGGCAATTCGCCTAAAAGTGATGCAGGACAAACCCTAGAGAAACCTGCATCAGGTAGGTCGGGAATTTGGTACTTGTCCAACGTCCTTCCGATGGCGGGAGAGGAGTTTGCTGTGGGGGTCGCAGCTTTCCCCTCGCCGTGCTTTAGGTTTAGGAAAAAATCAATGGCTTTCATTTACTTAAAAGAATTCATAATTTACGTGAGAGACCTTCGTATATTAAACAGTTAATTTAGGTTACAAGAAAGGATTAACCATTTTTTTTTCAAATAAACTTTGCTGATAGTAGCATAGAATGCGAGTTTCTTCATTTAAATATTTCACTTGACGTTTTTTGGGAGTTTTTCAGTAAGGAAACGCCCACACACACTCACACACAATATCCATGACCCCCGCCGGGAAACTTAATTTTCAATATTTTTTTAACATAACCAAACAGAATATTTTTAATTGCTGAATGTAGTGCACTAAAATTAAATAAAGAAACTGGGTATTAAAATTAGAAATTTTAAGAAAATGAAAACTGCGAACTAAACTTCACATATTGTTACTTAAGTAGTGATACAATTGGAAACGTAAAGCCTGGAATAATAATACATCAGTGTAACGCGTGTATTTAGGTTTAAGTTTTTCTTTGTCTCGGAAGTGTTGTTTGCTGTAATCTTGAGAATTCGAAACCGTGCACGTGCGTGTGGGTGGAGGAGATAAATATTTCCATCCGAGTAATTTCGTGTCCTGCCTCGATTGTTGGCCTCAACATGACAATATTTGGCCATTGTTGACTACGGAACTGCAGCTGCGTGCTATAACTCTTGTGACAATGGAAGAATCAGTCAACTGGGATTTCGACGAAGTTTCCTAATAATGAAAAAAGTAAAATAATGGGAGGATATAAGGGAGGAGATAAGCTTTTGAAAAGGACAGTTGTTCTGCGCTCAACGAAGCTGGTGGATGTGATTAAGAGAGGCTCCGTAAAGTTGTTGTCTCTGATATAGTTCGAGGCAGAATCGTCGTGAGAAAGGGGGCCACAATTTGTTAGTGAAGAGTTCACGGAATAGCACCACACAATTTAGTACGACGGCTTGCCAGCATTCAACCCCGGAGGCCGACGCCTTAGTCAGTGATCAACCCCTGAGTCAGTACGAGAGCTACAGCAGGCAACACAACACAGAATAGCAGCACGCATTTGGTACGGGCAGCAGATCTCTTCTATGTAAGAACCACAGGTGCCTGAGATAAGAGTTGTTCATGTTTAACTTTAATAAACTTATATAAAATTTCTTTATTGGTCAAATATTTATTTTGATTTAACGTAAAAACCCCGCCCACAAAAATAAATATTTACAGCCCCGAGACTTAAAAAGAAAATTCAAATAACCACGGAGACCTCAAGCGAAAGTCCGAACAGAAATGTTAAGCTTTTATTTTGAGAGTGTCGCTTCGCCATCCAGTGGAACCCAGCTTCGAAAAGTTAATTTCCGCCCGGAATTACTAACAAAGTTACTTTTAGACTAAAGCTAATGTGGCTGTTATTGAAATTGTAAATGAGTACTAATGAAAATATTTAAAATGAAAAATTTACGTCTGATTGTAAATAAGAGAGTTAGCCAAGTTCAGACAAAAATGTGAAAATACCACACAACGTTTCTGAGGCCCTTGTTTCCTTTCATCAGGTGCTAAGAAGAGTCTAGAGAAACTACGAGTTAAGGTTTAGTAATTCAATTAGCCTAAACTTTATGTAGTTTTTTAAAATTGAATCTTGCACTAAAATTACATACAAACAACTAAGAAATTAACAATACTGTCGGAAATCGTGCAAATTATTTTGTAATACACATGTGAGACACACAAGAGTTGGGGGTTTCAGTGTAAAGATATTCTACTGCAAGGCCGCGGGTGTTTTACTCAGTGCAGGAGTTTCTTGATCGTTCCCCTAATAATTAATTTTTTTTAGAAAAAACTGCACAAGTGTTGAATGTGTTGCTAATAACAACTACTTATTTCATAACTTGCTTAGTCTCTGCTGGTCTTTGCTGCTCTTTTGTTTGTCTGTTTCATGTACGAGGGCCTGGAGTTTGCAGATTCCTCTTCCCTCTGTTGCGTGACGTCACTTGTCCGTCGTTTGTGTTTCCTTCTAGTGTGTTTATTCTCGTGTGACGTGTAAATTCTATATTTCATTCTCTAATAATTAATTATTTACTAGTACACATTAAATATATTTATTAGAACTCTAAATATTATATTACACCCTTAGTATAGTTAAAGAATTATTATTTTTGTTATTATTCATATTATTTCACTTATGTTGGACAGGGAAATTTTTGTGTCCCCGAATTTTAGTATTTTTTTTTATGTTAACGTGTAATTATTTATAATTCTAGCTTTCAATTCTTATATTGTAATGTTATGTATTGACGTGTCGAGGTTCCTCATACGAGGACTAATGGAATAAAATAAATCAAATCGATTCAATGTAGGCATAAAACAGCGGCGGCTCGTGCGTTATTTTAAGTAATGTGAAACGTCACCTCAAGGAACCGTTTTTACTAGGATGACTATGTAACATAGTAATACTACAGTGTTGCCAACACTGACCCGACCCGTAACAAGATACATTACACAGTTTCCCATAATGTCTAAGTGAGCTCAAAATTAACCCGAATTTAAAAAACACGAAATTTTTTTCCCTCCGTATGCATTTAAAATGAATTTAATTTTTGGAACAATACCACGGATGATGGCAATATTACATTGTATAAAAGTTCCCAGTTCTACCCTTATTAAAACCTGACTTTATATGCCATTAATATTCTAAAAAATTAAAATTCTAAGGTCGAACACCTAACTTATAAATTATTATAAGTAAATGAAAGTCCATGATTTTTATTTGCAATAACGTGTAATTATATATTTTATGTCTAAATGTGCAAAATTTATTTAGTTATTTTGAAAAGATGATCTTCATATCCTTGGGTCAACGAGGTCTTTCGGTGCAGGAGATGTACCATGTGGTACACACGAACATCACAGGAGGATGTCCACGAGACAGAGCATAGGTGATCCTGTACTCCCCGTAGGGCAGCATAGGTAACTTTGTTAAACGAGGCAGGTCCGTGTCCATGTCCATGGTGTAGTTTCTCTGGAAGGAAGAACGTAAAAGATAAAATTTTTAACATCGTAATTACTATCTTCTAATTAAAAACATAGGATATTCATGTGTGTGTTTATTTCTTGTATTGGCAGCCATTCCTACATCGTTAACAGCCGTATTCATTTACAATGTAGAAATAACTTTCTGTGATGCGGGACATGCACAATCAAATTAAGAATGAACACGCAATATAGCGGCTAACAACATGTGACGAATATTGAGAGGTAAACAATGATAAATTAACCGTTGATGTAGAATTATTAAGTAGGTCAACATAATTTAATAAGAAAAATACATCGTGTGTATCATAATTTATTGTGACGATGACACTCACTGCTTTGATCGGGCATGATGGGTTCTCGATGCCCCATCCCTTGAAAAAGTGATTAAATAACCTTGGAAAGTTAAGTTGAAAGTCAGAACAGAAGTGTTCATATCTCAGTTTGTAAGCGTTCTTATTCCATCCCTGGGCTCCTCGTCTTGAAAAGTTCATTTCTGCCTGAAATTTAGAGAATCATAACATTACAGATATTTCCGAAAGAAGTGAATAAGGAAGACAGCCAATTCAGACCAACATGTGATAATATAAATACCACACGACGTTTCTGGGATCCTTCACCCTTCGTCAGGTGCGAAGAAGAGCTTAGAGAGAAACAACTGCACTTGTCAGTTGAAAAAACTCAAAAGCGACGAAAACGAAACGACAATGGAAGAGCCGAAGGTTAACGTAACAATAGGGAGAAACGACAATTGGAAAATAGAAGGTTCAGCCTAACAATAAGGGATCATAGCAATTGTTTAGTTTCATAGTGTCTGATTGTACATTAACAGCTGTGATGTTTGATATAATGTGAAGCATCTCTGGTAATTAACCTGGTGTCGATGTCTAAAATCTTTCCCATTGTCGTTGCTCCATTATTGTTACCCTGACACTTCGCCCGTCCGATTGTCGTTGCGTTTTCGTCGCTATAGAGTTTAGTCAACTGACGATTACAGTTGTGTCGCTCTAGGCTCTTCTCCGCACCTCAGGACAGGGACGAGGATCCCAGAAACGTTGCGTGGTATTTATATTATAACTATTTTGTCTTATTCATTTCGACTCAATAAGACGTAAATTTTCCGAATGAACTAAAAAATACATGAATGGTACTGACAATATTTTTCATGCTACTTAATTGATATATTCTTTTGTTGTGTAAATAAACAAATTATATTCTCAAGTTTTAATTTAACGTCTGATTTGATTTAATACAACAATTGATGACCTTTTTTCAGAAACGATTCATCTTTAATTATGACGACGTTTCGATGTCTTTATGCATCTTCTTAAGGTACTTCCCACATTAAGACATCTTGCTTCAATCTTGTTAGCTTTAAGTGAATTGTGAGCCTCGGACCCACGTTCCAAATCCTGTGTGAATTTAGTAACTTGTTTCGTTTACTTGCGCTAGTTTACTGTGTTATTTTCGAAAATACTTGAAGATGATACAAGAAGGTATCGAAACGTCGTCATAATTAATCATACAAAGTCTGTATAAGGTCATCAAATGTTTTATCAACTTATATTTTTTTCTCTTTCTGAAATTTTGGATATCTTACATGAACGTTGTCGTCGTAATCAAAGGGGAGCTGCGTGTGTCCGTGCATGAAAGACTTGTGGGTAGATTTTTTAGTTATGTAAAAGTCCGCAGTAGCTTCACCAGTCCCTTGATCTTCGCAGAGTTCATGACGTATCAGTTTTATGTTGTAAGGACCCTGAAAAACAATAAATAAAACTACCTCATAACAAAGTTTATGGTACAATGGATGCAAATATCGAAAAAGTTTAATTTTAAACGAATCAGTGCCGTTTGTGCGATTTGAATTGGGAGAACATAAATCGCAATCCTGTAATAATCACAACGATATAATTTAATTTTATGATGGATGATTAATCAAATATATATAAAGAAGGACGCACATTCGAAAATATTTCAAAATTTCATTTAGAATAAATAGATAAATTGAACTTCCTATACCACAGATATTACACAATACCATGGAACTGTTTGATAGCTTTAAGAGTCTGCAATTTTCAGTGATACTTGTCTAGCAGAGCCTGCAGAGGGGATTCAGCCATTTACCTGCAAGTGGTTTCACCCACGAAATTATTTATGGTGTCATTTGCAGAATTATTAATGTTGTGTAAATGAAAAAGTATAAATATATAATTTTAACTTATTTACAATGAATAAATTAAACCTTGGGACGTTTTTACACCCCGATAAAAATTTTCGTATTAAACAAATATGTTTACTGTTTCGAGAGAAAAATCTCATTTAAAATATACCCTAAATAGTTATGTCATGGATGATTTTCTTTAAATATAAAACCATTGCACGTTACATGACTGAATAATTTTATGGACCATGCAGTAGTTGCTTTACTCTGCTACTCTTTAGAGCAACAGACGTAAGATCGCAATTACTTGAGCCATCTCCTTACCGCATTCAGTATACCAGAATGGACTCCGTGTTGGCCTGTCAGGTAAATGAGGCTCACTAAGACCACGGTGAATCTCATCGCTGTGGCTGTCGGTCCTCGTCTCCTCTGCTCACAATATGTCTGTGTGTATGGCGGATTTGCGCAACACAAGCCCTCTCTATCTTACTTCCTGTGAATATGACGCAGGTACCAAGGACCAAGAGAAACAATAGCAACACAGGTTGTAGCTGTCATGTATCAGTGAAATCGCAAAACACCAGTTCTGGTTCAGATAATGATGGCGATTAGGCTCTCGAAAAAATAATAATGGCGGTTAACAATCCATTTAAACCATATTAGCAAATTATGACCCGTAAAGGATTGACTAGTATTTCCAATTGACCCTAACATCTTAAAGAGCATATTCCAAATCGCACATATTTATATAGATAATGGCGCTCGTCATGACCCTCAGACCCTATGACCAGGCAGAAACCATGACAACACACTTATGTCAGTGGATCCCTAAACCAATAAAAATGGAGTTGAACTCGTCGACCGTTTAACATGTTTAAAAATTTCCTCCCTGTTCTCTCCCGCTTGAGGGAGTAAAGCGCAAATTTGAATGTCATAATTATACTCAGAGACATGCGTAACCCCGATTGGACACGAATATCGGTTGATTTTGCTTTATTTTTATATTAAGTCCCTCACCGTGCTCCCCTCTCATGCCGAAAGGGATTGAATTTATACACAAATAACATGGGTAGAAATATTATCAATGTCATTGACTCCGACAAATATTTATTCCACCCAAAATATTCGACAATTAAAATGAACATTTCTACCTCCGTTACGAGGAGTTGGAAGGCAAGTAGAATGTTCTAATGAATGTTATTAACATACATAACCCCCGATTCAACTCCGATCTGGGTTGTTTTTGTGTTATTTTTATGTAATGCCACCCCACACCCACCCATAAGGTTCCCAATCCGAAAGGGGTTAAATTATACACAGACAACATGTAGGAAAATATTATGAGTCTAATTGACACAGAAAAATATTTTATGATGCAAAAATCGGTAGATTAACATGTTTCAAAAATTCAACGCCAGGCCAGGATCTCACCCTAGCGTGTTGCTCAGATCTCATTAATATGAAAATATGTATTCCTACATACATGCAAATAATCTGTTTTATTAATTAGAAGAAAGAAGAAGAACCCATTCCAATGCTGAAAGTCTGGAGTAATATTTATATTGTCATTAATATATTTAGTGGTCTTTATTTATTATAACTATTTATAGTGTTTAGTAGTATAAATATTTTAATTAATATCTAAGCAGTCAAATAGAAATACAAAAAAATAAACTTTTAGAAAACAATTAACATGTACATTTTTCATCACGGTTAATTTTTGTGAGGTCATAGTGGCTCAATCTTTGTGGTAATATGAATTGATTTATCAAAGATCGAAGATTTTGCATGTGTAGATTCGGGATAAAGTGTTTTTAGGTGTCGAGCCGGGTTAAAGTAATCTTCAGGCCCGACGTTTCTATGGCTATATTTCTCAAGTCAAGTGGCATCCTGTAGTTTATACTCCAGTGCGTGTCGTGTCCTTATTGTGTCTCCGTCACAGATGATATTGCCCCAACCTCTCTTCTGTCTCATTGTCGCTAACCGCGGCCGAGAATCTTCCTGCCCCATGCCCTAGTTGCTTCATTATTCGACCCTGATTTTCTTTATCCATGCGTTTCAACTTAGCCATACAGGAGCCCAGGCTTTCCTAAGGTGGAATCCCTGGTCTCGTTCATGAGGTTGCAATTGGTGGTTTTAATTCCTATCGCCGCAATTAAGACACTGTCCCAGTAATTTTCACAATTGTGTAAGACTTTTGCGTTATGTGTTGACACGAATATATAACAAGTTTTAATTAAGTTTTCCTAAATGACTAAAAACAACTAACTGGATACTAAGTATTAATATTATTGTTACATACAAAATGTGGGAACAGGCCTCGTGCTACTCCAATGTCCTCCACTTCCCAATGTTAACAACAGTTTAATCGGAACCACATAATTTTAGATGGTCGAACTCAAATTTTTTTTTTTTAAATTTTACGTGGAATATAAAGTGAGGTTTTAATAACCCCTCTCCCGCCATCCAGGGAAGGGCGTGGGTCAAGTACCAAATGCCTGACCTACCTGATGCAGGTTTTTATAGGGTTTTCCCTGCATCACTTTTAGGCGAATTGCCGGGTAGGATCCTTAAAACATAGCCCGGGGGCCCTAGTTAACCCTTGGCTACCTTCCTCTACCCTTCCGTATCCCCCCTTTCAAATCCCTTCCTATGCTATTAAAGGGGAGTTGCCACCATGTGGATTACCCTCATGTAGCCTGTTACCCTAAAAAAAAAGTTCATTGGTGATTTAAATCGTACAACAAAACTACCAGGTGTTTTGTTATTGCTCGGACCTGCGTCATATTAGCAGGAAGTATGATGAAGGCCTCGTATTGCGCAGATCCGCCCTGACAGAGAAAGGCCCATTGCGATTAACAGCAGGACATGCAGATTAAATATCAGTTACGAGAGAGGAAGACCAGCAGCAACAGCTATGAAATTGACCGTCGTCTTAGTGAGCCTGATTTACCTGACAGGACAACAAGTAGTCCATTCTGGATTATTCAACGCTGTAAGAAAATTTCTCAAGTAAATATGGTTTGATTCGTAATAAAGTAAAGTATACAATTATACGTCCATTGCCTAAATAATAGCAATTTAAATAATATTTTATTTTTCGTGTTTTATTAATATTATAAATTAAAGATATTAGCGACCTTTTCATACATTTTAATTTATTTAACACTCAAACGAAGTTTCTGTACGTTTATTGCACTTTAATCCGGTTTCAAAAAGGTTGTTACGATACTACGGTAAAAATTACGTAATGAATCTGATTGGTTTACAGGACATGGCCGTTGCGTGATTTTGATTACTCGCTAGTCAATTGCACACTGATATTTTTCGCGTATGGGTTTCAGGAATCTGAGGAATTTTACAATCAAATAATTTGTATCTTTTGCGTCACCGAGAAACTTTCAATAAAATTTTCTGATGCATCCATTTTTTTTTAATATTATATTTATCAGCAATCAGATTACATTTTAATCTATAAGCTAATGTGGTAACTTTGACATGTTATTTACATATCATACATTATGGCATGATGAGATCCTAAATCTTGTCTAGAGATGTGCTGGCCATTTTCTTTTCAGTCTTCTTGTTTCATCATTTTCTAGTAGTGGTTGTAATAATGGATTTGAATGTGATTTAAGCTTTTCGTGGTGACTAACACTCTTTTGACGGGTAGTTTCCATAACAGTGTGTATTCGTTATGTCCCAGGGGGCGTTAACGATGGCTCTTAATATTTTAGACTGGCATCTTTGGATTATTGCAGTATTTCACTTACTGGCACACCCCCATAATTCTATCCCGTACGTCCATATTGGTATAATTATGGTTTTATATAGTAGTAGTTTATTTTCTATGGAGACGTGTGACTTGCGTCCAAGTAACCAGTACATTTCTTTTTGTTTAATGTCCATTTGTTTTCTATTCTTGGTTATGTGGATTTTCCAATTGAGTTTCCTATCGAGATGTAAACCCAAATATTTGACAGAGGGTGATTTAGGTATCTCTGTGTTGTTTATAAAGATCGGTGGGCAAAGCCAACAATGTTACACTGTCATTGCCCACTTTCTGTCGCCAAACAATGCCTAACTGATAATAAAGAGAAGGATAGGCAAATACAGACGAAAGAAGTGATTACCACACAACGTTTCTGGAAGTCTCGTTCCCCGTTCTTCAGATGCAGAAAAAAAATACCTCCTCAGTGAGGTGGTACAGCGAAAGAGACGAGTGTGCCGGGTCGTCTACGCGGTAATTCCCACGGGGCGAATATTATTGTTACTTTTCTTGTATTGAGTTTTGTGAACTGAGTTGAGCAGTTGTGTCTCTCTAAGCTGTTGCGTTTTTTTCTTCACCTGAAGAAAGGAACAAGGCTTGCTGAAACGTTGTGTGGTTATCACTTCTTTCGTCTGTATTTGGCTATCTTTCTTATTATTAATTTTCAATCATACATCACATTTTCATCCTAACTGTTAATGTCAAAAATGTTGATCAATTTTACAGTTAAATAATTTAAAATGTAAATAAATGGGTTATTATTCAAATAATCGATTCCAGGTCCTTAAAATAAATATGACATTGATATTGTGGACTGACTGCTGCTTTACCTGCATTGAATTCTAATAAAATACCTTTAATAAATATGAATTGCCATCAGAATTTTAAATATTTCATTTAATTCAACGTACAACTTTTATTCGATTTAAGAGTATGATGGACCACCTCACTGTTAATCTTTCAATTATTATTGTGAATTACGTTTTCAAAGTGAATATCGAGGTATCATCAATTCTGAACATACTGTAATAATCAAATTAAAAACATTTATTTAATTTAATTAATTTATTCGAGCCACACGTTGTGGAAGTTATTTTGTAATAATCAAAAAATGGATGCTTTAAAAATGAAAGAATTTATAACTTGAACGAACATAATTTATTTATTATCAATACTTGAACAATTTACAATTAATAATTATCTCAGGGTCTCTACTGGGTTTGATAACGGCGAATCATTCCATATAATTAAAGACACAAAAATTATTTTAAAAAAAGAAAATATTTACTCGTCAATTAACAAAGACTAAATTTAATTGTCAACGAACTTATGCTAAAAGATGGATTTTAATTTTCAATTTTTTTTATCAAAAGAAAAGAACGATATCTGACATCTATCTTTTAATCCGGTTTACATCATTAATTGCTTTCTGTTGTTACTTACGGCTGCCCAGGACACTTCTGACTTACGAAGCACTTTAGCGGGGTTTTTGCACAGCTTCTACTTAAACTCACAGATTCTAATTAATATTTTGGATTTAAATCAGGAACCAGGAACCTCTTCTTTGTCTCTCGCTCCCTCGGTTGCCTCCTTCTCACGCCTGCCCAGCTTAGCAGGTTTTGTAGTTCTGCCTTTGATTCTCGATCTCGCCTTTCGCTTAAGTCCTCGTCTCTCGGTACGTGTTTAATCTCCAATTTTCGCAAAGTTCTTTTACGACCACACGATCGCTTCCAGCCAACTCAATGCGAACTGAAC
Source organism: Zhengitettix transpicula (assembly GCA_037074705.1). NCBI lineage: Eukaryota > Metazoa > Arthropoda > Insecta > Orthoptera > Tetrigidae > Zhengitettix > Zhengitettix transpicula. Next base: position 22,207,043 of record CM073591.1, on the reverse strand, counting down.
CTAATATCTCGTCTACTTTTAGTACAAGCTAACTGCCCCAACTCAAAGCTCTCGCCTCTGATTTCCAACTGCTCTCGTCTCGTAATTTCTGAGCGCGCATTCCTTCTTCCAACAAAGAAAACAAAACTCTCCTTCATTGTTGCTCTGTTATGTGTTCGGTACCGCCGTCAAGAATGCTTCTCTAACAATTTAGATTATCAATTTCACAATTTATGTCCTAATTAATTGGCATTACAATACATTTGATTGGCAAAATGCTAAGATTTTAGACATTAACACCAGGTACAATTCCAGAGATGCTGCACATTAAATCAAACATCACAGAAATTTATGTACAATCAGACGCTATGAAACTCAACAATAGCTATGTAACGTTACCCTCTTCAGCTCTCCCATTGTCGTTGCGCTTTCGTCGCTTTTGAGTGTTGTCAACTGACGAGTGCAGTTGTGTCGCTCTAGGCTCTTCTTAGCACCTGAGGAAAGGCACAAGGATCCCAGAAACGTTGTGAGGTATTTATATTACCTTTTTGTCTGGATTGGCTATCTTTCTTATTCATTACTAGCTGGGTGCTCGGCGTTGCTCGTGTACTTATTTATATAAACTCGAAAAAGTATTTAATTGAATACTTAAATATATTCCTTGAGTATTTCAAGATATAATCGTCACTCAGTCTTCATACATTACGAAATATTACATTGATGAAATTGTTAGCTAGACTCACAACTAATATAGCGCGAAAATTAACTTACATTTTCCCCCAAGGATGGTAAAGTAATTCGTATTCTTCTTTATTACCATTCGATGGAATATTGCTGTATAAAATTATATTTTTTTTTTAAAGAAAATATTTATGCTTTATTTCATTCCTGATAAAGGAGAATTTCCTTTGTTCGTTGCGTAGTAACGTCTTTCTCTCGCGTGACGTCATTGTCTCTTGGCGCGCAGTAAATTAATATTTAATGATCACGGTTTTTAATTATAATTCTTTCCACATGTATACTTTATGTTAAATAAAAATATTTCTGCTTTATTTCATTACGAAATACAGAACTATATTTAGGATGCGTCAATGTCTTGAAAACTTATGACGTCATCGTCTCGCGCAGTAATTTCACACTAATTCGTAACTTATTTCAATTATAATTCTTTCCACCTTTATGCTATGGGTTTGTCACCCCCACAGTACCGGTTCTCGATTTTGGCAGAATACGTATAAAGAACAACGTAAATACATACATACATACATACATACATACAAATATACATCCTTTTTTATTATATAGATTTTAAATCAGACGTAATTTTTTTCATTTTAACTACGCTTAAGTTTAAGACGTTTTCTTGTTCTAAATTGTTTTCTCATAAACAAACTTGATTTGGAAATATTTCAGGGTCCTTACAACTTGAAGATGTTGCGGCATGAACGTTGTGCAGATGAAGGCACTGGTGCGGCTTACATGGATTTGCGTCTAACAAAGAAATCCACACGCAAGGCTTTCCTACAAGGCATCGCGACTGTGCCGTTTCCCTTTGACGACAACGTACACGTAAGACATTCTTAATTCGAAGAGTTTATATGCAGTCAATTAAATGTTAATTTTGTCTGGTTTCACAGCAGAGTAAATTTTTCCATACCTGTCCTTTCATGTGAATTATCGTCAGGTATTCCAGATCTGTATCACCATTAATGGACGTTTATTTCCCTAATTTCAGGGAGAAATGAACTTTTCCAGGCTCGGATCTCGAGGATGGGGAATCAACGCTTACCACGTTAAAACTAATAATTTCTGTGAGGATTTATTAACAAAATTGCCTGATTTCTTTGATAATTATTTCAAAGCATGGGGCATTCAGAAACCGTCTTGTCCGATAAAAGTAGTACGTATTACATCTACATTCAATTATACGAAATATTTAAAAGTTTTACGGTAATTCATATTTATTAAAGGTATTTTATTATTATTGTATATCTGAAAAGCAAGAAACCTTCGACAATGACAAAAGAAACAACTTTATTAATTCGGTTCTTTATCCTATTGTCTCTACGAATATCTTTTTCCAAGGTCTTCATTAATGCCTGATATTTTTCCGATCTTCCATAACGCCATAAGTTTTTAATAATTAAAAATTTAGCCAAATACAGACCAAATAAGTGATAATATAAATACCAGACAACATTTCTGAGATCGTTGTCTCTTTCCTCAAGTCCTAAGAAGAGCCTAGAGCGACACAACTGCACTCGTCATGTCACAAGCTTTGTGTCACTCTAGACTATTTCGTATGTATTTGACTACCTTCCTCATTATTTTTCCAACGTATCAGCATTTCATAGTGTCTGCTCGTACATTAATTCCTGCTACACAGGGCAAACAAAACGTTCACTTAACACCCGCATCAAAGAACACGCGTCTAATATCAAAGACAATCTGCAGTCTCCAAACATATAATCAATTATAAACATACATTTTATTGGCAAAATGCTAAGATTGTACACGTTGACACCAGGTACAGAGACGATTAACGTTAAATCAAACATCACAGCAATGATATGATATGATTTCCGGGACGCATTTTTATTAATTGAAAAGAGGATTAATGTTATGAAAAATATTAAACAAACCACTAATTTTAAAAAATAAAAAAGTTAATAAATTTGCACCGATATAAGAAACGCAGAGAAATAGATGATGTCAGAGAACTTAATTTGCAAATTAGTTGCGGTACAGGAATAGTGACTGTCTCCAGCAATTGTATTTATCGGCACTGTACGTAAATTTCTATTATTTCTATTTGAGTTTCAAAATAATTGAACGTTTCTCAGGGCTGAAAGAAATAAAGAAACGATTTACTGACTTATATTAAATTTTCGAGGTGTCTTCAGCTTAGGAAACAGTGCATAAATTAAGTTTATACGAAGTTTTAAATATTATATCACGGCGTGTAAGAAATATATTAACTGAAAGTTTATACATTTTGTTTATTTTAATTTCGTGTAGGGTAACTACTCTGTGGACCTGGACACGGACCTGCCTCGCATAAAAAAGTTGCCAATGCTTCCCTACGGAACCTACAGGCTCTCGCACGCTCTGACCTACGGCGATCCTCCCGTCAGAGTAGGGTGCAGTGTGTGGTACATCTCTTGCACCGAAATACCTCGATCGTGATGATAATGTTAAGAGATGAAGGAAGACAGAATCTGCAACTTTTCTCATACAAGCCTTAAACTTGCCACGACACACGCTGCTGCAACTACAACTAATACATTGTTCATTAATTTCAAACCAAGACTTTCTCAGATTAGATTAAACTATTATATTAATATCCAATTAGACCTCGGTTGAGGAACTAGGATATATTTTTAAATGACATTACAAACAGTTACGTAGAACACAAAATTTTCGATGGACAATACAACTTTTTTTAAAAACAGAAAACTTTATTTAACTGGGTCTGCAAGTAAAATGCAATTTCTCTGCTATGGTATAATAAGAGTATTTGGAGAGAAAAATTTCACACCTCTGGGTTAGTACATTGGGTTCAGGTACTAACATTCCAGCAGTTGGGAATGGGAAGTCCAGATAGATCGTTCACCAACTGAGCCATACCTCCGTTAGCTCACCTGGCTACCGATCTAGAGGATAAAGGAAGAATTAAGAACAGGAAATAGGAAAGTCGGTAACGTGAGGGTTCGGGTTCAACTAATTGAACCTAGGCGTAGTGGTTGGTGTGTCGCTGCACTTCAGTCAAATAAGAGTTGATGAAGAATAAAGAGATTTAATAGACAGAAATAAAATAAAGAAGACAAACTGGCGGATAGCACCAGGAGCCACCGACCCGTCTGTAAGTTGGAACACCACTGTCGTTCCCAAGAAGCTCTGAACAATTCGAAGACTCCTTTTCCCCTCCCTGATGATTTTAAGTCTCCAAAGAGAACTCTTACAGAGAGGAAGATTTCTGCTGCACACGGCACCTAAGGTGCTGACTGGCACTGGACTCAGCTTTCTTGCAGCTGCGCCCACTTATGTCCGCTATGCGGAAGAGACGTTATGATAAGATGGCACGTGTAGACTATTATATTACAAGGTATTTACAGGTTGACAATTATTTGTGTAAGTCTTTAATGGGTGTTTTATTTTGTCCTAGGTTTAATTTCTTTGCACTATTACACTTCACTATATGTTTGAAATACTGGCTAGCCTGTGGCTAAGAATGGAGTATATTTGTAACTAATTAATAGTATTAATAAAAATGCAACAAAACAAATCAGTTTTATGAAAATAATGAACGTAGGTGTTTCCCTGTGCGGCAGAATTAAATTTTACTGCTTGATTATTAAAATTAATATGTCGGTGTAAATAAGCTGGCTAAAAAAAAATTAACAATTTGCAAGAAAATGATCTTTTTTGAGTGTCGTTTATTGGTCAAATTGGTAACAAGTGAAATGACGAATCTCCAAGAATTCTGTCATTTAAATGTCAGCAATATTGAACATTTATTTGTAACGCAAACTAAAAATTATGAGTATTTTATAGACTGTACGTTGTGGGTTCCAAATTTGTAACGTTATTGCCACTCGCATTGTAATGATATTTTGAGAGCTCTTACTATTGGGCGACAAAACTGTAAAGTCCGCTAAAAGCCGAGTATATTGGCAGCCGTGACGTCATAGCCACGGCGCAATACTAACTGTGAACGTCGCAGTATAAGTAAGCACTGACACCTGCCGAAAATAGTTAGTAACTAATAACTGCGTTTACTATTACAATTACCTTTGTTTATGTCGTACTTTGCAAAGTAAAGAAGAGAAAAGGGATCTTAACCCACCAAGCCTATAGCCTGAACTAATGACGTCATACCCTTATTCGTAGCGGCTCGTAAAATATTTCAAAGCGACAACACGAATATATATATTGTAATGCCAATTAATTAAGACAATTAATTGTGAAATTGAAAATCTAAATTGTTTAAGAAATCGTTTGTAGCGGCAGGAGCTTTTGAAATAACAATAGAAAATCCGGCTCTGTTCCTTTTTGAATGAGTTGATAAGACCAAAACTAATAACAATTGCACAACAAGTATAGTGATCCGGATATACAGGAATTGTTAAACGGAAACATGCAGTACCAACTACTAATTTTAACGCCGCATTGCCCAATATTAATTTTTTATTCCGAAAATGGTGATTTAAGCATCATGATGGATGTCGCTGTGTGGTAATGCACTAATGCAGGTAGTAATTCTACTCAAAAGGCGGGAAGGATTGTTTTTGGAAGTACGGAGAGGAAAACTAATGTCACTAGCACTTGGGATTTTTACGGATACCTTTAGTGCACCTCTTGAAAATGATTAAGGTAAAAGTTCGAATCTTCGCATGGCCAGAGAGCGTAATAAATTATGTTATGGAATATTTGTTACAATCTAAATTGTACCTCAGTCTGCGTACTTTCCGTCATTTAAATGGGCTTACTCTCATTGCTGAGAAATTCGATTTTCTTTGATGTTACTCACGCCATCAATGTCAAGTTCGTATATTAATTTAATTTCGTAGTATTTGTTTACTCTAATGTTGTACTTTACACAACCAGCGTGAAATTGCCTACTTTTACTTTCAGCTGTCGCTGTCGCCCTGCGCGTTCGAGAATATAATCGGTTTCATGCATCTCTGACAGAACCGGTGCATGCTGGTGATTTCAATTCTACATCACAATTACCAGCTGTTTTGTTATTAATATCCTTGGTCAGAATGCACGGACCTGCGTCATATTCACAGGAAGTAAGATAGAGAGGCATTGTATTGCGAAAAACCGCCCCGCTACACACAGGCATACAGCAGTGACAGAGGCTTGAGGAAGACCATCAGCGATGAGGTTCACTGCTGCCTTTGTGAGTCTACTTTACTTCGCAGGACAACAAGTGGTCCATTCTGGATTATTCAACGCTGTAAGGAGATAACACATGTAATATAGTATCGTTAAGTCCAATTATACGCAATTTCTTTAATAACAGCAATTGAACATAACTATTTGATTTTCGGTATATGCATGGAATTACTCTTAGTTAAAATTTGTGAATAAAAAAGTGCCGACACCCACGCTTTTCTGAGTTAGAGACCAGTGTCACTGTTCAGTAACATCTCATTGGCGGTTCTGCTTGTTTCCAGGGGATCTAAAGTGACATTGTCCCAGTGGGTTGTAGTTAATTTTTTGTCCTGTTATGAGCTCGTGTTCATCCACCACTGATAATTGATATTTTAGCCTGATATTTATATCATGCTCTTTTGTCCTTGCCTCTACGAGCGAATTGTTTGTCCTATTGCAGGCCACAATTTCATGGTACTCGATAAATTCCTCGTTTCCTCAAGAAAAAATCGTCCTTGACTGCCCCCAGCATATTCCTGAACCGTGACACTGATCTCAAACTCAGAAAAGCGTGGGAGCCGGCAGTGAGGAACATTAA